>OX359275.1:16850304-18050304 GCA_947179155.2 Hedera helix | reverse complement strand
ACCACCTTGGCAAAAAGAGAGAATCCTGATTTGCCTGATTTGATGCTTCTTATAATATATATATATAATGGAGGCTTTCAGTGAAAACATTCTATGTTGATTTCCAGGTCAGCCAAAGTTTATATTACAATTCCTGATACTTGAACATACAGGAGCAAAAAGATACGAGTCCCTATAAATAATATTTCATTGATCCATTTGCAGTTGGTTTGTTCTTCTGCCATTGAGGAGATGCTTCTCATTAAAGTTCAAAATTTCGTAGAAAATTAGTACATTAAGATGTATAGAGATGCGGCTCCTTTAAGGTTCTTTTGGTTATTTGGCTGAGAGCTTCTTTAAGGTTTTTTGGGTTATTTGGTTAAACACAAACTTTCCAAAATCAATTTCTCATATTCCTGGAGATAATTGATGTTATTTACTTAATTATGAGCTCCAGCTATGCAAGTTTTTAAGGGTCTAAATATCTCCAAGATTCAGTATTTAGCAATTTCTGATAGAGGAAATGGAGGGACATCCTCCCCTGAGTTACTTCTTATTTAATGTATATATTCCTTTGAGAGGATTCCTTGTTCTCCAGTGAAATTCTCCTTTCAATACCTTATTTACATTTTCTTCTTTATAAATAAATAAAAAAATTATAGTCTTGGACATTAGCTAGCCAGCAGATAATACAACCTTGGTAAGGTTCCACTGAATTCTTGTAAAAGGACTTCCTATCAGTCTACGTTATAAGTGAAAAAACAATTTAATAGAGTCGAGCAAGACCTCTTGCTTCCAGCTGCATTATTAGTAGGTTATTAATTTGATTTCATCACATAACTTAGCAAACTTGATTGTTCCAAAATTCTGAAAAGTACTAGTCACACTTCAATCTCAAGTGACAATTTTAACTTTCAGACATATCGATGCATCAATCAATATTGTTTCCCCTGTGAGATCACTTCAACTAATTATGTCTCCTTTGTATAAATAATCCATTACATTCATTTAATTACTTGGGACGGATTTTCGACTACATATACACATGATGTATAAAATAACAAATATAACACTTGTCATTTTTGCTACTCACCAGTTACCACTAAAAGTAATCCTAGAATAACACATTAAAAAAATATATACAGCTAATCAATTCAACTCACACTTTGAAAGAGGCATAAAAAGAAACAAATAGACACTTACCTGTAATGGTTGATCCTGAAGCACGCAGTACCAGACATTACCAAGCCAACCCATCCTAATTGCTGCCACAGTGTCACCATATAATCAGCAGACTGAACGTTGTTCGTCAATCTGGTTTTAAATCGCACAAAGGTTCTTTGACCAAAAGATTAAATTTCTCCTAAAGAAATTTAAGGATATCTTCTCTCTTTTCCTTAATAAGAAATTGTCTTAGCCTACCAAATGTCATCCTTGGTGGCCGGATTCCATTCTCTTTCATCTCTTCCACTAAAACACATGCCTGCTGAGCATCAGCCTTATTACACAACCCATTGATAAGAGCAGAAGAAGTGTACATGCTTGGACTAAACTTCTTTTCCACGTTAAGGGCCATTTCAACCTCATTCCTATCGCGCAGAACACATTTATCATCATAGTATACATGTCTGAATCTGGGTCACACATCTTGATCATCCTACAGAAGACCTTAAAGCATTGTTAGTCGCTTCACGGCCTAGCAAGCTGTTTCAAATGATATTGCATGTCCTTAAACCCCCTTGTACTTCATTTTATCCAAAACCCTATATACATTGTTGAGCTTGTTTACTTTACAAAAGCACTAATCAATGCATTATAGACAACCACATCAGCACTAATGCCATTATTTTCCATCTCAAGGAATGTGCCAAGAGCAGCTTCAATCTGATTCTCAATCCCATAAGTATTACCAAAACAGTATAGATAAATTATATTGGCTTGCATCCACTAGAGTCCATGTCCTCAACAATTTCGATGGCTTCATCTACCCTCCCTCCTTTGGAAAGGATGTTAACCATAATCCCATATGTCATAATATCAGGTTGCAACCTACTTTGACCATTTCTCTAAATATTTCCCTTGCATTGGGCAGATTCGGATCCCTTCCCCACCCGTCAAGCAAAATGCTGTAGGTTTTGGAATCAGGAATAAATCGGTCTTTAATATTACCAAATTCTCTTGAGCCTTCTTACATTCTTAGACTTGCATAAAGCACTCAACAAGCCATTAAAAGCCACTAAGTTTGGAGAAAATAGCATAAAATAAAGAAATTTATTGTAATAGGACAACAGTGTCTTCTGATCATAATGTCGATGTAAAGGACACAAAAGTCATGTTATATTGTTGAATAACAAGCCTAAAGAAAACCAAGAACCTGCAAAATTCAAAGACCAATGAGTGAATATTTCTCTAATTAAAACTGATAATATTACCATAAAATAGTCTATAATCCTTGGGGACAATGATGCTTCAAATAAAGTGAGAAAAGTAGAGAAAACATGAAACGGATCAAATTAGATTCCATTGTATATTTGAAGATGAGCTTTCTGAATCAATAACACGACATAATCCAGACTTCAAATGGATACGATGAAATATTGCCTCATTAACACAGAATCTTCTAGGATAATTAGAAACTTAGCAGTTCACATTCTATGTTACTCCAAAAGAAATAAATGCTTGATTTGATTTTCATAAGTGGATTAATCCGGACTTCATGATAACAGAATCATTACCTAACTTCAACTTAGAAAGCTTGTGCACACAGTAAAAGTTAAATTTTAGTGAACTTGCACTCAGGTTCATGATTCGAAACCGGTTGTCTAGCCTCATGAAGTAATTGTTTGTGACACAACCCAAAAACTGTTGGAAAACAATTTCTTAATTAATTGTATGATATGTAATTATAGTTAACATTTATACAAGTAGTACTAAACCAAGTAAAATATAGCTAGCAATATTTGAATATCACCACAAATAAATGAAGACAAAGTAGTTTCTCAGACATTTCTTCAAACAGATAAAAGGCAAAATCCATAGCAACCAGTAGCCACCTTTAGCTACTATTTTCTTGCATAAGGGTAATTACTCTTTCCATAGATAAGTGAATGAAAATAAAAATATACATATATGACATATACACATATATACAAGTACATACATATATGACCTATATGGATATCGTATGAAAATAAAAACTCTCACCATCAAATGAAAATGCATGCCCTGATTTTCTTCTATTTTTCACAGTATGTATACGTGATTATTATTACTTTTAGCGGAAAAACTGCCCCTGCGAAGTGTAAGACCGCGTTTGCTGCTAAATGTTGAAGCTTTAGATAACACAATCCCAATTCTAAAATTGAAGATGCATTTGTGTGTCTGTTTACGTAATTGTAGTTTTTAGTGTATGTGTGGCGTTATAATTTGATACAAATGTGTACATATGAGTGTTGTTAAAATTCTGGCTTATTATTAAAATAAGAAATAATGATATTTAACATAAATATTTCAGTAATGAATTGTCGTAATTTTAATTTGATTTTGTATACATGGATAATGGATAAAATTTAATATTTTTAGTGTGTAGTATTTGTCAAGTTAAATAAATTATATTTTAAATAAATTGTTTGTACATAAGCAAATTTTCAAAGTGCTTTTAAACAATCAAACTAGATATTTCGTAAACTTTTAAAGCAACAAGCCAAAAAACAAAAAAAAAACGTAAGCCTAATTTTATATTTTTATATATATCCTTAATATTAGTTAAGAATTTATAAATAATATTGAGATACTAAAAAAGATAAAAATTAATAACAAATTTTAAATATCATGTCACAATATAAACGTAAAATAAAAATATTATCTTTTTTTAAATGATTTTAAAAAAATATATCTATAATTTTATAACAAATTGAGTTAAGAAAAAATAAAAAATTGATATTATTTTATTTAAAATAATGATAGTCTTATTTGACTTATTTTTTTATTTTCTTTACACAATTACTATGTTAAGATTATAGTCAAGTGTGACTCTAATTTTCTTAGTATTATATTTTTAAACTCAAATTAAGATAATTCACTATGAATTATAAAATAATAAAATTTACAATTTTTTTTTTTTTGCTAAATAATAAAATTTATAATTATTAATACTTTTTAGATACTTTATAATATTGATCATTATATTGGCTAAAATGAAAGGTATTGATACCAATTTTATGTATACAAATGACATAAATTAGCTTTTAAAAATTAGTAATGAACTTATATTTTAGAACACAACGAGTATTATAACTTCAAGGATTTGAAAAGGAAAGAAGAAAGTAATTGAAAAATAATACTCCCTCACTTTTTAATTATAAGATCAAAATGAGATTTTTGTTGGTTCCAAAATAATGATCACTTTGCCAAACTAATTAGTCTGATTACAGCTTCATCGTTAGCAGAATCCAACACATAACGATTCTTGAAATAACACAATCAAGTATATATAGCTAAAACCAGCAAAAAGTGAATAATTTATCTGCACTCAAACTGAGTAAAAACACCATCACCCCAATTTTTTCATCGCTTCAAAAATGCATATACAGTTGCATCTACATGCAATATAAATACAACTTTAACAAATAATTATATTTCAGATAACCATTACTTATACAAATGGTATACACAGTTGTATCTATATGCAATATAAATACAATTCTAGTAAATAATTGTATTTCAGATAAGTAGTATTATATAAATAATATACACTTGCATCTCTATCCTATATAAATACAACTTGCTTCAATAACATATCTAAATGTAATGTCTATATGTTATTAGTGTCTGAAGGGCCATTTCTTAATTTAAGCAGCAAATGAAGATAGTGAACTCTTTTATAAACCCAAACAGGGCATTAGCTTTGGAAGGGTCAATAAATTCAACCCCGTGACAACCTCCCTCGTCAAAATTACCCACAACTTTAATACCCTTCTCTTCTACCATCTTTACAAATTCCACTTGACGGTCTACCAACGAGTCACCGTCACAACCGGTCACCAGTACCTTCCACCCCAATTCCCTAATCCGGTCCCACAACGGTGATCCACCCCAAACCGTCGGATTACAATACTCGTTATCACGGTCAACCCCACTAGGCAAGCCTAAATCCCAACAAAAATCATTAAAATACAATGGCACTATTGCATCACTGACCAACCTTAATTCCGATTCGGTCCACTGGGTCTCACCAAAATAAGGTTGATGCAACCCTTTGATCTTCAACGGGCGAAGATCATCCATCACGCATGATAAGGCTGCATGGTAGGTTATATTTCCAGCAAAACTACTCCCCATAAGGTAACAATTTGAAAAGTCAACATAACTAGTCAACCAATCATCATGGGAAGTTTTGACGCCTCCATGCAATCGTGGTAGGCCGCCGGAAGCCGGTGCTCCAGCCCCAGACGATACTCAATCGACACGACGATTGCCGGAATTGTTAATGCCATGTTGGAGCAAAAGTCATGGATTATGGGCATGGCCGATATTTGATGCGTGTTTATTTTTGTTTTTTGAACAAAAAGAGTAATTGTTAAGATTTTTGTCTTACAAGGTATTATAAAGTGAAGCATTCCTTTTTCTAATACTAAAATTATGAGGCCCAAAGCTCCTTCATTTTGCTTTCCATTAGGTGTGTGTGTGTTAATATATATATATATATACTAGAAATTGTCCGTGCCTGAAGGCACGACGAAACGAAAAATTAGATTAAAATTCGAAAAGTAATACATTATTTAAGGACTATTTGCAATAATTAATACATACACGATCATCAACACATATCCAACCACCAAAACATCAAGCTAGTTGCAACTAATTTCAAAAAAATTCGACAGAGTTTCCTTTAAAAATAGATATCCAGAAAAATATAAACATGTGTACAAAACGTACAATCATTAATAAATATCCTAATCACCAAAACAACTATCATTCCATACCCAAAATAATCATAACCATTTATAATTAGTTAACTTTACAAGCAGAAAATAGAGAAACAACTTTGTATTATTTACAGCTTACAGCAAGTATCCTTCAATGTATACTTGAAAATACCTGAAAATATATTATCATACATACAGATTATAGAGTATGATTGATGAAAACTTATAATGAGAGTGGAAATATATTAAATGCCAAAAGTTACATCAACGAAGCTGTGAATCTAACCTTATCAAGGATAATTTGTAGTACATTATGTAGACGAATTAACATACTTTCACTGTGTGCAATTGTTACATTCTGTCTCATCCGACCACTACAACTATGTAATCAAGCCCGATTGTTGTACATATATAATCATATACAATTTAATTTATTTAATGCAAACCTTAAAATTATACCTTGTTTTGCAATTAATAAGTTGCAATACCTGAATATTGATCCTTATTACCAAACAGTAATTAGATAAGACGGTTACAAAAGCTCATGTATAGGTTGTTCCTTGGCTTTATCAATTGTTTTATCTTTCCAAGCGAGAATAGTTTAATTTGTTTGATTTTGATTTAAAAATTCAAAAATTTTAAATCTATAATAAGCTTTAAAACTTTAGACAACCCTTCACTCTATATCCCTCTAGACTGCCAAAGTCAAATTTGTCATGTAGTTTCTAATATATGTTAACTACCATCACATTAAACTATTCACAACCCATTTAAAAGCTACCACTGCTACCACTGTCGATTGAAACAACATTTAAAAGTTGTAGTTTCTAGCTGGCACCCGTGCCTATGGCACTGCTACCACTGTCGATTGAAAGATGAGGAATTAGAGGAATGACCAAATGAGGAATGACCAAATGAGAAAGCAGTATAACAAAGGCATAGAAAGTAGGCTCAAAGAACTGTTACCAAGGACGACATGGAGTTGTAATCTGATTCTCTTCAACTGCAACTTTTTTCACATAATAATATAATTATAGCATTAAATTTACTCCATCAGTTCCCAAAAGGGGGAAAACTCCATTTCAATACAAAATATACTTGTTCAAGCAGCATAAAGTGGATTGAAAAATTATAACATCGCATTTTTTGAACTTAACTTTTCAAAAGGGATTTTTAGGATAAGCACTCAAAACGGAGAGTTCTCAAAAATTAAAACAAATAAATAAACATATATTAAAACAAATAAATAAATAAGCACTCTTCCATTTATTAAAACAAATAAATAAGCACTCTTCCATATATTAAAACAAATAAATAAGCACTCAAAACGGAGAGTTCTCAAAAATTAAAACAAATAAATAAACATATATTAGGATAAAACATTTCTGAAATTTCAATTTCAACGAATGAAATAAATTTCCTCAAAATATGAAATTGAAAGTACGCACGCACAAACACATTATGAAATTGCAACCAAACAATGAAAAACTCATAATAACATTGTAAGCCAAAAAGCAGTCATGTAACAACCAAATAGAGCAATTCCTATGTACCATGTACTAATAACAACACATTAAACTTGTAACAAATACTCACACCCACCTCATGTAACATATACTCCATTAATTATAAATAATAATAAATAAACAAGAATCATACACATGTATAGATCATACCTTTAATATTTCTCGAAGGCAATGTTTTTTTTTTTGGAGTCACTCAAAATATATTTTACTAATTTATTTGATGTGCATATTTCATGAAATATTACTTGCAATCAATGATTGATATATTTGCATACCTGGATTGTAATTTTGTGGATTTAGTTACAACAACTCTTAGTAGATTACCATTGCCTTCGAGAAATATTAAAGGTATGATCTAATACCTTTTTGACTCTAAAAAAACCATTGTCATTCCTATCTAGTATTTACATAATAGAATAAAGGTGACTTGGAGCAAGTCTCCATCACATAACTGTACATGCACTAAGTAATTATCATTATTGTTATTATCATTATCATCGTTATTATTATTATTATTGTTATTATTATTATTATTATTATTATTTTGAATTCAAATTTGAATGAATGAGTGTGAAATGGAGTGTTGATTTGGGCGGGATTTCAATCAAACGAAGCAAGATCTATAGACACAACCCGTGTAATTAAATCAAGGCCAAAAATGGAACTTTAGCAGGAATTTTGCACCAAAACAGATGAAGCAAATAAGAACTAAATACATAGTGAAATTTATATTCAAAAATTTAAACCTGAAATTGAGTCCAATATGAGTTTAAGATAAGGTAGATTTGCCCAAGTTCAATCTGTCATTTCACAGCATTGCAAAATAGAAATCTATTTCAATCAAATAATGCAAGATCTAAAGACAAAACCCATGTAATTAAAGCAAGAACTATAAACAGATAAAACTGTATTGAGGCCAAAGATGGAAACTTGACAGCAGGTATTGTAATTCCCACAACTATAGTAAATATTTAATATGCAATAACAGAGTTACTAAATTAAGTAAGTAAATTGAAATTAGAAAGTTCAGTATACTTACTTGGAAAAAAGAGATTGAATTTTTGAAAAGATTAAATCCGAGTCTTTTGAATTCACAAAGTCTCATTGAAGCAAATTTATTCCCTCACTGGTGCTAAAAGGTTTCTGAATAATTACTTCCCAAAATGAAACGAATTTCCAATCCTTAATTAGAAGCACTTCAAAATTAAGAATTCTTCGAACTCAATTTCTATGCTTTATACTCGAACTGACTATATGATGAATGCAGAAGAATGAAAATTATTTATGGAAAAATGAATTATTTTTTATTGCAGCCCAGGCAGGCTATTTATAGGATGAATTGTGACTAATCAGAAGGGACACCTCCTTTGGCATGGCATCCATTCGTCAAAACGACGTAGTTTTGGACCAATAAGAATGGGTGCTTCTGTTCAGAAAAGGCGCCATAAAAAACGACATAGTTTTGGGTCTATCAGAAGGGTGCTTCTGTTCAGAAGAGGCGCATCTCAAAATGACACAGTTTTGTTTCCGCTTTTGCAATAAAACTTTAAACAAAATTTTAAATAAATTTTGCCCAAAAAATTATATACCCACGACCCGGCCCGGCAGGGCGGGCAGCTGCGGCACGCGCGTGTATTCAAACCAAGCCTTAGCTAGGTCCTTTCCCTTCCACAAAAGTGGGGTGCCCTTTGGGGCCCTTCCCATTGTACAGTCCCATGTATAAACCCTTCACCTTTCCCTCATTTATTCTATGTGGGACAAGGTATTTATGGCAAGTTTAAACATTTCAAGTAGATGATTTTGGAGTCAATTTTTCATTCAATACTTAATGGATTTGAACAAATAAATATACCACGTTATACTCTTTGCGGAGGAGAACGCGTTGGTACATGGACCCGACATTTTTGGAGCTTGGGTCCCACATTAATTGAGCCTAAAAAATGCTCTAATTATTTAGTTTTCAAATCCATTTCCAACAATCCCCCACATGAATGTAAAATTGGCTTTACTACATGCAAAACATGAATATGTAGACACTAGTTCAAGTACAGAAGAAAAGATACTTCATCGGGTTAAGTAGCCTAGTGGCTTTGAACTTGCCCTAGTAAAATCTATCGGATTTACTCGGCTAATCAGTAGACTTGATGTCTTTGAACCGTCAGCTTTTCGTGTAAACCAAGACAATAGAATTAACAAAATATCTCTTCAGACATAGTTGGTTCTCACGCTTGTGTTCATTTTGGCCTTGAAACACCTCTTGGTTCCGTGAGTATGTTAGAGAATTCAGCCTTCAAAATTCTCACAGAAGTGGCCCCCTTCTTACTCACGTAGGTGACTTTTATCAAGAGTATCCTGCAATACCCCACTTGAACGTATTCTAGATATAAAAGTCATTAAAAGCGTCACTTATCCTTATTCTCGCGACAGATGTGCACTGTCTCATCATAGGAATGGTTAGGAGTAAATATCTCCTCAGTGCTTTACTGAGTACTACATAATTTGGTTTGCCCATTGAACCTAGATCTTGGGATCTCCATTCACTAAGTTGGGTTGCCACTATGATGACTCTTATTTAAACAGTAGGCTTTAAACCCATTCCTTTCGATGAACTTTCCACTTGCTCTCTTGTTAAACCTTTCGTAAACGGATCCGCAATATTATCCTTTGACCTTACATAGTCAATTGAGATAATTCCATTTGAGAGCAATTGTCTAATTGTATTATGTTTTCGTCGTATATGACGTGGCTTACCGTTATATAAATGACTCTGTGCTCTTCCAATTGCTGATTGACTATCACAGTGTATACATATAGCTGGCACAGGTCTTGACCAATTTAGAATATCCTCTAAGAAATTACGAAGACACTCTACTTCTTCTCCAGCTTTGTCTAAAGCAATGAACTCTGATTCCATTGTAGAGACCTCGCAATACAAGTTTGTTTTGAGGATTTCCAAGATACCACTGCACCTCCAAGGGTAAAGACATATCCACTTGTGGATTTCGAGTCTTTACTATCAGATATCCAATTAGCATCACTATATCCTTCTAATACCGCTGGATATCTCGTATAGTGCAATCCATATTTTTGAGTATGTTTTAAATATCCCAAAACTCTCAAAATAGCATTCCAGTGATCTTTACCTGGATTACTCGTATATCGACTTAATTTACTTACTGAATAAGCTATATCTGGTCTAGTACAGTTCATGACATACATTAAACTGCCTATTATACGATAATACTCTAGTTGAGATATGCTATCACCTTCATGTTTGGCTAGATGAAGATTTATATCAACTGTGGTCTTATTTAGAATTATATTATACTTATTAAAATTTTCAAGTATTTTTTCAATATAATGAGTTTGAGATAATATAATTCCATCAAATGTTCTAGAAATCTTGATTCCTAATATCATATCAGCAACCCCTAAGTCTTTCATATCAAATCTAGTAGCCAACATACGTTTGGTAGAGTTGATAATTTTATTGTTACTACCCATGATTAGCATATCATCAACATAAAGACAAACAATGACATATTTCTTTTGAGTGTTTTTGACATAAACACATTTGTCACACTCATTGATTTTAAATCCATTTGATAACATAGTATTATCAAATTTCTCATGCCATTGTTTTGGTGCTTGTTTCAATCCATACAAGGATTTAACAAGTTTGCATACCTTCCTTTGTTGTCCAGGAGCAATGAAACCTTCAAGTTGTTCCATATATATTTCTTCATCTAATTCACCATTTAAGAATGCAGTTTTTACATCCATTTGATGTATTTCAAGTCTATTTAATGATGTTATTGCTATTAGTATATGAATAGAAGTGATTCTTGTAACTAGTGAATAAGTATCAAAATAATCCAATCCCTCCTTTTGTCTATAGCCTTTAACAACAAGCCTTGCTTTGTATTTATCAATTGAACCGTCAGCTTTCATCTTCTTTTTGAAGATTCATTTATACCCTAAAGGTTTGGAACTTGGTGGAAGATCTACCAATTCCCATGTATGATTTTGCATAATGGATTCAATTTCACTGTTAATTGCTTCTTTCCAATGAGAAGCCTCTGGAGAGGATATTGCTTCCTTGTACGTTTGAGGATTGTTTTCTAACAAATATGTTAGAAAATCTGGGCCAAAAGACGTTGAAGTCTTTGCTTTTTTGCTACGTCTAGGTTCATCCACTACAGACTCTTTGTCTATATTTTCAGGATTACCAATAGTAGCCTCCAAATGTCTTTTGTATAAATTTGACTTTTCATTCAAGTTATATGGAAACATATTCTCAAAAAACGATGCATCTTGCGATTCAATAAAAGTATTAACATGAATATCAAAAATTTCAGATTTATGAACAAGAAAACGATAAGCATTACTGTTATTTGCATAACCAATGAATACACAGTCAATGGTTTTTGGTCCTATCTTAACCTTTTTAGGTTTAGGAACCATTACTTTTGCTAGACACCCCCACACTCTTAAGTATTTATAGCAAGGTCTATGACCTTTCCATAATTCATAAGGTGTTTTGTGTGTTTTCTTATGAGGAACTTTGTTAAGAATATAATTGGCAGAAAGCAAAGCTTCCCCCCACAAATTCTGAGGTGCTCCAGAACTGTTTAACATAGCATTCAACATTTCTTTTAATGTTCGGTTCTTGCGTTCAGCAATACCATTAGATTGAGGTGAATAAGGAGCAGTAGTTTGTTGAATGATAACTCTTCAAATGGTGATTGGAATTCACCACCTCTATCGCTTCTTATAGCCTTAATCTTTTTGTTAAGTTGATTCTCAACTTCATTTTTATGATGTTGAAACTTTTCTATAGTCTCATCTTTACTTCTTAACAATATACATAACAGTATCTTGTGCAATCATCAATAAAAGTAATGAAATACTTTTTTCCACCTCTTGTTTGCATAAACTTTAAATCACATATATCAGTGTGAATTAAATCTAGAGGTTCAATTTTCCTTTCAACGGAATGGAAAGGTAATCTTGTCATTTTAGATTCTGCACAAATTTCACATTTATGCTTTGGATCAATATCAAATTTAGGCAAGAATTCTAAATTAATTAATCTACAAATGGTATTATAATTAACATGTCCTAATCTGGCATGCCACATAGTTGAAGACTCTATCAAGTAAGGAGAAGAATTAATTTTATTATTATTATCAATAGACTTTGGTACAACAGTCATTACATTCATCTTAAAGAGCTCATCAGACATATAGCCCTTTCCTACAAACATATCATTTTTGGTAAGTACAAATTTATCAGACACAAACACCAACTTGAAGCCATTTTTGCTAAGCAGTGACCCAGAAACTAGATTTTTATGGATATCCGGCACATGAAGCACATCGTTAAGAGTCAGTTCTTTGCCGGATGTCATTTTCAGCACAATCTTTCCACGTCCTTCAACCTTGGAACTTGAGGAATTTCCCATGAAGAGTTGTTCGTCATTTTCCACTAGTTTGTAGGTAGAAAACATCCATTTGTTGGAGCATATGTGGTGAGTAGCGCCAGTGTCCACCCACCATTCTTTTGTGTTTCCTACCAAATTACATTCGGATACAACCGCAGAGAGATTAATGTCTGAAACAGTTTCAGAAAGTTTTTCTAGTTCTGTCATATTTGCTTGAGCTTTTTGTTCTTTCTTGAAGTTCTTTGGCTTGCGACATTCATTTGATTTATGTCCTTGCTTGCCACAATTGAAGCACTTGCCTTTGCTTTTTCTTGGATTTGAAAGTACATTCGCCTTCGCGCTTCCTTTTGTTGTTATTGTTTGGCCTTTGTTCTACAACATTAGCCTTTGCTTCAATGAAAATTTTCCCATTCTTCTTCTCAGATCCTCGATTGTCTTCTTCAATCCTAAGTCGCACAATCAATTCTTCAAGATTCATCTCTTTGCGTTTATGCTTAAGATAATTTTTGAAGTCTTTCCATGATAGTGGAAGTTTCTCAATCACTGCAGCAACTTGGAATGAGTCACTTAGTGACATTCCTTCAGAATGAATGTCATGTAGGATTACTTGTAATTCTTGAACTTGGGTGATGACTGCTTTAGAATCCACCATTTTATAGTCAAGAAATCTATCGACTATGAATTTCTTCATGCCAGCATCTTCAGTTTTATATTTCTTGTCTAAGGATTCCCAAAGTTCCTTTGCAGTTTGAATTTGACAATACACATTATAAAGTGTATTGTCTAATCCGTTCAATATATAATTTCTGCAAAGAAAATCAACATGTTTCCATGCATCAACTGCAGCCACTTTCTCCTTGTCAGTTTCTCCTTCAACAAGAGTAAGACATTCCTCTTGAAGAAATCTAGCCAAGTTCAAAATTGTGAGATAGAATAGCATCTTTTGTTGCCAATGCTTGAAATTTGTTCCATTGAACTTTTCAGGTTTTTTCTCCATGAGACATACTCACAGTAGGGATGATGCTAGTAGATGCCATTTCTGTTACACAAACAGAAAGTAATTTAAGAAACGTAAAAGAGAGATAAACAGAAACAAATTTCTGTTTTGTACAATAATATATATATATATATATATATATATATATAAATTTTCTACAGAAATTTGTTTCTGTTTTTTGTTTTAATATTATATTATAATTAAAATTAATATATATATATATATATATATATATATATATATTAATTTTAATTATAATATAATATTAAAACAAAAAACAGAAACAAATTTCTGTAGAAAATTTAACAGAATAATTTGTACTTAAAATAAACCAAGTTTCTTAAAATATAAAAAAATGGTTTACATGGCAATTACAGAATGATATTAAATAAACTATAATTACAGAAAAAGTAAATTTGCTTCAAGATTGTAATTCCCGTAACTATAGTAAATATTTAATATGCAATAACAGAGTTACTAAATTAAGTAAGTAAATTGAAATTAGAAAGTTCAGTATACTTACTTGGAAAAAGGAGATTGAATTTTTGAAAAGATTAAATCCGAGTCCTTTGAATTCACAAAGTCTCCTTGAAGCAAATTTATTCCCTCACTGGTGCTAAAAGGTTTCTGAATAATTACTTCCCAATATGAAACGAATTTCCAATCCTTAATTAGAAGCACTTCAAAATTAAGAATTCTTCGAACTCAATTTCTATGTTTTATACTCGAACTGACTATATGATGAATGCAGAAGAATAAAAATTATTTCTGAAAAATAAATTATTTTGTATTGCAGCCCAGGCAGGCTATTTATAGGATGAATTGTGATTGATCAGAAGGGACACCTCCTTTGGCATGGCATCCATTCGTCAAAACGACGTAGTTTTGGACTAATAAGAATGGGCGCTTCTGTTCAGAAAAGGCACCATAAAAAACAACGTAGTTTTGGGTCTATCAGAATGGTGCTTCTGTTCAGAAGAGACGCGTCTCAAAACGACACAGTTTTGTTTCCGCTTTTGCAATAAAACTTTAAACAAAATTTTAAATAAATTTTGCCCAAAAAATTATATACACGACCCGACCCGGCCGGGCGGCGGTGGCGCGCGCGTGTGTTCAAACCAAGCCTTAGCTAGATCATCTCCCTTCTACAAAAGTGGGGTGCCCCTTGGGGCCCTTCCCATTGTGCAACTATCCCATATATATACCATTCACCTTTCCCTCATTTATTCTATGTGGGACAAGGTATTTATGACAAATTTAAACATTTCAAGTAGATGATTTTGGAGTCAATTTTTTCATTCAATATTTAATGGATTTGAACAAATAAATATACCACGTTATACTCTTTGTAGAGGAAAACGCGTTGGTACATGGACCCGATATTTTTGGAGTTTGAGTCCCACATTAATTGAGCCTAAAAAATGCTCTAATTATTTAGTTTTCAAATCCATTTCCAACAGGTATATTGCACCCAAAATAGATAAAGCTACTAAGAACTAATATGAGTCCAATTTGAGTCAAAATTTAGAAAATAAATTAAAAACTAAAAGATTAATTATAAACTAAAAATTACACCTGAAATTGAGTCCAATATGAATCAAAATCATATCCACACCATCAAACCCCAAAAGAGCACAATTAAAATCTCAAATTTTTAGCAGGATCAACATTTAGAAAATAAGATAATCAATTCAAACCCACCCATAGCTAACAAAATCCAGAAATAACATACACACAACAGAAAGATTACAACTTTGACATAAATCAGAGAAATAAGATCTGACCCACAAAACAGAAATTGTGAAAAATCTGACCTAAATGAAGGATCAATAGGGAAAAAAATCATAAATAAGATCCAGATAGAGAGAAAAAATAGTTACTTGCATTTGGAAGACATGATGGAATGTTGTGCTTGGAAAGAAGCGTGGAAATCAGGAGTGGTTACCAAATAGTGCTGCTATTTGTTTGGAATTATGGAAATTGAAGGAGAAGGTGAGAAAAATAACTATTTCGATTATGGGGATCCTATTGAAGGAGAATGTGAGAAAAATATCGTATTGGGGAGCATCCTTGAAATCACTTACTTGGCTTTCATCCTTTTTCCTAAAATAGATTATTACCCAATGTATTACATTATTCAATAACAACAATGGAGCAGCAACAAAGTACAATAGAACATTCAACTCACCAGTTTAGTGATATAGATATAGATGGCACACCACTAATTAAAGCTTCTCTAGCCTGCTACAACACCTGAATAAAACCTGCAGAAATTAAGGCAAGCAATAAATATGATAATAATAACTTTGCAGAGATAGTCCTAACATAAGTATCAAATAATAAATTCAGACTCAAAACAACACATTTGGCTACATCGAATTTTGCTCCAGATAGAAAGAAATTTGTCATTCCACATGTGATGCATGAAGATCTAGCTAATAGGGAAGTCAAAGAGCCATAACCACTTACCTATTATGTCCGCAACTTGAACCCCTGTGGACTCCACTAATTACCTTAAAATTATATTAAAAATGTGACTCCTCAGAGGACATCAACAGCATATATAATCTCAGTGAGGACTTACAGCATATTAAATCATACCAGTAGAGGCTTAGACCAAGAAAAAAATGCCCCTGACAATGCTAATGACACACAGTCAGCAGGAGTCCCTGAAAGTAAGCCTCAACATCAAGTTAAAGTCATCTATTTAAATTCAATTGTTGTAACAACTACAACCTTTCTAAGCACCATAATAGAATACCAACATTAGATGATGAAATATTAGAGTAAAATCTTCACAATAAAAATAAAAATCTTCCCAAATTCGTTATAGAAAATGTTGGAGAAAAATGCTAAAAGCAACATGTATATTATCCATACCAGAAACTTCATAAGCAGTTGCACCATTGATTTCAGCAGAATTAACAGTAACTGTTTCTCGCAAAGTCACAGAATGACCTGATAAAGACTTGTCCCTGAATCATCACCAACACATCAACAAACCACCAATCACGAATCTCAAGTGAACCAAAGAAAATTAAAAAGAAAAGATATACTAAAATTAAGAGAATCAAAAAAGAAGACCCCTAAATATCAAAAAGAAATACTAAAATTAAGAGAATCAAAAAAGGGAGATATAACAAATTTCAGTTGGATAAAAACTCAATAGGATAATATTGATTAATACAGCAAATCAAGAACACCCATATCGTGAAAAAACAAAATTAGCAAAAACCAAGGCACAAATCAAACTCAAATACTTTACAATCACAGCCAAATCACAAATAGATAAATAAATTGAAAGGATGGAAAGGGGGGGTGGAATACGATTGGGGAGCGTAGACATGGACATTGTAGAGGCCTTCACGAACCAGAGCTCAACGCCATCAGAAGAAGAAGAGAGTTCATCTTTGGATTGTTCATCTCCACTGCCCTTTCTGCTTTGGAGAACTTGTTGAAGATTCGATACCAGACCCGGAGGCAACAGGTTATTCTTTACAGTAGAGCTACTCATTCTGTTTGTAGAGAGAGAAAGAGAGAGCTGAATCAAAACCCTAGGGAGAGAAGAAAGAGACTTCCTGGAGAAGGACATCTTCCTGGAGCTTGATTCTTCTTCAGCTTCTTTTTGGAGCTTGATTCTTCTTTTTTAGCTTCTTTTTGGGGACGACAACTTCCTGGAGCTTGATTCTTCTTCAACTTCTTTTTAGATTAAACCCAACTTCTTTTTGGATTAAACCCGAGAGACAGGCAAGAGGTCTTCATTTGTCGCTGCATCTCAATTTCACCAAGGCAGAGTTGATATTGAGAGAGGAGAGACAAATGGTGAGAATCTGTCTAGGAAAAGCAGGAAAGACAGTAGCAGGTTAGATTGGTTAATTTCAAATTTTGAAAGAGGCCAAACAAATCACAAGCAGACATATAAAGAGGAGTGGGTTAATCACAACCGTTGTTTATTGAAGCCCTTAGCAATTTAAGACAGTTAGATGTGATCTGCTCTGTTTTATATATATATATATATATATATATATATATATCCTAAGTATCCTTCCCAAGTATATATAAGCAAGTATGATAAACCCTAAATAAAATTTCGATTGTTTTCCTATTAGAATTATGACATGTGCGTAACACATTTTGACTATGATTTAACCATTTTGACTAGAATTGACGAATTAAAATTTATAAATATGTGATTTAATTGTCAGTTTATGTAAATATATATTAATTCTAAATTTTAATCGTTGTATGAGTTCAGTTCATTATTTGTACATGTTTAAAGAATTAAAGCAGTGAAATTTATTCATTGGATTTTATTGTGGAAGTTCTTTACATCTTCAACCTCGTTCAAAAACAATCGAGTAGTTTGATATCCAAAATTGAGCAGAGCAAAGTAGAATCTGGGTTGAGCTACTCAGCTCTATTAAATTCGTTTTCAGGCCGAAACTACAGGCACCTAGAAGAAATTATAATATAAAAGATGGGAAAAAAAGTATGATCTAAATTAAAAAGAAAGAAAGAATAATGAAAAAAGTAAGACACCAATAAAAAGAAAAGCTCATAATCAATACTTGTTGTGTCTTGTGTTTTTTTTATTTTATTTTTATGTTTTTTTAATTTTATGTCCTTACTCTCCATGTTCATTGTGGTTTTGATAATTTTCTTGAAATTTATTTTGATACTATAATGGAAAGTAATTATTAAAGTTATCCAAACTAACATTTATCAAAAGAAAATAAATTATAAATTGTAGTTGTTACAATAATTTACTTGATGTTTTTTTATTGAAAACTATGCTCCTTGCATTTCAAAATATAAGATCATTATTGATTTTTATAGTCAATTTAATATAATTTTAAACTCAAAATTGACATGAAATCTTTTAATTTTAGTTAATATAATAATAAATAAATACTATAAATTATTTAAAAAGTATTACTTATTTATTGTATCGTAATTTTTAATGAACCTCTCAATTTAAAGTTTAAAATGTATTAATTTAAACTTTTAAAAATTAATAATAATCTAATAATTTAGAATATATATAGTATTAATTCTTGGCTCTCACTAATAATAAATTTCTGACACGTAGGGCTTTACACTATTACTCATCAAAACAAATAATAATAAATCATCCTCACTAAAGATAATCGCATATGGATTAGAATATTCAAAGTTACACTTTTCATCTAATTTCTTCCCTACACATTTAATAACATAAATATTATATTTAATTACACAATAAAATTCTTTGTAAATAACATAATTTTGTCCTTCATACCATAATGTAATAGAGGGGATCCTAAACCTAATCATCTAGCTATACTTTTCCATCAAAAATTATAGTACTCTCATTAATTAAAAATAAATAAAATAAAAAAATCATCCTCACTAAAGATAATCATGCAATCATAATTTTTCATCAAAATCTATACCACTCGACTATAAATCTAAAATCTAATTAATTAAATTAAACTAAAATCTGTGACGACCCCAAATCCGAGGTCCATAACCTCGAGTTTGGTTCTCACTATTCAACACATTACTAACAATTAAATACATACATTGCATTTAAATATCGCAGAATAATATATATTGGTTCCCTTACAAAAAGGTTACAATATCAGGGTCTATTAACCTTAACATAAACAGTTCTTATCATAAGGAATTACAAAAGGTTTAACAACAGTAAACACAAACTTAAGCATCTAATTAGCATGCATAAACTAACTTAAGCTCTGGCCTTTCCTTTTCCCTTATCCTTCTTTGAGCAATCAGGATTATCTGAAAAATGGTTCATGATATAGCAAGAATGAGCAACTAGTTTGCTCAGCAAGTTTAAAACAATCATATAGATTTAATATATCATGAATGAATGGGAAATGTCATCAATGATTCAACAATAGATATAACAATTGTGAATGAAACAAGATTCAAATTTTAATAAACAGAATATTTGAATCTTAAAATGCTGAGTGGTCACTAAGGACCCTGAACTAACGAGGGTATAATAGAGTTTCCTCTGACCCTTTGAGTTGTTTGATTTTCAAGGGGATCAGCCTATTCAACCCGCTGTATATACATTACATTTAGTCACTGGCGCCCAAAGTCGGTTTCCCGACACAAAATCCCCTAATTTAGGGTTGTTCAATTCTCAGACTTAATATAAGAAATCCGCACCCAACAATAGTTTGGATAAGCTTTTAAAAGTATTCAAGTATTAAATTTATAAACGTAATGTCTAGCTGAACTATTAGCTTTTGACATTTTTAATACAGTTCATGAATCAAGAACTAATAAGCTTCAAGTGCACTAAGTGCGATTTTATAAACAATATGGATGTGGGATAATTTTAAATAATTAAACCACGTCAAGCTTTGACAATAAATACAAGTATAGAAACTTGTTCAACAATAAATGAGTAGGGTTAGAGAACTTGCATGTCTGCTCAACTACAATAAATGTCTAGCTTTAACTAACTTGCTTTGAAAGACCTAACATTAATAAAGTCGGTCTAATAATTAGTACGGTATATTTGCATAACTATACGCTTGATAATGAACTTATTTACCACACATAAGTACTAACACATAATTTACATTAGTCAAAACAATATTATCAACCTTATAAACCCTTAATCATTTTAGGTTAATAATTTAATAAGTTAGAAAATATTTTTCTTAAGTGTTGAACACTTATTAAACCCTTAAACAACTTATTACAATTGTTTAATTAAATCATAATTAAATTTGATTTATTTTATTAACTCAATCTCTATTTAATTACTATTTAATCTTGGTTAAATAGAAATTAATTAATTAACTCTAGTTATTATTTAAAATAAATAATAACTAATTGTACTTACTTATTATTTAATTATAATTAAATAATAAATAATTATTGACTTAATTTTAACCTTCTTTAATTTAATATTAATCAACCAATAATTAACTAAGTAATTAACCTTACTTATTATTTAATTTAAGGAAATTAAATAATAGTTTACTAATCTTAATCCTCTTTAATTATTATTTAATTAATTAATTATTTAATTAATTTTAATTATTATTTAAGGTTAAATAATAATCAATTCATTCTTATTTATTATAATAAATTATTAAATCTAATAACTTAATTTCCATTAATCGTTATTTAATGCTAATTAAATAATAATTAATTACTTAATTATCCTTATTTATTATTTAATAATATTTAAATAATAAATATATAATTTATAAATTTTATCTCTCTTTAATTATTATTTAATAGGAATTAAATAATAATTGCTAATTTATCACCTTTATTTATTATTAATATTTAAAATAATAAATAAATAATAAATTTATTTAACTTAACCATGATTTAGCTAACTAGATTAATATTTAAAATATTTAAATATTAAACTTAATGAAAAATATCCTCCTCAATATTATTTTTGTATTATTATTATTTTTGTTATAATTTTAAATTAATTTTTAAATATTTAAATTAATTAAAATTAACCCGAATGGCATTTCCGTAAATAAGTTGAAAACTGATCCGAGGGCAAAATGGTCATTTCGCCGAAAAAAATATGGAGGGGCAGTTTGGTAATTTCGCGGTAAATGTTGCTCGCGCATTGCGCGCGTTAAGCTGAAGCAGGACCAAAACGGTGTCGTTTTGGAGTCAATACTGTAATGTCCTAGAATTTCCACGTCTTTATTAATTAAATTATTAATTTAATTTCCAACGAGTTAGTTTTATGAGATTATTTAAATCTTTTTATGTGATTAATTAATTATGTGATTAAATAATTATGTAATTAATTACTAAAATTAATTAAAGGGGGTCACTAATATGTTATTAAATTAGTGAACAAACCCTAAGGTTTTAATATCAAAATAATTGATAAGTTTCCTATTAATTAAATATTCAATTAAATTGAATATAATGAGTGAATTAAATATAATAAATTAATTAATATGATTATTAATTAATGTAAATAATGTGAAATATTAATAATAATATTTATTAGTCCATTTAGTAATTTAATACTTATGGGTTAGAATATTTAATTATTTATTCAATCTAATTATTTATTTAATCATGGATTGAATAATTGATGTGTAAATTATTAAATTAGCCCAACATGGGTCAATTAGTAGCCCAAGTGTAGAATAATAAAATTTGACAATTTAGTAGCCCAAACAATTTAATAGGAGCCCAATTGGTATTTTAAATTAAAGCCCAATGATTGGCCCACTTGAAAAATACTTAATTAAACTATTTAATTATTAAATTAAGCAAAATGACAAAGAATTTGGGACATATATTGATCCATCAGCCGACATGTTGGAAAGGAGAGAGAAAAGTGATGTTTTGAATTTCTTTTATTTTTCCTTTATTTAATATTAGGTTGCTTGTTTTGGTTTTTGGGAAAGTCTTTTCCCACAAAATTCTCACCAACTAAGTATGGACTAATTTTCTTGTGTAAGTATCCAATATAGGTGCATGATGGTCTAGATTAATATATACAATTTGTGTATCTAATATTTTGTAGGAGTATACTTGCATTTGTAAGACTTCTACATTTCATTATTTTTCTAAGTCCAAAAAAGAGAGAGCTAGAGAGCATTTGAGAGTGAGAAATTAGTGAGAGTAAATTACTAAGAGAGGAGAAGGAGTTCTTGGTGCATGTCATCTTCTTTCACCACTTATTTTGGAAGAAAAAGAAGAATAGCCATTAAATCAAGGTAATGGTTATTTTAAATGAAGTTTTGTTTTTAAATTAAATAAATCATCATGTTAGTATAAACATGTTAATATAGTTATTAATGTGTAGTTGTAATATTTATGCCATGCTTGAGTTTAATATGTTTGGTTTGTATTTTGGTATATTTTATATGCTAAAATATGTATTTAATAGTGTGTAAACAAGTTTTGAAATTTATGTCCAAAAATATTTTTATAAAACTTAGGTTTGATGTTCTAATATTATAGAACATTAAATCATGAGAAAAACAAAGTTTGAATCATTTAAAATGGAGTTATACACAAAAAGTTATGAGTTGTGGTAGTTTATGTGATGTAAAAATTTTTATAAAAAAATAATGATATTAAATCATGAAAAATTAATTTTTCATGTTATAAATTAATATAAGGTGATTGGTAATTTTTTTGGATTTTTATTGAGGATTTAAAGCTTACTTGATGGTATAGTTTTTATTAAAGTGTGTATTTCTGGTCACTGTTCACTCTCTGCTGGGAGAAAAAAAAAATAAAAACTCTGGCCGCGCAATGCGCGCCACTGTTCACTGCCTGACCGCGAGCCAAACGACGTCGTTTGGCATAAGAAGTAAATTACTTCGCGCATTCGCGCGGAAGCCAGCAGACGGACTTCAAAACGGCACCGTTTTGGGCCGTAAAAATCGGAAACGCGCGCCATGCGCGGTAAGAAATTTTCTGCGAAATTACCAAATTGCCCCTCCGCGTTTTTCTTGGCAGAATTACCATTCTGCCCTCGGTTCAGTTTTCAATTTAATTACGGAAATGCCATTCGGGTTAAATTTAAATAATTTAAATATTTAAAAACTAATTTAAAATTATAACAAAAATAATTATAATACAAAAATAATATTGGGGAGGATATTTTTCATTAAGTTTAATGTTTAAATATTTTAAATATTAATCTAGTTAGCTAAACCATGGTTAAGATTAATAAATTTATTATTTATTTATTATTTTAAATGTTAATAATAAATAAAGATGATAAATTAGCATTTATTATTTAATGCCTATTAAATAATACTTAAAGAGAGATAAAATTTATAAATTTATTATTTATTATTTAAATATTATTAAATAATAAATAAGGATAATTAGGTAATTAATTATTATTTAATTAGCATTAAATAACGATTAATGGAAATTAAGTTATTAGAGTAATAATTTATTATTTAATTTAAATAATAAATAAGAATGATTTGATTATTATTTAACCTTAAATAATAATTAAAATTAATTAAATAATTAATTATTATTTAATTGACATTAAATAATAATTAAAGAGGATTAAGATTAGTAAACTATTATTTAATTTTCTTAATTAAATAATAAGTAAGGTTAATTACTTGGTTAATTATTGGTTGATTAACATTAAATTAAAGAAGGTTAAAACTAAGTTAATAATTATTTATTATTTAATTATAATTAAATAATAAGTAAGTACAATTAGTTATTAATTATTTTATATAATAACTAGAGTTAATTAATTAATTTCTATTTAATCAATATTAAATAGTAATTAAAAAGAGATTGAGTTAATAAAATAAATTAAATTTAATTAAACAATTATAATAAGTTGTTTAAAGGTTTAATAAGTGTCCAACACTTAAGAAAAATATTTTCTAACTTATTAAATTATTAACCTAATATGATTAAGGGTTTATAAGGTTAATAATATTGTTTTGACTAATGTAAATTATGTGTTAGTACTTATGTGTGGTAAATAAGTTCATTATCAAGCGTATAGTTATGCAAATACGCCGTGCTAATTATTAGACCGACTTTATTAATGTTAGGTCTTTCAAAGCAAGTAGTTAAAGCTAGACATTTATTGTAGCTGTGCAGACAGGCAAGTTTTCTACCCTTAAACTTGTATTTATTGTTGCAGATATTTTTCAACCGTATTTACATTTCAATTATTGTTGAGCAAGTATTCTACACCCGTAGTTACTTGACAGACCTTTGAGTGAATTAATTATCAAAAAATTACTTCACATCATTATTGATTATTGTATTCGCACATAGTGCTTTTGCAAACTGTCTAAGAACGTCTAAGCTAATTGTTTCGGCTAGACAAATGCATGTTAAATTCATTTAATTGAATATTATAAAAGCTTATCCAAACCATTGGTTGGTGCGGATTCTTACAGTAAGACTGAGATAGAACAACCCTAGTTAAAGGGGATTTTTATTTGTCGGAGACCCGACAACGCGCAAGAAAACTAAATGTGATGCATATACATAGGACATGAGAGGATTGATCCCCTCAAGTGTCCCGTTATTTTAACAAGGAGTCAGACATTGTATGTCTGTTCTACCTTAGTAGCAGTTCATGGTCATTAAAGACCACTCAGCAGTAAAGAGTCAATTCCTTCTTTTATTGAACATTGATTCTTGTTATCTTTCACAATTGCTATTGTTGAAACCTTGAAGTTATTTCCCTTCATCATGATATATCGTATGATTGTTGTTTATAAACTTGCTGAGCCATTTAGTTGCTCATTCTTGCTATATCATGACTATATTTCAGCCAATCCCGAAAGCTCTAAATCGAACAAAGGCAAGGGGAAAGCGAATGCTTAGTTGTAGTAATTACATGCTAGTTTAAATTGCGGTTATGTAATTACTGTTGTAAATCTTTTGTATTTCCCTTAAGATATGTAATGTTACAATTTAAGGTTAATAGACCTTGGGAAGTGTAGCCTTTATATAAGGAACCTTTTGTATTATTCCGCGTAGTTTGAATACAATATATGTATTTCATTGTTGTTAAGTATTGTACAGTGAGAACCAAACCCGAGGCTAAAGAACCCGGATTTGGGGTCGTCACAGGTTGGTATCAGAGCTGTAGGTTAGAAACGCTAGGATTTGCGAAACCTAGGTTATAACCTTAGTATTAAACTCTCATCGAGTGCGTTAGGAGTTGAATCGGGGAGATTCATCATGTTGTGTATTTTTGGAGGTGGATTGAGAAAATCCATCGAGCCGAGATGTACATGATAAAATATCATTTCATTTCATCAATGAATATATTTTATTGCTGTACTAACATGTGTTATTTATGTTATTGTAGGATGACGGAGATAGGCCAGTCGAGCACTGCTGTAGAGGAGGTGATTTATACGGATATCCCTATGGATACCGCACAGCCACGGGTGGCTGCACCGATCGAGGAGCCAGAGTCAGATCCCGAGGAGGGAGATAGAGAGGACGCTGTCTGGGGCGGAGTTATGGGGCAGTACAGTGAGGAGGAGGCTGATTCTGATGATGATGAGGATGAGGAGCCAGCTGAGTATGTTGATGGCATGGGCACTGTCGCCAGTGACATCATCGATACTCTCACTACGGCTAACGAGGAGCTAGAGGAGAGGGTTCAGCACCTGGAGGAGCAGAACCAGATCCACCAGCAGACAGAGCAGCAGTATAGAGATACAGCTTATATGTTCTCTGGCGAGAACATAGAGCTGAAGGCGAGGATGGCCGAGATGGAGGCCAAGTTAGTAGCCGCTGAGCTGAAGATTCAGCAGACACAGGCAGAGAGGGAGGCCATGAGGGGCCAGATGCAGCAGGCCGTTGAGGCAAGGTTAGATATGGAGTTTCAGCGTGATGCAGCTCACGGGCAGATGATGGAGCTGGAGGAGGAGGTTAGGGAGAAAAAGGTGAGGATAGATAGACTCAGTTACGTCTATCGCTCATCAGTTGGTAGGATCCAGAGTAGGGTGCACTATTACCCTGCTGAGGAGGGCCAGACCTTGCACACCATCAGTAGGGGTGTGGTCAGGACTATTGGAGATGAGGAGTACGACGATGCGGTTCGTCGAGGGATGCGCCGTTAGTTGTATTTTCTTTATTTATGATGTATGTACATAGATGCAGTAGAAACCCAACTTTTGTTTTGATAGAGGGTTAGTATGTTGTAAATCCCAACTCTATGAAGTTGTGGGATATGTTAGATCCCGTCTTTTGTTTTAACTATCGGGGTTAGCAGCGTTTATAGCAGTATGCTTATGATGTAAAAGTGCTACGCACTGTGTTTTGGCATATGAATATAAATGCATTTCCGTTTATGTTTATATGTGTCGAGATGATTATTTGTGCTTTAGTTTAAATTACTTAAGCTACAAAACGAAAGTAAAAAGATTGAAACAACTTTAATTAATTAAATTTTCTTTATACAGAAAATGCCGCCACAGAGAAGAAATCAACGACTACCCCCACCACCACCCGAAGAGTCAGTGAACGCCGGAGGGGTACCGCCAAACCCTGTCCAAGAGTTCGTAGAAATGCTAATGGGAGCATTTCGCGGACGCAACACAGAGGCTACTGGAGCAACAAACCCTGCCGCTCCACTAGCAACCTTTAAAGACTTCAAACTGATAGGACCACCCGAGTTCAAAGGGACCACAGATCCTATAGAAGCACAAACCTGGATAGAGGAGATGGAAAAAGTCTTCGAGGTTGCACGAGTTAGGGAGGAGCAAATGACCTCATTTGCTACCTTCATGATGAAAGGAGAGGCCAGCCACTGGTGGAAGGCCAATAAGAGTAGAGCAGGGGAGGGAACGATCGCGTGGGCGCGATTCAAAGAGGTATTCTTGGAAAACTACTTTCCAGAGAGTACAAAGGCTAGGATGGAAATTAAATTCCTAGAGCTTAAGCAGGGGAACTTGTCCGTATCAGAATACGCCGCCAAGTTCAATGAATTGGCAAGATTTGCTTCACACCAGGTGGACACCGAGGCAAGACGCGCCAGACGATTCGAACAGGGGCTGAAACCATGGGTTTACAGTCGGGTAGCTGTTCTCCAGATCACAAATTTTGCAACACTGCTGGAGAAAGCTATCATAGCTGAGGGTGGAAATGAAGCTTTGAATAAGCACAATCAAGAACGGAACAAGAAGAGAAGCGATGGGGGAAACAGAGAAGGTAGCAGTGGGGGCAGCAACTCGAACAAACGCAAATGGAATAACAACAGCAGTTCGGGGACACCCCAGGGCAGTGAATCAAAGAAAGCTAATAAATGCAGTCAGTGCGGAAAGAACCACACCGGGGAGTGCATGAAAGGAAGAAATGTCTGCTATAACTGTGGGCAAGAGGGGCACATCGCTCCTAATTGTCCCACACCAAAAAGGAAAGGAGGTTGTTTCGCCTGCGGGGCCATGGACCATCAATTTAAAGATTGTCCGAAGAAGAAGAACACCGGAGGGAGTTCGGGCTATAGGGGAAGCAACAGCAACAACAACAACAACGCCAAACTGACCATTGGAGGGCCGGTGCCACAGAACAAACCAACGGCACGGACTTTCAACATGACGGTGCAGGACGCCGTCGAATCAAAAGACGTGGTGTCAGGTATTATTCCGATCAATGATATAAATGCTTATGTATTATTTGATTCGGGCGCTACCTGTTCATTTGTGTCTGATGAATTCGCTAAGCGGTTAGAATTGCCTAGACAAAAACTAGAGAACCCAATGAACATAGAAGTTGCAAATAAAGAAGTGATTCCTGTAGAGTATGTACATAGAAACTGTTGTGCTGAAATCAGGGGTCAGAAGTTGAGTGTAGATTTAATTCCAATACGCTTGGGGGAGTTTGACGTTATACTTGGAATGGATTGGTTGTTTAACCATGGAGCTTTAATTGATTGTCAAAAGAAGTGCATACACCTTAAGACACCAAATAAGTCTAAGGTCGTATTTTATGGCAGCAAATCGTCAAGACAGTCATCTTGTCTGACGATGATGCAAGCCAAGAAATTATTAAAGAAAGGTTGTGTAGGGTATTTGGCTCATGTGGTTGATACACAAGTGGTGAGTCCCGAGATGGAGCAAATACCAGTAGTTAGGGAGTTTATGGATGTTTTTCCAGATGTATTGTCAGGCTTACCGCCGGACAGAGAAATAGAATTTGCGATTGATTTAGTACCGGGGACAGTGCCGATATCAAAGGCACCATATAGAATGGCTCCGGTAGAAATGAAAGAGTTGATGGTGCAATTACAGGAGTTGTTGGATAATAAGTACATCCAGCCAAGTGTTTCTCCATGGGGAGCACCGGTGCTGTTTGTAAAGAAGAAGGATGGATCGATGAGATTATGTATGGATTACAGAGAGCTGAATAAGGTGACAATTAAGAACAAGTACCCGTTGCCACGAATTGACGATCTTTTCGATCAATTGAAAGGGGCGAAGTACTTTTCAAAGATTGACTTGAGGACTGGTTATCATCAGTTGAAAGTCAGGAAGGAGGATGTACCCAAGACGGCATTCAGAACTCGATATGGGCATTATGAGTTTCTGGTGATGTCGTTTGGACTGACGAATGCGCCAGCCGCATTTATGGACATGATGAACAGAATATTCAAGCAGTACTTGGATAAATTTGTTGTTGTGTTCATTGACGATATTCTGGTGTATTCTAAAACGGATGAGGAGCATGCTGAACACCTAAGATTGGTGTTGGAGATTTTACGGAAGGAGCAGTTGTATGCTAAATTTTCGAAGTGTGAATTCTGGTTGGAGAGAGTTCAATTTTTAGGTCATGTCATTGACAAGGAAGGAGTTTCAGTAGATCCAGCAAAGGTGGAAGCAGTGATGAATTGGGAGCAACCAAGGACGCCGACGGAGGTAAGAAGTTTCTTGGGGTTAGCGGGTTACTATCGGAGATTTATTCAAGATTTTTCAAAGATAGCAACACCGCTGACCAATCTAACGAGGAAGACGGTGAAATACGTATGGACGGAGAAGTGTGAGGAGAGTTTTCAGGAGCTAAAGAAGAGACTTAGTGAAGCACCTGTATTGACTTTACCGGACGATACGGGAGGTTTTACGGTCTACAGTGATGCATCGCACAAGGGACTTGGCTGTGTGCTTATGCAAAACGGCAAGGTCGTTGCGTATGCGTCCAGACAGTTGAAGGATTACGAGAAGGGATACCCTACCCACGACTTGGAGCTGGCTGCGGTAGTGTTTGCCCTTAAAATCTGGAGACATTATTTATATGGAGAGAAATGTGAGATATTCACGGACCACAAGAGTCTGAAGTATATCTTCACACAGAAGGAGTTAAATATGAGGCAACGAAGATGGTTAGAATTGATCAAGGACTATGATTGTGAAATTCTATATCATCCCGGCAAGGCCAACGTAGTAGCAGATGCTCTAAGCAGAAAGAGCAGGGAGAAATTGTTCATCTTGACAGATCAGGAACAATTGGTTCAAGAGATGGCTCGAATGGAGTTGGAGGTAAGAAATCCAAATGAGTCAATGGAAGTGGAAGCAAGCCCAACCTTACTAGATAGGGTGAAAGAGGC
This sequence comes from Hedera helix, assembly GCA_947179155.2. NCBI lineage: Eukaryota > Viridiplantae > Streptophyta > Magnoliopsida > Apiales > Araliaceae > Hedera > Hedera helix. The sequence continues at coordinate 18,020,357 of OX359275.1, read as the reverse complement.
TCAAGACAAAGATGAAGAATGTGTCAGAATCAGGATGAGAATGACCGAAGGGGAAGAGGTCAAATTCAAGGAGGATAGCATGGGATTGCTAAGGTTTGAAAATCGTGTTTGGGTGCCGCTAGTGCCTGAACTACGAGAAGAGATTTTGCAAGAGGCCCACAGTACGAGATACTCGATACATCCGGGGAGTACGAAGATGTATCAAGATCTGCGTCAGCATTTTTGGCGGCCGAATTTAAAAAGGGAGGTCGCAGAATGTGTCAGCCGATGCCTAACTTGTCAAAGGGTAAAGGCCGAACATCAGAGACCAAGTGGATTACTACAGCCGTTAGAGATTCCTGAGTGGAAATGGGAGCATATCACAATGGATTTTGTGGTAGGACTTCCAGCAACACAGAAGGGATTTGACGCAATATGGGTGATTGTGGATCGACTAACAAAGTCAGCGCACTTTTTGCCGATCAAGATTAGGTTCAGTTTGGATCAGTTGGCCAAATTGTACATCAAAGAGATAGTTTCAAGACATGGGGTGCCGGTATCGATTGTGTCAGACAGAGATCCGCGCTTCACGTCAAAATTTTGGAGGAGTCTTCAAGAGAGATTGGGGACACAGTTGAGAATGAGTACAGCGTATCATCCGCAGACCGATGGGCAAAGTGAGAGAACAATTCAGACGTTGGAAGATATGCTCAGGGCCTGTGTGATGGATTTCAAGGGCAGTTGGGAAATCCATCTACCACTAGTTGAGTTTGCATACAACAACAGTTATCATGCGAGCATAGGTATGCCGCCTTACGAAGCTTTATATGGCAGAAAATGTAGAACACCTCTATGTTGGGATGAGGTAGGAGAACGCCGACTGTTGGGGCCAGAATTGGTTCAACAGACGGTAGAAATTATCAAGGTAATAAGAGCTCGGCTAGTAGCAGCTCAAGACCGTCAAAAGAAATACGCCGATTTACATCGACAGAAACGAGACTTCGAAGTGGGGAGTTTTGTGTTCATTAAGGTATCTCCCTGGAAAGGGAAGATCAGATTTGGAAAGAAGGGGAAACTGAGTCCAAGGTTCATAGGACCGTTCGAAATATTGAGGAGAGTGGGTGAAGTAGCATACGAGGTAGCTTTACCTCCTGAATTGGAACATATTCACAATGTGTTTCACGTGTCAGTATTGCGGCCATACAAACCAGACTACAAGCACGTTATCTCCTATGAACCAATTCAAGTTGGTAAGGACTTATCATATGAAGAAGTTCCTGTTCAGATACTCGATAGGAAGGAACAGAAACTGAGAAATAAGATAATTCATTCTGTCAAAGTACTTTGGAGGAATCACGCCATTGAAGAAGCTACGTGGGAATTAGAGGAGGAAATGAGGGCAAATTACCCGTTTTTATTTGAGTAACCTTATTTTTACAATTCCGAGGACGGAATTTTTATAAGGAGGGGAGAATGTAATGTCCTAGAATTTCCACGTCTTTATTAATTAAATTATTAATTTAATTTCCAACGAGTTAGTTTTATGAGATTATTTAAATCTTTTTATGTGATTAATTAATTATGTGATTAAATAATTATGTAATTAATTACTAAAATTAATTAAAGGGGGTCACTAATATGTTATTAAATTAGTGAACAAACCCTAAGGTTTTAATATCAAAATAATTGATAAGTTTCCTATTAATTAAATATTCAATTAAATTGAATATAATGAGTGAATTAAATATAATAAATTAATTAATATGATTATTAATTAATGTAAATAATGTGAAATATTAATAATAATATTTATTAGTCCATTTAGTAATTTAATACTTATGGGTTAGAATATTTAATTATTTATTCAATCTAATTATTTATTTAATCATGGATTGAATAATTGATGTGTAAATTATTAAATTAGCCCAACATGGGTCAATTAGTAGCCCAAGTGTAGAATAATAAAATTTGACAATTTAGTAGCCCAAACAATTTAATAGGAGCCCAATTGGTATTTTAAATTAAAGCCCAATGATTGGCCCACTTGAAAAATACTTAATTAAACTATTTAATTATTAAATTAAGCAAAATGACAAAGAATTTGGGACATATATTGATCCATCAGCCGACATGTTGGAAAGGAGAGAGAAAAGTGATGTTTTGAATTTCTTTTATTTTTCCTTTATTTAATATTAGGTTGCTTGTTTTGGTTTTTGGGAAAGTCTTTTCCCACAAAATTCTCACCAACTAAGTATGGACTAATTTTCTTGTGTAAGTATCCAATATAGGTGCATGATGGTCTAGATTAATATATACAATTTGTGTATCTAATATTTTGTAGGAGTATACTTGCATTTGTAAGACTTCTACATTTCATTATTTTTCTAAGTCCAAAAAAGAGAGAGCTAGAGAGCATTTGAGAGTGAGAAATTAGTGAGAGTAAAATACTAAGAGAGGAGAAGGAGTTCTTGGTGCATGTCATCTTCTTTCACCACTTATTTTGGAAGAAAAAGAAGAATAGCCATTAAATCAAGGTAATGGTTATTTTAAATGAAGTTTTGTTTTTAAATTAAATAAATCATCATGTTAGTATAAACATGTTAATATAGTTATTAATGTGTAGTTGTAATATTTATGCCATGCTTGAGTTTAATATGTTTGGTTTGTATTTTGGTATATTTTATATGCTAAAATATGTATTTAATAGTGTGTAAACAAGTTTTGAAATTTATGTCCAAAAATATTTTTATAAAACTTAGGTTTGATGTTCTAATATTATAGAACATTAAATCATGAGAAAAACAAAGTTTGAATCATTTAAAATGGAGTTATACACAAAAAGTTATGAGTTGTGGTAGTTTATGTGATGTAAAAATTTTTATAAAAAAATAATGATATTAAATCATGAAAAATTAATTTTTCATGTTATAAATTAATATAAGGTGATTGGTAATTTTTTTGGATTTTTATTGAGGATTTAAAGCTTACTTGATGGTATAGTTTTTATTAAAGTGTGTATTTCTGGTCACTGTTCACTCTCTGCTGGGAGAAAAAAAAAATAAAAACTCTGGCCGCGCAATGCGCGCCACTGTTCACTGCCTGACCGCGAGCCAAACGACGTCGTTTGGCATAAGAAGTAAATTACTTCGCGCATTCGCGCGGAAGCCAGCAGACGGACTTCAAAACGGCACCGTTTTGGGCCGTAAAAATCGGAAACGCGCGCCATGCGCGGTAAGAAATTTTCTGCGAAATTACCAAATTGCCCCTCCGCGTTTTTCTTGGCAGAATTACCATTCTGCCCTCGGTTCAGTTTTCAATTTAATTACGGAAATGCCATTCGGGTTAAATTTAAATAATTTAAATATTTAAAAACTAATTTAAAATTATAACAAAAATAATTATAATACAAAAATAATATTGGGGAGGATATTTTTCATTAAGTTTAATGTTTAAATATTTTAAATATTAATCTAGTTAGCTAAACCATGGTTAAGATTAATAAATTTATTATTTATTTATTATTTTAAATGTTAATAATAAATAAAGATGATAAATTAGCATTTATTATTTAATGCCTATTAAATAATACTTAAAGAGAGATAAAATTTATAAATTTATTATTTATTATTTAAATATTATTAAATAATAAATAAGGATAATTAGGTAATTAATTATTATTTAATTAGCATTAAATAACGATTAATGGAAATTAAGTTATTAGAGTAATAATTTATTATTTAATTTAAATAATAAATAAGAATGATTTGATTATTATTTAACCTTAAATAATAATTAAAATTAATTAAATAATTAATTATTATTTAATTGACATTAAATAATAATTAAAGAGGATTAAGATTAGTAAACTATTATTTAATTTTCTTAATTAAATAATAAGTAAGGTTAATTACTTGGTTAATTATTGGTTGATTAACATTAAATTAAAGAAGGTTAAAACTAAGTTAATAATTATTTATTATTTAATTATAATTAAATAATAAGTAAGTACAATTAGTTATTAATTATTTTATATAATAACTAGAGTTAATTAATTAATTTCTATTTAATCAATATTAAATAGTAATTAAAAAGAGATTGAGTTAATAAAATAAATTAAATTTAATTAAACAATTATAATAAGTTGTTTAAAGGTTTAATAAGTGTCCAACACTTAAGAAAAATATTTTCTAACTTATTAAATTATTAACCTAATATGATTAAGGGTTTATAAGGTTAATAATATTGTTTTGACTAATGTAAATTATGTGTTAGTACTTATGTGTGGTAAATAAGTTCATTATCAAGCGTATAGTTATGCAAATACGCCGTGCTAATTATTAGACCGACTTTATTAATGTTAGGTCTTTCAAAGCAAGTAGTTAAAGCTAGACATTTATTGTAGCTGTGCAGACAGGCAAGTTTTCTACCCTTAAACTTGTATTTATTGTTGCAGATATTTTTCAACCGTATTTACATTTCAATTATTGTTGAGCAAGTATTCTACACCCGTAGTTACTTGACAGACCTTTGAGTGAATTAATTATCAAAAAATTACTTCACATCATTATTGATTATTGTATTCGCACATAGTGCTTTTGCAAACTGTCTAAGAACGTCTAAGCTAATTGTTTCGGCTAGACAAATGCATGTTAAATTCATTTAATTGAATATTATAAAAGCTTATCCAAACCATTGGTTGGTGCGGATTCTTACAGTAAGACTGAGATAGAACAACCCTAGTTAAAGGGGATTTTTATTTGTCGGAGACCCGACAGCGCGCAAGAAAACTAAATGTGATGCATATACATAGGACATGAGAGGATTGATCCCCTCAAGTGTCCCGTTATTTTAACAAGGAGTCAGACATTGTATGTCTGTTCTACCTTAGTAGCAGTTCATGGTCATTAAAGACCACTCAGCAGTAAAGAGTCAATTCCTTCTTTTATTGAACATTGATTCTTGTTATCTTTCACAATTGCTATTGTTGAAACCTTGAAGTTATTTCCCTTCATCATGATATATCGTATGATTGTTGTTTATAAACTTGCTGAGCCATTTAGTTGCTCATTCTTGCTATATCATGACTATATTTCAGCCAATCCCGAAAGCTCTAAATCGAACAAAGGCAAGGGGAAAGCGAATGCTTAGTTGTAGTAATTACATGCTAGTTTAAATTGCGGTTATGTAATTACTGTTGTAAATCTTTTGTATTTCCCTTAAGATATGTAATGTTACAATTTAAGGTTAATAGACCTTGGGAAGTGTAGCCTTTATATAAGGAACCTTTTGTATTATTCCGCGTAGTTTGAATACAATATATGTATTTCATTGTTGTTAAGTATTGTACAGTGAGAACCAAACCCGAGGCTAAAGAACCCGGATTTGGGGTCGTCACAAATACTGTTGGCTTCCGCGCGTACGCGCGGCGTAACTATTTCTGAGGCTAAACGACGCTGTTTTGTCTCCGCGTCCGACTGCCAAAAATACTTGCGCGCATTGCGCGAAAAATCATTTTTTTTTCTTTTTAGCAGATTGTGAACAGTAACCGGCTATACACGCTTCAATTAAAATTATACCTTCAATAAATCTTTAACTCCTCAATAAAAATCCAAAAAATTACCAATCACCTTATATTAATTTATAACATGAAAAATTAATTTTTCATGATTTAATATCATTATTTTTTTATAAAAAAATTTACATCACATAAACTACCACAAATCATAACTTTTTGTGTATAACTCCATTTTGAGTGATTCAAACTTTGTTTTTCTCATGATTTAATGTTCTATAATATTAGAACATCAAACATAAGTTTTATAAAAATATTTTTGGACATAAATTTCAAAACTTGTTTACACACTATTAAACACATATTTTAGCATATAAAATATACCAAAATACAAACCAAGCATATTAAACTCAAGCATGGCATAAATATTACCACTACACATTATTAACCATATTAACATATTTATACACACATGTTAGTTTATTTAATTTAAAAACAAACTACATTTAAAATAACCATTACCTTGTTTTAATGGCTATCTTCTTTTTTCTTCCAAAGTAGGTTGTGAATGGCATGAACAAAACTAACTTCTCCTTCTTCCTCCTTAGTCTCTCAAATATTATGCTCTCACTAAAGCTTTTTCTCTCAACTCTCTCTTTTGGTCTTGGAGCAAAAATGAAGTGTAAATGCCTTAATAAAACAAGTATACTAGTAAAATACTTAGATACAAAATTATATCTATAATTCATGATGCTCCTACTTGGATACTTGCACAAGAAAGTTAACCCATGTAAGACCCCGGATTTTATGAAATACAAAATTTAATTTTTCTTCATATATATATATATTTTTTTTTTGAAACAGTAAGTGGTTAAATCGATCAAGTTAAAAGTTAAGGATGTTATCTGCAAATTTTATTTTGTCAGACAATATTCGCTTTGTCGGGGAATATTCGTTTGGTCGGGGAATATTCGTGTCGTACGACGGCGCCGAAATAACAAATTATTGGTGGACCCCACAACGGAATATTTGTCGGATATAGAAAACGACAGAAATAACCCTTTTAAATAAAAATAGTCAACGGAACTGTTAAAATACCGGTGATAAAAGAATAGTAGCATACGGTAGTTATTGGTATTTTCTGTAGCACTCGGTACTCTACAGTAACACACGGTATTGCATAGTGTCTCATATTATTGGTCTGATAATTGACACCGTAACTGTTACGCATCATTTCATCGATAATTGTCACTGCATAATATTTTATATTATTAATTCAATAATTGTTGTTACACAGTATTTTGCATTATTGATTTAATAATTGTCATTACACTGTATTTTATATCATTGAGTCAATAATTGTTGTTGCACTGTTTTTAAAATTATTGAACCTAATAATTGTCACAGTAAAATATGCACAGTAATTCACATTATTGAATCAATAATTGTCATGACACAGTAACGTATTTTTCTTTTACATACTTTCTGCATTATTGTTATCTCTATTACGGTGTTATTTAAACAGTTGTATTTCATTAATTAATTGACTTGATATCTAAGAGCTAATTATACTGTATTTATAACAATTAGTCATAATAATTGAATTGATAAAGTTATTTGTTTATAATATAAAGTTAGGTGATATGAAATGAATGGTGTAGATTAAAGTGTGAATTATTGTTGAATAAATAAAGTTATTTGTTTATAATATAAAGTTAGGTGATTATTAGGTGATATGAAATGAATGGTGTAGATTAAAGTGTGAATTATTGTTGAATAATTGAATTGATTTGTTTATAATATAAAGTTAGGTGATTATTAGGTAATATGAAATGAATGGTGTAGATTAAAGATAATATAAAATTTGAAATGAATGGTGTAGATTAAAAGATGATCTTTAAATGAATGGTTTAGATTAAATAAATGATAAGATTTTTGGCTATAAATAGAAGCCTTAACTTAAGGATTTTTCATAAACTTCCTTACTTGTTCTTTCTTTCTCTCTCTAAATACTTCTTGTGAAAGTTTTCTCTAAGTGTGCTTAAGTCATCTTGAGTATTTGTGAAGATCTATAAGTATACGTGTACTGTTCAAGTTAATCAACCTCATTTAAATCAATATCCAGTCACGTGTTGAGGTAAGGGATACCATCTTTTTCATCTTCCATTATTCAAACGTACTATGGTAAGGGATTATCATTATTTGATTCTATATAATAATATTGTTTCTTCCTTACTCATAAGACGTGCATTTTATTTCCATGTATTAAATTGTGGGAATAACCTTACGGAGCGGATTGTCGCCTGTTGGTGAATAACCTTTCGTATTCATTCATTATTAATCTCTGAGAATAACCTTACGGAGCGGATTGCCGCCTGTTTGGTGAATAACTCTTTGTACTCAAATTCTATTAAATTGTGGGAATAACCTTACGGAGGGGATTGCCGCCTGTTGGTGAATAACCCTTTGTATTAATTTCCTTCACCTTTTGTTAATTAAACCTGCTACGGTAAGGGATATTATTTTCTTTCATACTCCTAAATCGAAATTTATTATGGAACTATTGCTTCTATAATTCCTGAAAATATTATATGTTCCATAATAGTTGAACTTCATTATTTCAACTGAACCTTCCTATTTACGTGAACCTTTCTATTGAATTGTAACCGTTATTCTGAACTGTGGATCTTGAATATCATTTTTAAATTTCACTCCACATCATGTTGACAATTTGGACATTATTTGAATCTGTACAAAGTAAACTTCCGATACTTATTGTTATCCTATTTCTTCTGTTCATCATTTATATCATTCTAATCATCCAAAAATCAAGCTGTTGTGAATATCTGTGGCTGGGGGCACATATGTGATATATTTGTTGAACAGATGATAGGTTAAAGGCGATATAATAGGTTAAAGGCGATACATCTGTTCGGTGTCTTTTATGGCACGTGGTGAATGTTCTCTTTGGCCCGTAGTGCAAAGATGAACTGTTGTTTGGTATGATTATGACCAAAGGCTGAATCTGGTATAATCATGACCGTTGGTGCTATATTGAATATCTTTGGCCCGTAGTGCAAAGACGAACTGTTGATGTGCATGATTATGATCAGGAACTGTGAATTTATATTATCATGACTAATGGTATTTCAGATGATAAAAGTTGATGATGTTTTTACGAAAAAGAGAAGCGAGTGGACATTATAGTCTGCATTATTCTTCTAATAGATTGCTCATTCCGCTGCTATTATTGATCTGAACATTGTTTAAGAATTTAACTGCAGTTTTTGATATAAACCTTGTATTCTATTGTATTCTATCAAGAACTCAACTGTTGAAGGCTAATGATAATTTATTCGTCATTATCTTAGTCATGATATTTCTTACTGGGCTATTTGAGCTCACCCTTTCTTTTGTTCCATTGTTTTTCAACAGGAAATGAAAACATAACAGGGTCTAGCCGGGGAATGGAGTGAGGGTCCGAGGAATAGTTATCATAGTCTTCACGTTTTGTAAAATAGTGTGGCAATAATAGTGAAGACTTAGTTGTGTATTATTATACACTGTATTGTAGTACGTTGTGCTTTGTTGTAATAATTTTGTTGTAGTCTTTTGACGACTCAAGTTTGGGCTGTGTGGGCCCAGATTTGGGGGCGTCACAACCCATACTTAGTTGGTGAAAAGAGGGATGGTGTCCATGTACCAAAAAATAAAACAAGCAACCTTAATTTAATTAAATGAAAAATAAAAGAAAATAAAACAAAACTCATTTTCTCTCTCCTTCCATGCATGATTCGGCTGATGGACATCTTTTTCTTGTCCCAAAATTAGTGTCACATTGCTTACTTTTTAATAATTAATAGTTTAATTAAGTATTTTTCAAGTGGGTCAATCATTGGGCTTTAATTTAAAATACCAATTGGGCTTCTATTAAATTATTTGAGCTACTAAATTGTCAAATTTTATTATTCTCCACTTGGGCTACTAATTGAACCATGTTGGGCTAATTTAATAATTTACACATTAATTATTCAATCCATGATTAAATAAATAATTAGATTGAATAAATAATTAAATATTCTAACCCATAAGTATTAAATTACTAAATGGACTAATAAATATTATTATTAATATTTCACATTATTTACATTAATTAATAATCATATTAATTAATTTATTATATTTAATTCGCTCATTATATTCAATTTAATTGAATATTTAATTAATAGGAAACTTATCAATTATTTTGATATTAAAACTTTAGGGTTTGTTCACTAATTTAATAACATATTAGTGACCCCCTTTAATTAATTTTAGTAATCAATTACATAATTATTTAATCACATAATTAATTAATCACATAAAAAGATTTAAATAATCTCGTAAAACTAACTCGTTGGAAATTAAATTAATAATTTAATTAATAAAGACGTGGAAATTCTAGGACATTACAAAATCCATCCATTATCTGAACTTGAACTAGGCGTAGCACATTGTTGTTCGTGTTGGATTTTGTGTTGAATTTTTTTTATAATTTATCTATTTATTTGTGTTGAATATTTATTTATTAATAAAAGTACAGTATTCGTTATTCATTAAATGATCATTTATTTTGTTTATATAAATCTCCAAATTTATATATATTATGATTTATGTGTATAAATAAGTATTATACATAGAAGATATAAATCATATGTAATTTATATAAATAAAGATATAATAGTTTATAACCTATGATATTTTGGAGATATTATTGGAGATAATTTATTTTGATCATGAAAGTTGGACTTCAAATTAAAGTACAAGTGCATTAACGATGTGCATTAAACAGATCATATGATAATATTTTATTTAAAAAATATTTTCACATAAATACTAATTTGTGAATCTTTCTTAGTTTTGAAATAATAATGGACTTAATAGTGTTATGTATATTAATTTAATATTCCAACGAGTGAAATTACATTGAGTTAATTAATACATCGGAATGTTAATTTGTAAGACCCCGAATTTTATGAAATACAAAATTTAATTTTTCTTCATATATATTTTTCCTGAAACAGTAGGTGGTTAAATTGATAAGGTTAAAAGTTAAGGATGTTATGTGCAAATTTTATTATGTCGGACAATATTCGTTTGGTCGGAGAATATTCATTTTGTCGGGGAATATTCGATTCGTACGACGGCGCCGAAATAACAAAATAATAGTGGACCCCTACAACGACTTATTGTCGAATATAGAAAGCGACATACGTAATCTTTTTAAATAAATATAGTTAACGTTATTATCATCTTGAACTGTTAAAATACACGGTGGTAAAGGAATAGTAACATACGGTATTACATAGTAGCACACGGTATTGCACAGTAGCACACGATATTACATAGTGTTTCATATTATTAAACTGATAAAGTGGTTATTGTACTATATTGACTTTATTGAACCAATAATTATCACATGCATAATAATTCATATTATTGAGTTGATAATTGTCACAGTAGCATATGCACAATAATTCACATTATTGAATCAATAATTGTCATTACACAGTAACGTGTTATTTTCTTATTTATTTTCAGCATTATTGTTATCTCTTTTATGATATTGATTAAACTGTTGTATTCTATTATTAGTTGATTTTCCTGTTTATCTAACTCGAAAATCCAACTACACTGCATTTACAACAATTAGCCATAGTAATAAATAATTGTGAATTATTGTTGAATAATTGAATTGATAAAGTTATTTATTTTTATTATGATAAATTATATAAAGTTGTTTGTTTTTATATATAAAGTTAATTGATTTATTTAAAGTTAGTTGTTTTATATATAAAGTAAATTGAATGGTATAGATTAAAAAATGATCTTTAAATGAATGGTTTAGATTAAAGAAATCTTAAAAGATGAAATGAGTGGTATGGATTAAACATTATATTGAAATATACGGTTTGGATTAAATTAGAAAATCTTGGTGATGATAAGATTTTTTGCTATAAATAGAGGCCTTAACTTAAGGATTTTTCATAAAAAACTTCCTTGCTTATTCTTTCTTTCACTCTCCAAATATTTCTTTGTATAAGTTCTCCTTGAGTGTGCTAAAGTCATTTTGAGTATTTGTAAAGAGCTGTAAGTGTACGAGTTCATACCTAGTCACGTGTTAAGGTAAGGGATACCATCTTTTTCATCTTCCATTATTCAAACTTACTATGGTAAGGGATTATCATTATTTGATTCTCGAAAATAATACCGTTTCTTTTTTACTCATAAGATATGTCATTTATTTCCGTGTATTAAATTGTGGAAATAACCTGACTACGCGGATAACCGCATGTTTGATGAATAACCTTTCGTATTCATTCCTTATTAATTTGTGGGAATAACCTGACTACGCGGACTACCACATGTTTGGTGAATAACCTTTCGTATTCATTCCTTATTAAATTGTGGGAATAACCTGACTACGCGGACTACCGCATGTTTGGTGAATTACTCTTCGTATTCATTTCTTACTTGTCTCTTGTTGGTAACGTTTCCTGAAATGAATATATATTCTTTAATAGTTTGTGATTCATCTAATATCATTTCAACTGAACCTTCCTATTTTTCTAAATCTTTCTATTGAACCTTAACTGTTATTCTGAACTGTGGATCTTAAATATCATTCTTGAATTTTATTTCACATCATGTTGGCAATTTGGACATTATTTGAATCTGCACAAAGAAAAATCATAAACTTTTGATATTTATTGATCATATTGTTTCTTCTGATTCATCATCTATATCACGGTTGTTATTCTAATCATCAAGAACCATGTTGTTGTGAATATCTGTGGCCTAGGGCACAGTTGATAGGATAAATGCGATATAATTATTGTGTCTTTTAGGGCGCATGGTGAATATTCTCTTTGGCCTGGGGCAAAGATGAACTATTGTTGGTATGATTATGACCAAAGGCTGAAAACTGGTATAATCATTACCGTTGGTGTTATATTTGAATATCTTTGGCTCGTAATGCAAAGATGAACTATTGACTGACATAATTATAATAAAGAACTGAAAATTTATATTATCATAACCAGCATACAAAACTTATTGTCTATTATATTCAATTAAGAACTCATCTGTTGAAGGCTAATGATAATTTATTTGTCGTTATCTTAGTTATGATATTTCTTACTGGGCTATTTGAGCTCACCCTTTCTTTTGTTCCATTGTTTTTCAGAAAAAGAGATAGTAGCGGGGTCTAGCAGGGGAATGGAGTGACGGTCCGAGTGATAGCTATTGTAGTCTTCACATGTTGTATATAGTGTGAAAATAATAGTGAAGACTTAGTTGTGTATTATTGAGTTTTCCATTTATGTTCTATGTACTATTTGTATTAAAGATTATGTATTTTATGGCGTCTCAAATTGGGCTATGTAGGCCTAGATTAGGGGACGTCACATAATTAATATATTTAATTAGTATTAGGAACATTATTTATTGTCAAAACATCTATAAGATTTTTCATAAGATAATTTATTATTGATCATAGAATCTTGGCCAAGTCTTTTAATAATTATTATTAAAATGATTGATTTAATTGTTAAATCAATTTATGATCAAATGAAGATAAATTATGGACTTATGAAATTAGTTTAAATATATTGGGATTATATTTAATTATGAAATATTTATGTATATCTATAAAGAAAATATTTACAGTTCATTGGTAAAGGGTTTATTTTAAATAATTCTTGGACTGAAGTGCAATTATAATTATTTAGTAGAATTAATTGTAATTAATATTTATTTAGTATATTATTATTAGATAATAATATATAAATAAGTATTGAAGTCATAACAGGAATCCCTTAAGATCTCTATCCTAGCCTAATATAAATCAGTTTTATTATAGAGAAATAATGACTAATAAGGATATAAATATACCATTGAGCAAATACGTAAGTGAAGGTTATTATTCCAAATTAGAGTAAAACCAAAATAGCATATTCTCTCTCTACCTAGGAAAAACACGTAAAAGTATTTTTTTCAGAATGGTGTTTTTGAAGACCACACTCCAAATTCAATATAAGGTTATAAGAAGGAAGATCTTGAGGATATTCGAATATTCAAACGTGCTGATACAACCAAGTACTATGTAACAATTCATACTATAAATACACAGTATATATATAATTGCTATTTTGTATAAAATTATATTGATAATTCTGTTTTATTAAATTTTAAAACTACTTTTCGAATAATTTTTCTAACAGTTTAATCGATCAAAGGAGGCACATATGCTTGTTCAACATTTTCAAAATCCGAATAGCAAAACTTCTCAAGACGTGCAATAGCACCGCAACAATTATCAAGCACGAGAGTATTATGCCCATGCGCAATGGTTGCTTCTCTCACGCAATAGTAAACATCAAACCTGGCTTAACTTCATAATGTCGAGGAATACAGCTCTCAGTGCAAATTTTTTTTATACTTATCTTAACTTCATAATGTGACTATATTTATAGTAATTGATACGGTATAAAACTTCATAATGTGACTATTTAAAATAATTCACACAGTTTTATTATACATGACTCCAAGTTGATTAGGAATTGACTCCTAACTAAACTAAAGTTACAGAGTTTCGTCATATTATATTATACATGACTCGAAATTGATTAGGAACAGGACTCCTAATTAGAGTGTCTATAAAACTAAGGTTACCATAATTAGATAGTTAGAATAAATAGAAAACTATGTATAGGACAAGAAGTGACTACAAAAAGGGTCTAACTGCGACCATTGACCAAGTAACTGCCAATTGGTTCAATTGAGTCTCGGTTGGGCTGATAATTTTATCTCAGCAGTTCGTTTTTATACTTACAACCACCTACCTAGTTCGCACAATCGAGAGCTGCATGTGTACGTTGGGTTTTTTTTATTTTATAATTATTAAAATAAAAAATTAAATTTAGTGGAGATATATTTGATTATGACTAAGAATATAATTATTAGGTTATTAGATTTTTTTATTAATTATGGCAGTCTAAAATATATTTTCTCGGTTCCAAAATTATATATATATATATATATATATATATATATATATATATATATATATATATATATATATATATAGTCCGACTCTCAAACGAACTGATTCATTAACAAACCGACTATATCGACGGTTTTGTCTGTCGCAACCGTGCTTAAAAATGTTGACTTTCTCTGATTTAGCAACGGACGAATTGTCGCTATAACCGATTCGTCTTTAGTTCATTTTTTTTTATCCATTGGAGAGATTTTTTGTATATATATATATATATATATATATATATATATATATATATATATATGTTCTAAAGTGAAAGATATATTTTTTTTTTGAGACATAAAATACCATAATATACTCAATTTGTCATTTTCTATAACATAATTGAAACAAGGGTAAAATTGGTACATCATTGCTTTGCATGGGCAACCACATAAAATTTGGATGGTGTCCTGAAAATATCAGTTACCATAATATAACGGCGTGCCTCTGTTATTAATTACGAGAGCACAACAAATCTGCCCTTACAACAATGATTTCCTCATATTACAAATTGAGTTACATTTGTACCAATTAGTACCACGAACATGATGCCACAATTGCAGTTTGCTTGCATAATATAAATGTTTTTTTAATGGTAAAGCTGAAAATAAAAAATTGTCTATAAAAATCATCATTTATAAAATATATATCTAACTTTAGTTACATCTGAGAAAATATACTCTTGACATTTGACACCTCAAGTCTGAACCTTTTTTTTGTTACATAATTAATTCAGTAGCATCTTTCAAAAGGGAATTTCAGCAGAAGCAAACATACACACCCTTGTTTCAAACACCGTATAAGCCAGCAAGATGACATCATTGATCATTCCTTATGCTATGAAGAAGCTGTTGGTTTATATATTTTGTGATTTTAATGATGATAATTTATTTGGGTTTGTGTTAAGATTAATAGATATTATTTAAATTGTTTGGGTTGATTTTTTAATATATATATCATGTTATTATTGATATGCACGAGATGGGTTACTAGTCCAGTAACTTGAATTAATAGAATTGCAAATGTGCTGGAAATTATACTTCTTAATATATCTTGGTAAATCTGTTTTAATTGAGTTCATTAAGGAATCTGTTCAGCTGGAAGATTTATTCTAATTGGAGTCTATCAAGGAAACTATTCTAGTTATTCAAATTATCTGGTGAATGGACTCTAGCAAACCTTATCAAATATATTCCTTTATTTAAGCTATTGTGGTTTGACTAGGTACGGATATTTGATTTGCTGGTTTGAAGAATTCTACATATCCGTTGGTCTCAGCTAATTGCTAAAATCATGTGTGGAATGAGATTTTATTGCTAATAAATTATTATAGCCGTTGGTACTTTTTGCATATATATTCTTCCTTCTCGGCTAGAACAGGCAACGACAACTACAACAAAGTATATATCAGTGAAGAGAGAACTCAAAGCAGAGATCAGCCTTAATCATTATATACTTTCGTTGAGAGCTATTATTGTTTATTTCCAGCAAGTTTGTGTTATATTGTTAGTCCATTAGCTGAAAAATTATAAACAGTATATTCAACATACCTTGTAACAGATTATGAGTTCAAGCTGTGTTTAGCTTAGTCGTTCCAATAGTGGATAGGGACTGTTCAACGAGAGCTTTCAAGTTTGCAGAAGTGCAACAATTGCAGAGGTGCAAAAGGGGCAAAGGTGTCCATCGCAGTGGAAAGCTTTATTTGAACAAGGAGTTCTTTTTATTGTATTTAATTGAGTTATAAATTAATAAAAAGAGTATCCAATACCAATTGGTATTGGACGTGGATTAGGCCACTAGATTAGTGGATAGGGGTCGAACCACGTAAAAATCCGCGTGTTTGTGGTTTGCATTTGTGTGGCTTTATTGTTTACATTCTTATTCTGCATTTGAACTGCTTCACAAAAGTATTTTACTGATATCCGTAATATACTAATTCAAACCAATCCAAACACTGAATTTCAATAGCTCATTTTGTCTGCATTATTAGTAAAGTAGAATTTAGTCTAAAACAGACACTAAAAGTTACAGTCATCGTCTGTCTGCTTTAAGCCTGTAACGAAAGAAATTTGAAATTTGCCATTACCTATCACTTTTGGTTTAGACACCTATTCACCCCCCTCTAGGCGTGCACGTACACGAAATTACATTTGGTATCAGAGCAAGACTCTACTAATTTTGGTCTTTGCAGATCGTAGGGCAAGATCCTATGGCACACCTCAATTTTCAGGAAGGGCAGTCCACTAGCAGGCCACCTCTGTTGCTCGGGAGCGAGAACTTCAACTTCTGAAAATTCAGAATGAAGATATATCTCAACAGAGACCCATGGGAATGGTGGGTGGTTGACAATGAACCTGTTATTCCTAGGCATGATGATTGTAGGCCTAAGACTCTCATGGAAATAGATACAAATGAATCATATATGGTATCCTATGATTCCAAAGCCATGAATACGTTGCTGAGTGGTATGGTTCAAGCTGAAATTGACAAGGTCTCTGCATGTAATACGGCAAAAGAAATTTGGGATACAATCATTATGAGCCATGAGGGAACAACTAAGGTGAAGGAAGTCAAGCTAAGAATGTTGATGCAAGAATATGAGCTTTTCAAGTTACAAAAGAATGAAACAATCAAAGAAGCTCAAGCAAGGTTCCTCATTCTAATGAACTCGCTAAGTATGCTTGGTCGAAAAATTGATCAGAAGGAAATAAACAGAAAGCTTCTTAGAGTCGTGCCTAAACGGTTCGCACCAAAGGTTACTACTCTTCAAGACTCAACAACAATCAGTACTATGGATACTCTCACTTTATTTGGAGAACTTGAAGAATTTGAAAATCAACTAAGAAGGTATGATGAAGAAGATGAGGGACCTAAAAGAAAGACTTTAGCATTACAAACTGAAAGTTACATGGAAGGGGATGATGAAGACTCCGATGAGGAAATAGCCATGATGACTCGAAAATTAAGAGAGCTGATTAGAAAGAAGAACAAGTCAAAGTTCCCAAGCAAAACATTCAACAACAAGAAAGACTTCAAGCAAAAATCACAAGAGGATACATGTTTTGAATGTGGAAGGCCTGGTCATTTTAAAAGAGATTGTTTTCAACTGAAAAGAAAGAATAAAGCAAACATTTCAAAAGGAAAAACATTGATGACATGGAGTGACGATGAATCCGATCATGAAGATCAAGACGATGAAATTGCTCAACTATGCTTCACCGGATTAAACAAAGAGAAATCATCTGAGGTAAATTTTGAACAGGGAGATATTACTATTTCTGACTATCTTGTGTTAAAGAATGAAAATATTCGTATAAAAGAGAAAAATGCACATTTAAAAAACTGGATAAATGATTTAATAAAGGAAGTAGAAACCTTAATTGAAGAAAAACAAGAAATAGCTAAAGATTGTTCATCTAGTGAAGTATCTAAACTAAATGCTAAAATTGATTATCTAGATAACTATAACAAAATTCTATGTAATCGTGGAAACAAGTTAAATGAAGAATACAATGATCTTAAAAAGGAAAATGATAATTTAAAAGAAAGTTTAAAAATGAGAGATGCATGTATTGACGCTTTTATTGATGGAAAAATAGTAAACATACAAAATAATAATGAGGAAGAAATAGTTTCATTAAAAAGGGATCTTGCAAAATTTGTTCAAGGAGAAGAAAATTTGAATGTAATGCTGGGTGCTCAAAGGTCAAGCCTAGATAAACAAGAAATTGGGTATAATCCTGTTAAGAATATAAAAAGCACTACAAATAAAATAAGAGTAATAAATAATAAACCAAGGAACAATTCTTTTTATTGCTCACCTTTTATTACTTGCAAAAATTGTGGTTTAAAAGGAAATTTTGATGTAAACTGCAATAAAATAAAAATAAAACAAATTTGGGTAAAGAAAAGTGAATTAAATGCTACTAACAAAATCGGACCCAAACAGGTTTGGGTACCAAAACGATGAGCTACTTCTCTGTTTTGTAGGTATGCTTAAAAGCTAAAGTGTCATCACATAAATGGGTACTAGATAGTGGGTGTTCTAGACACATGACAGGTGATAAAAATAAATTCGCCACACTTATTGCAAAAAAAGGAGGAACGGTTACTTTTGGAGATGACACCACATGCCAAATCATCGGGAAAGGTAAAGTTGGAAATGGTATGGTTTTTATTGATAATGTACAACATGTTGAAGGATTAAAATATAATTTAATTAGTGTAAGTCAACTAATGGATCGTGGTCATAAAGTAATTTTTGATAAAGATAAATGTGCTATTATCCATGCCTCACATAATGTTCCTCTAGTAGCTAACAGAGAAGGCAATATATATACAATCAATTTTGAAAATCAAAATGAAGATATATGCTTAGCTGCTGTTCAAGATCAAACAATTCTATGGCATAGAAGGTTAGGGCATGTGCATATGGAGTTGATTAACAAATTGGCTGCAAAGAATCTTGTTAAAGGTTTACCAAAGCTGAAATATGAAAAGACAGGTATTTGTAATGCATGTCAGTTAAGTAAGCAAGCAAGAAATTCTTTTATAAGCAAAAATTAGGTATCAACATCTTTACCACTTCAATTATTGCATCTTGATTTATTTGGACCCGAGAGATATGCTAGCTTAGGAAATAATCATTATGCTTTTGTTATTGTTGATGATTTTTCAAGATTTACATGGGTATTATTTTTGAAAATTAAAGATCAAGCTTTTGCAAAATTTGAAAAGCTTATAAAGAATCTTGAAATAAAACACAACCTCAAGCTAGTTGGTATAAGAAGTGACCACGGTGGTGAATTTGGAAAAGACTTTATACCACACTGTAGTGAGAAAGGTGTTACATATGAATTTTCTGCACCAAGAACACCACAACAAAATGGCGTGGTAGAACGTAAAAATCGTACTCTCCAAGAAACTAAAAGAACTCTACTTCAAGAGAGTAAGCTGCCTAAGAAATTTTGGGCAGAGGCTGTAAGTACTGCATGTTATGTTTTAAATAGAGTACTGCTTAGACCTATTTTGTTAAAAACACCATATGAGTTACTAAACAATAGAATTCCTAATATTAGTTATTTTAAAGTGTTTGGTGCTAAATGCTTTGTTTTAAATACTTATGGTAATCCGGGTAAATTTGATGCTAAATCAATCGAAGCTATATTTCTTGGTTATTCAATGCACAGCAAGGCATATAGAATTTATAATTTGAATAAATCAAAAGTTGAAGAATCTGTGCATGTAATATTTGATGAGTCTAACCATGCTCTGTCAAAGGAAGAAAATGAGGATTGTATAGGAAATGATAATCTAAATCGTGGAACCCAAACAACTCAATTCAGACACAATACGTTGTCTGCATTAGAAGAAAAATCAGGCGTACAAGTAAATGAAATCAGACAGCCCAATCCGTCTGTTTTAGAAGAAAACTCAAATCTGCAGACTCCTAAATCCAGATAGTGTGAACCATCTGCTTTAGAAGACAGACCAGCTGAACATTCAGATGCTGATTTCAACATACCAGAGTCTGATCCTGAAGAGCAAATGACCACAGCCAGACTTCCTAGATCATCCAGAACAGTGAGAAATCATCCTCCTAATCTGATCATTGGTGATCCCAATACTTGGATGAATACAAGAAGGAAAGCATGGAATTATTGCGCATTTTCAGCTTTTCTTTCACAAATAGAACCTAAGAATGCCAAGGAAGCAATTCAAGATGAGAATTGGTCTATTGCTATGCAAGAAGAGTTAAACCAATTCGAAAGATGTCAGGTATGAGAACTTATTAAACCTCCTAAAGATGTTTCTATAATTGGTACAAAATGGGTGTTTAAAAATAAACTTGATGAAAATGACATAATTACTAGAAACAAAGCTAGATTGGTAACTTAAGGTTATAATCAACAGGAAGGTATAGATTATGAAGAAACCTTTGCTCATGTTGCAAGGATGGAGGCAATAAGAATCTTATTAGCTTATGCATGCTATAGACAATTTAAATTATATCAAATAGATGTAAAAAGTGCATTTTTAAATGGCTATTTAAATGAAGAAGTTTATGTTAAGCAACCACCTGGATTTGAACATGAAAAATATCCACATTACGTGTTTAAATTAAAGAAGGCCTTGTATGGATTAAAACAAGCTCCAAGAGCTTGGTATGAAAGGTTAAGCAAGTTTTTGTTAGACAATGGTTTTAAACGTGGAAAAATTGACTCTACCCTATTTATTAAAACCAAAAATAGGGATTTATTGATTGTTCAAATCTATGTTGATGATATAATTTTTGGTGCTACTACTAACTCTTTGTGCGAGTGGTTTTCCCAATGCATGCATAATGAATTCGATATGAGCCTTATGGGTGAGTTAAATTATTTCTTGGGGCTTCAAATCAAACAATCCAATGAAGGAATATACATTCACCAATCCAAGTACGTAAAGGAGTTATTGAAGAGATTTGGCTTTGAAAATACAAAACCAAAGACAACCCCAATAAGCACAACGGTCAAATTAACAACGGATGCTACAGGTAAAGATGTTGAGGTAACAATGTATCGAGGTATGATTGGTTGTTTACTTTATTTAACATCATCAATGCCAGATATTATGTATAGTGTATGCTTATGTGCTAGATTTCAAGCTCAACCGAAAGAATCTCACCTTAATGTGGTAAAAAGAATATTTAAATATTTATCTGGTACAATTAATTTTGGCTTATACTATCCTGTATCTCCAAGCTTTGAACTCATTGGATACTCAGATGCAGATTATGCAGGTTGTCAAGTTGATAGAAAAAGCACAAGTAGAGCTTGTGAATTTTTAGGACAAAGCCTTGTGGCTTGGCACAGTAAGAAACAAACATCAGGTGCATTGTCCACTACGGAAGGTGAATATCTGGCTGCAAGTAGTTGTTGTTCACAAATTTTGTGGATGATACAAACCTTACATGATTTTAACGTGATATGTGAAAATGCGCCTATTATGTGTGACAATACTAGTGCTATTGATATATCTAAAAATCCTGTACTTCATTCTCGTACCAAACATATTGAAGTGAGACATCATTTTTTAAGAGATAATGTTGCTAAAGGATTAATTAAATTAGTATTTGTCCCTACTGAACATCAATTGGCTGACATTTTTACAAAACCTCTGAGTGAAGAACGTTTTTGTACCTTGAGAAGGGAATTAGGTATGACTGTCTGTGCCTAATATATATATTCATATTAAATATTCATTGTATATTTTAGTTGCTTATCTTAAAAAAAATTTTTTTTATTAAAAATTATGATTTTGCCTTCACGGAGTTACATTAATTATATGAGATTTGATTTAACTATATTTAACTGGGTCATATGATATAACTGAATTAGGGCAATTTTGGTATTAAAAGGTTCAATTGGAAATTAGTACATTATTTTTTAAGCGAGAATAGAATAATTTATTTTTTTCTCTTTTCTACTAAAATTCTTTCTCATTTTTTCTCTCTCTCTTTTCCCGCTCGAGCTCCTGTCTCTCTTTTTTTTTCCCGCCCGGGCTCCTCTCTCTCTCTCTATCTAAGTTTTCTTCTTATCTCACTTTCTCGGCTCATCTTCACCATACGAAACCTAGGGTTTCTATTTTGTTCCATGGCCAAAACAAGAGGAGGACACGTCATCATCACCAGACGAGAATCGGCTGCTCGCCAGAAAGAGAACACAGACGAGGCTCCTGACATGGCAGCAACTACACGGCCGAATCGGCATCTGACCCAAAAACAGAAAACAAATGCTACCAATTTGGGGGTTTCTTCTTCAAAAATCCAAAAACGCAAATCCTCAAAAGAGACAACCTTTCCTTCTGTGAGTATTCCTGAATCTTCCTCTATGAACCCTAAGTCTCATGGTACTGCTATATCTTTTCGTTCTCCCAAATTTGAAAAACGCTTTAAAAAATTCATGGTACACAAAAATTTTGTCCATGGGAAATCTGTTGATCCCGTTTTATTTCATCAAATTGGGATTTCTGCTATATTTGAAAATGTTGATTTGGGAGTTATGCTATATCCTTCAAAGGTTGTTTATCCGAGCTTACTCAAACAATTCTTTGGGAATATGTCTACTAAATCAGATACATTAATTACCTTTGTGCAAAATAAGACTCTATCTATTGATTCTGTGTTGTTGAGTTCTTTGTTTAAAATCCCTTGTTCTGGTATATGTCCTTTCACCCTTAAAGGTCCATATGAGTTTGAACAGTTCAGTATTCTTGATCAGATAAAAATTGTGAAAAGTTATTCTGATACTGAATTTATTGAGTTACCAACAGTTGTTGAAACCTCTCCTATTAACAGTGTCATTCATAAAATTCTTCGCGCCAATTTAGTTTCCCGAACTGGTGGCAGATCTGAAATGACATATCAGGATCTAATTCTCTCAGCCTTAATTCTGTCTGGCACTAAATTTAACTTTGCATTGTTTATGATCAAACACATAGCGAGTTGCCTCACAAATAAAACAAAATGTTTTCCCTATGAAGGGTTTATCACAAAACTTTTGGAACATTTTGAAATTTCTTTTGAAAATGAGGAAGTAGTTCAACTCTCTGATGTGATTGATGAAGCTTCTCTTCATAAATCAAAGTTAAAAGTCCATGCTCGTGGTTTGTTATCTTGGGATTTAGAGGATTCTCCTCCTATTCCTCCTTCTCCTATTCCTATACCTTTTACTGGTCCTCCACATTCTGTTCTCTTTCAACTGGTTCAAGACATGGGTAAAAAGGTTGATACTATGTTCATCTCTCTCTCTGACTCAATCCAATTATTATCCAACAAAATGTCTTCTATGTCCGATACTGTTGAAGCATTGGTTGCTCGTCATGATTCATTAGATGATAAGCTGAACGACCTTGACAAGAAAGTTGACGACTGTGTTCGCCCTGCTGAAGCTAAATAATTTTTTTTTTATATGATGTCAAAGGGGGAGAAGTGAGGGTGGTCTGTGAGTGTGGTCTGGATGTTTTTTGGTTGGAAATTGTGGATTATATTATGGCTGACTATATTTATGATCATATGGATTGTGGCTTATCTGTTATGTTACATTGCAATATTGCATGATATTTTTTTTCATAACAGTTGACTATGTGGTATAAACTTAGGGGGAGCCATATAGTTAGGGGGAACATGTTAATTAAAGGGTATAATATATTGTCATCATAAAAAAGGGGGAGAATGTTGGCTTATATATTTTGTGATTTTAATGATGACAATTTATTTGGGTTTGTGTTAAGATTAATAGATATTATTTAAATTGTTTGGGCTGATTTTTTAATATATGTATCATGTTATTATTAATATGCCCGAGATGGGTTACTAGTCCAGTAACTTGAATTAATAGAATTGCAAATGTGCTGAAAATTATATTTCTTAATATATCTTGGTAAATCTGTTTTAATTGAGTTCATTAAGGAATCTGTTCAGCTGGAAGATTTATTCTAATTGGAGTCTATCAAGGAAACTATTCTAGTTATTCAAATTATCTGGTGAATGGACTCTAGCAAACCTTGTCAAATATATTCCTTTATTTAAGCTATTGTGGTTTGACTAGGTAACCGTATATTTGATTTGTTGATTTGAAAAATTCTACATATCCGTTGGTCTCAGCTAATTGCTAAAATCATGAGTGGAATGAGATTTTATTGCTAACAAATTATTATAGCCGTTGGTACTTTTTGCATATATATTCTTCCTTCTCGGCTAGAACAGGTAACGACAACTACAACAAAGTATATATCAGTGAAGAGAGAACTCAAAGCAGAGATCAGCCTTAATCATTATATACTTTCGTTGAGAGCTATTATTGTTTATATCCAGCAAGTTTGTGTTATATTGTTAGTCCATTAGCTGGAAAATTATAAACAGTATATTCAAAATACCTTGTAACAGATTATGAGTTCAAGCTGTGTTTAACTTAGTCGTTCCAATAGTGGATAGGGACTGTTCAATGAGAGCTTTCAAGTTTGCAGAAGTGCAACAGTTGCAGAGGTGCAAAAGGGGCAGAGGTGTCCATCGCAGTGGAAAGCTTTATTTGAACAGGGAGTTCTTTTTATGTATTTAATTGAGTTATAAATTAATAAAAAGAGTATCCAATACCAATTGGTATTGGACGTGGATTAGGCTACTAGATTAGTGGATAGGGGCCGAACCAAGTAAAAATCCGCGTGTTTGTGGTTTGTATTTGCGTGGCTTTATTGTTTACATTCTTATTCTGCATTTGAACTGCTTCACAAAAGTATTTTGCTGATATTCGTAATATACTAATTCAAACCAATCCAGACACTGAATTTCAATAGCTCGTTTTGTCTGCATTATTAGTAAAGTATAATTTAGTCTAAAGCAGACACTAAAAGTTACAATCATCGTCTGTCTGCTTTAAGCCTGTAACGAAAGAAATTTAAAATTTGTCATTACAGATCACTTTTGGTTTAGACACCTATTCACCCCCCTCTAGGTGTGCACGTACACGAAATTACAGAAGCTGCTGCCTTGGCCGATGTCATTCTTATCGAAATACATGTCCAAAATATGCTCCGTAGCTCGAGTATGTGATGGACCGATGGTCAATTTTCTCAAGTTAAGACATCTGCTCTTTTCCAGTATGCCCCGAACCTTGCCAGGGGATGATTCTGTTTCCTGCAATATCCAACTTTGCTGAGTTGGAGACTGATCCTCGAATCACTAACAATATGAATCACCAAACGTAACAAGAAGACTTTACAATCTTCGTTAACTTAATCGTAGAGAACTTTTTCATCTTGTTCCTTCAAATGCTAACAAGAAGTGTCTGGGAATGGTTGTCCATTAATATCATGACTGCTCAGCAATAGAATGAGGACCAGGACAATGCAATTCCTGGGCTATTATGAGGATGAGGAGGGGCAATGCGAGCGAATTATCTGTGTTGATTCAGTCTGCGTTACACAAAAAGATGTTGTCTTTCATGCGATAGTAAACTTTTATGCTTCATTATCAAAAACATGAATATTTTGATTTATAGTTTTAGTTCGCAACCAATGTACTCGTGCTTTCCCTAAAAAACATAATACCAAACTTTATTTGTAATCCTTAAATATTTAACTCCAATAGTTGAGGCTAATGATGATTTCTTGGTTTCCACAAAAATACTAGAAGATAAAAATAGCTCATCCCTAACCAAACAATTATGGAACAGTATGTAAACTAGGAATATTGGGTAAAAAGGCAAGAATACTTCTGATTTAAGCCAAAGAAATATCACATGTTCATGATATATATATACTATTTATTTCCTTCGGTACTCATGCATCTCTCTCTTCCCACCAATACTTACTTCTCTTTCTCCCTTACCTTCCACTTTACCCCTAAATTAAAGCCTTTATTGATTTTATTTTTTTAATGCACGTCAGGGTTTGCCAACAATAAACTTTATACATAATTTTCTTTTAACAATTTTTTAATATCTGGTTATTAGCATGAAAGTTTGATATTCAGTAATCAAACCTAAAACAAACTTAGTTAAAAGAGAATTCCTACAATGACCTAAATGTCATTATTTTAATTAACAGACCCAATATCAAATCTAACCACCAGTTCTTGACCCAATTCCAAGTATCAATCAGGACCCGTTAAGGGACATTTTACTTTACAAATTTAACAGGAATGTACCTTTCAGATTTCCCATGTATTTATGCAATTTTATACCTTAATTTTATCGAGTTCAAACTTATCTATGAATCCGTTACAAGCTAAAATATCAAGCAGTTTAGTTTAAGAAATGACCTCATTCTGAAGCAACTAGGCAAGAGGTGTTAACGAAGAACAGATTATGTTTCTCTTCTGGTCAAACAGATTGTGGGAAGCATAATTAGGGACTCCAAATCACAACTTTAATTTTCGAACAAATGGATGGAGTTAAATTTTTTACCAAATTTGTTAACCTCAAAACTATAGTCAAATTTGATCATTCTCATACTTTATACCACCTAGTTGGTATAAGCTTATGGCCATGTCTCATCAGTCAAAGTTGAAGTTTAATACAACTTCTAAGGTATATTGTCATGTCTTATTTTAACCATGTGTAGGACTAACATCGAAGACGAGACCAACGACCAGAGTGAGAGAAACTGATACATAGATGAATAAAAATATAAGGCACTCAATTGTGAGGTATTCACACGTGTGAGGTATTCACACGAAACCAACCACCATAAAAACATGTAAGAGAGAGTATTAGTACCTGCCGTCCATCGTCAACTCAAAACAATTCAGATGGCTCTTCGTCTATAATAACGCATAGAATATCTTCCCACAATGTTTTTAGCAGGAAGGGGACCCCTGTTGATAAACCAGAAAAGGCAACAGAGGAAAGGCAATGATATAAGAAAATTGAAGAGAAACTTCACTTATCTGAAGAAGAAATAAAACTGAAAGCATGAAACTTTCATGCATTCAGGCATAAATTCCATGAAAATGACCATTATCCATTGAGAATGATCACTAAACAGAGTTTCAGAAGTGAACAAACAGAGAATAAAAAATAATAGTGTCATACTAAAAACCTTCCGCTGAACTTTTTCAAATGGTTAAATATATCCTCTGAAAAAGACATAAACAAGATGGAAAGTTACAGTCTACTAGGAAGGGTTCAAATACTAACCAAATATGAGAGTCACAACTATTATTGCGATTATCACCCAGCACATATACATGACCTCTGGGTACAGACTGCAAATCCAAAAACAGATGAAAAGTGTGGTCAATAACAAATTAAACTCTGCTGCCACTATAAACAGATATCATGTTCCATATGAGACTCTTTCTATAAACACAAATGCAAAATAAATGGGAATCAGAACCACTAAGGTGTCAACATCATGATTCACGGCATCTACAAACTCAAAAACTTTGTTTTGATTAGATTAAAGGTGAGCTCATTGCAAAAATTTCAAACTCTGCAGCTTTTACTCGGTAATGTTGTTTAGAAAAGCACATATATTTTGCCCATACAATTCTACAAATGAGTGAAATAGATAAAAGAGGGACATACAGTTGGACTTGTTGAATATGTTGGTTGCTCTTTTATAAAATCTTCTTTCTTAGCAACCCCATTTATATATAGCTGCCCGTCATGAACCTGCAATTAATCAATCATACATTTAAACAGTAATAACCGAGTGGACATGTAGACTACTTTTCATTACCAGCCTTAACATGGACCCAGGATTCCAGCTATTCATTGAAAAAGATAAATTTTAAAATTGTACTACTTCTATAAAGAGGAAATACCCAGAAAAGTATAGCGACACATTTTTTGCTTTCTTTAATCAACTTTTGTGGTAGCCACCACGAGAACTGTGTATACCTCAACCACATCTCCTGCTCTTGCTACAATTCTTTTAATGAGAATATCTCCCTCCTTGAAACCAGGTTGCTGTAGGCAAGCCAGAATGGAAGTTACAATAGAAGACACCTGTAAGACCCCGAATTTTATGAAATACAAAATTTAATTTTTCTTCATATAGATATTTTTTTTAAACAGTAAGTGGTTAAATCGATAAAGTTAAAAGTTAAGGATGTTATGTGCAAATTTTATTTTGTCGGACAATATTCGCTTTGTCGGGGAATATTCGTTTGGTCGGGGAATATTCGTTTGGTCCGACGGCGCCGAAATAACAAATTATTGGTGGACCCCACAACGGAATATTTGTCGGATATAGAAAACGACAGAAATAACCTTTTTAAATAAAAATAGTCAACGGAACTGTTAAAATACCGGTGATAAAAGAATAGTAGCATACGGTAGTTATTGGTATTTTCTGTAGCACTCGGTACTCTACAGTAACACACGGTATTGCATAGTGTCTCATATTTTTGGTCTGATAATTGACACCGTAACTGTTACGCATCATTTCATCGGTAATTGTCACTGCATAATATTTTATATTATCAATTCAATAATTGTTGTTACACAGTATTTTGCATTATTGATTTAATAATTGTCATTACACTGTATTTTATATCATTGAGTCAATAATTGTTGTTGCACTGTTTTTAAAATTATTGAACCTAATAATTGTCACAGTAACATATGCACAGTAATTCACATTATTGAATCAATAATTGTCATTACACAGTAACGTATGCTTTATTTTACATTATTGTTATCTCTATTATGATGTTATTTAAACAGTTGTATTTCATTAATTTATTGACTTGATATCTAAGAGCTAACTATACTGTATTTATAACAATTAGTCATAATAATTGAATTGATAAAGTTATTTGTTTATAATATAAAGTTAGGTGATTATTAGGTGATATGAAATGAATGGTGTAGATTAAAGTGTGAATTATTGTTGAATAATTGAATTGATTTGTTTATAATATAAAGTTAGGTGATTATTAGGTGATATGAAATGAATGGTGTAGATTAAAGTGTGAATTATTGTTGAATAATTAAATTGATTTGTTTATAATATAAAGTTAGGTGATTATTAGGTGATATGAAATGAATGGTGTAGATTAAAGATAATATAATATTTGAAATGGATGGTGTAGATTAAAAGATGATCTTTAAATGAATGGTTTAGATTAAATGAATGATAAGATTTTTGGCTATAAATAGAAGCCTTAACTTAAGGATTTTTCATAAACTTCCTTACTTGTTCTTTCTTTCTCTCTCTAAATACTTCTTGTGAAAGTTCTCTCTAAGTGTGCTTAAGTCATCTTGAGTATTTGTGAAGATCTATAAGTATACGTGTACTGTTCAAGTTAATCAACCTCATTTAAATCAATATCCAGTCACGTGTTGAGGTAAGGGATACCATCTTTTTCATCTTCCATTATTCAAACGTACTATGGTAAGGAATTATCATTATTTGATTCTCGATAATAATATTGTTTCTTCCTTACTCATAAGACGTGCCTTTTATTTCCATGTATTAAATTGTGGGAATAACCTTACGGAGCGGATTGCCGCCTGTTGGTGAATAACCTTTCGTATTCATTCATTATTAATCTCTGAGAATAACCTTACGGAGCGGATTGCCGCCTGTTTGGTGAATAACTCTTTGTACTCAAATTCTATTAAATTGTGGGGATAACTTTACGGAGCGGATTGCCGCCTGTTGGTGAATAACCCTTTGTATTAATTTTCTTCACCTTTTGTTAATCAAACCTGCTACGGTAAGGGATATTATTTTCTTTCATACTCCTAAATCGAAATTTATTATGGAACTATTGCTTCTATAATTCCTGAAAATATTATATGTTCCATAATAGTTAAACTTCATTATTTCAACTGAATCTTCCTATTTACGTGAACCTTTCTATTGAACTGTAACCGTTATTCTGAACTATGGATCTTGAATATCATTTTTAAATTTCACTCCACATCATGTTGACAATTTGGACATTATTTGAATCTGCACAAAGTAAACTTCCGATACTTATTGTTATCATATTTCTTCTGTTCATCATTTGTATCACTGTTATTTGTACTAATCATCAAGAATCAAGCTGTTGTGAATATCTGTGGCCGGGGGCACAGATGTGATATATTTGTTGAACAGATGATAGGTTAAAGGCGATATAATAGGTTAAAGGCGATACATCTGTTCGGTGTCTTTTATGGCACGTGGTGAATGTTCTCTTTGGCCCGTAGTGCAAAGATGAACTGTTGTTTGGTATGATTATGACCAAAGGCTGAATCTGGTATAATCATGACCGTTGGTGCTATATTGAATATCTTTGGCCCGTAGTACAAAGATGAACTGTTGATGTGCATGATTATGATCAGGAACTGTGAATTTGTATTATCTTGACTAATGATATTTCATATGATAAAAGTTGATGATGTTTTTCCTAAAAAGAGAACCGAGTGGACATTATAGTCTGCATTATTCTTCTAATAGATTACTCATTCCGCTGCTATTATTGATCTGAACGTTGTTTAAGAATTTAACTGCAGTTTTTGATATAAACCTTGTAGTCTATTGTATTCTATCAAGAACTCAACTGTTGAAGACTAATGATAATTTATTCGTCATTATCTTAGTCATGATATTCTTTACTGGGCTATTTGAGCTCACCCTTTCTTTTGTTCCATTATTTTTCAACAGGAGATGAAAACATAACAGGGTCTAGCCGGGGAATGGAGTGAGGGTCCGAGGAATAGTTATCATAGTCTTCACGTTTTGTAAAATAGTGTGGCAATAATAGTGAAGACTTAGTTGTGTATTATTATACACTGTATTGTTGTACGTTGTGCTTTGTTGTAATAATTTTGTTGTAGTATTTTGACGACTCAAGTTTGGGCTGTGTGGGCCCAGATTTGGGGGCGTCACAGTTGGTATCAGAGCTTAGGGATATGGTCTTTAATGGAGATCTGGGGTTAGAACTAGGAGGGGAGAGACGAATAGAATCAATTACTAGTGTGTCCTACCTAAATTAGATTTTTTTTATCTAATGAATCGATTTGAATGTAGGAACATGAAGAGATGAGTCAATTTATTTGAACTAACATTTATTTTGTGACCACAGTTAAGTATGGCATCTGGAAATCAGGAGGTTAACTATGAAATTACCGAAACAAATGTAGCTGCAAAACAAGAGGCGACGAATAATCTTCTTACAAACTCAGAGTTGAATCATTTGCCTAAGGCAAAAATTATGCGTGTTCTATCCAGTAAGGATGAAGGTGAAAGCTCTGCTACAGTCGTTCCAGATCCATTCTTAGAAGCAATTAAAGGAAGTAACGAACTTGCGGAAATTATTGCCTTTAATTTACTCACTAATTGGGAGAGTGATATCACCTGGTTATGCTCTATAACAAATGATCAGAATATATGGACTTTTCATATTAGTCTTTGGGATTTATGGTGTTCCAGCTATGATTTTCAAGATTATTTAAAAATGATGTTTCTATACTTTTGGGCGGTACAATTTAGAGGAATTCAGGTTAAGTTAGTCACTATCGTGGAAACTGCAGTCTATCGAAAATACTATTTTAATGGAAATCATTGGTACCTTACTACTGATGAAGTTGATGAACCCGAGAAACAGTTTGCTAGAAAATTATTCAGTGGTATTCCCATGGTTGAAATACGTGAAGATCCGAATGAAGTATTCGGGATTCGATTTGACGATAACAGTCAAGAAACCGAATGAGGTGATAACCGGTAAGCTATTCATAAATTCTCGTGAAGTCTATGCCATATTAGATACTGGCTCTATCCACTCTTTTATCTCACCTATATGTACTCAACGTTTAAATTTGACTATTGAAAACTTAAATCTTGTCTTATCAGTTGAAACCTCATTGGGAGAAATACCTATTACATTTACTATCTATAAATCTTGCCTAGTTCAAATCAACAACCTCACATTACCTGTTGACCTTATTTCTTTGGAGATGCGTGAATTTGATGTGATTTTAGGAATTGATTGGTTGACTACCCATCATGCTAAAATTGATTGTTTTCATAAGATTATTAGTTTTCATATTCCTAATCAACCTGTCATGCAAATTCAAGCAACTAAACCATTGAAATCTATAACTGTTATTTCTAGCCATAAAGCCATTCGTTTATTGAAAAACGGATGTCAAGCCTTTTTAGCTCATGTCACTGATTTGAACAAAAATACGTCAAACTTGAATGATATTCCCATTGTTAATGAGTTTCCTGACGTTTTTCCTGAAGAACTTCCTGGCTTACCCCCAAACCGTGAAATTGAATTTTATATTGATCTTGAACCCGGTACCAAGCCCATTTCCAAAGCTCCATACCGAATGGCTCCCATTGAACTTCAAGAGTTAAAAGTCCAACTACAGGAATTGTTGGATACCGGTTTCATTCGTCCGAGTGCATCACCTTGGGGTGCTCCTGTTCTATTTGTGAAGAAGAAAGACGGGAGTATGAGATTGTGCATTGACTACCGAGAATTGAACCATGTCACCATCAAGAACAGGTACCCGTTACCTCGGATTGATGACATGTTTGATCAATTGCAAGGCGTTCAACATTTCTCAAAGATTGATCTCCGTTTTGGATATCATCAGTTAAAGGTTAAAGCTGAGGACATTCCAAAGACTGCTTTCAGAACTCGTTATGGGCATTATGAGTTCTTAGTCATGCCTTTTGGACTAACTAATGCTCCTGCAGCTTTCATGGACATGATGAACCGGATATTCAAGGAACATTTGGATCATTTTGTGGTTGTCTTTATTGATGACATCCTCATATACTCCAAGAGTCGCGAGGATCATGAACAACACCTGAGATTTATACTACAAAAGCTCCGTGAAAACAAATTATATGCCAAGTTGAAGAAATGTGAGTTCTGGCTTGAGGAGGTCGCGTTTATTGGGCATGTGATTTCTAGTCAAGGAATATCAGTCGATCCTGCGAAGATTGAAACGGTACTAAATTGGGAACAACCCAAAACAGTAACCGAAGTCCGAAGTTTTCTGGGTCTAGCTGGTTATTATCGGAGATTCGTAGAAGGATTTTCTCGAATCGCCACTCCATTAACGCAGCTTACTCGGAAAAGCACAAAATTCATATGGAGCGAGGAATGCGAGAAAAGTTTCCAAGAACTCAAGAAGAGACTGGTTTCAGCTCCTGTTCTGACCATACCATCAGGATCAGGAGAATTTGTTATCTACAGCGATGCTTCTGGCAAAGGTCTAGGCTGTGTCCTTATGCAACATGGAAAAGTTATAGCCTACGCCTCTCGACAACTCAAAGATTATGAGAAAAATTATCCTACTCATGATCTAGAGTTGGCAGCAGTCGTTTTCGCGTTGAAGATCTGGAGACACTACTTGTACGGAGAAAAAGTGGATATCTATACGGATCATAAAAGTCTCAAGTATTTCTTCACCCAGAAGGAACTCAACATGCGACAACGACGTTGGCTTGAGCTGTTAAAGGATTATGACCACACAATCCAGTATCACCCGGGAAAGGCGAACGTTGTAGCTGACGCTTTGAGCAGAAAATCTTATGCAAGTACAAGTGCACTGCTGACAACACAAAAGTGTATTTTGTACGACTTGCAAAAGATGGAGATAGAGCTAAAGACACAAGGGACCCACTCGAAGATTGCTCACGTGCAAGTAGAACCAACTTTAATCGATAAAATTAAAGCTGCTCAAGCTACCGATCCGGAACTGATAAACATGATAAAGAAAGTACAAGAAGGTGCCATTCCCGAAGCAAGAATCGACGAGAAATGAATACTTCGAGTCAACTCTCGACTCTGTGTTCCTAACGATCCTGAATTAAAGCATAAAATCATGATGGAGGCACACAACACGCCGTTTGCAATCCACCCAGGAGGTACCAAGATGTATCGAGATCTTCGACATACATTTTGGTGGAACAATATGAAAAGAGAGATTGCGGAGTTTATCTCAAGGTGCCTAACTTGTCAACGTGTCAAGGCAGAACATCAAGTTCCTAAAGGTCCATTACAATCACTTGAAGTTCCCGAATGGAAGTGGGAACACATCAATATGGACTTCGTGACGGGTCTTCCAAAAGTTTCTCAAGGCTTAGATGCAATTTGGGTGATCGTAGATAGATTGACCAAATCTGCTCATTTCTTGCCTATACGAGAAAACTTTTCACTTGAACATCTTGCCGGTATGTACATAAATGAGATCGTGAGATTGCATGGCATGCCAGTTTCCATAGTTTCTGATCGAGATCCTAGATTCACTTCACGCTTTTGGATCAGTCTACAAAAAGCTATGGGCACTGAACTACGTTTTAGTTCTGCATACCATCCTCAAACGGACGGACAATCGGAAAGGACGATCCAGACCCTCGAAGATCTTTTGAGACTTTGTGTATTAGACTTCAAAGGAAGTTGGGATAAGTACTTGCCGTTGGTGGAATTTTCTTACAACAACAGTTACCAAGCAAGCATAGGCATGGCTCCATTCGAGGCATTGTATGGAAGGAAGTGTCGCTCTCCAATATGTTGGAATGAGGTAGGAGAAGCAAAATTGTTGGGACCCGAGTTGGTACGCTTGACGACCGAAAAGATCCAAATGATCCGACAACGAATACAGACCGCACAAGAACGACAAAAGAGTTATGCTGATCTTCATCGGAGAGACAAAAGTTTCAACGTCGGAGATCATGTATTCTTACGTGTTTCTCCATGGAAAGGGGTTACGAGATTCGGAAAGAGAGGAAAGCTCAACCCTCGATTTATTGGCCCATTTGAAATCCTCGATCGAATAGGAACCGTAGCCTACAGACTAGCCCTACCACCAAGTATGTCTCGCATCCATAACGTTTTTCACATATCTATGTTACGTAAATATGTGAAGGACCCAAACCACGTCATTGAGTTAGAACCAGACGTTATAGCAGAGGATTTAACATACGAGGAAGTACCTGTTAAGATCCTGGATAAGAAGGAGCAGATCCTACGCTCAAAGGTTATACCTCAAGTTAAGGTTTTATGGAGGAACCAAGATACTGAGGAAATGACCTGGGAGCTAGAATCTGAGATGAAATCTAAGTATCCTTACCTCTTCGATATGTCAGGTACGTCAATTTCGGGGACGAAATTTCATAAGGAGGGGAGGTTGTAAGACCCCGAATTTTATGAAATACAAAATTTAATTTTTCTTCATATAGATATTTTTTTTAAACAGTAAGTGGTTAAATCGATAAAGTTAAAAGTTAAGGATGTTATGTGCAAATTTTATTTTGTCGGACAATATTCGCTTTGTCGGGGAATATTCGTTTGGTCGGGGAATATTCGTTTGGTCCGACGGCGCCGAAATAACAAATTATTGGTGGACCCCACAACGGAATATTTGTCGGATATAGAAAACGACAGAAATAACCTTTTTAAATAAAAATAGTCAACGGAACTGTTAAAATACCGGTGATAAAAGAATAGTAGCATACGGTAGTTATTGGTATTTTCTGTAGCACTCGGTACTCTACAGTAACACACGGTATTGCATAGTGTCTCATATTTTTGGTCTGATAATTGACACCGTAACTGTTACGCATCATTTCATCGATAATTGTCACTGCATAATATTTTATATTATCAATTCAATAATTGTTGTTACACAGTATTTTGCATTATTGATTTAATAATTGTCATTACACTGTATTTTATATCATTGAGTCAATAATTGTTGTTGCACTGTTTTTAAAATTATTGAACCTAATAATTGTCACAGTAACATATGCACAGTAATTCACATTATTGAATCAATAATTGTCATTACACAGTAACGTATGCTTTATTTTACATTATTGTTATCTCTATTATGATGTTATTTAAACAGTTGTATTTCATTAATTTATTGACTTGATATCTAAGAGCTAACTATACTGTATTTATAACAATTAGTCATAATAATTGAATTGATAAAGTTATTTGTTTATAATATAAAGTTAGGTGATTATTAGGTGATATGAAATGAATGGTGTAGATTAAAGTGTGAATTATTGTTGAATAATTGAATTGATTTGTTTATAATATAAAGTTAGGTGATTATTAGGTGATATGAAATGAATGGTGTAGATTAAAGTGTGAATTATTGTTGAATAATTAAATTGATTTGTTTATAATATAAAGTTAGGTGATTATTAGGTGATATGAAATGAATGGTGTAGATTAAAGATAATATAATATTTGAAATGGATGGTGTAGATTAAAAGATGATCTTTAAATGAATGGTTTAGATTAAATGAATGATAAGATTTTTGGCTATAAATAGAAGCCTTAACTTAAGGATTTTTCATAAACTTCCTTACTTGTTCTTTCTTTCTCTCTCTAAATACTTCTTGTGAAAGTTCTCTCTAAGTGTGCTTAAGTCATCTTGAGTATTTGTGAAGATCTATAAGTATACGTGTACTGTTCAAGTTAATCAACCTCATTTAAATCAATATCCAGTCACGTGTTGAGGTAAGGGATACCATCTTTTTCATCTTCCATTATTCAAACGTACTATGGTAAGGAATTATCATTATTTGATTCTCGATAATAATATTGTTTCTTCCTTACTCATAAGACGTGCCTTTTATTTCCATGTATTAAATTGTGGGAATAACCATACGGAGCGGATTGCCGCCTGTTGGTGAATAACCTTTCGTATTCATTCATTATTAATCTCTGAGAATAACCTTACGGAGCGGATTGCCGCCTGTTTGGTGAATAACTCTTTGTACTCAAATTCTATTAAATTGTGGGGATAACTTTACGGAGCGGATTGCCGCCTGTTGGTGAATAACCCTTTGTATTAATTTCCTTCACCTTTTGTTAATCAAACCTGCTACGGTAAGGGATATTATTTTCTTTCATACTCCTAAATCGAAATTTATTATGGAACTATTGCTTCTATAATTCCTGAAAATATTATATGTTCCATAATAGTTAAACTTCATTATTTCAACTGAATCTTCCTATTTACGTGAACCTTTCTATTGAACTGTAACCGTTATTCTGAACTGTGGATCTTGAATATCATTTTTAAATTTCACTCCACATCATGTTGACAATTTGGACATTATTTGAATCTGCACAAAGTAAACTTCCGATACTTATTGTTATCATATTTCTTCTGTTCATCATTTGTATCACTGTTATTTGTACTAATCATCAAGAATCAAGCTGTTGTGAATATCTGTGGCCGGGGGCACAGATATGATATATTTGTTGAACAGATGATAGGTTAAAGGCGATATAATAGGTTAAAGGCGATACATATGTTCGGTGTCTTTTATGGCACGTGGTGAATGTTCTCTTTGGCCCGTAGTGCAAAGATGAACTGTTGTTTGGTATGATTATGACCAAAGGCTGAATCTGGTATAATCATGACCGTTGGTGCTATATTGAATATCTTTGGCCCGTAGTACAAAGATGAACTGTTGATGTGCATGATTATGATCAGGAACTGTGAATTTGTATTATCTTGACTAATGATATTTCATATGATAAAAGTTGATGATGTTTTTCCTAAAAAGAGAACCGAGTGGACATTATAGTCTGCATTATTCTTCTAATAGATTACTCATTCCGCTGCTATTATTGATCTGAACGTTGTTTAAGAATTTAACTGCAGTTTTTGATATAAACCTTGTAGTCTATTGTATTCTATCAAGAACTCAACTGTTGAAGACTAATGATAATTTATTCGTCATTATCTTAGTCATGATATTCTTTACTGGGCTATTTGAGTTCACCCTTTCTTTTGTTCCATTGTTTTTCAACAGGAGATGAAAACATAACAGGGTCTAGCCGGGGAATGGAGTGAGGGTCCGAGGAATAGTTATCATAGTCTTCACGTTTTGTAAAATAGTGTGGCAATAATAGTGAAAACTTAGTTGTGTATTATTATACACTGTATTGTTGTACGTTGTGCTTTGTTGTAATAATTTTGTTGTAGTATTTTGACGACTCAAGTTTGGGCTGTGTGGGCCCAGATTTGGGGGCGTCACAACACCAAGCTAAGAAATAATAGTAAAGACCGAAAATAAATGCATGCAGCCAGGTTTCATACTGAATCAACTAACCTTAGAAGGAGTCAAGGAGCTCTGAATGTAACAATATCATGTAAAGCAGGTCGTCTGATGAAATAAGAGGCCTGGAGAAGTTAAGAATGAACTATAGTATTAACATAGCTATAAATGGAGTGATGCAGGACGGGTTTACGAAGATGATGAATATAAAGAATATCGCACAAAATAATTTCATTGTCTACATCAGAAAGAATTTTCAGCTTAATTATCTCTGTGGTCTCCATCATGGAGAAGATCACGACGATCAGCAACAGTAAAAAACACAAAATAATCACAATCAAAATATTATTATTATATTTGATCTAACTGCATACAG
The DNA here is from genome assembly GCA_947179155.2 of Hedera helix. Taxonomy (NCBI): domain Eukaryota; kingdom Viridiplantae; phylum Streptophyta; class Magnoliopsida; order Apiales; family Araliaceae; genus Hedera; species Hedera helix. The sequence continues at coordinate 17,981,888 of OX359275.1, read as the reverse complement.
GAGTTTTAATGTCAACCACTTTGATGCTAGCAGAAAATGTATATGTTGTTACTACCTACACTTTGCATATTAACAATGTACTAGAGCATATTAACAATGTGAATACATTTCATGCTGTTAGCAAATGTGTAAGTTGTTAGCCCGTCACTTGATGGGTTCATGTAATAGAGATGAACGAAATGGTTCATTTATGATAACTTATAGAAGTTTGAACCATTTTCATAGCCAACGTAATGAAAACTGCTTATGCTATTCAATTATCTTATAATTTCTCAATCACAGTGTCGAATGTCACCAAATATTATCTTACTAGTAATTACCCGTGCCTGAAGACACAACATAACCAAAAATTAAGTTAAAATTCAAAAAAAAATATTATTACTATCTGTATTATTATTAAGGAAATTATAAAAATTATAAATATTATTATTATCGGTATTATTGTTATAGTTATTATTATTATTATTATCAGTATTATTATTGTAATATCCCAGATATTTACAAAAATTTGTAGATAAGATTTTAAATAATTAATTAAAGGTTATGGTTTAAAACCTAGAGTTAAAGAAGTGAGATATGTAGAAAATGGGCAAACATTTTTTTTTAACATAATTTATTTGTTAAAAATTAAATGTGAAAATATTTGTAATGAGACTTGTAGAGAATTTATTAAGGAAATAAATTCAATTGAGAAGTGAATGTGGTTATATTAATATTTATATATATACCTAGAGTGGTGTTTGTTAGTCAAACAAGATGATGTGTTAAGTAAATTAAATAATCGATAAAACTAATAAATTAATTAGTTTAAGTATGGATTAATAAGGAAAGTCATGTAATATAATTAATTGAGTTAATTATATGAGTCATGAATTAAAGTTATGATTAACAAGTAGAGAAGTGGAATATTTCCTAGCATGACAATATTAAGAAGTTAATTAATTAAGTAATTCACTTAATTATTAAGTTGCTGTATAGAGTCCATTAATGGATTTAAAACAAGCCCAACATAGGAATATTTGCTTGAAGATGGGTAATTAAATAATAAGCTCAAATGTTATGTTGATTAATAGCCCAAGAGGTAATTAATATAAATCCAATTAATTAATGTTGGTAAGTATTGTATATAATGAGGTGGTAGTCCAATTAAATAAATTACCTAGCCCAAGTTATGGAAGATGTGTGAGTTATGTTGGGTAGCCCAAGTAATTAAATAGAAAGCCCAATGCAAAGTAATCTATGTAGCCCAAACATCTTAAAAGTCAAATGTTGGTCAATATGTTGGGAGAATAATTTCAAGAATTGTTAAGTGTAGAGAATTAATTAATGTAGGGTTAGTTGAATAACTCTAGTTGGTAGACAAGAGAGAGCATTAACCAAATATTGGTTAATTGCTAGGTGAATGAATGTGATTATGAGAATTAACTATGGATGAGTTAATTGAGTAACCTAGTGTGGTAAAATAATTTAAAGCAAGTCTAATTGAATTATATTTTAAATCCAAATGAGGTATTAATCTAGGTTAAATTAATTAAACTAGTAGTTCATGTAATTTAATTTAAGCATTGATCCATGTAATAATTAATCAAGTTCAATGCTTGTTTTAATTACAAGTAACATGTGTTAGTTAATGTTAGTCCAATAGAATAATTAAAATTGAGCCTAAACAAATTAAATGATGAGCCCAATAGATTTAATACTAAGGTCCAAAGTGGAGTCCAATGTTCATGTATAGGTCAATGTGTATATATATATATATATATATATATATATATATATATACTTATATAATGATATATGATATAAAAATAAAGCTAAATTGGTATAATAAAATGGAAATCCCGAATTTTGGGGCCACAAGGATGGAAATGTTGTTTGTTGGTTGATTTTAGGTACAAAGTTGGTTCAACAACTCCCCACTAACCCTAGTCAATCAAATGGTCATTCAAAATGTCTATCATATGGTCATTCAATGCTATAGTAAGCATAATTAGCTTTTAATTTAACTATGTTAGTTGATTAGTAAGGGTTAATGGTGATTAAGGGAGTGCTATATATAGAGAAGAAGGAAAGAGCTAGCAAATGTTAGTCATTTGCTAGCTAGTTCAAGTGTTGTAGAGAGAGAAACTCTAGAGAAAAATAAGAGCTACCTTGTGAGATTGATGATCCACCATGGAAAAGTGCTAGAGGATAGTTAATGAGGAGTCACAAGCTAAGATCATGCCAAGAAGAAGAAAAGCATCCATGTCTAAGAGGTTAAAAAAAGTGTTCTAAACCCTCTTTAGTTCATTTTTATAGTTTAGATATGATTTAAACGGTTAAAATATATTTTTAACCGATCAAAAGTTATTTTGATGATCTAGAAGTCTAAAACTATGATATATAAGTATATTCATGGTTTGATATAGTTAGTACATATATTTGTATTGGTGGTATGCAAAGAATTAGAAGAAAAGTGCATATAGAGATTTACCGGTAAAAACCTTGGTAGCTATGTGCTATTTAATGTTGTAGATTGAAAGGTACAAGTTGGAAAATTAATTTCTATAACTAAAAAGTTACATACATGAGTTTTTAAGAAAACCCAACTTGAAGCTTTCAAAAACATGAAAAAACAAGGAAGTTATGGCTTTTATCGTAAAATATGACGTTTTGAAACCCTAAGCGGTTCAATCTTAAATTTCTTGTCAAAACGTTTTCAAAAATGTGATTGAACCATGAAATGTTGTAAAACAAGAAGTTAGAAAGACAACAACATTAAGTTGGTATCATTTGGATGTGTAGATTTCATTTTATTCAAGTTTGAACCAATCGAACCAAGAATTTATGAAACTAGTTTTTCATTTTGTCCTTGTTAGTGATTTTACGAATACTTCCGTTTGGAATTTAGATTTGTGATATAAAGAGAAGTTGTAGATCATGAAATTCTAATGAATTTAGACTCAAGAATTACATCAAAATGTTTCCGTATGACAAAGTTATGACCAAACTACTGAGAGAGATTCCGACAGCCAAGCAACGGCGTCTAGACGCCCAAGTGTAAGCCCGGTCTTCTGTCCATGGGCGTAGATACGCCCCAGAAATGCCTTGGGGCGGCGTTTTTACGCCCATGCTTGTCAAAAATTAATTTTTTTTAGTTCAGACTTGTTTGAAACTAAAAATTTTGCTTGTCAGACATTGTAAAACTTAACAAAAAATAATTACACTATTGAAATAAAGGTAAACTATTGTAAGAGAGTCAGAGAGTGTATTAGTGACTAAATGGTAGCTAAATGTTTAAGATAAAGACTAATGTTAACACAATTAAAAATTTAACTATTGGTATTGTTTGAAGATAATTAAAATATTATTAAATGATTAATAATATTAGTATATGATTAAAACGTTATTAAATGATGATTAAAATATTATTAAATGGTTAATAATATTAGTATGAGATTAAAATATTATTAAATGGTTAATAATATTAATAAGTAATTATAATATTATTAAATGATTAATAATATTAATAAATAATTATAATATTATTAAATAGATAATAATATTAGTATGAGATTAAAATATTATTAAATGGTTAATAATATTAATTAGTGATTAAAATATTATTAAATAGTTAATAATATTAATAAGTGATTAAAATATTATTAAATGGTTAATAATATTAATAAGTGATTAAAATATTATTAAATGATTAATAATATTAGTATGAGATTAAAATATTATTAAATGGTTATTAATATTAATAATTGATTAAAATATTATTAAATGGTTAATAATATTTGAATGTAGTTTTATATTATCAAATGTAGATAATATCTTGAGGTATTTAGTATATTATTAAATGTCCAAATCATTATATTATGTAAAAAAAGAAAGTTTAATTGAATTAAACCAATGTAAATAGACAACTTATTAAAAGTAAGTCGTTTGAAGAACGTGTAGTGAAGGCGAAATTTGGTTAAGCGTATCCGATATGTCCGAACTGTATTTGGATTAGAATTTTTGTCCAGAACTTAAGAGTTCATTTGTAAGACAACTAAAGAGTTAATAATTTAAAGTTAAGACTAATTAATAGTCATTGTAACTAATGATTATGTCGATTTTATATATAAATTGTAGGTTGAACGAAAGACGCAAATAAGCGTAAACGGTAGAAGCGAACTAGACAAGATTTTTCAAAACTTGCTCTTATGTGCATTAATATGCTAAATTTGATATTATATTATTGATATGGAGATTTATTGATGATATTTGTGTTATGTGAAAAGCATAAAGTATGATTATATGTGAAAATATGAAGCATGAATTGCTAGATGCTAGTTGATTATTATAAGAAGTATGAAACATTCATAAAATGAAAAGTATAAAATGCATGATGTAAGAATCAAATGCAAAGTATGTATAATATATGAAGCATGTAATGTATTATGTGTAACTGTTAAACTTGCTGAGCCGTCTTGCTCACTCTTGCTTAAAACTAACATTTTAAGATAGTGCAAATTATTCGAAGTTTTGTTAAAGATCAAGAAACAGGAATGCATATTACATTCACTGAAGGTTTAACACGACCATTATAGATATCAGTCCGAATTGGACAGGTAAAATAATTGTATAGTATAAGAATTTGTTGGTATGTAATATGAGTGTTAAATACTCACATTAATTGTAATAGAATGTCGTATCATATATGATATTGAGACATACTAGAAATGTATAAAGATTGCGATTCTGGAATAGAAAAAGATGTTGCAAAATTGTAAATAAATGATTATTTATATGCTACAATTTGATATTATATTATTGATATGGAGATATATTGATAATATTTGTGTTATGTGAAAAGCATAATGTATGATTATATGTGAAAATATGAAGCATGAATTGTTAGATGCTAGTTGATTATTATAAGAAGTATGAAGCATTCATAAAATGAAAAGTATAAAATGCATGATGTAAGAATCAAATGCAAAACATGTATAATATGTGAAGCATGTAATGTGTTATGTGTAACTGTTAAACTTGCTGAGCCATCTTGCTCACTCTTGCTTAAAACCAACATTTTAAGATAGTGCAAATTATTCGAAGTTTTGTTAAAGATCAAGAAACAGGAATGCATATTACATTCATTGAAGGTTTAACACAACCATTGTAGATATCAGTTCGAATTGGACAGGTAAAATAATTGTGTAGTATAATAATTTGTTGGTATGTAATATGAGTGTTAAATACTCAAATTGATTGTAATAGAATGTCGTATCATATATGATATTGAGACATACTAGGAATGTATAAAGATTGCGATTCTGTAATAGAAAAAGATGTTGTAAAATTGTAAATAAATGATTATTTATCAATTATAATATTTTTGTAATTAATGAACAATAAGGAAAAGGTAGTACTAGTGTTGAACCGGATTCGAGGTTCGAGGGACCCGGATTCGGGGTCGTCACAAGTTTGTATCAGGGCTGATAGGTTATAAACCTTAGGTAAGAGTACCTTAAGCTATAACTGTAGTAGAAGATAAGTAAAATGGTAAAGAAATAAACTCAGGTAGAGTTTAAGTAATAAAAATGAATTTGAAAAATTCATATATAGAAGATTATCCAAATGTGGATGTGAGAAGATATAAGAGAAATGAAAATGGTCATGTTGTACCTAATTTGAAGAAGTGATAGAAGATATCTTATAATAAGATTTTGAGAAGCAGAAAGAAAATGCTAACAAGGTCATGAAATGATCTAGAGAGATGAGCTCGTAATGAGTCAGATGTGCTAAAATATGAATGAAGAGAATTTGTATTCAGTTAAGAAAATTACAGGTTTGTGGGTTTTAATTGAGGACTCATATTAGTGGCTGAGTTGTACGATTCCTTGTATGGGCAGGGAATTTGTGCTTGATTTTAGAATCACTTAGCTTCCTATATTAATATAGTAGTTGAGTTTAACAGTTCTTTGTATGGGCAGGGGATTTGTTCTTGGATTAACGACCGCTTAACTTCCTATATTGATTAGTGGCTGAGTTGACCAATTTCTTGTCTGGGCAGTAGATTGTGTTTGGTTTGACAACCACTTAACTTCCTATAGTGATAATCGATTTAAACCTGGTGTCGCGTTATTCGTTATATGTATGTTGAGAAGGTGATTCTTTTCTCATATGTATAACAGATAGGTAGAGGATGTTAAAGTAGGTGCGTGTTCTTAAAACTCATACTTATGGTAAGTTTGTGACTCATAATCGTATGGTGGAACCCTCAGCGAATGGACAATTTTGGTCTGACTAGGATAAGTTCCTCAACCCATATGATTGTGGCAAGTTCCTGAACTCCTAAAGTGTGGTAAGTTTAACGAACAATGAGTATGAGTGAAGTTAAGTAGATCGGTTCCGATCGAACTGCGGTCGGACTGCCGATTTTCTAAACATTGATGATAACATTCATATTTCTTTTAATTTTTTAAATAATAGTTAGTACGCTTATAAATTTTTATGATTGATTAAATAAATATAAATTACATATTTATTCTTGTAGTTATCAAATTTTAATTCTTAAATAATATATATATGTTTAATTATCCTCTTTTTTTTATTACAATACATTTTAATTATAGTTTTATTTATAATTAAGGTTATCTCATTCAAATTACTAGTAACTTATAAAAAAACTAATTTAGTTTAATAAATTTTTAGATAAGTTATATAAATATTAAGAATTTTAAATGAAATCATTAATGGAGTTGTTATAATTAGAGTGATTGAGTAGGTCGATAGTTTAGTTTTTGGTGTTTAATAACAAAATTTATTATTTGAATTCTTAGTTTCATATTATGATTTTTATATGTTAAATTTTCTTAAGTATAGTCAAATTTTGGATGTTTATAATTTTGATTATATTTTTTAGTATACAGTTGGTGTTGTTTTTGTGCAATGTTGAATATAAAAAAATATAATAATATTTATTACTATATCTATCTTGTAAAATGATTTTTCTTTTAATATATATATATTTTTTTTTGAGTAACAACATTTGTCATTTTTATTATAAATAATTATGCTTAAGTATGACTTATGTTTAGTTTAATATTTGAGAAAAATAATTAATATAATTTTTTATATGAATAATAAGATTCGTTCTGTAATAATAAGTTTGATTTACGTAAATTTTAATATTTGAGAAAAATAATAATAATTTTTTTGCGTTAATTTATACTTTTTATGTGTGTTAAAATTTTATTTTTTAATTACAAAAAAATATATTTGAATGTATATTACGTAAATTTTAATCTTTGAGAAATTTAATTAGTAAAAAGTGTATGGCTTTATTTTCCTGATAAAATGAATATTTATTATTTTTTGACATTTATGTTATTTATTACACAAGTTCATAATTTAATTAATCAGATCAAGTTAAGTTAAAATTCTAATATACAAATTTATATTTAGTGGATATATTAAACATTATAACTTGAATAGTGTATTAAACATTATATTAAAAATATTTTTGAATATTAGTTGGTCAACCACATTAGGAGTAGTGAATATGACATATTATAGATTAGAGATGTACTAATTGTTATTTAAAAAACTAGAAGGGTAGTGAATATTATTATGATTATCTATAAGGGGTGTTAGTGTATTTTAATGAATTGTTTTGGGGTGTTTAACTTGTTATAAATCAAATAATGTCATGATTATTTTTAATATTATACTATTATTGTAAAAGAATGTATATTATTTTTTTGAAGTTAATCGGCAAAATTTTAAAATTAAAAATTGATACATTTCATTGAAGTTTGAAAATAATAAATTTTGTTAATAGTAATATATGTCTTATTAAATATATTAATTCAAATTAAATAAACTACATTAATTTTAAATATTAAAATTTTATATATGGAGTTTAAATGTCAAATTGTGACTTTTAAATGGAATAGATGAAACCTTATTTTGTAAGATTTCAGATGAAGCATTATTTTGCAAGTGATGCAAGGCTCCGGTGGGTACCAGAAATCGAACACGGTTTATTAAATGATATAATTAATATTTTTTATATTTCATCTCTTTTTGTTGTGAACACAAGGATTTTTATAAAAAAAATTACTTGTCCATATAATTTGCTTTATTAATTTGTAATAATACCCCTGGAATTCAAATTTTGGTGAAAAGGCATTTGGCTCTCGTCCGGTATACATTTCCTCTAATTTCATTCAATGTATCAAAAAATTATATTTTTAATAAGTTTGATTGAAATCAATACGAACACCTATCGTTTAGTTTTTATAATATTGAGTTGTATCATTTATACATTTATACCGTTAATATTAATAAGGAATTTTTATTGTTGAAAATAATTTTCTTAATATTAACGGTATAAATGTATTCAATGATTTTTTTTGCAGAATTGGTCTCATTATTTTGAAATATCTATTAATATAGTTGAATCATTACAAACAAAAATATTAAGATGAATTTTTTTTGATAAATTGAATGGAATTAAAGAAAAATTGTAATTGAGAAGAGCCAAATCATCATATTAGTCGTGCTAGAGGTTTGTTCAACTAACAACTTTGCAGCATTTGCAACGGTAACGTTTGCAGCGTTTGTACCTTCAAACGCACCACAATAATTTTCGTGTGTTATATTTGAGCCAAAAAAATTGTATTTAGAGTTAAATAAGCTACGTTTTAAATAAAACATTACAAAACAATTAAAATTTTTAAGTACATTTAGATTTTAAATGTTTCAAATATACCAAAAACTGCAAACACAAAATAACCAAACATAAACTAAAAAGCTGCCTTACACATATGAAACCATGAAGGTGAGCCCTCCTGAAACAAACTGCTCCCTACTACCATCACTCCCCTAGCATTCGCCACCAAGGAAAACCACAATGCACTTGTGCTCTCACACAATTGAGTAATATTTTAATTTCGCCACCAAGAAAAAACTCCCTCAAGCCAACCACCACAAGTGTCTTCTTTGCTTTGTTTTTCTTGGTTTTTTTTTGTTTTGTTTTTCTTTTTCTGATATCATCATTTCGGCGATAAAATCAGTTATAATAAAAGCCCCTCACAAAACAAAAAGTTAAAAATCATATAGGAAAAAATTAAAATAAAAAATCACATAATCGATCTTTTATACAAGCAATGAACTCCCCTAATTAAAATATATTAAATTCATCATAGTTACTCTTTGGGATAGAGTGAAAAAGGAAAGGGGATTCTCAAAGGCAAAAAATAATCCAATAACTTCAAAAGAATTGAACGAGAAGCCCTATGAAGTAAAAATCTCATGTACGCTTTTATAGAGTGACAAAAAGGTGGTCAATATCAATCTTGTTGCACAATATTATTATTTCTGTTGCAGATGAAATTTCAAAAACTTTGAACCTTAATACTACGTTTGGATTGAAGGAATTTAATGAGTGAATGTGTAATCACCATGAATTCTAAGTTACATTATAATGATAATTATTAAATAATTATCAATGAATTAATTGTGCAATTACATAAATGAATGAATATACGTATGTATGTGTCTATTAATAATGTAGCAAGGTAGTAAAATTAATTTAAGCAAGTCTAATTGGATCATATTTTAAATCCAAATAAGGTATTAAAGTAGGTCCAATGAAATTAACCTAGTGACCCAAGAACATAGTTAATTTATTGTTTCATGTTATGTTAAACTAGTCCAATGCTTATTTTAATTTCAAGTAGCATGTATTAGTTAATGTTAGCTCAATAAAATGAATAAATTGAGTCAAAACAAATTAAATGAATGAGCCCAATAGATTAAATTTTAGAGTCAAATGTGGAGCCCAATGTGAGGTCAAAGTTGATCAATATATATATGTGTGTTTATATGTATAATTATACAATAAAAATAAAAGCAAAAATGGGCCATTTGGCCGGCACATGGGGGCCCCACTAGGGGAGTGGCTTGTAGTTCATCGTTGCTTGAAAATCCTTCTCAGGGACTAAGTGATTAAACTACTCAAACAACCTTAGTCAATCACCTAATCAATCCATCAAATAATAAGCATGAATTAGTTTCTAATTTCACCAATGATAGTTAATTAAGGAATTAATGATGTGTTTCTAGAATTCTATAAATAGAATTTACCAACACTTGTGCAATGTTGGTTATTTCTATACTTGCTAGCATTTTTAGAGAGAGAAAGAATTCTAGTGAGAAGTGAGAGTATTGTAAGTGAGTTTTGAGAGATATTACACTAGAAGTGTATATCTAGTAGTCAATGTGGAGCATTCAAACTTTGTGGTATACTTTGGAAGAAGAAAGAGAAGAGCACTCAAGCTTAAGAGGTTTAAAAGTGTTATTATCTTTTATCTCTTCATTAATTTATATGGTTAATATTCATTGTAGAAATGTTTCCTATGGTTGGTTGTAGGAGAAAATTGTGTATGATGGAGCTATAGTGAGCTCAAAGATATAAAAATGAATTTTGATGGTGAAAATATGTCTATGTATTTTAAATGCATTTTCTATGGTCAATATATATATATTTTAAATGGTCAAAATATATTTTTATGCTCTATAATGCTAGAACTATGATATATATGTAGATTCATGGTTTAGTATGTTTAACTTATACATTTATGTGTTTGTTATGTAAATAAATGGAAGATAAGTGCATATAAAATTTTATCGGTAGAAACCCTAACTAGCTATATACTATATATTATGGTAGTTGAAATGTACAAGTTGATTATTTAATTTCGATGGCTAGAAAGTTATATTTATGAGTTATAAAGATAACCCAACTTGAATTTCTCAAAAATATGAAAAAATGAGGAAGTTATGAAGTTTATCGCAAAACATGTCGCTTTGAAACCCTAGATTGATCGATCTTAAATTTTATGTCAAAAACGTTTTCGAAAATGAGATCGATCCATGAAATATTGAAAAACAAGAAGTTAGGAAAATAACAAAATTGTTTTTGTGTCTTTTGGATGTGTATATTTTATTTTATAAAAGATTGGATCGAAGAAATCAAAAAAGAAAATATTAGGATTTGACAAAACAGAACTACCGCCACAGTGATAGGTCTCAGTGCCGCTGTGGTGAAACATTCTGCAAGGCACCGCCACAGCGGTTGTCCAAAATGTTTGAAAATTAACTTTTATTAATCGGGTCGGGTCGGATCTTTTGAAAATGAAATAGGTCAGAAAATGTAATTTTATGTAATATTAATATTTTACAAATTTTAAATAATTATAATATTCTTAAATTGTTAATAATATTAAGAAATTAATAAAATATTATTAAATAATAATATTAAAAAATGAATAAAATATTATTAAATGATTAATAATATTAAAAAATAAATAAAATATTATTAAATGATTAATAATATTAAGAAATCAATAAAATATTATTAAATAAATAATAATATTAGAAAATAAATAAAATATTATTAAATGATTTATAATATTAAGAAATCAATAAAATATTACTAAATGAATAATAATATTAGAAAATAAATAAAATATTATTAAATGATTAATAATATTAGAAAATTAATGAAATATTATTAAATGATTAATAATGTTAAGAACTCAATAAAATATTATTAAATGAATAATAATGTTAAGAATTGAATAAAATATTATTAAATAATTAATAATATTATAAAGTTAATAAAATATTGTTAAATAATTAATAATATTAGAGAGGGAATAAAAGATCATTTAATTATTCATGATGTTATTAAAGGAATTAAATATTATTATTTTATTAATAATATTAAATAGAAGTTTAAACTATATTAAATGATTAATACATGTTTTATGTGATCAAAATATTATCAAATGATGATAATATTTTTGAAGTGTTTAATATACTCTTAATTATTTAATTATGTGATTAAGTGTTAGTAAATTAAGATGTATAAATGTTATTATATGAACCTAGATATGATACTAATTAAAAGATCAACTTGATTAATTGTTAGGTCTGTTTAAAGGATATTAAATTGTATTGGTTAGCTGTAATCAACAATCGATGCAAGTTTTCTATACCTGAACTTGTATTTATTTTTGCAAGAGTTTTAAGTGGTTTAATTATTTAAAATTGATCCATATCCATATTGTTTATATATTCGCATATAGTGCATTTGAAACTTTATAATTCATTTGATTCAAGAACTGTTTAAGAATGTCTAAAGCTAATTGTTTCGGCTAAACACTGCATGTATAAATTCATTAACTTGAATATTTTTAAAGACTTATCTAAACCATTGGTTGGTGAAAATTCTTATAATAAGATTGAGAACAAATAACCCTAGATAAGAAGATTATATTCAGGAAACTAACCTTTACGCAACATGTTTGAATGTTATGTATATACATAGAGTACAAGAGGTTGATCTCCTCGAATACCAAAATAATAAAAGGGTTAGATACATATCTGATTTACTTTAAATATTACTTCATGGTCCTTTAAGGCCACTCAGCAGTCAAGACTCAATCATTTATTTTAATTAAAATTGACTTTAATTCTTTCACAATTATGAACATTTTAGTTTTGAGCTATCTTGTATTTAGATCACATTAGCATGATCTTCATCATGGTTCTAAAAGTATTGCTAAAAAACTATGGGTTTATCCATTTAATTAATTTGGTCAATTAAGCACGAATAATGAAATGCTTTCATAATTTTATTAATAAATGGAATAAGATTACAAAGTATATGCGTGTCGCATCAAATGTGATTGGCTTGAGGGCATACTACTTTCAATCACCCAATAAAGTTACAACGTTAATCCTTTATCTTTATATTTCAAGGCTAGAAAATGGGCTAATGATTTCGCCACCAAGTTTAGGTGGTACAGATGATACATACACCAGCCATTGTGGACATCATTTTTTTTTCACCTTGAGGACAAGTTGAATTTTGAAGGGATGGGTATTATAAGATAACATAACTTAGAAATGGAGGGTTGAGATTAAATATTAGTTATTAGAGGATGAATGACTATGACTTGATCTGTATTGAGAATAGGCATTGAATATATGAAATCAATTACAATTTCCTTTTCTTTTCTCTTTTCTTCCCTACAATTTCTTTCAAAGTCTACTTGAGACTATAAATTAGGAACATAGTAGCACGTGTTGGAAAATAAGAATAAAACAAAGCATTTGACTATAAAATAAAGAAAGACAAAAATTTGACTTAACGATTTAAAACAAATTATGTTGAGCAGAGTCGTGCGGTGCATTGTCTTTAAGAAGAAATTTGCCCTATCGTAGAATTTTTTTTTAGTACTAAGGTCACTGACAAAATACTACTTTAAAATTCAACGGCTATTCGTTCAACTAATCAGCACTCGAAATAGTTGAATAACTGAGAAAAAACTTCAATCAGTCATTTACTCAACCACAAAATTAATCACACACATACACACGCACAGAGATATGTATAAAGGTGTCAGACCAAAAGTGGGTTGCAGTTTTATTGTAGGGAAAAGAGGGCAATAACTTTATTGAACAAAATAAATAAATAAACTATAATGAGAGAAAAAAAATTGTAATGAGTTTGTGAATTGTGTGTTTTCAAATGAAAGAAGCAGACTCCTTTTTATAGGCTTAATCATAAGCTGCAACATTAAATTGTAACGTTAAGAACTCCAACGTTAAAAACTCTAATAGGTATATAATTTATTAATTAATTTATAACAAAATTATTAATAGTAGATTGACACAATCACCAACAAAACACCATAAAAGTATTATTTTGACTTTGAAACATTTAATATTTTCTTTAAAAAATCCTACAGCACGTAGATTTGGCTGTTAGTGTTGGTAACGTGTTCAACAGAATTTAAAAGTTATCCTTAAATTTTATCATTGACATCCCTAACATGTTTTCTGCGCATGCACAGTAGGGCAAGGGCAAGTCACCCTTAAATATATATATATATATATATATATATATATATATATATATCACTCTTAAATAGACATCTTTTAAACATAATACTAATAATGGTAACTTAACCTAATTCATCACACAATTTTCCTCTTAAATTTTAATCTCAGAGTCGTCTAATTATATGTCAACAAACTATACCTTTTCGTTGTCTCATTCTCTCAAGTGTCATTGAAAGGCCAAAGTTTTTAAAGGTAAATAAACTGTAATTTTTTTTCCATTTAAATATTATTTGTTGTGTTTAATAAACAATATTTTATTTTTATTATTTTTTTGGGTAAAAAATAAACGTTTTTATTCTACGGAATCTATTTCCAAGTTTATGATCTCTCTTAAAGAGTAAATTTGATTTGCATTTATGGATGAAGACAGACCTATTCAAATTAAGTATGTGATTATCATAATAATTTTTTTTTCGTTGCTCGTGTTAAAAAATTATTTAAATATGTTTATTTTTTATTATATCAACTCTAATATTTTTGTAATTCGATTCATTTATCTATGAGAATTACTTTATGTTCTTATCCCAAGACTTAATTTAAAAAATCAAAAAATTAGCTCAAATCTCATGCTAAATTTGAAAACTTGTTAAAGAAAAATCTTGTTTGTCAAAATGAAGCAATACTAATGTAAATATCTGCAATTTTGAATTCGAATTCGTGAACATATGATTTAGCTAGTAGAATCAAGCCATTCCAGTTGAAATTGGGCTCATACAAATGATAAGTTTGGAAACATGTTTAAGAATGACATGCTTGTTATACTAAGCCGATCAAATGAGTTTGAATTAAAATTTAAGGGAGGTGTATTCAATTAAGACTATTAAAAACTTTTAAAGACTATTTTTAAGTGACAGATTTTTGTAGAGTTCGTTTACTTTTAATGACTTTAAAAACTTTTAAAATGACTTTTAAAGACTATGAAATAAGTGACATACTTTTATAGACTTTTTACTAAAAACTTTGATAGACTTTTATATACTTTTAATATATCTTATAGCTTACATCATTAAGTGTTTTGTTGAAGAGGTTGGACAATATGTTTTGAATAAAACTATAGAAATGATGAACTTGATAGATTGGTTTGGTCTGGAAGCATCCCCATCTTTACACCTTTGACATAATAGAGTATCACATAACCCAATGCTCACAAATGGATAAAAAATTAAGGAGATAACTGATTTAGAGAAAATTACACACTGCCCTATATGGAAAAAGTTTATAAACCACATAGAACTTTAAAATTTTCTATTGTTTTTTTACTGTTAGTACCTAAATATTGTAATTACAATTTTAACTCAACAATATAAAATGACATTTGCAACAAAATGAAAGGAGGGGTTATTCATGAAAAAATTTCATAGAAACAGTTGCTAAAATGCGAACAATTCTATTAGACAGTTTACTTAGTATATCATTATTAATCAAAAGTTTTATACGAGGCATTTTCAAATCACCAGTACAAATGACACCCAAAATATATTAAATCAACACTAACATGTAAGCATACACAGCTGATGAGGATGAACTATGCTATATTTTTATTCCTTAAATGCTAAGTTTTTGTAATTATTTTGTACTTAAATGTATTAATATTTATTTTAATTTGGTTTTGATATATTTTGTGAGTTTTCAATTAATTTATATTATTTATATTATTTTATACTATTTTTATTTGTTAGTGTTTAAGTATTTTTATTATTTTAGGAAAATTATTTATTATTATTTGTTTTTATTAATTTTATTTGTATTTATTTTATATTATTTTCATCTGCTCTCTTTCTCAAATATTTGAAAGTTTTTGGCAAATATTTGGAAGTCTTTGGTCATGAGGCCAGACTTTGGAAGACTTTGAATATGAATAAATCTTATTTTAAAGTCTATCAAACTCCACCATTTGATAGAAATCTTTAAAATCTATAACTTTTTGAATACCAAAATACTTTTATAGACTTTGTAAATGTCTTAATTCAATACCACGTAACTTTTAAAGACATTAGAAAAGTTGTAATTGAATACCACTAAACTTTTATAAACTCTTTAAATGTCTTGATTGAATACAACTAAACTTTTAAAGTATTTATAAGTCCTTACAAATCCTAATTGAATACACCCCCCTAAGACTATTCGCGAATGACATACTCGGTAATAATAAATTATTTTTTTCTACTCCAACATTAAAGATATACATTTTACGTTTCAAATTATAAAATTATTTTTAACTTTAAAAAATTAATTCAAAATATTTTTAAACTTAAAATTAAATTGATTAATTAAAAATTATGAAATAATAAATTTTACAATAAATAGTGCTCTTTAAATTGTTTACGCATGTCTACTATTGCATTGACTAAAATTAAAAAAAATTATATCAATTTTAAATTTTAAAATATATTAAATTAATTTTAAAAAGTCAATAATTATCTTATAACTTGCAACAAATGACGTATTTTAAAATGTCGATTTTTAAAAATATTTTATTTTTTTCTAGAACAGTCTTAACACTAGTTAAAAATGAAACAGTAGTGGCACTATAACAATCAACCTAAAACACAAGTAAATAAAATATAATTTTATAGTGTAAAATTAAACTGTATATGTTACAACCCGGGTCAAATTCGAGTCTGAATCAAATCATAGCAGAATAAGGCCCAATGAGCTGTCTCAATAATATCTTCTTGGGTCATCTTAGCCCACCACAGGCTCACCCAAAAGGTCATGACTGAATGTATTAATAATAGCAACTTGGGTCCTTATAAACATATCCAAATATCCCACACTAACCAATGTGGGACTGGGGTGTTACAAATTCCCCCACTTAAATATCCCCCACTAACCAATGTGGGACTGGGGTGTTACAAATTCCCCCACTTAAATACCTGACGTCCCCGTCAGGCCGAACACATAGTCACATAAGGCCCTGTCAGGCCGAACACATGTCACACAAGGCCCATAAACTTTTGTCTCTCTAGCCATTGTGGGATAATACCAGCGGCCTACTAGGCCCGCCTTTGTGTCCCCACCTCCGGCAACCCGATCAGATGACCCGACCTGAGCTTTCGAGAGTCGGCTCTGATACCATATATAACAACCCGGATCAAATCCGAGTCCGAATCAAATCACAGCAGAATAAGGCCCAATGAGCTGTCTCAATAATATCTTCTTGGGTCATCTTAGCCCACCACAGGCCCACCCAAAAGGTCATGACTGAAGGTATTAATAATAGCAACTTGGGTCCTTATATACACATCCAAATATCCGACACTAACTAATGTGAGACTGGAGTGTTACAAATTCCCCCACTTAAATATCCCACACTAACCAATGTGGGACTGGGGTGTTATAGTATAGCTAGACCAAAAGTGATAGACAAATGGTAAAAACGTCTCTATGTCTTTATAGTATAAGTTCACAAGTGCGAGTTCACTCTCAAGACAATTTAGTAGAGATATTACCGAAGATTGAAAATAAGTTACACTTGTCATATTTCCCGTGTTATTTTCGGCGAGGCATGCAAAAGTATTATACAATTATAATGCATATTGTACTTTATGATGCGAAATGGCATTTTTAGCATTAAAATATAATTTAAAAAAAAATTATGTATCTCAAATTTTGAAAATGAGGCTACAACTTACGCGTGACAAATTATAGTTAGATGCTTTCTAATTATTAAAGCGAAAATTCAAGAAATTTTTGCTAAAAACTTTGCAGATAACTTGTTGCAGTTGCTCTTTTAACTTTTTGTGTTCTCCCATTTTGACACACATTTGACAGTCACTTTGGGAAAGACAGTTATTAACGTTAAAATTTGAATTCAAATTTTAAACGCTAATACAACTGCCTATGATTTATTATATACTGACAAACCACTCATATTTCTCCAAACCTAATTGTATCTGATTCCTAAGAGTAATTAGTAGTCTTGGAGTACCTGTCACTTGTTGTTTACATCATTCGTGTGCTGCTGTTTCTGTAAGACCCCGAATTTTATGAAATACAAAATTTAATTTTTCTTCATATATATATTTTTTTGAAACAGTAAGTGGTTAAATCGATAAAGTTAAAAGTTAAGGATGTTATGTGCTAATTTTACTTTGTCGGACAATATTCGCTTTGTCGGGGAATATTCGTTTGGTCGGGGAATATTCGTTTGGTCCGACGGCGCCGAAATAACAAATTATTGGTGGACCCCACATCGGAATATTTGTCGGATATAGAAAACGACAGAAATAACCTTTTTAAATAAAAATAGTCAACGGAACTGTTAAAATACCGGTGATAAAAGAATAGTAGCATACGATAGTTATTGGTATTTTCTGTAGCACTCGGTACTCTACAGTAACACACGGTATTGCATAGTGTCTCATATTTTTGGTCTGATAATTGACACCGTAACTGTTACGCATCATTTCATCGATAATTGTCACTATATAATATTTTATATTATCAATTCAATAATTGTTGTTACACAGTATTTTGCATTATTGATTTAATAATTGTCATTACACTGTATTTTATATCATTGAGTCAATAATTGTTGTTGTACTGTTTTTAAAATTATTGAACCTAATAATTGTCACAGTAACATATGCACAGTAATTCACATTATTGAATCAATAATTGTCATTACACAGTAACGTATGCTTTATTTTACATTATTGTTATCTCTATTATGATGTTATTTAAACAGTTGTATTTCATTAATTTATTGACTTGATATCTAAGAGTTAACTATACTGTATTTATAACAATTAGTCATAATAATTGAATTGATAAAGTTATTTGTTTATAATATAAAGTTAGGTGATTATTAGGTGATATGAAATGAATGGTGTAGATTAAAGTGTGAATTATTATTGAATAATTAAATTGATTTGTTTATAATATAAAGTTAGGTGATTATTAGGTGATATGAAATGAATGGTGTAGATTAAAGATAATATAATATTTGAAATGGATGGTGTAGATTAAAATATGATCTTTAAATGAATGGTTTAGATTAAATGAATGATAAGATTTTTGGCTATAAATAGAAGCCTTAACTTAAGGATTTTTCATAAACTTCCTTACTTGTTCTTTCTTTCTCTCTCTAAATACTTCTTGTGAAAGTTCTCTCTAAGTGTGCTTAAGTCATCTTGAGTATTTGTGAAGATCTATAAGTATACGTGTACTGGTCAAGTTAATCAACCTCATTTAAATCAATATCCAGTCACGTGTTGAGGTAAGGGATACCATCTTTTTCATCTTCCATTATTCAAACATACTATGGTAAGGGATTTTCATTATTTGATTCTCGATAATAATATTGTTTCTTCCTTACTCATAAGACGTGCCTTTTATTTCCATGTATTAAATTGTGGGAATAACCTTACGAAGCGGATTGCCGCCTGTTGGTGAATAACCTTTCGTATTCATTCATTATTAATCTCTGAGAATAACCTTACGGAGCGGATTGTCGCCTGTTTGGTGAATAACTCTTTGTACTCAAATTCTATTAAATTGTGGGAATAACCTTACGGAGCGGATTGCCGCCTGTTGGTGAATAACCCTTTGTATTAATTTTCTTCACCTTTTGTTAATCAAACCTGCTACGGTAAGGGATATTATTTTCTTTCATACTCCTAAATCGAAATTTATTATGGAACTATTGCTTCTATAATTCCTGAAAATATTATATGTTCCATAATAGTTGAACTTCATTATTTCAACTGAACCTTCCTATTTACGTGAACCTTTCTATTGAATTGTAACCGTTATTCTGAACTGTGGATCTTGAATATCATTTTTAAATTTCACTCCACATCATGTTGACAATTTGGACATTATTTGAATCTGTACAAAGTAAACTTCCGATACTTATTGTTATCCTATTTCTTCTGTTCATCATTTATATCATTCTAATCATCCAAAAATCAAGCTGTTGTGAATATCTGTGGCCGGGGGCACAGATGTGATATATTTGTTGAATAGATGATAGGTTAAAGGCGATATAATAGGTTAAAGGCGATACATCTGTTCGGTGTCTTTTATGGCACGTGGTGAATGTTCTCTTTGGCCCGTAGTGCAAAGATGAACTGTTGTTTGGTATGATTATGACCAAAGGCTGAATCTGGTATAATCATGACCGTTGGTGCTATATTGAATATCTTTGGCCCGTAGTACAAAGATGAACTGTTGATGTGCATGATTATGATCAGGAACTGTGAATTTGTATTATCTTGACTAATGATATTTCAGATGATAAAAGTTGATGATGTTTTTCCTAAAAAGAGAACCGAGTGGACATTATAGTCTGCATTATTCTTCTAATAGATTACTTATTCCGCTGCTATTATTGATCTGAACGTTGTTTAAGAATTTAACTGCAGTTTTTGATATAAACCTTGTAGTCTATTGTATTCTATCAAGAACTCAACTGTTGAAGACTAATGATAATTTATTCGTCATTATCTTAGTCATGATATTCTTTACTGGGCTATTTGAGCTCACCCTTTCTTTTGTTCCATTGTTTTTCAACAGGAGATGAAAACATAACAGGGTCTAGCCGGGGAATGGAGTGAGGGTCCGAGGAATAGTTATCATAGTCTTCACGTTTTGTAAAATAGTGTGGCAATAATAGTGAAGACTTAGTTGCGTATTATTATACACTGTATTGTTGTACGTTGTGCTTTGTTGTAATAATTTTGTTGTAGTATTTTGACGACTCAAGTTTGGGCTGTGTGGGCCCAGATTTGGGGGCGTCACAGTTTCAACATTTAAAATAAGTCATTTCACTCTAAGTGTTGAAATGACAATACATAAATAATATAGGATACCACATAACAGGTGCTCCAGGAAAGTCTAATAAATTTTCGATTGCTATAAGCTAAAAGCACAAGTCTATTCCTGACGCTAACTGAACACAATTCAAAATACAGAGTCCCTCACGTGGGCCCCACTTGTTTGTCCGCTCCTAACGAATACCAAGTCGATCCCACGGTCAAGATCTGTTTTCAATTCAAATTACCCCCTTGCCTGCCTCAAAACTATCATAAAAAACAATATTTATATAACACTTATCTCTGTAATCTCTTTTACTTCACCTTTATCTCTCAATAGATGTTTCAATAGCCCATGAAACTGATTAAAAATTCTTACTTTTGATCTTTAACAAAGCTCAATACTGTTTTTGTTTTTCAGATTTCTAGCTTAAGAAATTCAAGCAAGAAATATTTTTCAAATTCCATTTGTTGGGAGCTTCAAATTAAATTATTCCTGTGTTTTTGATCTTCACCAAAGCTCCAAATCTATTTTTTTTCTTTTTTTTTTGGTAATTACTCACATTGTTTTCTGAGCTTTCTTGCTTGTAAAAAGTTTAAGCAAGATAATTGGTTCAAATTCCATTATGTTTCATTATACGGAGTTGAGTTGAGCTGGGAATAGGAGTAGTAGCAGTCTGCAGTTATTAGTTATTAGTATTGTAATAAGGCAGTTAGCTATATTAGTAGCTAATTTGAATGTCCTTTCTGTCATTTTAATGGTTACTTTAGGGTCATCTATGTCCTTTCCATTTTAGTCGGTTTGTAAGAGAAATGAGGAAAATGTTGAGCGAGTATGTTGTTATAAGCTGAGGTGATGTAATTGATGAGGGTGTGAAATGAATTATTTTTTGTTCTCCCTCCAAAACTCTACCAAAGTATCCCTCCTTTGATAATTCTTCTTCTTATCATTTGTGAGTTATTGAATTGTTGTTGATCAATTCCTTAATTGATATGTAACTAAGCATTAAATGAAGCGAAGTAAGGAACTGAATTCAGTATACTTACAATTGGTATCAGAGCTGCACTGATCCAACCATGGAGACCAACAATCAGAGACTTAGCAACCTGGAGATTCAAGTCAATGAACTATAAGTTCAGTTATAGGAATCTGTCAACAGCGTCAAACAAAGTCTAGAGGATAAGATTAATCAAAAGATGGAGCAGAAAATAGAGCAATTGATGAAAGGATTTAACGCTTTGCTATCAGTTCAATTATCGGGACCTCCTAACAATTCAGGGTCAGTATTAGGGAATTTTGATTCTGGAACTAGTAATGATCAGAATAGTTACAGTATATTCAAAACAATCAAGTTTGAATTTTCTAAATTCGATGGAACCAATCCCAGATCATGGATCTAGAAATGTAGTAAGCTATTCTCTCATCACTCAGTTGCTAATAATAAAAAATTATACCTAGCGACTATGAATCTGGAAGGGGAAGCTGAGGAGTGGTATTCAGGTTTTGCCCAGGAAGGCTCAGAGCTGACATGGGAGGGATTCATTTGTTAGGTTTAGCTCTAAGACTCAAATGAACCCTATAGGAGAATTAAAAAACCTACAACAAACTGGCACTGTGGATGAGTACAGGAGGAAGTTTGAAGAACTTAAGAGTTGGTCCTTGATTAGACATCATGCACTTAATGAATCCTTCTTTGTGAACTGTTTTATTGGAGGTTTTAAGGAAGAAATAAGGTTGGGAATCCAAGAGTTGAACATCAACACTCTTAAGGAACTCATCAGATTAGCTAGAATAAAGGAGGCTAAATTGGACGCATGGATTAAAAGGAGCAGGTCTGGATTCAAAATGGTCACTCCAGGGAAATTGTAGAAAGCTAATTTTAGTCCTAGTATCAGCAATATAAGGTGTCCTTTAGCTGTAATCAATAATTCTGGATTACCTATTATGGAGGCTGGAAGAACCTTACCTATTAGGGGACTAACCAGAGAACAAATTGCAGAAAAGAGGAGAAAGAAATTGTGTTTCTCTTGTGATGAGCCTTATATAATGGGACATCAATGTAAGAAACCTAAATTATTCTTAATGTTACCCTCTGATGGAAACTATGACAGTGATTGTGAAAATGATGAATGTTGTGAGGAGGAACCAGAAGAGGATGCCAAGACCTACAATCTATAGAAGGCTCACATTACACTACATGCTTTATATAGGCATAGTGTAAATAATACCATTCGAGTTATAGGAATGGCAAATGGAAAAATACTGAGGATATTAATTAATAGCGGTAGCAAAAAAAATTTCTCAGACCCTCAAGCAGCTAGAAGAATTAAGGCACAAACATAAGGGACCAGACCTCTAACTGTGACGACCCCAAATCCGGGTTCCTTGAACCTCGGATCCGGTTCAACACGAGTACAACCTTTTCCTTATTGTTTAAGAATTACAACAATATTATAATTGGTAAATAACCATTTATTTACAATTTTACAACATCTCTTTCTATTCCAGAATCGAAATCTTTATACATTCCTAGTATGTCTTAATATCATACCTGATACGACATTCTATTACAATCAACTTGAGAACACTCATATAACGTACCAACAATATCTTATGCTACACAATCATTTACCTGTCCAATTCGGACTGATATCTATAATAGATATTTAGATCTTCATTGGAAGTAATATGTTTTCCTGTTCCTTGTTCTTTATCGAGAACTTCAGGTAACTAGCCTTATCTGAAAATGTTGGTTTAGGCAAGAGTGAGCACGACGGCTCAGCAAGTTCAACAGTTACACATAACACATTACATGCTTCACATATTATACATGCTCTACATTTTATTCTTACATCATGCATTTCACATACAATAAACAACTAGCATCTAGCAAATCATGCTTCATATCGGTACATATTTCACATGTAACCATATCTCATGTTATTCATATATCACAAATATCATCAAAATATCTTCATGTTAATAATATAACATCAAATTGTAGCATTTTAATGCACGTAGGAGCAAGTTCTGAAAAACTTGTCTGGTTCGCTTCTATCAGTTACGCTTATTTGCGTCTTGCGTTCAACCTACAATTTATATAGGAAATTGAAATAATCATTAGATATAATGACTATTACTTAGCCTTTATATAAGACTCTAACTTTAAATTATTAACTCTTAAGATGTCCGATAAACGAACCCTTAAGTTCCGGACAAAACCCCTAGCCCAAACCTAGTTGGACATAACGGGTACGCTTAACCATCTTTCACCAATACCTTGCGTTCTTCATACAACCTATATTTTATAAGTTGTCTAATATTTAATCACTAATGGACTCTTACCTTGGTTTAATTCAATTAAACTTTCTTCTTTACACAACTTAATGATTTGGACATTTAATAATGTACCAAATATCTCAAAATATTATTTACCTTTGATAATATATAACTACAATCAAATATTATTAACCCTTTAATAATATTTTAATCACTTATTAATATTATTAACAGTTTAATAATATTTTAATCACTTATTAATATTATTAACTATTTAATAATATTTTAACCACTTATTAATATTATTAATCATTTAATAATATTTTACTCACTTATTAATATTATTAACCATTTAATAATATTTTAATCACTTATTAATATTATTAATCATTTAATAATATTTTAATCACTTATTAATATTATTAACCTTTTAATAATATTTTAATCACTTATTAATATTATTAACCATTTAATAATATTTTAATCACTTATTAATATTATTAACCATTTAATAATATTTTAATCACTTATTAATAGTATTAACTATTTAATAATATTTTAATCACTTATTAATATTATTAATCATTTAATAATATTTTAATCACTTATTTATATTATTAACCATTTAATAATATTTTACTCACTTATTAATATTATTAATCATTTAATAATATTTTAATCACTTATTAATATTACTAACCTTTTAATAATATTTTAATCACTTATTAATATTATTAACCATTTAATAATATTTTAATCACTTATTAATATTATTAACCATTTAATAATATTTTAATAATCCTCAAATCCTTTAATGATTATTTAAATAATAATCTCTTAGTTAATTAATCTCATTTATTATTTAATATTCATTAAATAACAAATGATCATTTTATTCACTTTATCTCCCTTTAATTATTATTTAATATCATTTAAATAATAATTAACTAATTATCCTTATTTATTAAAATAATAAATAATTACCTTATTAACTTCATCTTTCTTTAATTACCATTTAATATCCTTTAAATAATAATTAATTATAATAATAGCTTTTATTTACTTTATTTATTATTTATTATAAATAATAAATAATTATTAAAGTTAGGTCCCAAATTAATTATATTAATTTTTAAGCAATTTTATCAATTTTGGACTTAAAAGACCCAAACCGACCCGACCCGAATGGCCCGACCCGACCCGGAACGGAAAACTCACTGGCCGTGAACAGTGTCAAGGGCCCCGGCCCTCCTTTTACAAAGGAAACAAGGGCCCCGGCCCTCCTCTTGCAGAATTGCCATTTTCTGATTTTTCAACTTTTGCTCATTTGATTAAAACTTGAATAAAATGAAATCTACAAATCCAAGTGACCTCAAATTGGTATCGATGGATTCGTATCTTCCTAAACTACAATATTCCATCATTGGATCAAATTTTTGGAAAAGTTTTGCTTATGAAAAATAGCCACAAAGTGGAATATTTGCACATTGAGTTCTTAAAATGGCCTTCTTTGGTCTAAAAATCATATCTTGACCATAACAACTCACATGAACATTATACCAACTAGGTTTTGTTCTTAACTTATATATTTACCATATTAAAGAAGAAAATTTCAAACACAACCTCTATCTTTCAAAATGAAATGCTATAAATCACAACCCCAACTAGGGTTTACCGGTAAAGCTTAAGATAGACATTTCTTGCATTATTATGCATACCGCTCATACCAAAACATGATTGAAATATATCAAACCATGATTCTACCAATATATCATAGATCTAGACTTCTAGAGCATCAAAATTACTTTTGATCGGTTAAAAATATATTTTGACCGATTAAAACTTATATAGACTATAAAAATGAAATAGGTGAAGGTTAGATCACTTTTTAACCTCTTGGACATTGATGCTCTTCTTCCTCTTGTTATGATCTTGGCTTGTGACTCTTCATTGACTATCCTCTAGCAATCTCCTTGGTGGATCATCGTCTCACAAGAGTTTCCTCTCTTTTCTCTTTTGGGAGCTCTCTCTTTTCTCTCTTGTTGCTCTAGCAAAATGACTAACAACCTAACTCATTGGTGATGCATTCTATTTATAGAACCACCTTAATCTCCATCAACTTCCACTAATCTACTAGCATTGGTGAAATTAAGGGCTAATCAAGCTTACTATAGCTTGAATGACCAATTGATAGACCTTTTGAATGACCATTTGATTGACTAGGGTTGGTGGGGAGTTGTTGAACCAACTTTGTACCCAAAATCAACCAACAAGCAACTTTTTTGACCATGTGAGCCCCAAAATTCGGGATTTACATTTATATTACACCAATTTGGCTTTATTTTTATATCCTATATCATTATATAAGTATCCATATATATATACACCAATGTATATATATTGACCACAACTTTGACTACTATTTGGGCTCCACATTGGACTCTAGGATTTAATATATTGGGCTCATCCAATTAATTGGTTTGGACTCAATTTAATTATTATATTGGGCTAACATTAAATACCCTATGTTACATTTAATTAAAACATGCATTGAGCTAGTTTAATTATTACATTGATCAAGGTTTAATTAATTACTTGGACTACTAGGTTAATTCATTTGACCTAGATTAATACCTCATTTGGACTTATATTATAGTCCAATTAAATTTGATTTAATTTATTCTACCACCTTGGGTTACATAATTAACTCATCCATAGTTAATTCTCATCACCACTTTCCTTTTTCTAGCAATTCACCAACGTTTGGTTAATGCTCTCTCATGTCTACCAACTAGGGTTATTCAATTAACCCTACATTAATTATTCTCTACACTCAATAATATTTTCCAACACTTTGACCAACATTGGACTTTTAACTGTTTGGGCTACATAGTTTACCTTCCATTGGGCTCTCTTATTAAATTACCCACCTTCATGTAAATATTCTCATATTGGGCTAACACATATAATCTTTTTGGGCTAGTCCACTAGTAGTAATTAAATTACTTGGACTCTATACCACAACTTAATAATTAAGTTAATTACTTAATCAATTAACTTATTAATATTGTCATTCTAGACAATCATTCTAGCTTTACAATAACTTTAAACCTTAACTAATATAATTAACTTAATTAATTATATTTTATGTCTTTCCTTCTTACTCCATTTTTAAACTAATTAATTTATTAGTTTAATTGTGTACTTAATTTACTTCACACATCATCTTGTTTGACTAACAAACTCAACTCTAGGTATATATATTAATATAATCACCTTCACTTTTCAATTGAATTTATTTTCTTAATAAATTCTCTACGAGCATCGTTAAAATATTCCCACATTTAATTTTCTAACAAATACCTTATGTTAAAAAAAAATGTTCACCCATTTTCTACACATCTTACTTCTCAAATTCTAGGTTTTAAACCTTAACCTTTAATAAAATCAATTAAGATATTATTTAAAATCTTGAAAATATCTGGGATATTACACTAACAATCTGAATTGCAGAAGTGACTAGTCACCAGGAATGTACAGGTTTAGAATGGACAGTACAAAGGGAGACTTTTGTTATAGATTTTAGATTCTTACCCTTGGGGGGGATTGATGTTGTCTTGGGAGTACAGTGGCTCAGACAGCTGTCTTTTGTTAAAGGGGATAGGACTATTGTGTTAAAAGGTGAATCAGACATATCAACTCCTAAGGTGTAGCTGCTGTCTTCTGGAGAATTTAATCAGGTCTTGAACACAACCACGCATGGATATTTTGGCTCCCTTTTTTGTATAAGCTCAGAT
This sequence comes from Hedera helix, assembly GCA_947179155.2. Lineage (NCBI taxonomy): Eukaryota > Viridiplantae > Streptophyta > Magnoliopsida > Apiales > Araliaceae > Hedera > Hedera helix. Next base: position 17,954,103 of record OX359275.1, on the reverse strand, counting down.
TCCCATAGTGCTGCAATCAATCCTACTGAAAAGGATACTGAAAATGGTACTGAAGATGGGATTGGAAGTAAGCATAAGCAGAATCCTCAGTTGGAAGGGCTGTTACAAACTTATTTTGATGTCTTCCAAGAACCAACAGGTTTACCCCCAAATCGAACCTACAACCACCATATTAACCTGAAGGAAGGAAGTCAGCCTATTAACCTGAGGCCTTATAGATATCCCTATGTTCAGAAGGAGGAAATCGAGAAGATTGTGAATGATATGCTGAATTCTAAAATAATCCAACCCAACACTAGTCCTTATGCATTTCCTGTTATTTTGGTAAAAAAATAAGATGGAACTTGGAGGATGTATGTAGACTATAGGTCTTTAAATGACATGATAGTAAAGGATAAGTTTCCTATTCCAGCTATTTATGAACTCTTGGATGAATTGCATGGTTCCAGGTATTATTCTAAATTAGACCTCAGGTCAGGCTATCATCAAATTAGGGTGCACCCTCCTAATATCCACAAGACTGCCTTTAGAACTCCTGCCGGGCATTTTGAATTTTTTGTTATGCCATTTGGGCTTACTAATGCACCAACCACCTTTCAGTCTCTTATGAACCAGATCTTCTGTGACGCCCCCAAATCTAGGCCTACATAGCCCAATTTGAGACGCCATAAAATACATAATCTTTAATACAAATAGTTCATAGAACAGAAATGCAAAACTCAATAATACACAACTAAGTCTTCACTATTATTTTCACACTATATACAACATGTGAAGACTACAATAGCTATCACTCGGACCGTCACTCCATTCCCCTGCTAGACCCGGCTACTCTCTCTTTTTCTGAAAAACAATGGAACAAAAGAAAGGGTGAGCTCAAATAGCCCAGTAAGAAATATCATGACTAAGATAACGACAAATAAATTATCATTAGCCTTCAACCGATGAGTTCTTAATTGAATATAATAGACAATAAGCTTTGTATCAATAATAGCAGCGGAATGAGCAAACTATTAGAAGAATAATGCAGACTATAATGTCCACTCGGTTCTCTTTTTAGGAAAAACATCCTCAACTTTTATCATCTTAAACACCGCTGGTCATGATAATATAAATTTCCAGTTCCTGATTATAATCATGCCAGTCAATAGTTCATCTTTGCATTACGAGCCAAAGATATTCAAATATAACACCAACGGTAATGATTATACCAGTTTTCAGCCTTTGGTCATAATCATACCAACAACAGTTCATCTTTGCCCCAGGCCAAAGAGAATATTCACCACGTGCCCTAAAAGACACAATAATTATATCGCCTTTATCCTATCAACTGTGCCCCAGGCCACAGATATTCACAACAACATGGTTCTTGATGATTAGAATAACAACCGTGATATAGATGATGAATCAGAAGAAACAGTATGATCAATAAATATCAAAAGTTTATGACTTTACTTTGTGCAGATTCAAATAATGTCCAAATTGCCAACATGATGTGGACTAAAATTCAAGAATGATATTTCAGATCCACAGTTCAGAATAACAGTTAAGGTTCAATAGAAATATTTAGAAAAATAGGAAGGTTCAGTTGAAATGATATTAGATGAAGCGCAAACTATTAAAGAATATGTATTCATTTCAGGAAACTTTACCAAGAAGAGACAAATAAGAAATGAATACGAAGAGTAATTCACCAAACATGCGGTAGTCCGCGTAGTCAGGTTATTCCCACAAATTAATAAGGAATGAATACGAAAGGTTATTCACCAACAGGCGGTAATCCGCGCCGTAAGGTTATTCCCACAATTTAATATATGGAAATAAATACGAAAGGTTATTCACCAACAGGCGATAATCCGCGCCGTAAGGTTATTCCCACAATTTAATATATGAAAATAAATGGCACGTCTTATGAGTAAGAAAGAAACGATATTATTTTCGAGAATCAAATAATGATAATCCCTTATCATAGTAAGTTTGAATAATGGAAGATGAAAAAGATGGTATCCCTTATCTTAACACGTGACTAGATATGAACTCGTACACTTATAGCTCTTTACAAATACTCAAGATGACTTTAGCACACTCAAAGAGAACTTATACTAAGAAATATTTGGAGAGTGAAAGAAAGAATAAGCAAGGAAGTTTTTATGAAAAATCCTTAAGTTAAGGCTTCTATTTATAGCAAAAATTCTTATCATCACCAAGATTTCCTAATTTAATCCAAACCGTATATTTCAAGATAATGTTTAATCCATACCACTCATTTTATCTTTTAAGATTTCTTTAATCTAAACCATTCATTTAAAGATCATCTTTTAATCTATATCATTCAATTTACTTTATATATAAAACAACTAACTTTAAATAAATCAATTATCTTTATATATAAAAACAAACAACTTTATATAATTTATCATAATAAAAACAAATAACTTTATCAATTCAATTATTCAACAATAATTCACAATTATTCATTATTATGGCTAATTGTTGTAAATGCAGTGTAGTTGGCTTTTCGAGTTAGAAAAATAGGAAAATCACCCAATAATAGAATACAACAGTTTAATCAATATCACAAAAGAGATAACAATAATGCTAAAAATAAATAAGAAAATAACACGTTACTGTGTAATGACAATTATTGATTCAGTAATGTGAATTATTGTGCATATGCTACTGTGACAATTATCAGCTCAATAATATGAATTATTATGCATGTGACAATTATTGGTTCAATAAAGTCAATATAGTACAATAACCACTTTATCATTTAATAATATGAAACACTGTGCAATACCGTGTGCTACAGTGCAATACCGTGTGCTACTATGTAATACCGTGTGCTACTATGTAATACCGTATGTTACTATTCTTTTACCATCAGGTATTTTAACAGTTCAAAATGATAATATCGTTGACTATTTTTATTTAAAAAGGTTACGTATGTCGCTTTCTATATCCGACAATAAGTCGTTGTGGGGGTCCACCATTATTTTGTTATTTCGGCGCCGTCGTACGAATCGAATATTCCCCGACAAAACGAATATTCTCCGACCAAACGAATATTGTCCGACATAATAAAATTTGCACATAACATCCTTAACTTTTAACCTTATCAATTTAACCACCTACTGTTTCAGGAAAAATATATATGAAGAAAAATTAAATTTTGTATTTCATAAAATTCGGGGTCTTAGATCTTCAAACCTTATCTCATGAAATTTATCCCAGTCTTCTTTGATGACATATTAGTTTACAGTTCCAGTTATGAAGAATATCTTATACACCTGCAGATGACACGAGAACTCTTAAATGATAACACCTTGTATGCTAAAAGGAGTAAGTGTGTATTTGGTACTGAACAAGTTCAGTATTTAGGACATATTATTACTTTTAATGGAGTCTCAACTGATTCGAATAAAATCAGTTGCATGATTGCTTGGTCCTTACCATATAATGTTAAAAGTTTGAGAGGATTTCTGGGGTTAACTGGTTACCACAGGAAATTTATCAAAAACTATGGTCTCATCAGCAGACCATTAACTAATTTGTTGAAAAAGGATAGTTTTCAATGGAATGAGGAAGCTACTGTTGCATTTATGACTCTCAAAGCTGCTATGGTGGAAGCACCAGTTCTAGCTATGCCCAATTTTCAACTGCCATTTACCATAGAAACATATGCCTCCTATTATGGGTTGGGTGCAGTCTTAGTGCAATAGGGAAGACCAATAGCTTGCTTGAGTAAAACTATAACACCTAAACACTTGGGGTGGTTTACATATGACAAAGAACTCATGGCTGTGGTTCATGCAATCACCAAGTGGAAACATTACCTATTGGGCAGCAAGGTATTAATTAGAACTGATCACCACAGTTTGAAGTACCTTCTTGATCAAAAAGTCACCACAACTAATCAGCAGAAATGGATTACCAAGTTAATGGAGTTAGACTATGAGATTGTGTACATGAAAGGGAAGGAAAATGTGGCAGCAGATTGCTTATCTAGACAAATTCCAGTCTAAGAGCAGGAACATAGCTGCTCAGCTCTTACTTCTATCACTCCCTAATGGATTATCGAATTAGCACATTATTGGGAATTTGATGCAGAAATAAAGGACCTTATAGCTCAAATTCAGTTGGATCCATAGTCCCTTCCAGGTTACTCATTTCAGAATGGTAGGCTAAAATTTCACGGTAAACTGGTAGTAGGTCCTGATAGCTCTTTGAGAACTAAGTTCTTATCTGAATTTCATGAAACACCTATTGGGGGCCACTTTGGAATCAAAGGTACTTGTGAAAGGTTGAATAAATTCTTTTACTGGCCATCCATGAAGGTTAATGTCACAAGGTTTGTCAAAGAATGTGAGGTGTGTCAACAACAAAAACATGAAACTAAAGCCTTGCCAGGACTCTTATAGCCTCTACCTATTCCAGAAAAGCCATATGATGACATATCTATGGATTTTATAGAGGGATTGCCCAAATCAAAAGGGTTAACAATTATATGGGTAGTAGTGGATAGGTTGACTAAGTATGGGCATTTTATAGCCCTTCATCATCCATTTACTGCAGCAGACTTGGCACACGTGTTCATTGATCAGATTTATAAGTTACATGGGTTTCCCTCTTCTATTGTCTCTGATAGGGACAAAATCTTCATTAGCTTGTTCTGGCAGTCCATGTTTAAACTGATAGGGACAAAGCTCCATTTAAGCACCTCATATCACCCACAAACGGATGGACAAGACTCAACCAAGTTTTGGAATGTTATTTGAGATGCATGGCTTCCAGTAGGCCTCATAACTGGTCCCTATGGCTTCTTTTAGCTGAATGGTGGTACAACACCCATTATCATAATGGGTTGCAAACCACTCCCTTTGAAGCTTTGTATGGTTACAAACCTCCTCATCTCAACTTCCATCAATTTGGTCAGGTACATGACCTTGCCACCAGGTCCTTTTGCAAGGATAGAACTCAGTACCTGTAATTACTGAAGCACAACCTAACAGCATCACAATCTAGAATGAAGCATTATGCTGATAAGGCCAAAAGTGAAAGGTCTTTCCTAGTAGGAGAGTGGGTCTACTTAAAAATCAAACCTTACAAGCAATCCACCTTATGCTAAACCAAAATGGGGAAGTTATTACCTAAATACTTCGGCCCTTATTCCATAACAAAAAGAGTTGGTAATGTTGCTTATCGACTTCAGCTTCCTGGGACTGCTAAGGTACATCTAGTATTCCATGTATCCCTTCTCAAAAAGAAGATTGGGCCTCATTGTCCTAGTTCTACGGTTTTGCCTAAAATGGATGAACATGGGCAATTTTTGGTAGAACCAGTGGCTATCTTGGATAGAAAGATGATCAAGAAGAACAATGTGGCAGCAGTGGAAGTGTTAGTTCAGTGGTCGAATACCTTACCTACTGAGGCTACTTGGGAAAATTGGGATCAGTTCCATAAGTCCTTTCCCCATTTTCAGCCTTGAGGACAAGTCTTATTTGAAGCAGGATGGATTGTAAGGAGCTGAGTTGAGCTGGGAATAGGAGTAGTAGCAGTTTGCAGTTATTAATTATTAGTATTGTAATAAGGCAGTTAGTTATATTAGTAGCTAATTTGAAGGTCCTTTTATGTCATTTCAATGGTTACTTTAGGGTCATATCTGTCCTATCCATTTTAGTCGGTTCGTAAGAGAAATGAGGAAAATGCTGAGCGAGTATGCTCTTATAAGCTGAGGTGATGTAATTGATGAGGCTGTAAAATGAATTGTTCTATGTTCTCCCTCCAAAACTCTATTAAATTCTCCCTCCTTTGATAATTCTTCTTCTTATCATTTGTGAGTTATTGAATTGTTGCTGATTAATTCCTTAATTGATCTGAAACTAAGCATTAACTGAAGCGAAGTAGGGAACTGAATTCAGTGTCCTTACAGTTTCTTGGATGAAATTAAAAAGTAGGGGTTTTGGGATACAAATTCTTTAAGGACCCTTGAAATTGAACCAATATCTTGTTTTTGATGATATTCAACAAAACTCAAAATCTCTGACTGTGATTACCCACATTGTTTTCTGATTTTTCCCAATCGTAAATTCTGTTGATCAGTTTCTTGGAATAATTAAAAAAGTTGGGGTTTTTGGTTGAAGCTGAAGAAAGATGTCCACCCAGAATACGCGTTCTTCGTTTACATCATCACAGCCATCTTCTTTGGCTAAACGGCAGGCGGAGAATCTTGGAAAGGCGGCAGCTTTGGTGCCTCAAAGGCGAAGAAGCGGCCGACATTAGTTAATTTGACGAATCAGAGACATGTTTCTCAGAATAGTTCGAGAAGCTCAACTGATTCGGTATTAGAAAGTTCTTATTTCTACTAGTTTCCTATTTTATGTTTCATTTATGGGTAATTTATACTATATAATTGTGTTTTATTTGTTTATGGGAATTTTTCTGTCATTTTGGTTGAATAATTTGTGGGAGTGAAATCATAAATTACCACCGGCTCCATTTTGATCTTGGAAAACTCGGAGGAAAGAAAAGGAAAAGGAAAATAAATGAAATTTAAATTTTATTGGAGCACTTTTATTCATTTTCTAAGAGGCTTCTTCATAGATTTTAAATTCTATATTATATAAATAAAATAAAAGTCTTTTTAATAGATTTTAAGTTCTTTTGTTTCAGGTGAATTTCTAGTATAGCTTGATAGAAGTTGTTGGCATGCAACAGATATATATTAACTTGCACTCCCCCGTTCCGAATTATATCATTATTAACTTGAAAAGTCAATTTAAAATATTTTTAAACTTAAAATTAACATGATTAATTTAAGTTTTTAAAACAATAAACGTTATAACTAGTTGTACTTTTGTAAACAGTTTATGATATTTATAATTGTTTCGACATAAACAAAATAAATTCATCTTAATTTTGAGTTTTAAAATATTTGAAATTGACTTTTCAAAAGTCAACATTGCTTTTATAATTTAGGAACGGAAGAAGTACTATCATAAAATTCAATCTTCATTGTTTATTCATTTTGAATTTCAAGTAGTCCATGCTGTATTAGTGGCATATCAATGCTCGTTTATTGTTTGCTAGTCTGGTATAATAGTTTTGGATTAACCATAGTTTTGTAGTCAATTATCTTTGTCATTTAGAATTTGCATAAAACATTCAAAAGATATATGAGGGAATAAACTAATTGTAGTGTTGTTGAAGAGAGCTTGCCAAATAGTGATATTGCAAGATATGAATACATCAATGCAAAAATATGCAAAAAAAAATTCTGATCAACACACTTTTTAGCTTCTAAATATTATTCCAAAAGTGAGTTTTTTTTAAATATTTATCTGCATTCATATAAAGGAACCATGTCCGGCTAAAATTGACAATGCCAAGAAGGGAACTTCGACATACATTGCCAATGCAGACTTCACCAGGAGTACTTTGCCAGCATCCTCTTTCATGAAACCATGTACAGTCGTTTCCAATAAGAATTCATCTTTACCAAGACGTGATGTAATTATCTCCAGGATTACTGCCCCATGCAGCATGAATATATGCCCAATTAAATCAGATGGTTTGTCGGATTCTATGGATGAAACTATGTCTACCTGTGATTCCTTGAAGAGCCCTGAAGTTGAATATAAAGACAACGATGATACTGCTGCAGTTGATTCATTTGAAAGGAAGACATGTAGCAAACTTTATACTTCGGAGAATGTGGAATCATCAAGCATTCTTATTTTTATCAAACCTGTTTTTGTGGTTTTGGTGTTCCTAATAGTTAATGGTTTTGTATCAGTTGGTTAGAACTTTGTTAATTTTCAGTTCTCAATTGTGTAAGTCATTTTTTTAAATGTGTGTAGGAAATATTTGCAAGAGAGACATAGTTGCTGAAATGGAAACAAGTGATAAGTTTGTTGATGTTGATGACAATTTAATGGACCCTCAGTTATGTGCAACCATGGCCTGTGCTGTTTACAAGCATTTGAGAGCATCTGAGGTTCACTTCTTACCCTTTTAGAGTATATGTTTTTATTTGGTTTATGCATTTTTCATTCCTTAGTATATTAAAGATAAAAAGATTCTAAAATTTCAACTTCTCTTTTTGTCAAATATAAAAAGTTTGAATGTTTGAAATGACATATTAGTGACAAATATTTACTTCTGATATATCGTATCCATACCGTTCTACATAATATCTAGCTTTACAAAAGTTATAATCGTTGCTAACTACAATGAAGTTCAAAATTTAAATGACTGCAAATGATAAACACGATACAAGAGTTTGGTTACTGGGATAGATAGCGTCATTTACTTGTTTTTTGAGAACCTATTCAATTTCAATTCAATTTTAGAAATACATTTCAACTTAGGTGCCTAGGAGGGAATCTGGAAAATGGGCCGGGAGGGGAACTAGGGGGAAGTTAGAGGAAACTTACCTTTTTTATGTAGCATCTTGGTTAATTCTGATCTTTAAATTTTTGCTGAGGGGAGTAGGCCAGAACTTGTGACTTTGCACAATAAGGAGAGTGGCCTCCACCACTAGTCCTATCACCTTGGTCTTACTTTTTCGAATGTAGTCAAACAGTTTTGGTACAAAAAAGAATTAGTGGTTTAGTGGTTGTAGGATTGGTTGGCTTAACATTTGTAGTATTACTTCAATAGAGGGATAGTTGTATCACTTATGTTGTAGTCCGTATGAAGTCTTTGGCCCAATTTATAAACAAGGTAGATTTAACCATAGGACTATTTCTTTTTGTATAAGGTGGGTATGTCTAACGAATGATTATAATTCTCTCTTATAAAAATGTGATCTTAAGCTCTTGCATAATTCGAGATTGTCTTATAAATTATTTATTCTTCCTATGAATTTTTGTCTAATTATAGGTGAAGAAAAGGCCTTCCACTGGCTTCATGGAGAAGGTCCAGAAAGACATTAATACCAACATGCGTGCAATATTAGTGGACTGGCTTGTTGAGGTAAATTATGGTGGAAGGCACATTTGCAATTCTATAGAAATATGGCGCACAATTCCATTTCTATTTTTCATACTGGTTGAACTCAATTCCTAACTACAAATACGTAACTAACTACCGGTTGCTGAAGAATATAGGCTTGTCCCCGATACTTTGTACCTGACTATTAATTACATAGACCGGTATCTTTCTGGCAACAAGATGGATAGGCAACGATTACAGTTGCTTGGTGTCGCATGCATGATGATTGCCTCGTAAGATACATTGCTATTGGCTTCCTGCCTGCATCATTTGCTCATATGTTCTGTATATTAGTATGCATTCCAAGTAAGAACATAATCAATCTAACATGAGAAAACAGATACTTATAAATTCATGATCAAATGTAAGAAAAATCAAGAAACACGATAGTTTTATAGAATCCCTAGAAGAATTCACGAATCTGAATTTTGGGATTTGCTGACCTATTAGAGGACCTCTGTCTCTGTTTCTCATATGTAGTATGCATTTCTGTATATTTAGTATGCATCTAGGCTTACATAATCTAACATGAGAAACTGATATTGGAAGCAAATATGAGGAGATTTGTGCTCCCCAAGTGGAAGAGTTCTGCTACATAACTGATAACACCTACTTCAAGGATGAGGTGCTTGTTCTATTTTCTTCGTGTAGCTTAATAATTTATCTCCTACATTTTACTTCTAAACTTTGCACAAGCATTAACCAATGTTACAATACTACTGCAGGTTTTGCAAATGGAATCTGCTGTTCTAAATTTCTTGAAGTTTGAAATGACGGCCCCAACTGCAAAATGTTTTTTGAGGTAATTGCATAAACTACTAGAATCTAGATTCTTAGGGGAGAATACTTTGCTGTCTTTCATGTTTGATTTTTGTGGTTTTGACATTTTGTTTATTTATTGACACAGTATGCAGGCGATTTGTTCGTGCTGGTCAAGAGGTCATTGAGGTATGTATCATCACAAAAGAGTACATGGTGGTCATAAATAGGAGTAATATTTTCGCCTTTTCATTTTCTTGCTCATACAATGCAGGGCTTTAATTGTTATTTTTTTGCTAAAACTTCAAAAATAGCAGAATTACATCCAGAATGCCATTGCCACTGGTTGTTTTGTTTACTGATGCAGTATTTTTTTTTTAATTTTTAATTTGGAAAAAAATATGCAAGACACAATTAATTAATAAGTGCCCTCTTTCTGGTTGTTGTGATTTGCTATGTCCCCTAGGCGCCATTGATGCTGCTAGAGTGCATGGCCAACTACTTGGCGGAGCTATCTCTTATAGACTACAGCATGCTCCATTATGCCCCATCACTTATCGCTGCATCAGCAATTTTCTTGGCCAAATATATGCTTTCACCATCAAGGAGACCTTGGGTATGTTTTTGCTTATATATTTTCAATAATTTTTTTATATATAAGCTTCATATTATTCTCATTTGGCATTGGTTCCTTTTTCTCTACATTCCCTGGATGTATTTCAATCCGTAATTTTTTTTTTGGACACACAACTCAACCTTGCGGCATTACACACTTTATAACCCTTCAGATTTATATGAATGTGTTAAAGCACTGCAAAGCCTTTGTCGCGATAGTGCTAATTCTAGTTTGCCTGCAATCAGAGAGAAATATAGTCAGCATAACGTAAAATATGTTTTCTTCTGCCATATTCTGAAAACTATCTGTTTATCTCTATAATTAGATACTCCATTCGTTCAAAAATATAAGACAAGGGACTCACTCATTTGTATTAAATTTTTGATTTTCCTATGGGTGTTTGTTTAGTTAGAGGGAGATGTTTGGTGCATTTAGAAATTCTAAGTCAATCTAAAATTTTAATTGCTTAAAAAAATAACTTATTTCGAATGCAGTTTATGTAACTCACAGACGCAACATTTGAAAGGTTTGGTTTAAATGCACCGAACCAAACGCTACTATTGCGAAAGCTGTAAACACTAGCAACCAAATGAAACCCGAATATATTTTCTCTTGTATCGGTATTACTGATGAAATGAAGTTCTTTATGTTTATGAAAAATAAAACAAACCATATACCATTGTTGATTTGTTTCTTCAAGATTTACTTTGGGGTGTATATATATTTATTTTGTCCTGAATATCTGCTTTTGTTTATCAGTACAAGTTTGTTGCGAAGAAGCTTTGCCCTCCATCAATACCTCAAGATTTCTTCCAGGACCTAAGCAGCTAGATATTTTGATGAATTGAGGCACAAATAACACTTCCAATGCTCTGTTGGATTAACTTCAAGTGTATGCACTTCATCTGCAGCCAGGGACAAGGCTACATGTTTGTAAAGAGTAGAAACCTATTCTAGATTTTTTTTATAAAAAAAAATCTAATTTTTTGAATTTTAGTTTTTTATTAACCTATTCTAATTTTAGCCTTCACTGCAATATATTATACAAGTTCGACTTTCTAATTCAAAGACAACCAAACCCACATCCTCCCCCCCCCCCCCCCCCCAATTAGTGGGGTTAAATTTTAGTATTTTACATTGAAATATTTATTTTATCAATCATGTAAATTAGTTATTTGGTAACAGGTGCACAAAGGCCAATACAATCTTAATAGAGTAAATTATTAGTTGAGATAAATGCACAAAAGTCTCAAATATTTATTTTATCAATCAGTAAATTAGTTGTATTTGTTAACATGTGCAAAATGCACAGAGTTTTTGATAATCTCTAACAATAATAAGTGTACTTATGAATCGTTTGAATTGTTTTATTATACTCATTATATTCCAAAATATAAGATTTATGTTTAAATAATTCAAGCTTAGTCTAATAAAGCAAATCTCGAACTCACATCATTATTTTAAATGATCACTATATTTTATTTTTATCTGGCCATTGATTCGTTAAGTGAACTCATACAGAATCCAGCCGAATCAAAAGCAAATTAATTAATATAAAATTATAATTTAAAAATATTTTAAAATGATTTCAAAGAGTCAAATTAATTCTTATATTTTGAAATTGAAGGGTATACAACTTGATAATTTTATCTTGCGTTTTAGATCGAAGGTTGGGAGGAAGACAGCAGCCCCATAGAAATTGACCATGATTTAGCACTATTGATTAACTTTATATGTTTAAATACCTTTTACATCAACCTTTGTGATACAAATCTGGAATGTAACTACATAATTTTAACTATTTCGTTTTAGTCCATACCATATATTAAGTGTTTGATCATATATAACTTAGGGTTGATGATAAAACTATCCCTTTGTAATGTTTCGAATTTCTGAGAATCTTGTAATCTGATTTTATGTGAATAATAAAGGTGGTGTTATACTTCAAGAATAGGTTATGTGATTGAATTATATTCAAATCTATGTGTATATAAAATCCTATGTATAACATTATGTACTTTAAACAAAGATAAGTATTAAAGCCTAAACCCTAAGAATTAAAACCTAGAAATCAGTTATGCCTGTGAAATTCATCTTACATTCTTTTAAGACTTTTTATATTTCACAAAATAGTGTTTATATGAGTCATAGAACTCAGGGAACCAATAAAAATAATTTTAAGAAAAAAAACGAAAAAACGCTTTCCGTATTTTTGGCTGTTCTATTCACTGTTTTGAGATTTTGGATTTCACGACATAGTATTTATACAAAGTATAGATGTTAATGAGCCAATAATATTTTTTCTATAATAAGACAAAAAATACTATTCATTCAAGAACTGTCTTTTGATTTTGAAAAATTCTCATTCCTGAATAGCGTTTATTCGGACAATAAATGCATTTTCACCAATATAATGTTTTCCTAAAATAATTTTTGACTATTACTATTCCCAAATACGGGATAAATATTGAAAGAATATGAAGGATAATGTACTATATAATATGAGAATTATACAGAACATTATACGAGATTAATACGAAGTACAATACGAGTTGAATATGAGTATTATACGATATGAATATGTATAAATACTTAAGTATTATACTAATTAATCAAATTAGTTAAAATTAAACAAATTATTAACTAGTAATCCAACCAAATCATTTTCGACCAATTGCGTTCGAGTATGACAATCCGTGTGATCCAACATAGACCTATGAGAGCCAAGAAAAGAAAAAGGAAACTGTTATTTCCACAGTGATTTTTGTTATTTTCGCATATGGGTCCCATTTTTTACTTATAGCAACGGTTTTAAAACCGTCGCTATATACCTATAACTACACTTTACATGTTAAAATCGTCGCTATAGACCTATTGCGACACTTTACATGTAAAAAGTTTCGCCATAGGTTTATGGCAACGGTTTTAAAACCATTGTCATAGGTAAAAAAATCGGACCCACATGCGAAAATTGTAAGATCCCGATTTTTATGAAATGCAAATTTAATTTTTTTAATATATTTATTTTGAAACGGTAAGTGAATAAATTGACAAAAGTTAAAATTAAAAAAAAAATTGTGCAAATTTTATCTAGTTGAAGAATATTCGTTTTGTCGAAGAATATTTATTCAGTCGGGAAATATTTTATTCATACGACGGCGATGAAATAACCAAATATTGGTGGACCCCGCAATGAAAGATTGTCGGATATAGAAAACGAAATAAGTAACTTTTTTAACTAAAAACAGTCAACAATACTATTACTTTTAACTGTTAAAATATCTAGTGATAAAAGAATAGTAAAACATGGTATTACACAGTATCATACGGTATTACATAGTAGCACACGGTATTGCACAGTGTTTTATATTATTGAACTGATAAATTGGTTATTGTATTATATTGACTTTATTGAACCAATAATTATCACCTGCACAATAATTTATATTATTAAACTGATAATTGTCATAGTAACATATGCACAGTAATTCACATTACTGAATCAATAATTGTCATTACACAGTAACGTACTCTTTCTTTTATTTATTTTCTGCATTGTTGTTATCCCTATTATAATGTTGATTAAACTGTTGTATTCCATTATTAGTTGATTTTTCTGTTAGCATTGCAAGTCTTTAACTCAGAAAGCCAACTACACTACATTTATAACAATTGGTTATAATTGTGAATAATTGGTGAATTATTGTTGAATAATTGAATTTATAAAGTTATTTATTTTATATACTTTATATAAAATTAATTGATTTATATATAAAGTTAGTTATTTTATATATAAAGTTAATTGATTTATATATACAATTAGTTGTTTTATATATAAAGTTAATTGATTTGCATATAAAGTTAGTTGTTTTATATATAAAGTTAATTATTTTATTAAATGAATGTTATAGATTAAAGAAAATCTGAAATAAATGGTATAGATTAAAGATAATGTAATAATTATAGAATTTAAAATGAACGGTATAGATTAAAGATAATTTTTAAATGAATGGTTTAGATTTAAAAAATCTTAAAAGATGAAATATGTGGTATGGATTAAATATTATCTTGAAATATACGGTTTGATAGTTAGAAAATCTTAGATTATGATAGATTTTTGGCTATAAATAGAAGCATTAACTCAAGGATTTTTCATAAACTTTCTTACTTATTTTTTCTTTCACTCTTTAAATATTACTTTGTGTAAGTTATTTCTAAATGTGCTTAAGCTATCGTGTGTATTTGAAGATCTGTAGGAGTACAAGTATTATTCAAGTAAGTCTTTTCATAATAGTTAGTCAAGTAACCATACGCATCATACGGTGTTTATAAATCTTTCTTTAGAAGACTCTTCAATTAGAAGATTCATTTTTTAAAAAAAAATTCTTGAAAATTCTTTTGAAATAATATTTTCAAAAACTATTTTGAAGTTTATTATACTTAATTCTATACACTACACAAATTTTTATTATCAAATCACTTTTGATGATTTTATACGAATCGGTATACACTATTAAATTATATGAGGTAGTTACTAATTAAATTATAAATATATAGGTTGATCAACTTCATTTAAATCAATATCAAGTCGCGTTTTAAGGTAAAGGATATCATTTTTTTTCATACTCTTAAACTTACTCTGGTAAGTATTGTTCGGTAAAATTCCTAAAATGATTATATGTTCATTAATAGTTTGCGTTTCATCTAATATCATTTTATTTGAACCTTCCTATTTACCTGAACATTTCTATTGAACTTTAACCATTATTTTGAACTGTAGATTTTGAATATCATTCTTGAATTTGAGTCCATGTTATTTTGACAATTTGGACATTATTTGACTCAAGACAAAATATCATGTTATTCTATTCATCATTTATATCTATGTTGTTATTATAATCATCAAGAATCAAGTTGTTGTGAATATCTGTGGCCTGGGACACAGATGATAGGATAAATGCGATATAATTGTTGTGTGTCTTTTAGGGTACGTGGTGAATGTTCTTTTTGTCCTAGGGCAAATAAGAACTGTTGTTGGTATGATCATGACCAGTGGTGTTTTAATATGATAAAAGTTAATGATGTTTTTATGAAAAATATAAGCTAGTGGACATCATAGTCTACGTAATTCTTCTAATGGATTGTGTTAGTTCCCAATGACACGATAGTAATCTAGAAGGGGGGGGGGGGGTTGAATAGATTCTTTTAAAATTTCTTCTCTTTGAAATTATCTCACTTGATTAATTCTTAAACAGAAGTTTAACACAGCGGAATATGATTTAGTTAATCTTTTCTTGAAATGTTAAATTAATAAATCAACAAACAATTATATGATAGATATAGCAAATGAAAGACACAAAGAGAGAGACTCTGGGTTTTAAGTGGTTCAGAGCACACAATACTCCTACTCCACTGTTCTGCTCTTTCAGCAGCAAATCCACTAAGGATACTTTTACAATAGCTGAATCACTAAGATTCCTTCAAGACCCGTAGTCTTGGAATTTTAGTTCACAAAGAACTTTACAAGTCTAACAGACTTGCTTACACTAGTTCACAAAGAACTCTCCAAGTCTAACAGACTTGCTTATACCAGTTCACAGAGAACTCTTCTGGATTGATGTATATTTGGATGTGCTACTAAGTTGCTTATCAGCTTGAATGTTTGAAGGGCTTAGTAGCAATGCAGGCTTTCTTATCAGTTCAATCTTTTTCACTTCTTGCGTTTTTCTTTTTGTGCAGTGCTTCTTATTTTCTTCTGCTGATCTTCGTATTTAAGAACTAAGGGCTTCAGGTTTCTTCCCGATGGATCATCTGTTTGAACGTGTATTTCTTCCCGTTACCTCATAGAGGAGAGCTGCTGAATATTGTATTAATAAAGCTCATTAAATCTCTGATGAGATATTTATTTGATCTGACCTGTTAGTCCATGCAAGGTTGTTTTCCTTTTTCCTCTGTGACAGAAATGTCAGACGTAGGTTCCCACTAACTTTTATAGAGTCGTTTGGTCTTCCCAAACTATAGGTCTGATAGGACACAGTCTTCTAACTTTTCTTCCTTGAAAGTCTTCTTTCTGTTCCATAGTGCGCTTGGGTCAGACTCTTGACTTTTCTGACTTGATCGATTTGCAGAGGCTTACTTTTTGGTTACTTTGATGAAGATTAAATACTTGAATAGAATGGCTCCTGATCTGAGAAACGTGACGTCTCTTGCCTTTTTGCTCAACGATCTTATATGATCAACTCTACGAATACCCTTGCTTACGTGATTGATCTGTAAAGGATCATCTCTTACTGATCATCGTAGAGTTTACTTCAACTGTTAGAATGTTGATCGTAGAGTCCAATTTAAGGTTTCTCGGAAAGAACAGTCTGGTTGGTCGTAGAGTCTTCTGGACCATAATCGTAGAGTCCATTCTACGATTCGTTGTCTTGATCGTAGAGTCTTCGGAATCACAGTCGTAGAGTCCATTCTATGATTGGTTGCCTTAATCGTAGAGTTTGTTCGAATCGTAGAGTTTCCTTGACACAAATCGTAGAGTTCTTTCTACGATTTTATTACATCAACAGATCAACCTAACAGTTTTGATCTATCTAAGTCTTAGTACAACACACAAGACTTTTATACAATTAATAATAGATCAACCTAACAGCTTTGATCTTATCTAATACAGCCCTTGTACATTATTTCTAATCATCAAATTTAATCATTCAATGTTCAACAATCTCCCCCAATTTGATGATGACAACATTATTAACAGATAGTGATTTTGAGCATATTAATATAGGCAAAATGCAAGAGTAATTGAATGCCTAATCATACAGTGAGCAGCTGTATTTTCTAGAGAAAAATATGAATTTTATTGATGTTTTTGTCAGATGATACAATTGAGAAAACAACAGAAAAAGAAATAAAAAATAACTTATCTCCTTCTGCTAGGAGGTCTCCTGCCTTCTTCTTCCCTCTGCCTGAAGAATGCTCTCATTTCTTCTTCAGCTTTTCTTAGTTCTTCTTCCCTCAACACAGGTTCTTCTTCTTTAATTTGAAACCATTCCTGTGAGCTAGAAGGTCTCATTGATGAGGAAGAAGGTCTTGCTGTCACCACCTCCTGTTGTGAGCCAGAAGTCCTCATAGTTGAGGAAGAAGGTCTTGCTGTCACCTCCTGTCTGGGACGAGATGGTACTGCTTCGAATCTAGGAGGATATATTGAAGTTTGAACCATCCTCATCCCTTGAGGTGCTCTTCCTCTTCTGCTGTGATCTGAGCTAGTTCTTGTTTGCTCTACTGTGCTCAGTTTCTTCTCCCCCTTGTTGGCATCATTAAGTGTTGCTACCTGTTCTGAAAGCTGCTGGATGCCCTGAATAATTTCTTGAAGTTGGGTCTTAGTGGTAGCTACATCATCTTGGTGGGCTTGGAGTCTTTCGTTAGCCATGATTTGTTTTTGCTCCACCAATGACAAAGTGTCATTCGACCGATGTTTTTGTTCTGTGAGAGAGTCCTTCAAGGCAATGATTTCATTACTGAGGAAGGTGATAGATTTATCATTTGTTTCTTAAAGAATAACAATGGCCTGCTGATTTGAGTTCAAGGCTTACAGAATAATTTTATCCCTTTCTTGGAGATTTTCAGAGACTGCTGTCGTTAGCTGCTTCAGTCTTGTGGAAAATTGGTTGTTCAGACTGGTAGAGAGACCATTGGCAGCATCAATGATGTCGTCCATTCTACGTTGAAGGTTGTGGAATTTCGATGCCAGGTCGTTTTGTATCTCTGTATGGATATGGCTTGTCAAGTCAGTTAAGCCCTCAGATGTAGGAAGCCGAGATACCTTGTCTAAAATTTCCTGGAGAAGTTGAGATGATTGTCCCTGGTCAGCCGTAGAGCTTGGAATATGAAAGTACTCGTGACCAGAGGTGGAGGGAATATCCTCGTGAGTTAACATGAGTCTTGAAGATGGAGCCGGAGGAATTGTTTGCTGAGTAGGCAGAATTTCAGGAGAGTCTGGAGGGCACTCTACGTTTTGATCATGTAGGCTTTCTTGACCACCAATCGTAGATGGTGGGGACTCTACGATCGGGGAAGTGTGGGTCGTAGAGCTTGATGCAGGATGAGTACTTGTGGACTCCTCAAATTTATTGAACATTTGTGAAGGAGTATGATTTTGAATGAGGGTTATAGGAATAAAATGTACATTTTGCCCTAAAGATTGTGAAAAGGAGCTGCAAGAGATGAGCTTCTGGGCAAAGATCAGATTCTGAGGATAGCCTTGAGCAATAATCACCACATTTGGATATGCTTTGAAGGTCCAGAAGAGTTGATCCCATGCATTGTGGACCAGAGCTCGGTGGAATGGCATTAGTGGCAAGAATTTTATCAGGCAGTTGAAGTTAAGGTGCCTTTGCTCATTTCTTCCAACGGCCACTATTTCAATGTCATCCTTTTCATCATCATTCATTGTGGCTGTAGGGATTGAAATGTCATCTTGAGTCTCCCCCTCAGCCAGAGCATCTGCTGGCTCAGGAACAATTGGAAGCTCCCCCTCAGCTTGAGCATCCATAGGCTCAACTGCTTCAGATGACTCCTTTTCACCTGGAGTAAGGTCAGGTCTTTCAAGTAGCTCCCCCTTAGCTACTGAGCTTTTGTCGGCTAACTTTACTAGCCTTCTTCTCTTTTTCCTTGGCTCCTTTGGAATGACCTCTTTAGCTTCATATTTGCTGCGAGTCTCTCTTCGCAGATCTGAACTTTCATCCCCTGAAGCAGCCTTTTCTTCAGGAGCAGTAACAGGAGCCTCATTTGAAGATCCTTGAGGTTCTTCAAGCTCAAAAGCTCTTTTTCCTTTCCTTCTTCTGACAAGACCCGGAGAATGCCTGCTGACCTCCTGAGATTCTTCTTCAGCAGGAGTGTTCTTCAGAAGTGATGGCCCTGCACCACTCTGTGTACCTTCACTATCACCTGACCGAGATAGTTTCCTATTTTCAACTGGGTTCCTCCTCCAGTTGTCAAAGAGTTTCTGGGTAATCCTTTTGTTGGTATTAAGGGCTTCTCCTTCATCATGCTCAATTAAATCCCCCAATGATGATCTAAGGAGAATGCTGATGAATCTTCCATAGAACATTTTTCTAGTCCCCTTAGCCTTTTCTGTATTTAGGACCCAATTCCCTATCCATTCCAACAGCAAGGAGCCATAGTTGATGTTTGTCTTTTTGACTATGGCTGTCATTATTTTCAGCTGTATCTCACTGACTGAGTCATGGGCTGAATCTTTACAGAGGAGACATTTTCCTACAACATCAGCTAAAAACTCGTATTTCTGAGGAAATTCTTTCTTCTTCAACCCTTTCAGTGCTGGATTCTTTTGATGGTGCATTCTTCTCAGCCCTTCTTCGGTGCTCACCATACTTAGAAATGTTAGGCCCCCTTGCTTAAAACCTAGTGTAAGACCCCGAATTTTATGAAATACAAAATTTAATTTTTCTTCATATAGATATTTTTTTTAAACAGTAAGTGGTTAAATCGATAAAGTTAAAAGTTAAGGATGTTATGTGCAAATTTTATTTTGTCGGACAATATTCGCTTTGTCGGGGAATATTCGTTTGGTCCGACGGCGCCGAAATAACAAATTATTGGTGGACCCCACAACGGAATATTTGTCGGATATAGAAAACGACAGAAATAACCTTTTTAAATAAAAATAGTCAACGGAACTGTTAAAATACCGGTGATAAAAGAATAGTAGCATACGGTAGTTATTGGTATTTTCTGTAGCACTCGGTACTCTACAGTAACACACGGTATTGCATAGTGTCTCATATTTTTGGTCTGATAATTGACACCGTAACTGTTACGCATCATTTCATCGATAATTGTCACTGCATAATATTTTATATTATCAATTCAATAATTGTTGTTACACAGTATTTTGCATTATTTATTTAATAATTGTCATTACACTGTATTTTATATCATTGAGTCAATAATTGTTGTTGCACTGTTTTTAAAATTATTGAACCTAATAATTGTCACAGTAACATATGCACAGTAATTCACATTATTGAATCAATAATTGTCATTACACAGTAACGTATGCTTTATTTTACATTATTGTTATCTCTATTATGATGTTATTTAAACAGTTGTATTTCATTAATTTATTGACTTGATATCTAAGAGCTAACTATACTGTATTTATAACAATTAGTCATAATAATTGAATTGATAAAGTTATTTGTTTATAATATAAAGTTAGGTGATTATTAAGTGATATGAAATGAATGGTGTAGATTAAAGTGTGAATTATTGTTGAATAATTGAATTGATTTGTTTATAATATAAAGTTAGGTGATTATTAGGTGATATGAAATGAATGGTGTAGATTAAAGTGTGAATTATTGTTGAATAATTAAATTGATTTGTTTATAATATAAAGTTAGGTGATTATTAGGTGATATGAAATGAATGGTGTAGATTAAAGATAATATAATATTTGAAATGGATGGTGTAGATTAAAAGATGATCTTTAAATGAATGGTTTAGATTAAATGAATGATAAGATTTTTGGCTATAAATAGAAGCCTTAACTTAAGGATTTTTCATAAACTTCCTTACTTGTTCTTTCTTTCTCTCTCTAAATACTTCTTGTGAAAGTTCTCTCTAAGTGTGCTTAAGTCATCTTGAGTATTTGTGAAGATCTATAAGTATACGTGTACTGTTCAAGTTAATCAACCTCATTTAAATCAATATCCAGTCACGTGTTGAGGTAAGGGATACCATTTTTTTCATCTTCCATTATTCAAACGTACTATGGTAAGGAATTATCATTATTTGATTCTCGATAATAATATTGTTTCTTCCTTACTCATAAGACGTGCCTTTTATTTCCATGTATTAAATTGTGGGAATAACCTTACGGAGCGGATTGCCGCCTGTTGGTGAATAACCTTTCGTATTCATTCATTATTAATCTCTGAGAATAACCTTACGGAGCGGATTGCCGCCTGTTTGGTGAATAACTCTTTGTACTCAAATTCTATTAAATTGTGGGGATAACTTTACGGAGCGGATTGCCGCCTGTTGGTGAATAACCCTTTGTATTAATTTCCTTCACCTTTTGTTAATCAAACCTGCTACGGTAAGGGATATTATTTTCTTTCATACTCCTAAATCGAAATTTATTATGGAACTATTGCTTCTATAATTCCTGAAAATATTATATGTTCCATAATAGTTAAACTTCATTATCTCAACTGAATCTTCCTATTTACGTGAACCTTTCTATTGAACTGTAACCGTTATTCTGAACTGTGGATCTTGAATATCATTTTTAAATTTCACTCCACATCATGTTGACAATTTGGACATTATTTGAATCTGCACAAAGTAAACTTCCGATACTTATTGTTATCATATTTCTTCTGTTCATCATTTGTATCACTGTTATTTGTACTAATCATCAAGAATCAAGCTGTTGTGAATATCTGTGGCCGGGGGCACAGATGTGATATATTTGTTGAACAGATGATAGGTTAAAGGCGATATAATAGGTTAAAGGCGATACATCTGTTCGGTGTCTTTTATGGCACGTGGTGAATGTTCTCTTTGGCCCGTAGTGCAAAGATGAACTGTTGTTTGGTATGATTATGACCAAAGGCTGAATCTGGTATAATCATGACCGTTGGTGCTATATTGAATATCTTTGGCCCGTAGTACAAAGATGAACTGTTGATGTGCATGATTATGATCAGGAACTGTGAATTTGTATTATCTTGACTAATGATATTTCAGATGATAAAAGTTGATGATGTTTTTCCTAAAAAGAGAACCGAGTGGACATTATAGTCTGCATTATTCTTCTAATAGATTACTCATTCCGCTGCTATTATTGATCTGAACGTTGTTTAAGAATTTAACTGCAGTTTTTGATATAAACCTTGTAGTCTATTGTATTCTATCAAGAACTCAACTGTTGAAGACTAATGATAATTTATTCGTCATTATCTTAGTCATGATATTCTTTACTGGGCTATTTGAGCTCACCCTTTCTTTTGTTCCATTATTTTTCAACAGGAGATGAAAACATAACAGGGTCTAGCCGGGGAATGGAGTGAGGGTCCGAGGAATAGTTATCATAGTCTTCACGTTTTGTAAAATAGTGTGGCAATAATAGTGAAGACTTAGTTGTGTATTATTATACACTGTATTGTTGTACGTTGTGCTTTGTTGTAATAATTTTGTTGTAGTATTTTGACGACTCAAGTTTGGGCTGTGTGGGCCCAGATTTGGGGGCGTCACAGTTGGTATCAGAGCTTAGGGATATGGTCTTTAATGGAGATCTGGGGTTAGAACTAGGAGGGGAGAGACGAATAGAATCAATTACTAGTGTGTCCTACCTAAATTAGATTTTTTTTATCTAATGAATCGATTTGAATGTAGGAACATGAAGAGATGAGTCAATTTATTTGAACTAACATTTATTTTGTGACCACAGTTAAGTATGGCATCTGGAAATCAGGAGGTTAACTATGAAATTACCGAAACAAATGTAGCTGCAAAACAAGAGGCGACGAATAATCTTCTTACAAACTCAGAGTTGAATCATTTGCCTAAGGCAAAAATTATGCGTGTTCTATCCAATAAGGATGAAGGTGAAAGCTCTGCTACAGTCGTTCTAGATCCATTCTTAGAAGCAATTAAAGGAAGTAACGAACTTGCGGAAATTATTGCCTTTAATTTACTCACTAATTGGGAGAGTGATATCACCTGGTTATGCTCTATAACAAAGGATCAGAATATATGGACTTTTCATATTAGTCTTTGGGATTTATGGTGTTCCAGCTATGATTTTCAAGATTATTTAAAAATGATGTTTCTATACTTTTGGGCGGTACAATTTAGAGGAATTCAGGTTAAGTTAGTCACTATCGTGGAAACTGCAGTCTATCGAAAATACTATTTTAATGGAAATCATTGGTACCTTACTACTGATGAAGTTGATGAACCCGAGAAACAGTTTGCTAGAAAATTATTCAGTGGTATTCCCATGGTTGAAATACGTGAAGATCCGAATGAAGTATTCGGGATTCGATTTGACGATAACAGTCAAGAAACCGAATGAGGTGATAACCGGTAAGCTATTCATAAATTCTCGTGAAGTCTATGCCATATTAGATACTGGCTCTATCCACTCTTTTATCTCACCTATATGTACTCAACGTTTAAATTTGACTATTGAAAACTTAAATCTTGTCTTATCAGTTGAAACCTCATTGGGAGAAATACCTATTACATTTACTATCTATAAATCTTGCCTAGTTCAAATCAACAACCTCACATTACCTGTTGACCTTATTTCTTTGGAGATGCGTGAATTTGATGTGATTTTAGGAATTGATTGGTTGACTACCCATCATGCTAAAATTGATTGTTTTCATAAGATTATTAGTTTTCATATTCCTAATCAACCTGTCATGCAAATTCAAGCAACTAAACCATTGAAATCTATAACTGTTATTTCTAGCCATAAAGCCATTCGTTTATTGAAAAACGGATGTCAAGCCTTTTTAGCTCATGTCACTGATTTGAACAAAAATACGTCAAACTTGAATGATATTCCCATTGTTAATGAGTTTCCTGACGTTTTTCCTGAAGAACTTCCTGGCTTACCCCCAAACCGTGAAATTGAATTTTATATTGATCTTGAACCCGGTACCAAGCCCATTTCCAAAGCTCCATACCGAATGGCTCCCATTGAACTTCAAGAGTTAAAAGTCCAACTACAGGAATTGTTGGATACCGGTTTCATTCGTCCGAGTGCATCACCTTGGGGTGCTCCTGTTCTATTTGTGAAGAAGAAAGACGGGAGTATGAGATTGTGCATTGACTACCGAGAATTGAACCATGTCACCATCAAGAACAGGTACCCGTTACCTCGGATTGATGACATGTTTGATCAATTGCAAGGCGTTCAACATTTCTCAAAGATTGATCTCCGTTCTGGATATCATCAGTTAAAGGTTAAAGCTGAGGACATTCCAAAGACTGCTTTCAGAACTCGTTATGGGCATTATGAGTTCTTAGTCATGCCTTTTGGACTAACTAATGCTCCTGCAGCTTTCATGGACATGATGAACCGGATATTCAAGGAACATTTGGATCATTTTGTGGTTGTCTTTATTGATGACATCCTCATATACTCCAAGAGTCGCGAGGATCATGAACAACACCTGAGATTTATACTACAAAAGCTCCGTGAAAACAAATTATATACCAAGTTGAAGAAATGTGAGTTCTGGCTTGAGGAGGTCGCGTTTATTGGGCATGTGATTTCTAGTCAAGGAATATCAGTCGATCCTGCGAAGATTGAAAAGGTACTAAATTGGGAACAACCCAAAACAGTAACCGAAGTCCGAAGTTTTCTGGGTCTAGCTGGTTATTATCGGAGATTCGTAGAAGGATTTTCTCGAATCGCCACTCCATTAACGCAGATTACTCGGAAAAGCACAAAATTCAAATGGAGCGAGGAATGCGAGAAAAGTTTCCAAGAACTCAAGAAGAGACTGGTTTCAGCTCCTGTTCTGACCATACCATCAGGATCAGGAGAATTTGTTATCTACAGCGATGCTTCTGGCAAAGGTCTAGGCTGTGTCCTTATGCAACATGGAAAGGTTATAGCCTACGCCTCTCGACAACTCAAAGATTATGAGAAAAATTATCCTACTCATGATCTAGAGTTGGCAGCAGTCGTTTTCGCGTTGAAGATCTGGAGACACTACTTGTACGGAGAAAAAGTGGATATCTATACGGATCATAAAAGTCTCAAGTATTTCTTCACCCAGAAGGAACTCAACATGCGACAACGACGTTGGCTTGAGCTGTTAAAGGATTATGACCACACAATCCAGTATCACCCGGGAAAGGCGAACGTTGTAGCTGACACTTTGAGCAGAAAATCTTATGCAAGTACAAGTGCACTGCTGACAACACAAAAGTGTATTTTGTACGACTTGCAAAAGATGGAGATAGAGCTAAAGACACCAGGGACCCACTCGAAGATTGCTCACGTGCGAGTAGAACCAACTTTAATCGATAAAATTAAAGCTGCTCAAGCTACCGATCCGGAACTGATAAACATGATAAAGAAAGTACAAGAAGGTGCCATTCCCGAAGCAAGAATCGACGAGAAAGGAATACTTCGAGTCAACTCTCGACTCTGTGTTCCTAACGATCCTGAATTAAAGCATAAAATCATGATGGAGGCACACAACACGCCGTTTGCAATCCACCCAGGAGGTACCAAGATGTATCGAGATCTTCGACATACATTTTGGTGGAACAATATGAAAAGAGAGATTGCGGAGTTTATCTCAAGGTGCCTAACTTGTCAACGTGTCAAGGCAGAACATCAAGTTCCTAAAGGTCCATTACAATCACTTGAAGTTCCCGAATGGAAGTGGAAACACATCAATATGGACTTCGTGACGGGTCTTCCAAAAGTTTCTCAAGGCTTAGATGCAATTTGGGTGATCGTAGATAGATTGACCAAATCTGCTCATTTCTTGCCTATACGAGAAAACTTTTCACTTGAACATCTTGCCGGTATGTACATAAATGAGATCGTGAGATTGCATGGCATGCCAGTTTTCATAGTTTCTGATCGAGATCCTAGATTCACTTCACGCTTTTGGATCAGTCTACAAAAAGCTATGGGCACTGAACTACGTTTTAGTTCTGCATACCATCCTCAAACGGACGGACAATCGGAAAGGACGATCCAGACCCTCGAAGATCTTTTGAGACTTTGTGTATTAGACTTCAAAGGAAGTTGGGATAAGTACTTGCCGTTGGTGGAATTTTCTTACAACAACAGTTACCAAGCAAGCATAGGCATGGCTCCATTCGAGGCATTGTATGGAAGGAAGTGCCGCTCTCCAATATGTTGGAATGAGGTAGGAGAAGCAAAATTGTTGGGACCCGAGTTGGTACGCTTGACGACCGAAAAGATCCAAATGATCCGACAACTAATACAGACCGCACAAGAACGACAAAAGAGTTATGCTGATCTTCATCGGAGAGACAAAAGTTTCAACGTCGGAGATCATGTATTCTTACGTGTTTCTCCATGGAAAGGGGTTACGAGATTCGGAAAGAGAGGAAAGCTCAACCCTCGATTTATTGGCCCATTTGAAATCCTCGATCGAATAGGAACCGTAGCCTACAGACTAGCCCTACCACCAAGTATGTCTCGCATCCATAACGTTTTTCACATATCTATGTTACGTAAATATGTGAAGGACCCAAACCACGTCATTGAGTTAGAACCAGACGTTATAGCAGATGATTTAACATACGAGGAAGTACCTGTTAAGATCCTGGATAAGAAGGAGCAGATCCTACGCTCAAAGGTTATACCTCAAGTTAAGGTTTTATGGAGGAACCAAGATACTGAGGAAATGACCTGGGAGCTAGAATCTGAGATGAAATCTAAGTATCCTTACCTCTTCGATATGTCAGGTACGTCAATTTCGGGGACGAAATTTCATAAGGAGGGGAGGTTGTAAGACCCCGAATTTTATGAAATACAAAATTTAATTTTTCTTCATATAGATATTTTTTTTAAACAGTAAGTGGTTAAATCGATAAAGTTAAAAGTTAAGGATGTTATGTGCAAATTTTATTTTGTCGGACAATATTCGCTTTGTCGGGGAATATTCGTTTGGTCGGGGAATATTCGTTTGGTCCGACGGCGCCGAAATAACAAATTATTGGTGGACCCCACAACGGAATATTTGTCGGATATAGAAAACGACAGAAATAACCTTTTTAAATAAAAATAGTCAACGGAACTGTTAAAATACCGGTGATAAAAGAATAGTAGCATACGGTAGTTATTGGTATTTTCTGTAGCACTCGGTACTCTACAGTAACACACGGTATTGCATAGTGTCTCATATTTTTGGTCTGATAATTGACACCGTAACTGTTACGCATCATTTCATCGATAATTGTCACTGCATAATATTTTATATTATCAATTCAATAATTGTTGTTACACAGTATTTTGCATTATTGATTTAATAATTGTCATTACACTGTATTTTATATCATTGAGTCAATAATTGTTGTTGCACTGTTTTTAAAATTATTGAACCTAATAATTGTCACAGTAACATATGCACAGTAATTCACATTATTGAATCAATAATTGTCATTACACAGTAACGTATGCTTTATTTTACATTATTGTTATCTCTATTATGATGTTATTTAAACAGTTGTATTTCATTAATTTATTGACTTGATATCTAAGAGCTAACTATACTGTATTTATAACAATTAGTCATAATAATTGAATTGATAAAGTTATTTGTTTATAATATAAAGTTAGGTGATTATTAGGTGATATGAAATGAATGGTGTAGATTAAAGTGTGAATTATTGTTGAATAATTGAATTGATTTGTTTATAATATAAAGTTAGGTGATTATTAGGTGATATGAAATGAATGGTGTAGATTAAAGTGTGAATTATTGTTGAATAATTAAATTGATTTGTTTATAATATAAAGTTAGGTGATTATTAGGTGATATGAAATGAATTGTGTAGATTAAAGATAATATAATATTTGAAATGGATGGTGTAGATTAAAAGATGATCTTTAAATGAATGGTTTAGATTAAATGAATGATAAGATTTTTGGCTATAAATAGAAGCCTTAACTTAAGGATTTTTCATAAACTTCCTTACTTGTTCTTTCTTTCTCTCTCTAAATACTTCTTGTGAAAGTTCTCTCTAAGTGTGCTTAAGTCATCTTGAGTATTTGTGAAGATCTATAAGTATACGTGTACTGTTCAAGTTAATCAACCTCATTTAAATCAATATCCAGTCACGTGTTGAGGTAAGGGATACCATCTTTTTCATCTTCCATTATTCAAACGTACTATGGTAAGGAATTATCATTATTTGATTCTCGATAATAATATTGTTTCTTCCTTACTCATAAGACGTGCCTTTTATTTCCATGTATTAAATTGTGGGAATAACCTTACGGAGCGGATTGCCGCCTATTGGTGAATAACCTTTCGTATTCATTCATTATTAATCTCTGAGAATAACCTTACGGAGCGGATTGCCGCCTGTTTGGTGAATAACTCTTTGTACTCAAATTCTATTAAATTGTGGGGATAACTTTACGGAGCGGATTGCCGCCTGTTGGTGAATAACCCTTTGTATTAATTTCCTTCACCTTTTGTTAATCAAACCTGCTACGGTAAGGGATATTATTTTCTTTCATACTCCTAAATCGAAATTTATTATGGAACTATTGCTTCTATAATTCCTGAAAATATTATATGTTCCATAATAGTTAAACTTCATTATTTCAACTGAATCTTCCTATTTACGTGAACCTTTCTATTGAACTGTAACCGTTATTCTGAACTGTGGATCTTGAATATCATTTTTAAATTTCACTCCACATCATGTTGACAATTTGGACATTATTTGAATCTGCACAAAGTAAACTTCCGATACTTATTGTTATCATATTTCTTCTGTTCATCATTTGTATCACTGTTATTTGTACTAATCATCAAGAATCAAGCTGTTGTGAATATCTGTGGCCGGGGGCACAGATGTGATATATTTGTTGAACAGATGATAGGTTAAAGGCGATATAATAGGTTAAAGGCGATACATCTGTTCGGTGTCTTTTATGGCACGTGGTGAATGTTCTCTTTGGCCCGTAGTGCAAAGATGAACTGTTGTTTGGTATGATTATGACCAAAGGCTGAATCTGGTATAATCATGACCGTTGGTGCTATATTGAATATCTTTGGCCCGTAGTACAAAGATGAACTGTTGATGTGCATGATTATGATCAGGAACTGTGAATTTGTATTATCTTGACTAATGATATTTCAGATGATAAAAGTTGATGATGTTTTTCCTAAAAAGAGAACCGAGTGGACATTATAGTCTGCATTATTCTTCTAATAGATTACTCATTCCGCTGCTATTATTGATCTGAACGTTGTTTAAGAATTTAACTGCAGTTTTTGATATAAACCTTGTAGTCTATTGTATTCTATCAAGAACTCAACTGTTGAAGACTAATGATAATTTATTCGTCATTATCTTAGTCATGATATTCTTTACTGGGCTATTTGAGCTCACCCTTTCTTTTGTTCCATTGTTTTTCAACAGGAGATGAAAACATAACAGGGTCTAGCCGGGGAATGGAGTGAGGGTCCGAGGAATAGTTATCATAGTCTTCACGTTTTGTAAAATAGTGTGGCAATAATAGTGAAGACTTAGTTGTGTATTATTATACACTGTATTGTTGTACGTTGTGCTTTGTTGTAATAATTTTGTTGTAGTATTTTGACGACTCAAGTTTGGGCTGTGTGGGCCCAGATTTGGGGGCGTCACACCTAGGGCTGGGTTGAATTCTTCAGCGGTGAGGTTGAGATGAACCCCTTTTACAGTGGTGGTTAGAGTTCCGTTAGCATAGGATCCATTTACGTAGAACTCTCGAACAAGCTTTGATAGAATCCTTGTATTTGTTCCCAACGCTTCTCGCAGTCCAGCTTTATCTAGCAACTGGATTATTCTTTTGAACTGCTTATCTGCTGTATCGAAGGCTTCAAAGTTGAGCTCATTTCCAGAAATAACTTGAGCAGGTGCCATTTGATAGTTTTGTTGAAACGAGAAGAACGATTTCTCTGAGAAATGATAACTTAGGGTTCGGGATTGAGAGAGAAAAGAGAGAGAGAGATATATATAGATTTTTGAACTTTGAAGAAATGAACGACGTGCAGTTTTCAAAGTATTTAAAACTTCCCTCTATGTTTGCTGAGATACGTGACACGTTCTGATAGGCTCATTTCAGTTGGTTGATGACCATTTTACCCTTAGTTCCTCAGAGCTTTACGATCCTTAGTCACACAACGATTCTTTTGTTTTTCGTAGGGTTGTCTCTACGATTGAGGAATACTCTGCGATCCTTGGATTGAAAGTCGTTGAGTAAGCTCTACGATTCTTGGCTTGATGATCGTCGAGTGATCTCTACGATCTTGAGCATACTCTACGATCCTTGACAATTGTTGACTTAAGTTGAGCATGTCCATTACTTTTCTTGCACACTTTTGTTCCTGCAGAGTTAGTATCCTAAAGAAAACATACATTAAGGGTCTAGATTTAGCATTCCTAACTCACTTATTAGTTTATTAAATCTTTATTCATCTAAAGGCTTTGTAAAGACATCTGCTAGTTGATCTCCAGTTGGGATGTAGTGAAGTGATATATTTCCATTTTGTACATGATCCCTGATGAAATGATATCTTATATCTATGTGCTTAGTTCTAGAGTGCATAACAGGATTATGTGTTATAGCAATTGCACTAGTATTATCACAGTATATAGGGATAGATTTTAGCTCAAACCCATAGTCTGCAAGCTGAGTCTTCATCCATAGGATTTGTGCACAGCAACTGCCTGCGGCTATATATTCAGCTTCTGCAGTAGATGTCGATACTGAGTTTTGCTTTTTACTAAACCAAGAAACAAGTCTGTTGCCAAGCATCTGACAAGTTCCACTTGTGCTTTTTCTGTCTATTTTGCATCCTGCATAGTCAGCATCTGAGTATCCCACAAGATCAAAGGAGGACTCCTTGGGATACCATAATCCTAAATTTGGAGTTCCTTTAAGATACTTGAAAATTCTTTTCACAGCTAATAGATGTGACTCTTTGGGGTTAGCCTGAAATCTAGCACATATACATGTAGCAAACATTATATCTGGTCGACTCGCAGTAAGATATAATAGTGAACCTATCATACCTCTGTACTGAGTGATTTCAGTGGATTTACCATTTTCATCTTTGTCAAGCTTGGTGGCAGGTGGCATAGGAGTCTTTATGATAGATGCAGATTCCATGCCATATTTCTTTAATAAGTCTTTGATATATTTGGCTTGATTAATGAATATGCCTTCATCTGTCTGCTTCACTTGTAGTCCAAGGAAGAAGTTGAGTTCTCCCATTAAGCTCATTTCAAATTTGCTCTGCATAAGCTTGGCAAATCTTTCACATAATTTTTCATCAGAGGAACCAAATATGATATCATCTACATAAATTTGAACTAGCAGTGTCTTATCCTTATGTTTTCTCAAAAATAAGGTAGTATCAATTCTTCCTCTAGTAAATCCCTTTTCAATGAGAAAGTTAGTCAAGGTTTCATACCATGCTCTAGGTGCTTGTTTTAGACCATATAGTGCTTTATCTAATTTATAGACATAATTTGAAAAAGTTGGATTAATGAAACCTGGAGGTTGTTCCACGTAAACTTCTTCTTGGAGTTCCCCATTTAGAAAAGCACTCTTGACATCCATTTAGAAGACTTTGAACTTCATGTGAGCAGCATGGGCAAGGAAAATCCTTATGGCTTCCAATCTGGCAACTGGAGCATATGTTTCATCGTAGTCAATTCCTTCTTCTTGAGAATAACCTTTGGCCACTAGTCTTGCTTTGTTCCTTGTTATCACACTATTTTCATCCATCTTGTTTCTGAAAACCCATTTTGGTGCCAATGACAGGTTTATGCTGAGGCCTGGCCACTAATCTCCAGACCTTGCTTCTTTCAAATTGATTTAGCTCCTCTTGCATGGCCTCTATCCAACTTGAATCTTCTAAGGCCTCTTCAATCTTCTTGGGTTCCTCTTGAGAGAGAAAGCTTAGGTAAAAGCATTCATTAGAGGTTGCAGCTCTAGTCTTGATTTCGGTGTTTGGATCTCCAATAATAAGATCTTGAGTGTGATCTTTGGTCCATTTTATTCTGCTAGGAACGTCTGTTCTGGTGCCCTCTTTTCTGAGTTCCTCTAAATCAGCTTCTGGTTCTGATCGTAGAGTTCCAGTGTCTGATGTGGTGTGCTCTACGATTTCCTCTCCTAGCTCAACGATTTCTGTCGCTGGTTCCATGGTCGTAGAGTCGGACTCTACGATTTTGAGTTCTTCGATCGTTGAGCTTGTGTCTGCCGACTCGTTGAAAGGTGATCTTTTCTTTTCAGGATCTGATTCATCGAATGTGACGTGGATGGAGATTTCAACAGTTAGTGACTCCTTGTTGAACACTCTAAATGCTCTGCTATCTGTTGCATAACCAAGAAAGATTCCTTCATCTGATTTTGGCTGGAATTTGGTCAGATGCTTCTTGCCATTGTTGAGTATGTAACACAGGCAACCAAAGGCATGAAAATAACTTATATTTGGCTTTCTTCCTTTCCATAATTCGTACGGAGTTTTCTTCAATGTTGAGTGTATGAGTGACCTGTTTTGAGTATAACATGCAGTACTGATGGCTTCAGCCCAGAAATATTCAGGGAGAGAAGCTGCTGCTAAGAGGGTTCTTCCTGCTTCAATAAGAGTTCTATTCTTCCTTTCTGCTACTCCATTTTGCTGAGGCGTTCTTGGGGCTGAGAAGTTGTGATTTATTCCATTTTCTTCACAAAACAAGTCCATTTCTGAGAAATCAAATTCTCGTCCATGATCACTTCTGATGGCCTTTATCTTTTCCCCCTTTTCATTCATGATCAGTCTGAAGAGTTTGATGAGATGTGAAATGGTTTCATCTTTAGAGCTTAGAAAGAATACCCATGTATATCTGGTGTAGTCATCAACTACAACTAGAGAGTATCTCTTTCCTCCGAGGCTGGTCGTAGATACTGGACCGAATAAATCCATGTGAAGTAGTTGAAGTGCTCTATCATTTGAGTTTGCTGATTTGCTTTGGAATGACGTCTTTGTTTGCTTTCCAAACTGACAAGCTTTGCAGGGCTTTTCTTTAATGAAGTTTAACTTTGGCAATCCTTTTACTAGATCTTTGGAGGCAAGCTTTGAAATGCTCTTGAAGTTAAGATGTGATAACCTCCTATGCCAGAGCCAGCACATATCTTCAGAGGCTTTAGCAAGAAAACAGGCAGTTTGTTCTGAACTTAATTTAGCAAGATTGACCACATAGACATTTCCTTCTCGAACTCCTTCTAGCTTTAGAGAATTAGTTTTCAAGTCTCTAACTTGACATTGGTTGTTGAGGAATGTGACTTGATGTCCTTTGTCACAGAGCTGACTTATACTTAGCAAGTTGTGCTTTAGTCCCTCAACATATGCTACTTTACTGAAAGATATTGCACCATTCCCAGTTGAGCCATAACCCCTGGTTTTCCCTGAGTTGTTGTCTCCAAAAATAACAGTAGGTCCATCTTTTTCTTTAAACTCTGATAGAAGAGCCTTATCTCCTGTCATGTGTCGTGAGCATCCACTGTCAAGATACCAGATGGATCTCTTTACCTGCATAACAAATCAATCTTCATTTTGGTACCCATATCTGTTTGGGTCCTGCTTTGTTAATACCTTTTGGGACCCAAATCTGTTTGATTTTAGATCCTTGCCTTCTATGATATCTTAACAAATATTTATCATTTTTATGAGGGTGCCTATGATTAATATGATATTGATAATGATATGTGTGTATTTGTGACTTTTTGTTCATCCAGGACTTGTATGGATAATGATTTCTCATAGTCTTTTGCTGATCTACATTCTGCTTCCATACAACTCTACGATTCTCATGATTCGTAGAGTGAGTTTTGCTTGACTTATTTTTCAATTTTCTGAATCCAAGACCTGTATGAGTTTTGTTAAAACTGATTGTAGGTTTAGCAGAATGTGGATGGGTGGTAGAATCTGAGGATTTGATGAACACAATTCCTTTATTAAAATTAAAGGATTTGCCTTCATTTATTTCCTTTGACTTCTCCATATTGGGTTCTGAGAATAAATTCTCAAATCCCAATCCTGATCTATCAGTCACATCTCTTTGACTTAAGATCAGGGTGTCCATAGACAAACTAGACTTGTTTCACATAGAAATAGTATTTTCTAGTTCCTGAATCTTGGAGACTAGTGAGGATTCTTTATATGTGCTCAACTCATTTATCTCTTTTAGTCTTTTATTCTCAGTTTCAAGATTAGAGTAAAGTTTCGCAGTTTGAACTGAGGCTTCTAATTCCATGCTTATTTTTTCTTTATCCTCTTTTAGATGAGAATAATCTTTAGATAACCTTCTAAACAATTTTATATATTTGTGCAATTCTGTCATTAAGTCATGCATGCCTTCTCTAAGATCATCAATGCTTAAATCAGGAGAATAGAAATCAAATACCTCATCTATGATGAATTCCTTTTTGTTGCTTCCTTCTTCATTTGCCATTAAGCACAGATTGGCCTTCTGTGGCTCTTCATCATCACTTGACTCAGAGTTTAGTTCTTCTTCTGAGTCACTCCAGTAGCCTTCAGCTATGAAGCTTTTGTCCTTCTTCTTTTGTTTGTGGAAGCTTTTGAATTCTCTTTTTGGATTTGCTTTTGATTTGTCCCTCTTCTCTTAATGGTTTTGGACATTTAGCAATGAAATGACCTGGCTTCTTGCAATTGTAGCAAAGGTCATTTGTTTGTTCTTTGCTGCTGTTGCTTCTGAACTTCTGAGATCTATTTCTGTTGATGAATCTTTTAAAATGTCTGACTAGCATGGCAACTCCTTCATCATCATTTGATTCATCTTTGTCAGAGTCAGAGATATCCTTGTGATTGCTTCTGTGAGTTGAGGTTGAGGCTTTAAGAGCAATGTTTTTCTCCTTCTTTCTTTCACCAGATAGATTTTCTGCTCTTTGATTTAGCTCCAGCTCATAGGTGAGAAGATTTCCATATAACTGTTGTACAGTCATCTCGTGCAAGTTCTTTGACTCTCGGATGGCTGTGGTTTTGGCATCCCATTTGCTTGGCAGAGATCTCATGAATTTAATGATAAGATCTCTGTTTGGATAGATTTTTCCATAAGATCTGAGAGAGTTTAGTAGCAAGTTAAATCTCTCGTAGGTGGTTGTAATGTTTTCACCAGAGATGTGAGTGAACATCTCATACTGTTGAACAAGCAGTGATTGCTTATTTTCTCTGACTTCTTCTGTTCCTTCATGCATGATCAACAGAGTTTGCCATACTTCTTGAGCTGTCTTGCAGTTGACAACGTTCTCAAATAGATCATCATCCAGAGATTGAAACAAGATGTTCTTAGCCCTTTTGTCTCTTTGAACATCCTTCTTTTCATTGTCTGTCCATTCGTCTCTTTTCTTTGCTACTAGCTTGCTTGGATCTTCAGTTGATAGTGCAAGCTTCATTGGTATGAATGGCCCATTCAACACTGTTTCGAACAGTTCATCATCTATAGCATCCATGTAAGCCTGCATACGAACTTTCCAGTTAGCAAATTTTTCTTTATTACACATAGGTGGTCGGTTACCTCCACCGTGTTCCGATCCATTCTTGTTGAGTGCCATTTGATCTACTCAAGCTTGTAAGGCTTTAGATGTGAGAACCTGCTCTGATACCAATTGTTAGTTCCCAATGACACGATAGTAATCTAGAAGGGGGGGTTGAATAGATTCTTTTAAAATTTCTTCTCTTTGAAATTATCTCACTTGATTAATTCTTAAACAGAAGTTTAACACAGCGGAATATGATTTAGTTAATCTTTTCTTGAAATGTTAAATTAATAAATCAACAAACAATTATATGATAGATATAGCAAATGAAAGACACAAAGAGAGAGACTCTGGGTTTTAAGTGGTTCAGAGCACACAATACTCCTACTCCACTGTTCTGCTCTTTCAGCAGCAAATCCACTAAGGATACTTTTACAATAGCTGAATCACTAAGATTCCTTCAAGACCCGCAGTCTTGGAATTTTAGTTCACAAAGAACTTTACAAGTCTAACAGACTTGCTTACACTAGTTCACAAAGAACTCTCCAAGTCTAACAGACTTGCTTATACCAGTTCACAGAGAACTCTTCTGGATTGATGTATATTTGGATGTGCTACTAAGTTGCTTATCAGCTTGAATGTTTGAAGGGCTTAGTAGCAATGCAGGCTTTCTTATCAGTTCAATCTTTTTCACTTCTTGCGTTTTTCTTTTTGTGCAGTGCTTCTTATTTTCTTCTGCTGATCTTCGTATTTAAGAACTAAGGGCTTCAGGTTTCTTCCCGTTGGATCATCTGTTTGAACGTGTATTTCTTCCCGTTACCTCACAGAGGAGAGCTGCTGAATATTGTATTAATAAAGCTCATTAAATCTCTGATGAGATATTTATTTGATCTGACCTGTTAGTCCATGCAAGGTTGTTTTCCTTTTTCCTCTGTGACAGAAATGTCAGACGTAGGTTCCCACTAACTTTTATAGAGTCGTTTGGTCTTCCCAAACTATAGGTCTGATAGGACACAGTCTTCTGACTTTTCTGCCTTGAAAGTCTTCTTTCTGTTCCATAGTGCGCTTGGGTCAGACTCCTGACTTTTCTGACTTGATCGATTTGCAGAGGCTTACTTTTTGGTTACTTTGATGAAGATTAAATACTTGAATAGAATGGCTCCTGATCTGAGAAACATGACGTCTCTTGCCTTTTTGCTCAACGATCTTATATGATCAACTCTACGAATACCCTTGCTTACGTGATTGATCTGTAAAGGATCATCTCTTACTGATCATCGTAGAGTTTACTTCAACTGTTAGAATGTTGATCGTAGAGTCCAATTTAAGGTTTCTCGGAAAGAACAGTCTGGTTGGTCGTAGAGTCTTCTGGACCACAATCGTAGAGTCCATTCTACGATTGGTTGTCTTGATCGTAGAGTCTTCAGAATCACAGTCGTAGAGTCCATTCTACGATTGGTTGCCTTAATCGTAGAGTTTGTTCGAATCGTAGAGTTTCCTTGACACAAATCGTAGAGTTCTTTCTACGATTTTATTACATCAACAGATCAACCTAACAGTTTTGATCTATCTAAGTCTTAGTACAACACACAAGACTTTTATACAATTAATAATAGATCAACCTAACAACTTTGATCTTATCTAATACAGCCCTTGTACATTATTTCTAATCGTCAAATTTAATCATTCAATGTTCAACAGATTGCTCATTCCGCTGCTATTATTAATCTAAAACTTGTTGTTTATTATATTCTATCAAGAACTCAACTATTGAAGACTAACGATACTTTACTCATTGTTATCTTAGTCATGATAATTTTTTACTAGGCTATTTGGGCTCACTCTTTTGTTTTGTTTCATTGTCTTTCAGGAAATGAGACAGTAGTTGGGTCTAGTAAGGGAATGGAGTGAAAATCCGAGAGATAGCTATAGTAGTCTTCACATATTATAAATAGTGTGACAATAATAGTAAAGATTTAGTTGCGTATTATTGAGCTCTGTATTTTTGTACTATGTACTGTTTTGTATTAGATACCATGTATATTTGGCGTCTCAAATTAGGCTATGTAGGCCCAGATTTGAGGGTGTCACAAAAATGACAAAAAACAATGCAGAAATATCAATTTCCAAGAAAAACTAGTTTTATTAACTAAATTAGGAAAAGAATAACAAGTTACACTAACTAAAAAGCTAATTAAAACAAAACGGACCAATCAAAATCAATAAAACCTAACTAGCTATCCAAGTGAACTTTTTTCGACCAATCGTAACAAAGATGATGTCACCTTAAGAAGCACAAATATGGCTGGTCATTTGAGGGCATTTTGGTCCAAAAAAAGTTAGATATTTTATGGTACTAAAGTGTAATTTGTCAAGGTACTAAAGTGTAATTAACCAAGGCTTTAATGTTCAATTTTGGAAACTTCAAATGCCTATAAATAGCAAGCTTCCATTCATTATTTCCTAGCATTTCCTAGAGCATTTCATAAGCTATACAATTTATAATTATAATCTGAGAGAGAGATATTTTGAGCGACGAAGTTTCGCTATTTTGGAAGTAAAGCAAGCACTACAAAAGGTATACTCTAGTGGTTATTTTGTTTCTTTTTCTTCTTATATTTAGTTAAAATATATTTTACAAACAGTTATAATGCTCAAATTATTTTAAATATATAGTACAAAAGTTTATTTTACAAGCATTTATAGTGTCCGATTTATTTCAATTATAAAGTATAAAATATACTCTTATTAGCAACTAGTATGACCAATTTTCTTTAAGTATTTAATGAAAATATTCATTTTATAAGTAGTTACTATAACTGATTTTCTTAAAATATTTATTCAAATACTCATTATATAAGCAGTTATAATGCTAAAATTTTCTTAAAATATTTTGTAAAATATTCATTATACAAGCAGCTATAATGCTCAAATTTATTTTATATAAAATAGAAGAAGTCTTAATTATAAGCGGTTATAATGTATGACTTAAAACTTGAAAGGTTTGAATTCGTGTCTAACTATTAATTAATATAAAATATTAATGTGTAGGATTTAATAAGAATATTTAATCGTAAAACTTATTAAAAAGGCAAGTTTTCTTCTACCTTAAGCTTATTATTTTCAAGCTTTATATCTGATTTATGAACTTTGTGCAACAACGTGTTATAAATTTTTGCCATGAAAGTCATTGCTATTTGATTTGGCATAACTTGATAAATGAATATGTTTATTTGTGAAATATTTATTTGAGCTTTTTAGTCAAACTAAATTGTCTTGGGACGACCTCTATATGCGAAGCAAACTGAGATGAACATTCTTTTAAAACACTGTCACGATTAGTCAGTATAGTGAATGTTGTGCATAACATAGAATATTGTTAGGTTGATCCCATATATATGTCCACTGTATGGTTCTAAGTCATATTGACTAACGAACGATTCTTGGTTATATTACCACTCAGCTTTGTCATGCTAAACAATTGAACTATCATTTGTGAGCTATTTATTTACTCAAATTCTTATCGGTGTGAGTTCTCTTACATATTTAATGTTTAAACTTGCTGAGCTATTGTATGCACATTCTTGCAATAAACTTTAATTGTAGACATGCATGAGAGCTCCGGCTCTAAGAAGAATGAAAAGAAGAAATGCATAGACTAGGCTATCTTTACCTGTTATTCTATCTATCTTATATTTTGTATTAAGTCTTTATGACTTATGTAAATATGCGCAAGTACTACGAACCTTATAACTAAATATTATACCAATAAAACTATCTTATTATCATCAACTGTGTTTTGTCTTTACTTTTATAAGATTTAGAACTGTTAAAACATTAAAACAGTATTGTTAAATAACTATACAATTTGAGTGAGGGTATTAGTAATATGAATTGATCATGGTATACCAATACTCTGAATTTCAGATAGATAAGAATTTCAATATGAAGAGATAACTATCAGTTATGAAACTATTTATCCAAGTGATAGTATTGTGCACATGAAATTTTCAGGGTATGAGGTTGCCTAATTGAGTGTCGCATTTCCCGGAAAGCCCCTTTAGTTACTGAAAGAATTTATTGTACTAATACTGTGAATTTTGGATATATAGTAGTCATAAATGATAAGGTATCTAAAATCTTAAGGTTAAAATTATAAAAGTTAATACTAATTTTCTTGTAGTATTTTACAAGAATTTAGTATAAAATAATGAAAGATCTTTTGAAAGTTAAGATGAGAACTTGGTTTATAAAATTGTTTAACTGAATGAGGCTATTGGTAATATGGATTGATCATGTTATGACAATATTTTGGATTTCAGCTAGATAAGGTTTATAAATTAAGGGAACGTCTATACTTAGAATGATCTAGCATTGATAGTGAACACCAAATCATCTATAGTAAGTATAGTGATTTGGGGGTGTCACAACCTTAATATGGACTTTTTCAAGTTGTCTTTTAAAATATGAGAATCGTCAATCAATACCTCCAAATATTTTAAGATAACAATTCTCTCCCTTTTCGCCAGTCTAATTAATTTTCTTGCTGAAAATACGACTTGACAACCTATAATGTATATTGACCGTATTTTAATTGTATAAAATTTCAATTGTAGATCAGAATTTACCACCGGTCAGCTATATAAGACTTTAATATGATTTGACCACAATAAACTTTTTTTATACAACATAATACGTATATGCCATTTTTGTACCTATATAAATAGAAATATGTTATTTGAGAATATACTTACTTATTCTTCTTGTAAAATACATCTAGTTTAATTGATAAAATTAAATTAACACTAACAATAATATCATTAATAATAGAACAATAAACAGGTGCATTAACTTAATATTAACATTAACAATTGTAGACGCGGGGGAATTCGGTCTTTCCCAAAATTGCCATTTTTATTTTTATTATGTTGTTATTTGTTTTGTTAAAAGAATGTTTTTAAGAAAAATCGGCATAAATGTCGATGGGGTTTTGAAAAATTGATTTTAATGATGGGCCAATTGACCAGAGCCGCCATTTGGTAAAAGTTTAAATGGACGTATCAACTCATTCGTATTTTTAGATTTTTTTGCAATCGAGATAAACCATATATGACTCCAAATAATCAGTGTGCAACCTAGATTCATAGAGTTTGGGGGCTTGCTTAAGCGAGAGGAATGTGTTAGACACCCCCCGATTTTCATGAAAATATGGTTGTCGCTTTCTTAATGATTTCCTTAAAATGCTTTTAAGATAAGGAATATGTGTGTGCACGTGTATGTGTATGTGATTTAGTTTAAAATCTAAAATATTACCACTTAGCTTTGGAATCGAAATCGTGAGAAGTACTTTATGTTATAAGGAACTTCAAACGACTTTGAGCCTATACATGAAGGGTTTGATCATTTAAAAAGATGTTCGTTTCTTTATATTTTGTTTTGATAAAATATTTTTGGTGACGTTTTGGAGAAAACACTTTTTCAAATCCTTCGTCAAATAGGAATTGAGGTCTTTCGAATTAATATTATTTTAATTGTTTATCCTTTATTAATTCACAATTAAAATAATCTTTAATATTATTTTAATTGTTTAAGTCTCTTTAATATTACTTTAATTGTTCATACCATAGTAATCCACAATTAAAATAATCTTTAGTATTATTTTAATTGTTTAAAGTAATTCTTAATATTAATTAAAATAATCTTTAATATTATTTTAATTAACTCAAAAATAAAATAATTTTTAATTATTATTTTATTTGTTTAATATTATTGTAATTAACTCACAAATAAAATAATTTTTAATTATTATTTTATTTGTTTAATATTAACTCACAAATAAAATAACTTTTAATTATTATTTTATTTGTTTAATTTTAATTAACTCACAAATAAAATAATTTTTAATTATTATTTTATTTATTTAATATTATTTTAATTAACTCACAAATAAAATAAGTATTATTTTATTTGTTTAATATAATTCTATTTTATTATTATTAATTAATTAATATAATTTTATTCCCCGGCACAGTGTCCGATTTTTCCTAAAAAGCAGCAACTGTGCCCTGGCTCAATGTGGCAATACAAAAACCACACCCCGGCTCAGTCTAGGCAGAATGTTTTTAGCCATTTTTCATATTTTTTATTTTTGACCCTTTTTGATTCAATCTTTCATAATTTGTTCATTTTACATCCAAATGAGCTCAAATCAGTTTTGTTATTTCACAAACTCATAACTCTACAATATTTTAATTTTTAAATACCTTTTAAAAATATTTATTTAACCAAAATTATTGATTCTTCAAGCTAGTGTTTCATTTTGACATACTTTACAAGAAAATTCACTATAAATTTATTTTAGCTCATTTTTTGTTCATTCCACTTGGAATGGAATGTTTTTGTAATTTATGGATCTTCAACATACTTTTTTTAGATCATGCAAATAGATCACACATTTTACTTTATTTTGTACCAAATATCATATTTTCAACTAGTACACTTAACTTAGGGTTTAAGCTTATATGCATTATGCTTGTTCATTTAGACATAAAACACCTACAAATACATATTAATCACATATTCTCCTTCACAAATGCTTCCTTATTGTGATGCCCTGAGAGTCGATGTACTTGCTACAAGCGACCTCGCGCGTTAATGTACAATTTTCTTATAAAATTCACAACATAATATAATAATTTGCTGCTAAAAACTTAGTAAATTTAAGTTTTTTTTTATAACATCTTTATTTTTTTTGATTATTTGTCTCAGAATTGCAATCTTTACATTTCTTCTTAAATCACAAGATCATATACATTATAATCTGCTCAATTACAAGGTTATGAGTAATTAATGACTCACAACTCAACACTTAATTATTTTTATACAATTCTTTTTATAATTGGGATGATGTCGCAAGCAACCAAAAATAAAATCTTACTTTGAAAAATATTAATGTAGTAGTGAAAGTAAGAGTCGATCACACAAAATTCCAAAATTAAATAACAAATGACCTAAAAATAACAAAAATTT
The DNA here is from genome assembly GCA_947179155.2 of Hedera helix. Taxonomy (NCBI): domain Eukaryota; kingdom Viridiplantae; phylum Streptophyta; class Magnoliopsida; order Apiales; family Araliaceae; genus Hedera; species Hedera helix. Next base: position 17,911,408 of record OX359275.1, on the reverse strand, counting down.
TAAATCACTTCCCCCACACTTAAAATTTACATTGTCCCCAATGTAAAGTAAAATGAAAAGAAAAAGGCACAAATAACTAAACTATGAAATCAAAAATAAAAAGAAAGAAAATTATACTCCCATTGGGTTGCCTCCCAAGCAGCGCCTTTATTTATTGTCATTGGCTCGACAGCAGGCCAAAGTACTACGTCACTCCAACTTCATGAATTTTGAGTACCTCATCCATCACGTCATTCTTCATCGGTAGATTCAGTCTCCCTTGCACGTGACATGAACGTTTTACTCCTTCTTCAACGAAAAAGTATTTAAGATAATCGGGGAGAGTCTTTATATTCAGAATGGGATCCTGCAAAACAAAAGATAGAAAATTTTCGTGAGTAGCATGTAATGGAATGGAAATAATTGCTTGACTATATGAAATCATTGGCAAAGAATTGAATGTAGCTTTAACATCCTTCAAACTTTGTTTCAACTCAATTTCTTCCTCCTCTTCCTCTAACTTTAATTTGTTTGTACTTGCATCCTCTAAATTCTCTGTATCGAATTCCCTAAAAATTTCCTCCACCTTAGGCATGTTATCATCACAAAAAACATCATTTTCTATATGAATATTGTCCGTTTCTGCACTGATGTTGTCTGCTTCCTCTTGCATCGGCGATTGAAGGAATGACCCTTGAGAATCCAATTGACCAATTATAGTAGCAAGTTGATTCAATTGAGTCTCCAAATTATATATAGAAATTATCGTTTGGTCCATGAAGGCTTTAAACATATCTTCAAGAGATGTATACGAATTAGACAATTGGTCATATTGTTGTTGGGAATATGGTTGTATGTACTGTGAATTATTTGGGAAAATTTGGTCTGTGTGCCAATTCACTGGTGAATTCTCATAGCTGAAATTATGATGATCCCTCCATCCTGAATTATACGTGTTTAAATAGGAATCATATCTACTTTCTGATTGACCAAGGAAACCACCAGCGGCATTAACTTGTTCATAGGACTCCTCTCAAAACATTGGACACATATCAGTTGAGTGTCATATTATCGCACAAATCCTACAAGTACCTACAGCCATTTGATAAACAAAAAAAGTCATACTATCAGTTTGTTGCTCATGAGAAGAAATATTTACCTCATTAACATAATCAGGCATGACTTCCATCCTTAACCTGCAAAACTCAATTAAACTATGAAAAACTATAAAAATAAAATCTAAGAAAAATTACTAAATTAAAATAAAGTTTACAAAAACACAAAAATAAATTAAAATCATTCCCCGGCAACGGCGCCAAAATTTGGGATGTTGTCGCAAGCAACCAAAATAAAATCTTACTTTGAAAAATATTAATGTAGTAGTGAAAGTAAGAGTCGATCCCACAGAGAATGATTAATTTAATTTTATGTTTTCGTAAACCAGAATGGGGGGTTTTGAATTAATTATTTAACTAATTAAAATTCAAACAAATAAAACTAAATAATAAATAATAAAGATGAGAAAAATCAATTAAACCAAACTTTAGTTCCTTAGTTCAGTATCCCCTTCTTTTAATCAACAAATCAATCAAGTTATTATTATCTTTTTCTTCAATTGAAATTAATAATCCTAGATAACCGACAATAACCAATCTACCCGAAATTCTCCTTAAATTATAAATCTAATGCAGCAATCGCTCACAAAAGACCCTAACTATCATACAACCTAGAACTATCAGTCTAGATTTAATATAACAGTTGCATTAAAAATTAGAGAATTAGATTATTCCAAGCAACAATCATAACATCGCAGATTATTTAACTTGTCATCTTGATAATCATAACAATATTCAAAAGTTTGTCCACAATCAAATATTATTAATTGCTACTTATGATCAGATAAAATATCGTTTGCTTAATATCAAATCTTAATCTAGCATATGATAAATTATTGATTAATTTAACAGGCCATTATCAAATTAATCAAGCAAATATCATAAAACAATTAAAACAGATTATCAAGAATAAATCTCATGCATGAAGGAATAAATTATAAAACTCAATTAAAAATAAGGTCCAACAACCCTTTAGAATTCAAAATAAAAACTTAGTCTGACATGCTTCAAAATAATCTCCACTAGTTGAAAAGCTCTCTCCAAGAAATTAGGAGAAAGATCTCCTAAAAACTTATTATGAATAATGAGAGATTGGCCCTCTATTTATAGGCCTCTCTAACTTGTCCAAACCCTAATAGGATTTATAATTAAAAATAAAAGAAAAAGAAAAATAATTATTATCCTAACCCTAGTTGGAATTAAAATTCAATTTGAAATCAAAAAGTAGCAAAATTCCGAAATAATCTCGTTTCCAGCATTAATGTACTTGCCAAACAGCCCCTTACGCGTCGTTGACCAAGTCAACGCGAAAACTGTGTCTGCTGACGTCACCGCGCACCTCCCGCGCGTTGCGCGCACGCCTTTCTGCTGCCAAACGACATCGTTTCTTTTACTCCGCGCCAGCTTTGTCCGCTTCTCCGCGCATTGCGCAGACGCCTTTAACTGATGGCCCAAACGGCGTCGTTTCAGTTCCGGTGCTGATTCTTTTCTTGCGCGCATTGCGCGGAGCTCAGTTTTTCATTTAATTACGAAAATGCCACCGGTCTTTTGCGAAATTTACACTTTTGCCCTCCGGTTTTGCTGAAATTACCACAATGCCATTTGACTTTTGCAGAATTTACAGATTTGCCCCCAAAGCTTATTTTTCTACAAAATAAAATAATTAAAAATAAATAAAAATAATATACAAATACTAAAAATCCTAAGAACACATAATAATAAATAAAATTCCTAAAATACTAAAAATAAATAAAAACACATAAATAAAAAGAAATATAAAAATATTATAAAATTACCTAAATTAACTAAAATCCTATAAAACCTATTAAAACTAAAATAAGCTAAATAATTAAATATTTAAACACACAATAAATATAAAAACTAAATATTAGGGAATAAAAATATCGTATAATTTAACTCTATCAATACTGGACGATCAGGACTTGTTTTAAGCACAAACACCTATCAGAATTAAATATCATTGTATCATTTTCAGGATTTCTGACATTTACCATTTACAACACTGTTTACCCCAAAAATGGGCTTATAAAAAAATATAAATCACTTCTGCTAAATTCGTTATGCTTTTCTCGTTTCTTGCTCTTTTTCGAAAATCTCTGTTATCTCGTACCTAACTGAAATGTTGGTTTTAAAGCAAGAGTGAGCACGACGGCTCAGCGAGTCTAACAGCTATCATATAACACTTAGTTCATGCATCATGCATGCTTAGCAATAAATTCATGTATGACATGTTATACATGCTTCTCAGTTCTTATATACCGCATTTAAATTATACTTCATAGTTTGTACATACTTCTCATGTAATTGTACTTTATGCTTTGCACGTGCTTCATAAAATCATATACATTGATGTCACATATAACATCCGTATAGCTTCCTATAACAATTTAATATCACATTGTAGCATAACAATGCACATAACAATAAGTTTTCAAGAATATTACGTGTATGAGATTGAACGAAAGATGCAAAATTAGCGTAAGACAAATAAGCAAATTAGACAAGTTTTTCAATATTATGTGATATTCCTGAGAACTTGTTGTTATATGCTTTGTTATGCTATAATGTGATATTAAATTGTTACATGAAGCTATATGAATGTTATATGTGTTAAGTGAAATCAATGAATATGATTTTTGTGAAGTACGTGGAAAGCATGAAGTACGATTACATGAGTAGTCGGTACAAACTATGAAGCGTGATTTAAATGCGGTATATAAGAATTGAGAAGCATGTATAAAATGTCATCTATGAATTTATTGCTAAGCATGCATGATGCATGAACTAAGTGTTATGTGATAATTGTTAAACTTACTGAGCCGTCTTGCTCACTCTTGCTTTAAAACCAACATTTCAGTTAGGTACGAGATTGCCGAGATTTTCGGTAAATAGCAAGGAACAGGCTAAGTATAATGAATCTATCATAAGTTATTTATATTTTTATAAGCCCATTTTTTTGGGGTAAATAGTGTTGTAAGTGGTAAAGGTCAGAAATCCTAAAAATGATGCAATGATATTTAATTATAATAGGTGTTTGTGCTTAAAACAAGTCATGATCGTCCAATATATAAGAATTGTATAAAAATAATTAAGTGTTGAATTGTGAGTGGTTAGTTACTCATAACTTTGTAATTGAGCATATTATAATGTATATGATCTTATAGTTTAAGAAGAAATGTAAATATTGCAATTCTGAGGTAAATGATCAAAGGGAATAAAGATGTTGTAAGAAATTTAAATTTATTGAGTTTTGAGCAACATAGTATTATATTATGTTGTGGATATTATAACAAGGTTGTACATTAACGCTCGGGGTCGCCCGTAACCTGTACGAGAATTATCGGGGCGTTACACAATAATCACACATCTCTTGGGCTTGCTCTAATTATAACCCTAACATACATACAGGTACTTGATCTTGATAAATCTTGTTCATTAATTAGCACATACTATTACATAGGGCTTACTTGATATAATTATCCACATAACCTACACATATTCTCACATTGGTTTAACTTCAATATTTCATTTATTTTGTTCTTCTTCATAAATCACAGAAGTAACTCACTTAGTGATTATTAATCTTCTTATTTGTCATTCAATGTCAACATTAAAGCTTTATTACCTACTAACATAACTTTAACTCGTGGCTCGTATAATCAATTTAATTATATTACCTGACTTTCCTTCTTACTCCATAGTTAACTAATTAATTTATTAATTTTGTTGAATATTAATGTACTCATTTTCTCTTCACATTTCTCTTCTCAAATTCTTGATCCTAAACCTTAATCTTTTATCATGTTCGATTTTATTTCTGAATCTCAAAAATATTCGGGATATTACACTTATGCCTTTGGAAACCATTGTGATTCCCACACAAAAATTCATCTCACAACCATGCATGCATTTCTACATTACAAGTTTAAATATACAACTTCTAACTAAGAGTTAGGTTTTAAGGACTTTATACCTATTAGATGATTCTCTTAGCAATGAACTTGTAATAAGCCTCCACCTTTTTTTTCCTTGTTAGACCACACTTAGGCAAGAGTTTCCCTTAGGTTTTTTATTTTTCTTTTTATAGCTCTCTCACTTAGTAATTTCAAGTAACATTCTAAAATGAATGAAGAGAAACCTATTTATAGGCAGGCCCCATATACTCATACATGTACAAATACATATATTTTATACACTTAATTGGTTAATATCCTTTAAAAAAAGATAAGTTGGTAAAACTAGTTGATTACCTCTAATTTTAGCCTTTTCCTATATAATTATAACTCCCACATGGCTCCAAGCATATAAGACAAACAAATTTCCAGCATTTGTGTGTGTGTGTGTGTGTGTGTATATATATATATATATATATTCTTCTAGAAAATGGACTCTTAATGTGGATCAATTAATTGAATCATGATTTGAACTTTCTAGCAGACTTATAATACCTAACTTGGGCTACATTCATGGACCATTAATAATTCTTTTAGTGGTCTTACAATTAAATCAAACATTGGGTCAATCATCTCATATATTGGACTAACTAATAAATTCTAGCAATCCATACATATATAGACATTAATTAATTCAACATATTGGGCTATGTCACATTAAATTATTTGACATTTATATTAGACTCAAATATTAATTCTCATTAGTCCATTTAATTATTTATTCCTCTTACAATTAATTTAATTAATTAATCTCTCTTAACCATTATGCCACACAAGGCATATTACATAAGCTCAATTAATTATAAATTACGCTTACCATCATCATCATTTAATTCTTATTTATCACATTCTTTAATTCAACTTAAATTGAATTATTAATTCCATATCACATATAAACACATAGAGCACGCGATTATTTTTAAATAATTCCTTAATTTCATTAATATAAGTATTTATAAATTTATTGGTTATTACATTGTACATGCGGACTAATTCAAGCGTTAAAAATAGAATAAGAAAATTGGTATATTTTCTTTACTAAACTCACGAACAAAATTAAGAAAAGTTATTTTCCTATCATTTTCTTTCCTAGCATTTCTCGAGTTAAAAGTCCTTAAGAATGTTAGTCTGAAAAACTCACAAATAGAGTGTTGGTGTTAACTCTATAATTGCTTTCTTTATGCTGCGTCTCTCGGATCTCCTGTGATTCATCTTTGCGTACCCATATTTCATTACTCCTTCTGACTGTCCTTGGGCCTTCTTTCTTACCATAGATTAGTAGTGGAAATCCTGATGGAAGGCTTCTTGATAGATATTCCGCTCCCTTCTCTGTTCACTACAGATTTGATAATTCCTTGAATCTCTAAAACTTCAACCACCAACTTGCTTCGATAATTCATCACTACTTTCGGCACTAATACAATCCTAAAATCAATGAAATCCTTTAGGTTTTAATTCAATTCCTTTATAGAAAAGGGCGAACCCAGCCCTTCGTTTGTGGGTTCAAATTTAAAAAAAAAATTACAAAATAATAAAATATAATAAAATAAATTACAAAACTAAGTAATATTGCTCAAATATGGTTTACAAATTACAATCATATTTTTTTAGACTTCATTTCTCGAAGAAGTTACGATGATAATTTCATTTTCAATAGTTATAAAATAATATCATGTTCAATGTAAATTACAAAACAATGACAAAGATTAAAGTGCCGTTGTGAGTAGAAGAAATTTGAGATATTTAGTAATATTTTAGTCTAAAATTTTATGTTTTCACTAAACACCCTATAAAAATAAACAAATAAATTTCAGTGGGGTCAATTGGCCCCCTGTCCTCGGCTAGATCTTATGGATTATTATAATTCCAAGATTACTAATCCTATGAATAAACAGTCCTATTCAAATATTTGTTTAGAATATGATTCATGGATAATTTAAAATATTCATATGTTATGTTTGTTTTATCTATGACGCCCCCAAATCTAGGCCTACACAGCCCAAACTTGAGTTGTCAAAAGACTACAACAAAATTATTACAACAAAGCACAACGTACAACAATACAGTGTATAATAATAATACACAACTAATTCTTCACTATTATTGTCACACTATTTTACAATACGTGAAGACTATGATAGCTATTCCTCGGACTCTCACTCCATCCCCCGGCTAGACCCCGTTACGTTTTCATCTCCTGTTGAAAAACAATGGAACAAAAGAAAGGGTGAGCTCAAATAGCCCAGTAAGAAATATCATGACTAAGATAATGACAAATAAATTATCATTAGTCTTCAACAGTTGAGTTCTGAATAGAATAGACTACAAGGTTTATATCAAAAACTGTAGTTAAATTCTTAAACAATGTTCAGATCAATAATAGCAGCGAATTAGCAATCTATTTGAAGAATAATGCAGACTATAATGTCCACTCGCTTCTCTTTTTAGTAAAAATATCATCAACTTTTATCATCTGAAATACCATTAGTCAAGATAATACAACTTCACAGTTCCTGGTCATAATCATGCAGATCAACAGTTCATCTTTGCACTACGGGCCAAAGACATTCAATATAACACCAACGGTCATGATTATACCAGATTCAGCCTTTGGTCATAATCATACCAACCAACAGTTCATCTTTGCACTACGGGCCAAAGAGAACATTCACCACGTGCCATAAAAGACACCGAACAGATGTATCGCCTTTAACCTAGTATATCGCCTTTAACCTATCATCTGTTCAACAATTATATCACATCTGTGCCACCGGCCACAGATATTCACAACAACTTGATTTTTGATGAGTAATACAAATAACAGTGATACAAATGATGAACAGAAGAACAGGATAATCAATAAGTATCAGAAGTTTACTTTGTGCAGATTCAAATAATGTCCAAATTGCCAACATGGTGTGGAGTGAAATTTAAAAAAATGATATTCAAGATCCACAGTTCAGAATAACGATCACAGTTCAAATAGAAATGTTCAGAAAATAGGAAGGTTCAGTTGAAATAATGAAATTCAACTATTATGGAACATATAATATTTTCAGGAATTATAGAAGCAATAGTTCCATAATAAGTTTCGATTTAGGTGTATGAAAGAAAATAATATCCCTTACCGTAGCAGGTTTGATTAACAAAAGGTGAAGGAAATTAATATCCCTTACCATAGTAAGTTTGAATAATGGAAGATGAAAAAGATGGTATCCCTTATGAGTATAAAGGAAAATGATATCACTTACGAATATGGAATAAAAGTGTCATGTGATAATTCGTGTAGACAAATTATTTTCACACGAGACAAATAAAAAGGGTTATTCACCAACAGGCGGTAATCCGCGCCGTAAGGTTATTCCCATCAATTTGAATACGAAGAGTTATTCACCAAACAGGCGATAATCCGCGCCGTAAGGTTATTCTCAGAGATTAATAAGGAATGAATACAAAAGGTTATTCACCAACAGGCGGTAAACCGCGCCGTAAGGTTATTCCCACAATTTAATACATGGAAATAAATGGCACAAGAAAGAAACGATATTATTTTCGAGAATCAAAGAATGATAATCCCTTCAAGTAAGAAAGAAAATAATATCCATTTATGATGATGAAAAGAGTGATACCCCTTACCGTAGTAAGTTAGAATATGAAAGAAGATAATATTCCTTACCACAGTAAATTTAAGAGTTTGAAATGAATGGTATTCCTTACCTTAACACGTGACTGGATATTGATTTAAATGAGGTTGATCAACCTATATATTTTTAATAAAATTAGTAATTACCACATATAAATTTCAAAGTGTATGATAACTCGTATATTATGAACTATCAAAATTATATATATTTAACATAATTTTTGTAGTATAATATAACAACTTTAAAATAGTTTTTAAAATAATATTCCAAAATAAATCTTCCAAAGAAAGCTTTTAAAAATGAATCTTCTCAAAGAAGAGTCTTCTAAAGGAAGGTTTGTGAATACCGTGAAAAATAGGAATTTATGAAATTACTACTCTTTAATAAAACACTTACTTGAAAAATTCCTGCACTCTTTTTGGCTTTCAAACTCTCAAAATAACCTTACTATTCTCAGAGAAAACTCATAAAATTCTTATAGAAAAATTTTATGTTTTAGGTGTGATTTTTCTATTCAGTTGAGCAAGCTATTTATAGGAGAAATAAGGGCACTATGCGCGGTAGGTGAGCACTGGCGTGCTGCACGCCAGTGCTGAAAATTTTCAGCACGCAGCCGCTGGCTGCTTTTCCTTCCTGCACATTTTTGTGCAAATTTTTTTCAAGTGGGTCCTACAGGGGCCCACATGTTACTATTCACGTTACTATTTCAAATAGTAAAATTAATAATTTTTTTATTTATTTATTTATTTATTCTTCCTGTGGGTCCAACATATAAAATAATGCTACAACAATAATTCAACAATAATGTAATAAACACGTTACAGATTATTATTAATTTAATAATATAAATTACAGTATATTTGCTACTGTGACAATTATTAGGTTCAATAATTTTAAAAACAGTGCAGCAACAATTATTGACTCAATGATATAAAATACAGTGTAATGACTATTATTGAATCAATAATACAAAATACTGTGTAATAACAATTATTGAATTGATAACATAAAATATTATGCAGTGACAATTATTGATGAAATGATGCGTAACAGTTACGGTGTCAATTATCAGACCAATAATGTGAGACACTGTGCAATACCGTGTGCTACTGTAGAATACCGTATGCTACAATAAAATACCATAAATTACCGTATCCTACTATTATTTTATCACCGGTATTTTAACAGTTAACACCGTTGACTATTTTTATATAAAAAGGTTACTTCTGTCGTTTTCTATATCCGACAAATATTCCGTTGTGGGGTCCACCAATAATTAGTTATTTCGGCGCCGTCGTACGGCTCGAATATTCCCCGACAAAACGAATATTCCCCGACGAAACGAATATTGTCCGACAAGATAAAATTTGCACATAACATCCTTAACTTTCAATTTCATCAATTTAACCACTTACTGTTTCATGAAAAAATATATATGAATAAAAATTAAATTTTATATTTCATAAAATTCGGGGTCTTACAACCTCCCCTCCTTATGAAATTTCGTCCCCGAAATTGATGTACCTGGCATTTCGAAGAGGTAAGGATATTTAGATTTCGTCTCAGATTCTAGCTCCCAGGTCAGTTCTTCAATATCTTGGTTCCTCCATAAAATCTTAACTTGAGGTATAATCTTTGAGCGTAGAATCTGCTCCTTCTTATCTAGAATCTTAACAGGCACCTCCTCGTACATTAAATCATCTGCTATAACGTCTGGTTCTAACTCAATGACGTGGTTTGGGTCCTTCACATATTTACGTAACATAGATATGTGAAAAACGTTATGGATGCGAGACATACTTGGTGGTAGGGCTAGTCTGTAGGCTACGGTTCCTACTCGATCGAGGATTTCAAATGGGCCAATAAATCGAGGGTTAAGCTTTCCTCTCTTTCCGAATCTCGTAACTCCTTTCCATGGAGAAACACGTAAGAATACATGATCTCCGACGTTGAATCTCTCATCTCTCCGATGAAGATCGACATAACTCTTTTGTCGTTCTTGTGCTGTCTGTATTCGTTGTCGGATCATTTGGATCTTTTCGGTCGTCAAGCGTACCAACTCGGGTCCCAACAATTTTGCTTCTCCTACCTCTTTCCAACATATTGGAGAGCGACACTTCCTTCCATACAAAGCCTCGAATGGAGCCATGCCTATGCTTGCTTGGTAACTGTTGTTGTAGGAAAGTTCCACCAATGGCAATTACTTATCCCAACTTCCTTTGAAATCTAGTACGCAAAGTCTTAAAAGATCTTCGAGGGTCTGGATCGTCCTTTCCGATTGTCCGTCCGTCTGAGGATGGTATGCAGAACTGAATCGTAGCTCAGTGCCCATAGTTTTTTGTAGACTGATCCAAAATCGTGAAGTGAATCTAGGATCTCGATCAGAAACTATGGAAACTGGCATGCCATGCAATCTCACAATCTCATTTATGTACATACCGGCAAGACGTTCAAGTGAAAAGTTTTCTCGTATGGGCAAGAAATGAGCAGATTTGGTCAATCTATCTACGATGACCCAAATTGCATCTAAGTCTTGAGAAACTTTGGGAAGACCCGTCACGAAATCCATATTGATGTGTTCCCACTTCCATTCAGGGACCTCAAGTGATTGTAATGGACCCTTAGGTACTTGATGCTCTGCCTTAACACGTTGACAAGTTAGGCACCTTGAGATAAACTCTGCAATCTCCCTTTTCATATTGTTCCACCAAAATGTATGTCGAAGATCTCGATACATCTTGGTACCTCCTGGGTGGATTGCAAATGGCGTGTTGTGTGCCTCCATCATGATTTTATGCTTTAATTCAGGATCGTTAGGAACACAGAGTCAAGAGTTGACTCGAAGTATTCCTTTCTCGTCGATTCTTGCTTCGGGAATGGCACCTTCTTGTACTTTCTTCATCATGTTCATCAGTTCTGGATCGGTAGCTTGCGCAACTTTAATTTTATCGATTAAAGCCGGTTCTACTTGCACGTGAGCAATCTTTGAGTGGGTCCCTGGTGTCTTTAGCTCTATCTCCATCTTTTGCAAGTCGTACAAAATACACTTTTGTGTTGTCAGCAGTGCACTTGTACTCGCATAAGATCTTCTGCTCAAAGCGTCAGCTACAACGTTCGCCTTTCCCGGGTGATACTGGATTGTGTGGTCGTAATCCTTCAACAGCTCAAGTCAACGTCGTTGTCGCATGTTGAGTTCCTTCTGAGTGAAGAAATACTTGAGACTTTTATGATCCGTATAGATATCCACTTTTTCTCCGTATAAGTAGTGTCTCCAGATCTTCAACGCGAAGACGACTGCTGCCAACTCTAGATCATGAGTAGGATAATTTTTCTCATAATCTTTGAGTTGTCGAGAGGCATAAGCTATAACCTTTCCATGTTGCATAAGGACACAGCCTAGACCTTTGCCTGAAGCATCGCTATATATGACGAATTCTCCTGATCCTGATGGTTTGGTCAGAACAGGAGCTGAAACAAGTCTCCTATTGAGTTCTTGAAAACTCTTCTCGCATTCCTCGCTCGATATAAGTTTTGTACTAGAACGAATGATACCGATATCTAATAATTAACTTTCAATCTCTTGGCGTTCTATGGGAGTCATTTGGTATGGGACTTTAAAAATGGGCTTAGTGCCGGGTTCAAGATCGATACAAAATTCAATTTCACGGTTTGTGGGTAAGCCAGAAAGTTCCTCAGGAAAAACGTCAGGAAACTCATTAACAATGGGAATATCATTAAAGTTTGACGTGTTTTTGTTCAAATCAGTAACATGAGCTAAAAAGGCTTGACATCCGTTTTTCAATAAACGAATGGCTTTATGGCTAGAAATAACAGTTATAGATTTCAATGGTTTAGTTGCTTGAATTTGCATGACAGGTTGATTAGGAATATGAAAACTAATAATCTTATGAAAACAATCAATTTTAGCATGATGGGTAGTCAACCAATCAATTCCTAAAATCACATCAAATTCATGCATTTCCAAAGAAATAAGGTCAACGGGTAATGTGAGGTTGTTGATTTGAACTAGGCAAGATTTATAGACAGTAGATGTAATGGTCATTTCTCCTAATGGGGTTTCAACTGATAAGTCAAAGTCCAAATTTTCAGGAGTTAAGTTTAAACGCTGAGCACATGCAGGTGAGATAAAAGAATGGGTAGAGCCAGTATCTAACAAAGCGTAGACTTCACGAGAATTTATGAATAGCTTACCGGTTATCACCTCGTTCGAGTTTCGTGCCATTTGGGATGTCACAACAAAAGCTCTCCCTTGAACTACAGATTTTCCCTTATCCGCGCTAGCTTTTGGTATCATCATTGCAGCTGGACTCGATTTTGTGGCAGGACAAAACCACGTAAGATGACCCTCTTTCCCACAACTGTAGCACTTTTTGGACTGCTGTGTACAGTTTGGGCTGATGTGACCTTCCTGACCACACCTATAGCATCTCACTGGTGGTCGATCTTCTCCCCTTGAAACTGGGGTCGGTGCTGGTGCTGGTACTGGTGCTGGTGCCCTTCCATAATTATTATGGAATCTCTTTCTTTTGAAATTGTTCCCACTGGATTCTCCTCTTCTGTTATTTGATGTGGAATTACCACCGAAGTGTTGGTTACCTCCTCGATGGTTCTCGTTCCTGTGGTTGTTGTCATTCCTTTCTTTATGCTGATCATTAACTCTTGGCTGCAATGTTTCATCTGTCTGCTCCACCCTTTGAGCCCTATCCACGACATCTGAATACAAACTGAATTTATGAGAGCTAAGTTGTTGACGAATTTTGAGTCTCAAACCTCTTAGGAACATCCGACTCATTCGTGCTTCGTCATCCACTAGATGGGTGGCAAAACGAGATAACTCAGTGAACTTAGCTTCATATTGGGAGACTGTCATGGTTCCCTGCTCCAGTTTAATGAATTCCACCTCTTTCATATGGCGGATGCTTTCTGGGAAATACTTCTCGTTAAACAGTTCTTCGAATTCTGTCCAAGACATTTCGAGTGCTGAAGGTTGGATACGTTTTACCGCTTCCCACCAATGGTCTGCCTCACCTCGTAACATAAAAGTGGCAAATGGCACCTTTTGATCATCAGCGCATTGTAAGACATCAAGTATTTTTGTCGTCTGCTTCAGTCATGCCTCCGCTTTGAGTGGGTCAGGCTTCCCGTGGAATTCAGGTGGTCCCAATTCTTTAAATTGCTTGACAGTGACCATCCTCAAATTACCAGCGTTTCTACCGTTATTATTGACTGGATTTCCTCTTGCTTGATTCTGTATGAACTGCATGAAATTCCTAAAGAATCCATCGTTCATCATGTTATCAGGAACATTATTTCCTGAGTTGGCAGGAGGATTGTTTGGGGCCTCCTGATTCTCGGCTACATTTGCTTCAGGTATTCCATAGTTAACCTCTTGATTTCCAGATGCCATACTTAACTGTGGTCAAAAAATAATTGTTAGTTCAAACAAACTGACTCATCACTTCATTTCCCTATATTCAAATCAACTCATTAGATAATAAAATCTAATTTAGGTGGGACACACTAGTGACTGATTATATTCGTCTCTCCCCTCCTAGCTCTAACCCCAGATCTCCATTAAAGACCATATCCCTAAGCTCTGATGCCAACTGTGACGCCCCCAAATCTAGGCCTACACAGCCCAAACTTGAGTCGTCAAAAGACTACAACAAAATTATTACAAGAAAGCACAACGTACAACAATACAGTGTATAATAATAATACACAACTAAGTCTTCACTATTATTGTCACACTATTTTACAATACGTGAAGACTATGATAGCTATTCCTCGGACTCTCACTCCATCCCCCGGCTAAACCCCGTTACGTTTTCATCTCCTGTTGAAAAACAATGGAACAAAAGAAAGGGTGAGCTCAAATAGCCCAGTAAGAAATATCATGACTAAGATAATGACAAATAAATTATCATTAATCTTCAACAGTTGAGTTCTGAATAGAATAGACTACAAGGTTTATATCAAAAACTGTAGTTAAATTCTTAAACAATGTTCAGATCAATAATAGCAGCGGAATGAGCAATCTATTTGAAGAATAATGCAGACTATAATGTCCACTCGCTTCTCTTTTTAGTAAAAATATCATCAACTTTTATCATCTGAAATACCATTAGTCAAGATAATACAACTTCACAGTTCCTGGTCATAATCATGCAGATCAACAGTTCATCTTTGCACTACGGGCCAAAGACATTCAATATAACACCAACGGTCATGATTATACCAGATTCAGCCTTTGGTCATAATCATACCAACCAACAGTTCATCTTTGCACTACGGGCCAAAGAGAACATTCACCACGTGCCATAAAAGACACCGAACAGATGTATCGCCTTTAACCTAGTATATCGCCTTTAACCTATCATCTGTTCAACAATTATATCACATCTGTGCCCCCGGCCACAGATATTCACAACAACTTGATTTTTGATGAGTAATACAAATAACAGTGATACAAATGATGAACAGAAGAACAGGATAATCAATAAGTATCAGAAGTTTTCTTTGTGCAGATTTAAATAATGTCCAAATTGCCAACATGGTGTGGAGTGAAATTTAAAAAAATGATATTCAAGATCCACAGTTCAGAATAACGATCACAGTTCAAATAGAAATGTTCAGAAAATAGGAAGGTTCAGTTGAAATAATGAAATTCAACTATTATGGAACATATAATATTTTCAGGAATTATAGAAGCAATAGTTCCATAATAAGTTTCGATTTAGGTGTATGAAAGAAAATAATATCCCTTACCGTAGCAGGTTTGATTAACAAAAGGTGAAGGAAATTAATATCCCTTACCATAATAAGTTTGAATAATGGAAGATGAAAAAGATGGTATCCCTTATGAGTATAAAGGAAAATGATATCACTTACGAATATGGAATAAAAGTGTCATGTGATAATTCGTGTAGACAAATTATTTTCACACGAGACAAATAAAAAGGGTTATTCACCAACAGGCGGTAATCCGCGCCGTAAGGTTATTCCCATCAATTTGAATACGAAGAGTTATTCACCAAACAGGCGATAATCCGCGCCGTAAGGTTATTCTCAGAGATTAATAAGGAATGAATACAAAAGGTTATTCACCAACAGGCGGTAAACCGCGCCGTAAGGTTATTCCCACAATTTAATACATGGAAATAAATGGCACAAGAAAGAAACGATATTATTTTCGAGAATCAAAGAATGATAATCCCTTCAAGTAAGAAAGAAAATAATATCCATTTATGATGATGAAAAGAGTGATACCCCTTACCGTAGTAAGTTAGAATATGAAAGAAGATAATATTCCTTACCACAGTAAATTTAAGAGTTTGAAATGAATGGTATTCCTTACCTTAACACGTGACTGGATATTGATTTAAATGAGGTTGATCAACCTATATATTTTTAATAAAATTAGTAATTACCACATATAAATTTCAAAGTGTATGATAACTCGTATATTATGAACTATCAAAATTATATATATTTAACATAATTTTTGTAGTATAATATAACAACTTTAAAATAGTTTTTAAAATAATATTCCAAAATAAATCTTCCAAAGAAAGCTTTTAAAAATGAATCTTCTCAAAGAAGAGTCTTCTAAAGGAAGGTTTGTGAATACCGTGAAAAATAGGAATTTATGAAATTACTACTCTTTAATAAAACACTTACTTGAAAAATTCCTGCACTCCTTTTGGCTTTCAAACTCTCAAAATAACCTTACTATTCTCAGAGAAAACTCATAAAATTCTTATAGAAAAATTTTATGTTTTAGGTGTGATTTTTCTATTCAGTTGAGCAAGCTATTTATAGGAGAAATAAGGGCACTATGCGCGGTAGGTGAGCACTGGCGTGCTGCACGCCAGTGCTGAAAATTTTCAGCACGCAGCCGCTGGCTGCTTTTCCTTCCTGCACATTTTTGTGCAAATTTTTTTCAAGTGGGTCCTACAGGGGCCCACATGTTACTATTCACGTTACTATTTCAAATAGTAAAATTAATAATTTTTTTATTTATTTATTTATTTATTCTTCCTGTGGGTCCAACATATAAAATAATGCTACAACAATAATTCAACAATAATGTAATAAACACGTTACAGATTATTATTAATTTAATAATATAAATTACAGTATATTTGCTACTGTGACAATTATTAGGTTCAATAATTTTAAAAACAGTGCAGCAACAATTATTGACTCAATGATATAAAATACAGTGTAATGACTATTATTGAATCAATAATACAAAATACTGTGTAATAACAATTATTGAATTGATAACATAAAATATTATGCAGTGACAATTATTGATGAAATGATGCGTAACAGTTACGGTGTCAATTATCAGACCAATAATGTGAGACACTGTGCAATACCGTGTGCTACTGTAGAATACCGTATGCTACAATAAAATACCATAAATTACCGTATCCTACTATTATTTTATCACCGGTATTTTAACAGTTAACACCGTTGACTATTTTTATATAAAAAGGTTACTTCTGTCGTTTTCTATATCCGACAAATATTCCGTTGTGGGGTCCACCAATAATTAGTTATTTCGGCGCCGTCGTACGGCTCGAATATTCCCCGACAAAACGAATATTCCCCGACAAAACGAATATTGTCCGACAAGATAAAATTTGCACATAACATCCTTAACTTTCAATTTCATCAATTTAACCACTTACTGTTTCATGAAAAAATATATATGAAGAAAAATTAAATTTTATATTTCATAAAATTCGGGGTCTTACATTATCCATAATTATTTAAAAGATTGGATAAAAACTAATCGTTATACTTATTCTCAGTAATGTGAGTATAGACGGATAAAATAGGATACACTAACCATTTTTAAAAATAGGTAAAAATTAATTTGTCTATAAAATTTTAATCCCAAATAGTAAGAATCATAATACCTGGTTGGATATAGTATTAAATAGTCTTTTATTTTAAGTCATTTTATTATCTCTACATTAATAGTACATGTCCCATCTTTATATAAGAGAGAATATTATGAAAATATCAAAAATATTTGTGCAAATATCATTTCCCAAATCTAAACTTCCCTGTTAGGAGTAAATAGTCTTTCGAAAATGATCTTTAAACAAAATAGAAATAAAAATTATGAGAATGTCATCTTAGGAATAACAAGATGATAGAGAAGAGCTAAATGTATTAAACTAGTATAAATAAATAAAAATACTTTAATTCTATGCAACATAATTGTAAAGAAACTTAAACTAAAAAAATTAGAGGATAAAATCTCACAAAAAACTTCCGAGAAAAGTCATGCCACAATCATACCGAATGGAGCCATCGTTGAGTATGGTATAGCAGTGATGGGACATCACGACAATTATGGTGTGTGAATTTTGTTTTAGGTGAAGAAAAGGCAAATTTTGAACACTCCTTTTTAATTTAGAAAGAAAACGCGCAACTTTCTCTCCTATTCCCTTCCCTATCCTAGCAATCCTCAAAAATAACCATCCATATGCATGTCCATGTTATAATGCGGCTCTCCAGAGCTGTTG
Organism: Hedera helix; assembly: GCA_947179155.2. Taxonomy (NCBI): domain Eukaryota; kingdom Viridiplantae; phylum Streptophyta; class Magnoliopsida; order Apiales; family Araliaceae; genus Hedera; species Hedera helix. Next base: position 17,893,130 of record OX359275.1, on the reverse strand, counting down.
ACGTAGTTGATATAACCGTATCACATTCTTTTTTTTCCTCTTTTATCCTTATAAGTTTAGTTATACTACTCTTTTATCTTTTTTTATAGAAAGTTTTTTAATCTTTTATTTAATCCTTTAAATTTTATAAAATTTTAATTTTATCCCACATAATTTGTGCACACAATAACGCATGTTCCACCGATGCTAGTTCTTATAAATTGAAGTCATCTACCAATTTTTCAATACTAACTACCATCCAAATGCAACAAAGCAGATTACTCGAGCAATCTTCATATATACCACCTTCAAATATGTAGGCTGATACAAGTATTATTTATGGACAATCCCTCGTTCGTTCCAAAATATAGTTATTTCGCATATTTGGTCCCTTAACTAAAATATTATTTTTGTTTGTATTTTCAGCATTCAAAGTGTAGTTGATTTTACATTTTTATCCTCAAACTATATCTGTTTTTAGGTTTCAAGCCTCAAAGTATAGTCGTTTTTTAAGTTTAGTCCTCTTTAATACCCTATTTTTATGAGATTGAACCAAGATTGCAGAAATCATAACGTTGAAGGAGAAAATACGCGGAAAAATAATTAAAAGACTAAACACGACATATAGGTACCATCTGGGACTAGTCAAGGGATTATTTCTATCCTTTATTACAGCTAATATTTCTACATCGTATTTCGTAAATTATTCAACTAGGTAGCTCAATGCAATCAAAACTATAATTATTGCAAAAAGCACTAGATAGCTGAAAGGTCTTTATTCAATTCATTTCAATGTACCAGAGCTAATGTATCCAAAGCAACATTACTATTAGGTAAAATTGCAGTGTTTCTCAAATATCAGATACCATAAACCTGAAAGATTGTAACCATTATAAAGAAGTGATTTTGTACATTACTTAGACACTACAAGAATGAAGATCCAAAATTATTGTAAAGAATGTTATACTATTAGGTGCAATATTATGCCTAATAAAGCTGAAGGGGGAAGCCATTACAACATTTAAAACAAAGTTGTTCCTGACTAAATCCGTTCCTATAAAGGCAAGAGAATGATTCTTTACATTGACGTAAAACCAAGAAAGCTGCACCATGTACATTTGTGTCTATCCAACAATACCTTGGTAAAAAGAATGTGAATGCCTAGTTGCTTAGCTCATGAAAATACTCCGGAGGCATCGAAAGTGGGCAGTACTTCTTTGCTACAAATTTGTACTGATGCAAAGGGACAAATCAGCACAGACAGGAAATATTTTCAACAAAATGATACAAGCAAGACTATGAATAGGAAATGTTATTTTCACAAGCCCTTTTGATAGTTCCAAAAGTCCCTCTCTTAAGATTGTGGGACTATTCATATAAGAGAGACCTTCTCAAACTAAGAAAAAGGTTTGTGGAAATAAAAATCCCGTATCTTCAAATGTGGCACATTTTAGCTAAACAAGAGTTCCTATTCCAAATAGTAGGGGATAAAGTTGCAAAAGGAAGGTTGTAAGGCACAACTTCCACTAAGATTCCACTAGATAGGACTCCAAGTACTAGGATGTGGGTTCCATGGTATATTGAGACCATAACAAAATATTGGGGTTTAGGGTTAAGGGTCACCTTATCCCAAATACTCTACAAAGATGATAGTTTGCTATTTAGAAGAACTATAAGAAGACAAAACAAATGGGTGAACGAAAAGAATTGTTTCAAAAGATTTCTGTGGAGCCAAGTAGAAGCAAGTGGTCAAGCTTTTATATATTAAGAAAGTATAGAATTATTGTGAATTACCTTGGATAGGTCAATATATATATATATATATATATATATATATATATATATATAGTCCCCTTCTCCAGCGAACCTTAAAAAGCGAACCAAAGACGAACCGTCGTCTTTGGTATCTATGGCGACGGTTCGACCCGTCGCCATAGCCATGCACTCTATGACGACGGGTCGAACCGTCGCCATAGATACCAAAGACGACGGTTCGTCTTTAGTTCGCTTTTTAAAGTTCGCTTTTGAAAATTTTCCTATATATATATGTTTTTATTTTTTCTTTTAGTCAGTTTATAATGTTCTTAGTTAGCTATCTCTTGCATCAACTTTTGCAAGTTATCAAGGCGGATGCTTATTATGACATTTGGCCTGCGGCCTCACTAGTCAGAACTTCTGAAAGAAATTGAAGGAGAGAGAGACTTACTTTGTGCTGACTGTATTTCTCTCTGATTGCAGGTAAACTAGAACTGTTGCAGTTACAACAAAGACAATGTAGAGCTTTTACAGAGTCGCGCAAATCAGAGAGTTTGTAAAGTGTATAATGCTCCAAGGTCATAGTCTATACCACAGAATGTATACATTTAATCAATGTTTGTTGATTAAAACAGATATAAATTTAGCAGCAAGAGATAATGTCAAATATTCTTCAAGCACTTACCCAAGGTCTTTTTAAAGGGTTAAGTATAAATTTGGCTAAAAAAATTGCAGAAGCAGCAATTAGAGAAGGTGCGTAGCAAAGCATGCTGTATTCCAGCAGTGACAACTCTGAAAGGTAGCTCGCCAGGCACTCCAAATGCATGGATTGAACCTTTGAAAGCAGTAGAAAACACACAAGTGAATACAAATGTGTAAAAAAACCAATTATTATTGCATATCATTAACAGGTGTCTTAGTAACATAAATATGTATGGAGCACCATAACATCTTCAAGTATATGAATAAGCTTATACTGACTAATACTGAATTTCCTGACATGAGTTGCTCATTTTCTACATTTGACAAATAACGAATGACAACAATTATTGCTCATACAGGCTACAGCACTAAAACCAAATATAAGATACAAAGACAGATAACTTTCCCAATTATATAGAATAGAAGTCCTAAATAGCTACCTCATCAATCCCTTGAGCAGCACGAACAAAACGCCTGCATGAATAAATCAAGTCAATAACAGAGCAGCAAAAGGCAAGGTAATTAATCATTTCATTAAGATCACAAAGCTTATTATTACTGCAAGAAACATCTAGCAGTTACTGCTGCCATTTCAAACTTCAAGTAATTCAACACATCAGATTCCATTTGCAAGACCTGTAGCAATTAATTTTATCAATGCGGGTTAAAAAACATAAACTGTACAAGAGCATCTAGTATTGGCCAGTTTATGAAGGGGAGTGAACAAAACCTCGTCCTTGGAGTATGTGTTGTCAGTGATGTAACAGAACTCTTCCGCCCTAGGTGCACAAATCTCCTCATATTTGCTGGCAGAAATATCATATTTCTGATTATTTTTATTATATCTGTGAATGTGTTGAGAGACAGACTACCATGTCGTGTGTATGCATGTGTGTGTGAGGGAAGGAGAGTTGGAGGGAGAGAATAATCAGAAACAAAGATGGGGAAAATGTATATCTTACGTGGCAATCATCATGGAGGCAACACCAAGCAACTGTAATCGTTGTCTGTTGATGTTATTTCCAGAGAGATAACGGTCTACATAGTTAACAGCTAAAAACAATGTTTCAGGTAAAAGCATGTACTCTCCAGCAACCTAGAGAGAGAATAGATGTCACCACACAGTTAAAGGAGTTATAAACTATTTCCATCACAAAGCTCTAACTTCTAAGCAGCGTGATGTGGGCACTATTGCCAATAACTCAATTAGTATTCTTTATACAAAGGGAGAGTTAATTTTCATGGTGTCTAGTTGTTAATTTTCATGTTTTTACCTCTACAAGCCAATCGATCAGGACAGCTCGCATGCTGGCATTAATGTCACTCTGAACCCTCTCCATGTAGTCAATAGAAGGCTTCTTCTTTGTCTAAAAATTAAAGTCAAATGTAAAATCCATCATAAACTTTGTCAGTTATAAAGTAAAGCTAACATCCTCAAATTTAAATTCAAGCACTTATCTAATGAAACTTCAAAAAGCTATGTTAAACATGAAATGAAACACCTTCAACAAACAGTGAAACAGAAAAAACTTCTAATAATAATTAATATTTCTTTAAATTCAGCCCATGATCATTACAATTGAATTTCCAAGTTTTGTTCTAGTAGCCTAGTACATTGTTTTCACCTAGCAATTTTGGTACCAGTAGTTTCGCACTTTCAAAAAATTAACTACATATAAAACAAAAAGACTGATAGATTGAATCTAATACAAAATTTGAATAGAAATTGTCTATAATGGTTAATATTACAACATATTCTAATTAGATGCCTAAAAATATATTGAATTGCAAATTATGGCAATTAAAAATTCTTAACGAAGATCAATCTTAAATTGTCTTTTAGGAGTAAAACATCTCCTCCATTCTCTTATTCTATTAAGCACCGACAGGGCACACTGAAACAAGAGAACACAACATGGACTGATGACCCAACACTATCTAAAGAAGTATGACACAGACATGTTAGGACATGCTTAATACTATATAATATGTATTTATTTAATTTAATAAACCCAGTTTCAAATTTAAAAAAAATATATAGAAAACACTTGACACCCTTCGACTCACTAATATTAGTGAGGGTCTGCCTAATAAGTATCGGAATAACATGGGGCAAATTTAAAACTAAAAGAATATCGGTCTCAAGGTTATTCCTAAAAGTGTAGCTAAATTGAAATATAACTAGGCACTAATATGTATGTTATATTTTGTATTTGTTACTACACTCATTCTTTCCATTGCCTGTTATTTTAACTAGCTCTCTTATTTTATGTTCATTATGATTGAACATTTTCTTTATACTCGTCTAATAATTTACTTTCTTTATTGCCCTAAAATATTAGTGCTTAGGGAACATTGAGTTGAGATAAGTTTAAACAACAGTCGAACACTTAATCGACTGTAATCTTTTTATTTAAAAATTGGACATATGAAAGAAGTGTCTGTAGAGTGTCAGCACATTTCCAAGATGGAAAGGTAAACCTTGTCTAGGGATCTGTCCTTAGCCCTTATTCATAGACACTAAATGAAATTTAGCAGCCTATAACCACATTGTCCTTTGTGTTTGATATGCATAACTTGAGATATCATGCTTCATATTAACAAAGATAATCATTAGTAGGATCATTTGAGAAATGCTTGATGACATAACAAAAAACTTCTAGGTTATAGAAATATATTATGTAATGACACGTATAGCTTTGTAAAATGAATGTTAAGCCAAAACAAAAATCTATAGCCTTGCAACTCTGTTGATTGTTTTAAATTATAAAAGAGATTGTTACCCTAGTTCAACCAATAAAACTTATGTATAATTATGTAGTCCATTGTTTTCCAAATGGTGTCACTTTGAAAACAGAGAAGTAAAAGACATCAGAAGAGTTGGAAACAAAATTACTATCGACCAACTGATGACAAATGTGTTGGAAAAGTTTTAAGATTGCAAGAAGATGGCAAACCTCGGAGTTTCGCAAGTTCTTATAGATATCAGATGCAATCATTGCACAAAATTGTGGGTCCGTAATATTGTCATCAACATTAACAAGTTTATGAATTTTTTCCATCTCCACAAGTATATTATTCTTGTATGTATCCCCTGAGAATAGAGCAACATAAATAGATTAGAAAAGTCAGAGTGAGTAACTTTTTAATATTATTGGGTCAAGCAAGATATTTTGGCCAATTTTCATCAAATGCTTTATTATAATATCAGAATTCCTATTTCAAAAGTAATAAATCAAAATTAAATAGCAAGTGAACTGAAAGACAATGAAGAATGTCCAAAGAAAGCACCTGGTATTTCCAAATGATCTGATAAGTTCAGACTATCACATGTCTTCCTCTCAATAGAGGAAACTGCTGAAGCATCATAATTATCTATGTATTCAAACTCTGGACTCTTTAAAGTACCACAGGTAGACATGCTATCATCCAAGGAAACTGACCCACCATCTGATTGACTAGGAAAAATATCCATGCAGCTAGTGGCGGGAGCAGCAGTAATATCGACTACGGACTGGTTAACTCTGCGGAAGTATATACCCCGGGATGAATCAACTGCACTTGATTTCCCATTCCCAGATTTAGGCAGAGAATTCTGGGGAATACTTGCATCATAACTTGAAGATTTCTTCTTCATTTTAGCAGCTTTACCCTCACACGGTACCTTCATAAACAACACTTAGTTAACTTTCCATAAAACTTGTGAAGAGATGAAAGTTATGGTCCAGGTTCTATGTAAAGTGAACAATTAAATGCATATTAAAGTTAGTGAGATGCAGATAGACATGGCAACAAAGTTTAACTTAAATTTTAGTTGTCCATACCATTTATATGTGCCTCAATTCTTTAGAATCGCTCAAATATGACTCCTAAGTTAAGCAGAATGAAAAGAAGAACAAAAAGTTGCTTCAAAGCACAAACTTTACATTCTATAAGTGAGAAATCTGTGAAATACTCCCTCTATTCCACAAAAAGAGTCCTTGGCTATAATCATAGTTAATTTTGTGAAATCTTAAAATTCATATTGTTGTGTGAATTTATTTTAGTTTTCAAAATAACAATTTTGTACTTGGTGATACTTTTTAAATAGTTTACAATATTATCTCTATTGCATTAATCAAAATCAAATAAGCTCATATAAATCTTGAAATTTAGGATTTCCCCAATTGACTAGGTAAAAAATTAAATGGAACTCTTTTTGCAGAAATGGGGGGAGTAATAAACAATATGTAGAATTCATTGACAAGTGATGACCATAAAAACTTGAGAACCAATTACCACAAATGAATGTTTATTATTCAACTAAGACACAAATTTGGCATACAGTGAGGAAGGCATGTTCTCAGGTTGACATCATATATACTAAAAAGGTTACCATTCAAAACAAACCCCTGAAGATATATTGTTTCATCTTACAATTACGACACCTCATAAAAATTAACAGGTAATTCAATTTTGTAATAAAATCAGCTTTCCCATTTTGGTGAACAAGCAAATAAATTTAATCAAGAGTCTTGCAACATACTCAAAAAAATTGTCCAAACCGAGGTATATAGATACATGGGATAAAGAGAGAATTAAGGAGGCCCCGCACTGATTAATTATATCTCATGGCTTCCACGTTATTCGCAATCCAATTTCATAAAAACCTTTGTCGACATATAAATCATTTCCTTTTATTGGAATGGAATGAAAGATTTAAGCAAAAAAAAAAAAAAGAATGGAATGGAATGAAAGTTATTTATAAAAAACCCATAAGAGATAAAGAGAGGGGGAGGAAATTACCATAGTTTTTGACAGAATTGTGGTCCGTACAGCATTCAGAGAGGCATCCCTTTGGTTTGTGACGTTAGCAAGAGCAGGCCGCTTCTTCGCCAGTTGGGGCTTCTTCACTGCCGCAGAATTATTCTCCGACATTGAATTCCTCCTCGCTATTGATGATCGCAACGATGATGATTGAGAAGAAACCCAGGAGCGACGGTTATTTGTTGCCATATTAGGGTTAACAAAATAAAATCCCCAACCTACAAAAAAAAATCTCAATTCTTCAGTTTCTTATAATTGCCTCGAAATCAGGAAATTTATACATACATGTGCTTGCGTGTGATTTTGGTGGTGTTTTTGTGCGTGTAATTATGTAAAATTAGCCATACCTTTATGAAAAAGTAGGGTTTTGTAGGTATCTTGAAATGGAGAGATTTTGGAAGGGTTTATTGCAGAATTACAGGGATTCTGTCGCGTAAATTGAAGAGAGAGAGGGGGAGTGATGATGAATATTTTATTTTTACTTTCAAGGCTTGGGGGCGGGTAAAGAGAGTGGTTTGAATTTGGGAGACAGATCCTGATCGTTCGTTTGGATTGTTATGAATCCTGGCCGTTCAAATGGATGAAATTTAATTTGCTGTTTATTTAAGTAATTCCACAATTTGAGAGGGAGTTATTATGAGAAGGGATAATCTATTCATTCTTGAACTACGTGTCAATTTCAAGTTTAGTACCTGAATTATTGTTTTCGCCTGTTTGGTCCGCATACTGTTTTAAATTCTTTAATCTTAGTAAAATCTATCTAATTTAAATGGAATCTCCAATTTCACCAACAGATTGTTAACATTTACTAATACAAGAAGGGCATCTTAGTCTTTTAGCAATATAAAAGGAAAATGCAAATAAAAGGGGGGTGGGGGGGAGGGAGTGGAATAGAAAAAAGAAAACAACTTACCCAGTAAAACGCAATACTCAAATATCTAAGGTTCTGTGACTTGTATATCCATTTGCAAGTAGCTATGAAGGATTCATCAAACTTCTATGGTTCAAGAAGTCACCCATTTTCCTCTCTTCACACTTGTTCTTTATCTCCTGATTACTTGATTTCTGTAAATGATTTAAGTCTGAAAATTTATGGTAAACTCTCTGTGATAATATTAAGTTACCATATGAGTTTCAGAATTTTTTAAATTAAATTCAATTTCTAAGGATTTTTCCAAATTTAAGCCTAAATGGTTATAAAATAAATACTTAAATTATTTGGAAAAATATGGGAAAAAAATTTATATAATCTATAAAGTCAGGTTAAGAGAAAATAAATTAATAAGATGTTTAAGTAGGTTAAAGGGAAAAATAAATTATAGACAGGTACGAAAAACCTAATTTAAGGAAGTCAAAAAATATAAATTATCATTTTTTTGAATAAATAAATAAAATAATACTTATAAAATGTAGTTAAGGGTAAAAATAGTTAAGGGTAAAATATAATTTTTACAACTTAACTCATGAAGATGATATAAAATGATAATTAAATCATAGTTACGATACCCGAAAATTACTGAATTAGAATTTTGGGTCGTTACCGGCAAAAAATAAGAATATTAGTAGGAAATAAATAATAACTCCATAAATTGATATGACGACCTTCATGAATGATGTAGGTCATCTGCGAGATGATTTAGTTGATTTAGCCGACGAATATCTAAAAACAGGCAAGTTCCTTAATCTGTACCAGTTCTTATTTTTGTACAAATTCCTTAATTTATACGAATTTTCTAAATTGTAAGATCATATATTTGAGCCATATTGTGAAATTTTGAGCATACCTTATTGTTCATATTGAGCCTTATTAAATTCTATATTCTTGATATTCATGAATTCATTGGAAACAATGAGGATGCCAATTTATCCAACATACATTGTTTGGTGCGAGATCCTAATGTTAAGACTGAGATAAACAACCCTATCCTATAGGAGATACTATTGTCGGGTAATCGACTTGACGCTTTTAGCATGAAAGATAATGTTATGCATAACATTGGGTATGATAAGCTGATCATTTAGAATACATGTGGAGAGTTTGCAGTTTGTGTGACTGTCAAATATTTTTGGGAGTTCACAGTTTCTAAAACTGTTGAATATTTATATACATTCTTGGTCTATACGACCCGTCAGTAAAGAAAATAAAATCATTAATTTTCCTTAGAGAAATATGTTGTTTCATATTTTTCCATAAATGATAGATTATGAATATTCTTTTGAAAATTATTTAATTGTTCAATATATTTTGATTCATTGCATCTATTATACTTGTTAAGCAAATTTGTTGATTATTCTTGCAATTGTTAAATATTGCAGATAACAGGGATAAGAACGAAAGTTCAAAATCTAAATGTAAAGGCAAAGCAAAATATGAACCGGAAGAAGATACGTAGAATGTATAGCTATTGTATTTTATATGTATAATGTTTAATGTAATTATATAATACAATAGTGATAATGGTTGAGACCTGGGAATATAATGAATGTAATATACATTACGTAATAAATTAGTTAAGTTAATAATATAACTAGTAGATAGTGTATATAATAGTAGACAATAAGCAACATATCTGATGTAGCAAGTACACAAATATGGGGGCATCACAGTTTCACTCTCATACCTGTCAAATGCCCATCTGAACCTTGCACATACAGCTCCAACTCCAACCATTCCATATCCAAAATAAGTTATGGTTGTGAAATAAAAGGTTGCTACACTCCCTAAACTCTTTCGGCTAAAAGCGTCTACAACCATATTCGCCTTCCCATTGTAATACTGAATTCTAGTAGCATAATATTTTAAAAGCTCCAACCAATGCCTCTGCCTCATATTTTCCTTCTGAGTGAAAATGTATTTAAGACTTTTGTGATCAGTGAAGATGTCACAAGTCTTGCCATATAAATAGTACCTCCAAATTTTCAAGGCAAAGATTACTACTGTCAACTCCAAATCATGAGTGGGATAGTTCACCTCATAAGGTTTAAGTTGCCTAGAAACATAAGTAATCACCTTATCGTGTTGCATTAAAACACACCCTAAGCCCTTCTTAGAAGCATCACTATAAATTTGATAACCACTTGTCCCTGACAACAAAGTAAGCACTAAAGCTGTAACAAGCCGCTTCTTCAACTCCTTAAAACTCTTCTCACACTCCTCATTCCACACAAACTTCATACCCTTCCTCCATCAACTGAGTTAATGGAAAGGCAAGTAAAGAGTTCACAAATTGCTAATAGTGCCCTACAAAACCCAAGAAACTTCTAACTTCCGTCATTGTGCTATGTCTTGGCCATTTGGTGATAGCAGGATCCACCTTAATGGTTTCAGCAGACACAACGTGGCCCAAAAATGCAACCTACTCCAACCAAAGCTCACATTTAGAGAATTTAGCACATAACTTCTCTTTCTACAAAATTAGCAAAACTATGCGAAGATGTTCCTTATACTCTTCCCTAGACTTAGAGTAAACCAAAATATTATCAATAAATACAATGATAAATTGGTCCATGTACTTTTAATGCCCATAACCAGTGCGAAAAAATTGTATTTGGAATATCCTCATCCCTCACCTTTAACTGATGATAACCTGATCTCAAGTCTATCATTTAAAAATATTTTGCCCTTGAAGTTGGTCAAATAAATCATCAATCCTCAGTAATGGATATAGATTCCTGATGGTAATCTTATTCAACTCCATGTAGTCTATACACAACCTCATAGACTCATCTTTCCTCTTTACAAAAAAAATTGGAGCACTTCACAATGAAACACTCGGTCAAATAACACCATGATCCAATAATTCCTATAACTTCTCTTTCAACTCTTGCAACTCTAATCGTGTTATCCTATATGGTGCCTTAGAGATAGGCTCCGTACTAGAAAAAAACTCGATGGTAAAATCAACTTTTCGTTGCGTTGGCAACCGTGACAATTCCTCAAGAAACACATTAGGAAACTAACGAACAAATGAGACATCTTCAATACTAGACTCTCCCATAGAGGTATCCTTCACAAACGTTAAATATCCCTCACAACCTTTAACTACCAACTTTTTAACTTTCAAAGCCGAAATTAATTTCACCACCATTCTCTGCCATGAACCTTAAAACACGAAATCTGAAGACTTCAAATATCCAAAGATAACCTTCCTCACTTGACAATTAATAGTGGTCTGGTGCTTATCTAACCAGTCTATCCTAAGAATCACATCAAAATCATACATACCCATCAAAAGAAAATTAGCCTCATAAATCTTATCTCCAAAACTAATAGGACATTATCAATACAAATCAAGGATAAGAACAGAACTCCCCATCAGGGTAGCAATACACATAGCATAATCTAAGAACTGAGATGACACACCAAGATGCCAAATAAAAAAATTCGTGAAAATTGAATGAGTAGAGCCAATATCGAATAAAATAGAAGCCTTACAATTGTCAACTAAAAGAATGCTAGAAACAGCACCTAGCGCACCTGCCGCCTGGTTATATGTCAAGGCAAACACCCATCCACCATGGTGTTGACCAACAATACCACCATTATCACTGTCACCACCGTTACCACGTGGCCTGGTACAATACATGGCAAAATGAATTATTTGCCCACATAAAAAACATACATCGGTAACTCTATGACATTGTCTCCCTGGATGATTAACACCATAAGTAGAACAAGGAAATATCTTAATAAGATTAGGGTTATCCCCACCTTCTGGCCCTAGGTAACGACCATGATTCCACCCTTATCGACGATTCTGCCACTGTTGGCGATTCTGACCTTGCTCAGGCACTTGAAACTGATGATTATACCCCAGTTGAGGTAACTGTTGATAACCCTTATTCTAATTTTGGCCATGTCACTACCCCTACTGACCATCTCTGTTCATGTTCTTATTCCACTGACCACCCTAATTCCTCTCATGATGACTCGAAACTTGACCATGCTAGTCATCTATGTCCCTCTTCCGACTTCCCTTTAATTTAAAAGCCCGAAAGTCATGTTGCTTTATCTTAATGTTCTTGGCTGCATTAGCTACTACTGACACATCTACAAACTTAGTGTTAATAAGATGCTGGCAATACTTATAATGAAGTTTTCACTTAAATTTCTTTGTTTGTTCTGTTGTAGTCCTTGCTGAGGTTTTAGTAAAACCTGTCAACCTAGTGAACGTTTTCATGAAATTCATGATGGATTCATCATCCTTCTATTGAATAGACAGATACTCTTTACTATAGGCCTCTTTATCAGCAGTTGAGAAGTACTATTGATAAAAGACATCACAAAACTCTACTCATGTAAGTGTTTCTACGAATCCATCGCCCTTTATTGCTTTCATTGCTTTCCACCACTTCTGTGCATCCCCCTATAATTTATAAGTGGCCAACAACATTCTCTGGTTATTTGAACACCTTAACACATTAAAGATTTTCTCTAAATTGGTAATCCAATTCTCTATATCAATTGGAGTCGGAGTTGAACTAGATAAATGTGAATTCTACTTTTTAGACCTCTCTAACCACATATACATTGGAACCACAGGTTAATCAACACCATCTACATTCACTTTTTTTTCATTTTCCTATTGACCACCATTTCCCGAGTTCCCCTGATTAGAAATTTTTGGTGGCTGCTGTTGCATCGCCTAGACGACCTATACCACCAATTATGGTAAAGCTTGATTAACTGTCTGATTTACTAAAACTGCCAATTAAGTATTATCATGGTTATTAGGTGTTAGTTTGCAAAAACATGACATATATATAATCAAATTATATAACGCATTGGAAACATGCAATAAATCGTATTTAAAATTTTTGTACAAATCAAAACCAGGATCTTTCTTATGTGATACTATTAATTAAGGAATGATAACAGGTTATACCTTTTGTAAATTTAACTTCTCTGAACAGCTACGAGTTCACCTCCAAAATCCTTCGTTCTTCAAAATCCATCAATTAAAATCCTTAGATTAATGTTAGCTACCCAAGTGTGTAGCCTATAAAGGTAATCCATCAAGAGTAATATGGATTAAATAAGTAATTTAGATTCTACTAGATCTTGAGTGACTAGCCCTAATTCTCTCTCTAACTCTTACATGTATATAATTATTAGAAGTGCTCTCTCAATACTTGCAAAGTGTGATAACCCCAATCCATAATAAGACTACTCTTATTTATAGATTTGTTCAACCCTCTTAAACTCTTTAGGAGTAGGGTTTTAATTTAACTATTAATCTAATTATGAACTAAATTAATTTATTATTTATAATGAGCGTACTCCTTATTAATTTATAATTAGTATTTTAAAAATAAATAATTATAAATATTAAGCTATTTAATTTATTCTATCACCATAGTATAAATTAAATACACTTAATTTATTATTACCATTATGCCATTACTTCTAAAATAAATATTTTTTTTTTGCGGAGTGACCCATTTTAATATTATTTATAATAATATCTTTAATTTATTTATAAATAAATACTTATTTATTCTACAATAAGGGTAAAACCCCTTAGCAGCTCATGACTTTTCGGATAATATGAATATCAACTTTGATCACAAAGAACTTATTCCACGAATAGTTACCATATAATTCATTCATTTGACCATACAATATCTCAATCAAGTATAAGACATAAAATTACTGTCAAACCTTATTTCATTTGATCATATGCATTTTGATTCTAAAATGTATTTCTGTTACACAATGTCAGGGCGCTGGTCTTTCTTATTTTAAGGGCACTGTTCTTAATGTATTTAATTGCACCAACGCGCAGTCCTTATTTTTCAGTTGAACGGACCGGACCCAGTTTGACCAGGTCAAACCAAGTAAGGCCAGGTTGAACCAGGTCGCAATAGATTTTTTTTTTTAAAAATAAAATAAATAAAGTATAAAATAAAATAATAAATAATGAGTAAGCAAATAAAATAATAATTAATTATTTTATTTAACTAATGAAGAATAAATAAATAAAATAATAACTAAATTATTTTATTTGTAGACTTTAAAGAGAAAATTAAATGAATAAAATTTAAACAAATGACACCCCGGGATAAACCGTAGACCCAGACATCTTGGGATCGAATCCCACTTACAACAATTGTTATGGCAGAAATGTTAATAAGGCCACGGATCTTAGAAGGACAGGTCCGAGTTGGGGAGATTAGTTCGACTGCGATTGAGAAACTCTACATTATCAAATAATAATAATAATAATAATAAATATTTTATTTTTAGATTAAATAAATAAAATTTAAACAAATAAAATAATAATTAAATTATTTTATTTGTAGATTAAATGAATAAGGTCTAAACAAATAACATAATAATAAATGTTATTTTATTTGTGAATATTGAAGATGAATAAGTAAAGCCTAAATAAATAAAATAATGATAATAAAGATTAATTTTATTTGTAAAATGAAAAGCTTAAACAAATAAAATAATAAAGATTATTTTATTTATGATAAGTAAAGATGAATTAAAAAAAATAGAGTGTAAACAAATAATAAGGAACATTATTTGTGAAGAATTAAAAGGTAAATTAAGCAAACAAATAAGAAGAGTTATTATATTTGTAGATGAATTGATGTAAGTAAAGAGCCAATTATATGTAATAATAAATGATACCCTTTAATCATGAATAATAAAATGAGTAAAGAAAAGTGAACTGATAGAATAACAAGAAATGTTATTTTATTTGTAACGTACGGAGATAAGTGAATAATCAATAATAAAGATTAAAGGCGATTGAACATAAGGTCAATAATTAAACATAGAAGACACCAATAAGGGTTATCTAAATTGTAAGGCAGGAATGTGGATAACAATAAGTCAAGCTGAAGATGAGATTGTAGGAGTGACGAGATGATAAGGGATGAAGAAGAGTTAGATAGTGGAGGCTTACGAGTTAGAATCAATTGTTGTGAATTCAATAATAGTCCAATAGAAACTAACCTATAGATCGAATTATTGTAACGACCCCGAAATTCGACCAACTTTATTCCCTTAAACTTTGTATTTATGATACATTATCTTCCTTACATCCAAATTTCGGTCTGTTAATAAATCTTTCATTACCTAAATTAATTCATTACTTAATTTCAAAATCATCAATTACCAAATTTTCAGTATAAATTTTTCTTTTTCTCAATTCAATCATTGTATTAAAATATTTGGATATTTAAATTCTTACATCTGGATCCTAGTCCCTGGATCGCGACCTTTACTTTTTCTTTCTATTACAGGTGTCATAACGCTCAACATTAACCATTTAATATCATTTATATCCATACAAAACTTCTTTGTATCCTCATTCATAATTAAACATATAGTAATCTTTCGCATACCAACTTCATTAAACAATCAATTTCATATTTTAATTCTACTTGTTCTGTCTGGACCAAATTTGCATATATACATATACAACGCATCAACATGAACTTAGTAAATTTACCCACATTGGATTAATATAACAATTATGTGTACAATTTCTTAGGTCAATCCATCTTTAATGGAATCTGATAATCCTGAAATTCATTTCTTTCCTGCAAAAATGTATATTAAGCAAGTAATGAGCACAATGGCTCAGCAAGTTCAACAGTTTATGATTCACATAGCACATAGTTTAGCATGCTCTGCGTGTGTCATACATTACGTGTTGTGCTTTTACTTGAACAATATATCTCATATATATATTCATATCGTTACACAAAAAACACATTGTGGTCATATTATCCACATAACACGTAACACATAATTTATATGCACTTAGAACAAGAGTTGCATATCAAAACAATCCAACATTTAGCATAAAAAGGACTGAAGAACTTGCTTGACGTCCAGTTATTTAAATTGTTAGCTCAAACCCTTAACTTGATCAACCTATGATCATAAAATAATCAAATAATAATTATTTATCCTCTTATGATATCAATTTAATTAATTAATATCATCTATAATGTAATTAACCCTACCCGACGATTTATTTTAAGATATCGGGTTAATTATTAATTAATATGGTTAATTATATTAACCTCTTTCCTTAATATATTCATTTAACTTAATATAAAACATCCTCCATACGGACAACCCGGCTCATCGGATAAAATTTAACATATCTGGTTGTCCCAAAATTTTATTTCATCATTTTCTAAATGGTAATCTTATTAGATTAATATTTAAACATTTAAATATTAATCCCCAATATTTAATATTTTTACAAAAATATTAAGTTTAATGCCCAAACATCATTTCTGTATTTATAGTATTTTTCTATAATTTTCTATAATTTTTAAACAATTTTTAAGCATTTACTTCAATTAAAAATCATTTTTGGGGGCAATTTAGTAATTTCCGCGGATTTGGGGCATAACCAGATTTTTTCGGAAAGTCCAGGGGCATTTCTGTAATTTTCGCAATGCTAGGGGCACAACAGTCATTTACAGAAAAGCTCAGGGACATAACTGTAATTTTCCGAGGCCAAGGACACGCTCGGTATAATTGGAAAAGCTCAGGGGCACGCTGGTAATTAACCAGCGGTGCCGACGGCCGCGCATTACGCGCGGCTCCTTTTCTGTAGACGCCAAACGACGTCGTTTTCATACTGCTACGCGAGCCTCCGCGCCTGGCGCGGCTCACCTTTCTGACGCGTCCCAAAAACGACGTCGTTTAATCGCGGTTTCCGGCAATCTCCATCCGCGCAATGCGCGGCTTTCTATTTTTCTTTTTCCCAGCTTTTCTTCCGGTAACAGTAATTTCCATGCAAAATTTCCATTTTTTTGTTCCAATATTCACCACATAAATCTTCTAAACATCATATAATTCATACATATATATCCAAAAATTATTTGGAATAGTTATCCTAATTATTTACAAATTTTCTACACAATAATTTTATTATCAAAACTATAACAATAAAATAAATAAATACATTTTTATACCTTCCATAACTTGAAACTCCATCCTTGAAGCTTATTCTTCCTTTTAATGGTACAAAATTTCTCTCTCCATGGTGGTAATGGAGTTTGTATGGTGGTCAAGATGGTGGTTACGGTGGAGAGAAGGAAAAGGGAGAGTTGTGTTCTTTCTTTCTTTTTCCTTCCTTTTTGCTTACTTGCTTTATAACCAACAAATAATTAATTATGTTGGAAAAACTCCTAAGTTCCACCGACTTATTCAATACAAGCCAGCTTTGTCAATCTCTCGAACGTTCCAAGCAAAAATCAACATGCAAATTAATTAATTTACTAAATTACGTAGTTATTACGTGTAATAAATATTTTATATAATATATATAAAATATTTATTTTAATTTACCAAAAATCATAATATGATTTATAAATAATATTTAGACCCTTTTTTGGTACTTTACTTGACAAATTTTGTACACTCATAATGACATGCATGTAGTTATTTGAGGTAATTAATACCTCCAAAAATCATAAAATAATTCATATAGCTCATAAAAATTATTTTACATAATTTTTCACTTCGTTATTTGGACAACATGTTACATTAACATGTTCACATTTCTGAAATATTATTCTTCATAAAAGTCACAATAATTCCATTATACCTAAATATAATTTTTAATAATTTAAAACATTCCTTTTTCTTATTTATTATTCAATTTCTTTAATATTCACATTAACTTTCCTTATATAATTTAATATTATATAATTATATAATTACATTATTCCTTTTTAAAATAGTTTTCATTTTACACAAATACAATTTATAAATTTTCTTCCATCCTTAATTAATTTAATTCTCTTATATAAATTATATAATTATTCTTATATAATTTATATAATTATTACTTCCTTCATACAACATTTTAATTTCCTTATATAAATTATATAATTTATTATTATATAATTTATATAATTACATTTCTTCTCAATTAATTTCTAAACTTCCTCCATAATTCATAATTAATTTAAAATCAATAATTACAGTTTTTATTAACTTCCCCATTCGCTTTTCATTTAATAATTGGATTAATTTAATTGTTAATCCATTTATTTCCATAATTAATAACATTTATAATTATAACAATTAAGCATAAACACACACATATATACATATATAATTCATATTTCTTACATTTCCATATAACCTTATTTAAAACATAATTTTTGCACTTCCATAATAATTTAATTGCACAATTCATTGTACCTTTACCTGAAATTCTTTTATTCCTCATAAATTATTTTTAAACAATTTATTTACTTTTTAATTATTTTAAATTAACACAATTTGTCATAATCTCTATACAGATTTAATTTACTAATTAAATCTCATCACGTACTTTTATTCACATAAAATAATTAATTTAACAACCTTGATAACTTTTATCAATTAAATTCCTATTTAATTTTAAAGAAAATCCTGAAAATTCGGATCCTCACAATTATGACTCATGTAGGTCAAGGAGAAGTTGAGAAGCTAGAAGAATGAGAAGAAGGCGTACCATGCAAGTATCCTTTTCTTGTACATTTTATCTGTTTTGTATAAATTTAAAGTGCATGCTTATAATTAAATTCTCATTACTTGAATGCAACCATTCATATGTGCATGCTTAAAAAGATTTCCCAAACAATTAAGGTTTAAATGATGAGAACTTGAAATACAAACAAGTTATTTGAAAGATGAGTCTATGTCATTTGATTCGGCTAGACAGATAAAGATATGAATTGTCAATTTTACCTTTTTAAGAAAGCTATCCAAATCAATTGCTTTTGTGCAGACTCTATTATACTGAGATGAACAACCCTAATAAAAAGAGAAAATTACTTTGTGTCGGTGGGTTCTGTAACGACCCCGAAATTCGACCAACTTTATTACCTTAATTTTTATGTTTATTATACATCATTTACCTTATGTCCAAATTTCGGTTCGTTAATAAATCCTTAATCACCTTATTTAAACCATTAATTGATATTATAGTCATCAATTACCCAATTTTTTAGTATAAAAATTTCTTTTTTCTTAATCATTGTATTAAAGTATTTGGCATTTAAAACTTTTTGTCTTGATCCTAGTCCCTGGATCGCAACCTTTACTTTTTCTTTCTATCACAGGTGTCATAAAACTCAACATTCAAAATTTAATATTGTTTATATCCATCTAATTATTTTTGATTTCATAATTAAATATATCTTACTCTTTATCATACAACAATCTTGAATCATTACCATATACCATTTAACTTTACATGCCCAATCTAGATCCAACTTACATTAATATACAACACATATAAATAATCTTTGCCAATATATCCACATTAAAGTATTATATCAAAATTATATAACAATTACGTTTACAACCTTTTATAGCAAAATCCATCACAATCCGTTATTCTTGAAATTTATATCTTTACCTGCAAAATGTATATTATGCAAGTAATGAGCACAACGGCTCAGCAAGTTTAACAGTTTACACCTTTCATACTTCACGTAGCACATAGCTTAACATACTTTGTGTGTGTTATACATCGTGTGTTGTGCTTCTACTCGAGCAATATATCTCCCATCATATATTCACATCATTGCACAAAGTACACATCATTGTCATATTAACCATGTATCACATATCACATACATTCTATGCATTTGAAACAAGAATTAACATATCATACCAGACAAATATTTAACATAAAAGTACTGAAGAACTTGTCTGGATTGTGGAATTAATAATAATTACCCTTTCTATAATGCTCCTCGTACAACCTATGATCATAAAATATACAAATAATAATTATTTAACTCCTCATGATATTAATTTAATTAATTAATATCATCTATGTCGACGCCGAAAAAATCGTCTCCTTTTAATAATTACCCTTTCCAATTTTAGCCTTTTAATTACGATGTGATTTTTGGAAAAGATCGGCACAAGTGTCGACGAGTTTTGAAAGATCGATTTTTTATGATGAGCTAATTGACCAGAGTCGCCAGTTGGTATATTTGCAATGGATGTACCAACTCATCCGAGTTTTAGTTTTCGTAATCGTAATGGCTCATATGTGACTCCTAATTAGTTGGTCCGCGAACCGAGATTCATAGAGTTCGGGGGCTTTCTTAAGCGAGGGGAAGGTGTTAGGCACCCCCCGACTTCCGTGAAACACGGTTACCGCTATCTTAATGCTTTTCTTTCCTTTAAATCCTAAAATGTGTGTTTGCGCGCGTGTGTATGTGCGTGTGCCTATGAAAATTTTTGGAATGCTTTATTTCCGAAAGTACTTCTGAAATCTCGTTAACCCTGTGCATGAAGGATTCGATTCGTTTTGAAAAGTTCATTTTTTCAGCTTTCGTTTTTTTAATAACAAAATCTTTAATGATGACATTTGTGAAATAAGGTTTTTGAATCCTTCGTCAAATAGGAATGGAGCTCATCCGATACTTTCGATTTTATTTTAGCCTACGAGTGATCTAATATCCTACTTTGATTGATTTTATGAAAATCTTTATCTTTTCATTCCAAAATCTTTTTTTTCGTGTCGAAAAGGAAAATCAAGCAATAAAATAGCGTTAAGGCTATTCCGGGGCATGTGAGCCATCCAAATAACCCCAAACGCCCTCAATCGCACATTTCATTATTACGGGGCCTTAAACCCAATTTCGACTCGATACCGTTTTAAGGCCCGATATTTACATATGTACAAAAATGACCCATTGCCATGACTATATACACCAAAAATTGTCCATCTTTGGAATTTGATCACGAAGATCTCATTCCTAGGCTCACAATCCCCAAAATCACCACACGACCATACAAGGGAAAGCTTAACAACACTAGAGTTATTACTATACCACAAGGACCGAAAATTGCAAATAAAAAACTATGAACTACACATTAACGCAATGAAGTACATATCACCGTACGAATGTCATCAGGACATTAGGAGGAGATTTCGTTCCGACGGAACCCTCACTAATAATCTTTAATCCACGAATCCTCAATAATACAACAAAATACTACATTTAAACGACCCAAAAAAAAACAAGAGATTATGATTATGAAACAAGCTAAAACTTCAAGAATAAACCATTTTTCACCTTGCAATACGTCAAGAAAAAGCCTTATATTCCACTATCAAGTAAATAACACGAGATTGACTAAGTATTTGAGCAAAAAAAAATCAAATCTCCTATTTTCTTGGCCAACCCGTGGCCTTCTCTCTCTAAAACCTCGCTTTCTCTCTAGATTTTCTATTTTTCTTCCTCCCTCTCCTCTCGGCCGATCAAAATGGCGTTGTATAGCTGACTGGGGGCAGCTGCAGGTGCATCTGCGGCTGCCTGCGGTAGCCGTCTGAGCCGCCGCCTCGGCTACCGTGTGTTTCCTCGTGCCACGAAAATGCCAACTTGTCGTTGGCCGCAGATGCATCCGCGGCTACCCGACTTCCTTTTCTCGATTTTTATGTCACGCAGTCTTAAATCATCATTTTTTGCTGTATTATTTCGGAAGGCTGTTACTTGAAATAGAAATTTCCCCCTTATACCCCCGCCAGCTCACCGGCGAGCTGGGCAGCCGCTGGCTCACCGGGGAGCGAGACCCCCAACTACCGTAAGCGTAGTGGTCATTCGTCGTCTTTGGTGATCCAATCAGATTTTTCAGGATCAGCTGTTTGTCTTGTCTCAAGTAACCTGATGCTCGTTGTTCGTTGTGGCGGCTTTGACCGTAAGTTGTTGTGGTGGCTTCGTGTTGGGGTCCACCTTCTTTTTCGCATGTCAGGTAGAGTGATGATTTTGCCCTCCTGTTAGGGTTAGTATAAAAGTACAAAATTTGGGTGTGTACAATCTATAATGTAATTAACCCTACCCGACGATTTATTTTAGGGTACCAGGTCAATTATTAAATAATATGATTAATTATATTAACCTCATCCTTCAATATATTAATTTAACTTAATATCAAAACATTTAATACGGACAACCCGGCTCATCGCATAAAATTTAGCATATTCAAATATTTAATCATTTTCTAAATTTTAACTTTACTGGATTAATATTTAAATATTAATCTCTAATATTTAACATTTATTCAAAAATTTTGAATTTAATGCCCAAACATTATTTCTATATTTTTAGTATTTTTTCTATAATTTTCTATAATTTTTAAACAATTTTTAAATATTTATTTAATTAAAACCTAATTCTTGGGGCATTTTAGTAAATTCCGCGCCTTTAGGGACTCAACCGGAATTTCCCGGAAAGTCCAGGGGCATAACCGTAATTTTAGAGGTCAAAGGACACGCTGGTCATTAACGGAAAAAGTCAGGGGCACGCTGATAATTTCCAGCGGTGCCGGACGCCGCACGCGCATTACGCGCGACCCTCTTCAGCCGACGCCAAACGACGTCGTTTCCCTACCGTTCCGAAGCCCTCGCGCATGGCGCGGCTTCTTCTTCCGCACGCCCCAAAACAACGTCGTTTCATCTCCGGCTTCCGAAAAAAACTAGGCCGCCGCGCATTGCGCGGACGACCCAGTTTTCTTCTTCCTTTTTTTTTCCAACAACAGTAGCCAACTTTCCAACAATTCTCCATTTTTATACCAAATTTTCACAACATAATTACACTAAAAATCATATAATCCTTAAATATACATCTAAAAATTATATAAAATAATTATTCTAATTATTTATTAATTTTTCATAAAATTATTTTACCACCGTAATTACCAAAATAATTTTATTTATACATTCCTTGAAGCTTGTTCTACCTCTAGAGGGCTGGTTCTCTTCCTTGGTGGCTATGGAGGTTATCCGGTGGTGGTGTGACTCTTAGTGGGAGGAAGAGAGAAAGAGTTGTGTTTGTTTTTATTTTTCTTTCTTTTCTTTTCCTTGTTTTCTTTTTCTTGTTTTGTTTGCTTTTGATTTCCTTTTTATAACCCACAAGCAACTTAAACAAATGTTTGAAAAAATATCAATTCCACCGACTTGCCATCCCACGCCACAACCGACTTTGTTCGGATAAATAACATGCAAAATTAAATAATTAAATACATTACATAGTTATTCGTGTAATAAATATTTTATATAATGTATATAAAATATTTATTTTAATGCACAAAAAATTATAATTTGATTTATAAATAATATTAACACCCTTTTTAGGTACTTTACTTGACAAATTTTCTGCACGCATAATGACATTCATGTAATTATATGAGGTAATTATACCTCCAAAATTTATAAAATAATTCATATAACATATAAAAATTATTTTTCACACTTTTTCACTTCGTTACTTGGACAATATATTTCACTAACATGTTCACGTTTCTAAAATATTATCCTTCATAAAATTTAAAACAATTCCATTATACATAAATATAATTTTTAATAAATTAAAATATTCCTTTTTCCTCATTTATTTTCTATTTCCTTATTATTTACATTTCTTTCTTATATAAATTATATAATTTAATATTATATAATTACATTCTCCTTTTTAAATAATTTCTAAAATTCCTCCATAATTATCGATTAATTATATAATCAATAATTATACATTTATTAATTCTCTCATTAATTTAATCCTCTTATATAAATTATATAATCATTCTTATATAATTTATATAATTACTTTTCCATTAATCTTTTACTTAAATTTTCTTATATAAATTATATACTTTATTAGTATATAATTTATAAAATTACTTCCTCCTCTTAAATAATTTCTAAACCTTCGCCATAATTATTGATTAATTATATAATCAATATTTTTAATTTTACTAACTTCCTCATTCACTTTTTATTTAGCTTTGGATTAATTTAATTATTAATCCATTTAGTTCCATAATTAATGAAATTTATAATTATCAATTAAACATACACATTTATATATATATACCAATATATATATATATATATATATATATATATATATATATATATATATATATATATATATATATATATATATATATAATTTCTATATCTCGCAATACCACATCACACTACTATAATAATTTCTACACCTCTATAATCATTTACTGTACAATTTATTGTACCATTATATGAAATTTCTTTTATTCTTAATAAATTATTTTTAAAACAATTTATTTCCTCTTCAATTACTTTAATTCAATCACAATTTGTCATCATCTCTGTACAGATTTAACTAAATCTCATCGCATACATTAAATCACATAAAATAATAAATAACTTAAACAACTTTTATAATTTTGTTAATTAAATTCTTATTTAATTTTTATTAAGAAAATCCCAAAAATTCGGGTCCTCACAGGTTCGACATGTGCGCGCACGGAGACTAAAAGTTATGCATAATGTAGGATACTACGAGGATTTGAGATCACCTCATGTACTTGTTGTAGATGTTTTATAGTTCAAAGGTCCTTAGTGACCACTCAGTAATTAATAGCACTCATGATTCTGAAAGTTAAAATTCTTCTTTGCAAGACATATAATTAGTGGTTATTCTCAATTTGCGCTAATTATTGCATCTTCCAGATTTGAAATCCTGATATATCATTCATGTATGATTCATGGATTCACATAATAACTTATTTGAAGCTATCAAACTTTGAGCTGTGAAACTTAACTTGACCATTAATTACTATTGTTTATATATTTGCTGAACAAACTCGTTGCTCATTCTTGCGTTATAGCCCCATTTTCAGTTAAGACGGAGAACGACGATAGTTTCGAAAAGGACAAGGGCAAAGCTAAGGCTACTGAGTATTTGAAGATTTGGTTATGTAATTGACCTTATGAATTCAATTCGAATGATGTCAGTCTTTTGTTATTCAGACTCATGCTGTATTGTAAAGGTCTTTAGAACATGGGATATTATGTAAGCTTTAAGTGTTGTACTTATATTTATGTTATTGTGTATCGATTGGGTAGTTATTTGTATGATGTTGAGTTGCATCGTGAACACTGAATTCGGAGTGAGAGTACCCGAATTGGGGGGGGGGGGGGGGTTCACATCAATTATCAAATGTACAACTCTAATGTAAATTAAAAAATCATTTTTAATTTTCATTCCACCTTAGTCAAGGATTTCTAAGTTATCATTTATCGAATTACATAGGACATTCTCTCCATTTATTAGAAGTGGTAGATCCTTTGTTGACCATTCATCTACCTCCACGTACAACTTATTATACCCAATTACACTATTTGATATACTAACAAGTCTTAAGGAATATGTCAAAGTATAACTCATTATACATGATGTGATACAAATTAGTAGCTACAAGTGCACATCGTCAAATTAAAGAACGGGCAAGTACATGTTGAATCATAGAGACTAAATTAATTTCAATGTTTTCTTAATTTGTATTCCAAACAAATTAGAAATAAAAAACGGTGGAGATGATTAATTAACTAAATAATACAAATTAAAATTTAATAACGAAAACTAATAATGAGAAAAAGTACATAGGAATCTGAATCCATTAAATACTAACATAATAATTAAATTCTTTCTTTCCTTAATTAATTTCTAATTATTTTTCCTTCCCTTTAAAAATAGTGATTCATATAATTAATATGGACAAGTATAGATTATGAAAATTTAAGGATTAACTATAACTCATCAAAACTTTATTGGAAAAGTATGAATTATGAAAAACTCATATCCTAACAATTACCTATCAAGACCTCGCAATTAATATAGAATCAAAACGAATTTAGTGCGAATGTAAAATTGAAGGAACAAACAATTATACATTAATATCAAAATGAAAATAAAATATTAATATGTAATACTTAATTTCATCTTCATCGTAGATATTAAAATTTTAGTTAGACATAGAACTCATAATTAAAAACTACTAATAATAATTGCATGAAATAAAATAAAACTAATGAAAGAATAATAAAAGAACTTTTATAAAATTACATAAAGAAAGTATAAACTAAACATAAGAACTCCCTTTCTAGATATCCGTGCATGAATGGAAGAAGAGAAACATAAAGCTACTTATTAAGCCTCATTCCCGCGGAGAATGGAGAAAAATTAAATAAAAATACTCCTACTCGTACTTTACCGAGAAACTAAAAGAAGAAAAATAAAATAAAATACTTCCCCTTCTCTCTAAAACAAGACTCTTATTTATAGAGAAAATAAATTGGATCCTAATTTAATTTGGAATAACTTGGTCTCTTCTTTCCTTTTTGACTTCAACTTCTATATGGTAATCTTCCAACTCTTTATTGGAATCCAAATAAAAATCAACTTGAAAGCTTCTAAAACTCCTTTTCTAACTCAACTTTAATTATTTATTTATTTCCTGCAAAACAAAATAAAATGTACTAATTACATAAAATAAAATATATAAAATAATAAAAATGAGAGTATTAAAATGCATAATTATGTGTCTATCAATACACAAGGTACTATGATGATCTAAAGTCCAAGAATCACATGTACTAAGCGAGTCACATTCAATGAACTTATTATCTAATAAGCACCTACATAATTGTTTTAGTGTCTCCACACAAATGATTATGAGATCAATCATCCTCTTCATAAGAGTAAGCATAGTATGTATTAATCTATTCAGATTCACTAATCCTCATTTCAATGATCTCATGATTAGGAACATTTTAGTTTTGAGTTATCTAAAATTTAGATATTATTAACAGGATCATCATCATGATTCTAAAAGCATTGCTCAAAACTATGAATTTAACATAATTAATTCAATAATTAAATATGGATAAAGAAAATGTCTTTAAATAAATGAATTATTTTATTAATAAATGAATAAGATTACAAAGTATATGCTGCATCATATCAAATGTGATTGACTTGTGTGCATACTACTTTCAATCTCCCATTTGCACTAATGTCAATTGATACCTTAAATAGAAAAAGGCGGGAGGAGTTGGCAATGGTAGTAGCTTAGGATGAGCAAATAAAGGAAATGAAGAGAATGAAAAATCGAGTTCAAGTATCTGAGGTAGTTGGAAGAGAAATTGTTACAGTGGAGACTCGTCCAACTTTATTGGATAGAATAAAGTAAGTATCGAGTGCAGATGAGGACTGCGAGAAGATAAGGGAACGAATGGCAAAATGGGAAGATTTAAATTCAAAATAGACAAAGATGAAATCCTTAGATGCGAAGGAAGAGTGTGGGTATTGATATTGATCATGTCAGATCGAGATCCGCAACTGAGGTTAGATACTACGTATCACCCTTAGACAGATGAACAAAGCGCAAGAACAATTCAAACGTTAGAGAAGATGCTACGAGCATATGGTAGGCATCTTAAGGGAAAGTTAAGTCCAAGATTAATAACATATTTCAAGGTATTAAAAAGGTTAGAAGGAGTAACTTATGAGGTAGTCTTACCTCCGGAGCTGGAACATATTTATAACGTGTTTCGTATGTCAGTTTTTGCGATCCTATAATCAGGATTACAAACATGTGATAGAATATAAACCTATGTAGGTTAAAAAAGATTTAACATATGGAGAAATTCATGTTCAAATAATTGACGGGAAATAACAAGCTTAGAGGAATAAAGATTTGGTATCTTCTGTTAAAGCAGTATGGATGAACCACAATGCAGACGAACCAATGTGGGAACTCGAAGAAAAGATGAAGAAAAAATGATAATAATCTTTTAGTTAACCTTGTAATAGTGATTCCAAAGATGGAATCCTTATAATGGGGGAAGAATGTAATAATCTAAAACTTTGCTAATACTTGTAATGTGATCTTAAAGGATTAATAAATATTGATTCCTCTAATCTAATCAATAAGTATGTGTTGCTCTATATGCGTTAATGAATTGTGAAAGAATAAAATTTTCCCAAAAAAAAAAAAAAATGAGAAAAACACTATGCATGCATAAAGCGTTTTTTATTTTTTTTTTATATTTCACATTCACGAATAGCGTTTATACGGGGTATAAAAGCATATTTACTATTCAAAAATACAAGAATAAAAAATTGATTAAATGTTTAACTAAGTCAGTTGGTATCAAACTAGGAGAGAAAATCCTAGTTATTATTTGGTTTAGTTAGAAAGTTAACTAGGTTAACCAAACTAAGAACTAAACCCTAAATTAAGTTACAAAAACCATAATTGATGATCCAAGCCCAACTTGAGATGGTGTTTGGTGTTGTAGAGATTAATTGGTCCAATCCTTAATACATTAATTGTTTAAGGTCAAATTGGTAGAGATTGCATTAGTTGGCCCAACCTAAATTAATATAGTCCAAATGAATTATGTAAAGAAGTCCAAGAATGGGAATAAATTCCAAGCCCAATGATTTAATTAATGAGTGGCCCAAACCCTAAAAAATTGGTGGGGATATGGTGTATGCATATATGAAATTAATGTATATGTATATATGCATATAATGTAATAAAAGAAAAGGGAAAATGAGAAAATTTTGGGGGGCTTGTAAGGCCCAGACAGGCAACCTAGTGGGAGGAGAAAAGGAAGACTTTTAGGGTTATTTTGGTTGGCTCAAAGTGCATTTGTAGAAGAAAAAAGGAGAAGTGATGGCTAAGAAATGTGTAAATGTTAGGTTAAGGCTATGATGGAGGTCACTTAGGAGCTAGGTAGGAGCATTCTTGTCTCGCAATAAAATATAAACTTATTGTATGGAATGAAAATATATTTCTCGACATTACTCACTCCTTATGACAAGTCTACTAACATATAAAACTTTACATGAGTTTTATCTCCTTCTATTCTAACTCTATTTTATGAGGTTATAGCCTAAGGATTCTCCTTCCTAAGGTTTATAACCTACAATTCTAATACCAACCTATGACGCCCCCAAATTCAGATACTTGTACCTTGAATATGGTTCTTGACGACCCAACTCATGCATCAACTAATAACATCTCAAATGCAAAATAGTAGAAATATTTACATTGATATAACATAAATACTTGTGTCCCAAGTCTCGTAACCATAACTAATACATGACACAACTTAAATAATATGTTCTAACATAAGTCTTAATACAACATATAATAACATCGTCTATGACATAACAATAAAACTACTCAGCAACCTTGCCTTTACCCTTATCTTTTCCTGAGTCGATGCCTTGCTCAGTCTTAACTATAATGTTTAAGAAAAATAAGAGTGAGCAACAAATTTGCTCAACAAGTATAAAGGTACAAAAGTAAGCATTTATGTGTAAGGTTTCATAATCTCAAGGGATATAACAATATTTAATAGCTCATAAATTTAGTAAATGAATTGTGAACAAATTAAGTTTCAATAGTTTCAAATCTAATCATTTCTACTACTGAAGAGTCATTATAGATTGAAGGATTTTTAGATGAAATCAAGAATTTTGATTTTTTCAAATTGATGAATATGTTGTACTGAGTGATCGCTATGGATCGCTATGGACCGTGAATACATGCTTGAATTAAGTATTTCACTGAAAATCCACAACATAAATAAGTACAGTAGTGATCAGTCTAAAGTACCCTATGTTATGTATAACACTCAAACATGCAGTTCACGCGCATATCGGTTTCCCAATGTAAAGTAATTTTTCCTTCTATAAGGGTTGTTCATCTCAGCATATTATAAAAATCCACACCAAGGCAATTGATTTGGATAGTTTTCTCAAAGAAATATGATTGATTCACAATCGGTCTTATCATTGGTCTAGCCAATACAAATGGCATAGACGTTCTTTCCAAAATAATTAGGAATAATTGATACATTAAATGTTCGCAAACAGGGTTCAAACAATTATTCAAGAGTATAACTATGATTTAAATCAAGTTTCAGAGTATATAATTCAATCTTCAAGAATATAAATAAAACAAAAATTATTCCATCAATTAATTCTATTTATACGATTAATAAGAATACAAGTTAGAGTAATTGCTTGAATAGTCGACTATACTATATCCGACTTTAATTTCTTATCCTTTGAACAACCTATGTTCATCATGATTATCTAACAGTTAATTTCTATTAACCTTCACACAAATATCTAGTTGATCTAACTTACTAGTTCTATACAACTAGGACTCATAAATTATTTTTATTATTCACTTATCATACATATTCTCCATAAATAAAATTATTTGTTTAATTATTATTGTCCCTATTTTCCTTTATTTAATTCATTCCTTAATCATCACAAATAAAATAATATTTAATATTATTTTATTTGTTTAATTTTCCTTAAACATCATTTAATTATCCACACTTTGGTTTCATTATCTCCCCAGTAAAGTGTTCTCACTTCACTTATTTATGATTTATTATTATTTAATTATTAATTTCTTTGTTCATAAAATTATTTAAGTTATTATTTTATTTGTTTAATCACTAATTAGAGTAACATTTGCTCTTATTTTAGTTATTTATGCTTCATTAATTCACAATTAAAATAATTCTTAATATTATTTTAAATTTTTATCCTTTATTAATTCACAACTAAATTAATCGCATTTTAATTGTTTAACTCTCATTAATTCATAATTAAATAACCTATAACATTATTATTAATTCACAATTAAAATAATCCGTAATATTATTTTAATTGTTTAGGTATTATTAATTCATAATTAAAATAATCTATAACATTATTATTAGTTCATAATTAAAATAATTCTTAATATTATTTTAATTGTTTATGTCTCATTAATTCATAATTAAAATAATCTATAATATTATTTTAATTGTTTATACATTATTAATTCACAATTAAAATAATCCTTAATATTATTTCAAGGCAGTCTTGTTGTCTGACGATGATGCAAGCCAAAATATTAAGAAAATGATGTGTTGGATACTTGTATTTGTATAAAGTCATAATAATTGTTGTAATACGAACAAGCAAACCGTGTAACCGAATATTATATGAATGATATTATTTATTATCATCATAATATTGTTATGTCTTTACTTTGATATAACTTAGAATTGTTAAAAATCTATTAATCTGAATAAGTGTATTGAAAATATGGACTGATCATGTTATGTCGATACTCTGAACTTCAGATAGATAATAAAACATTAAAACAATGTTTATAAAGAACTATGAATCTGAATGGGGATAATGATTAACATTGTGAGTACTATAAGACCAGAGATTTAGTACCGATAAAGAAACCAAATTCATCGCAAGGTTTCTCTGTTCCAAGTATAAGTGTGTTAATAATATTGTGAACTTTAGATAAATAAAAAATATCAATATGAAGAGATAGTTCTATAATGATAGATATATCTAAGTAAGGGTATTGAATGATATAAGGCGTTATTTAAGAAAAAGAATCTTACCACAAATAAATTTACAAATATTTATCACAAGGTTCTTCTGTTCCAAGGACCATCCTATTATTAATACTGTAAATCTTAAATATATAAAATTATAGATCATCTAAATCTTAAGGTTAAAATGGTAAAAATGAGTATTAAGTCTATTGCATCGATTACAAGAACTTAGTATGAAATGATGAAAGATCATTGGGAATTAAGATGAGAACTTTATTTATGAAACTATTGGATTGAATGAGGGTATTGATAATATGGATTGTTCATGTTATTATTGATACTTTGAAATTCAGTTTGATAAGATTTATGGATAAATGTAACGTCTATAAACTTAACGATTTAACATTTATTGTTATCCGTGTTTACGAATGAACTACTAGTTGATACTTATAGAAGGATAAGATCGAAACTAAGTTAAGATCCAAGAATTAAGTAATTAATGAAATGTCTATAATAGATTAGTACAACTAATATGATTATAGGATCATTGGTTAAGTTATTAGTAGATTGTATGAAAGTTTAATGCACAAAGTCCGTTGTAACAAGTATGGAGATTTTGGGACGTGACAGTTAGTATTAGAACTGTAGGTTATAACTCTAAGGTAACTAGTACCTAAGGATATAATTTGATGGATTAAGAATAAGTGAAATTGTGAAGAGTCTATAGATAATTAAAAGATATTCATAAATCTTATTAAATCGTAATACATAAAAATATTATGTGAAAGAAATATACTAAATAAAATTAAACTCTTTACAAGAATTGTTGGAGATGAATGGACTCATAAAGAGTTCTCAAGCAAGCAATAAGATAAAATACAATCTTAAATATTGTTATGTGAAACTGTTTTATCAAAATGAAACGGTGTGTTTGGTATTATGTGTAATTATATTATTAATACATAAAACCTGAAAGGAAAGGAGTAAACTCATAAAGAAATGTAAATGATAAATGAATGAATTAAAGAAAATTCATAGTTAAATAATAAGTAGGGATTTCAATTGAAAACTCATGTTAGCAAAATTGAGTAGAACGAATCTTTTGTATGGGTAAAAGTTTAATATGTGTCAGAGAACCGATCTAACTACACTATTAGTACGAATGATTTGTAGTCAGTGTTTTCAAAGCAGGATATAGACTGAATGAGATCATTTGACGATAGTGTGGATGAGACGAAAAACTGATTCATTAGTTCTTGGGTAGAGGAAACAATCAGTTTACTATATTGATAAGTAAATTAAAATCTTGTGTTAAAGTATTTCTCGTATGTATATTTTGAGAATGTGATTCTTTTCTCATATATATATATATATATATATATATATATATATATATATATATATATATTAAATAATTATTAGTTGTTATGTCAAAATTATAGTTTAAAAATATTTGTATGTTAGTTACTGTAATGACCCAAAATATTATGAAATAGTTCGATAAAAATTTGCGTCATAATTAAGTAATGAAATGAAATTAACGTTTAATTTATTGTGCATCATGAATAATCATATCAATGTGTATGAGGTTGGAATTAAAGGGAAGCTCACTCGGTGGAATTGTTAAACCAAGTTACTAACCTAGAAATAATAATAACGATAATGATACGAACGAAACCCTAAACCGATAATCTAATCGTTAGGTTTGATAATTAAACCGGCGTACGGTAGACGAAATAAATTAAATAAAAGCCTAATTGGATGATTTAATTAATACAAGTAGGACCTTTGATGATTATAACCCTAAGCGTAGCCGTGAGCATGCTAGGATTAATTTTGGTTACCAATTATATTATGTGAATTAAGGGTAACAATTAATGCCTAACTCATTGGAATTTAATTTAATAAACCCTAGAATTAATTATGGGAGCCCAAGTAGATTAAATGGGGAGCCCAAGTGGAATTAATTGGTAGCCCAATGAAATTAATTCCTAGAACCCAAATGATGGCCCAAACCAAAGTCAAATGGTCAAGATACTTACAAGTTGATTTATATATATATGTATGTATAATAGCCAAATAAAATGCTAAAAGAAAATCAAAAACCTAGGGAAAATAGGGGGGCTCTCGGCAGCAACAAGGGGAGGGGGCTCATGTCTCCAAGCTCCCCAAATTACTCCCACAAAAACTCTTCCCAACACCCCATCAATTCCCCCAAAAGGTGGAGCATGTTTGTTGACTAATTAGGGACTAAATTAACCAAGTATGGATTAATTAAGAGGGCCTAACTAAGCTTAGCAAACCTCTATAAATAGAAGGCTTGACCAACTCTTGCAAGAGTTGGTTCATTTACTAGAGAAATCCTAGAGAGAAAAGCAAGAAAGTTAGAGAGAAGCAAGAAGTTCTTAAAGTGTTCTTGAGAGTAGAACAAAAGAAAAATACCAAGAGAGTGTGTGAGGGTACTCGGCTGCTAGGAGGAAGTTCTTGGATGTCCAACAACTTCATCGACTACTTCGGAAAGCAACGGAAGCGAGCTAATAGGAGCGAGAGGTATAAAATCACATAAAACCCTAGTTTCATGCTCCTTGTTATCCATTATGTGATTTCTTTGGTAGAAAACTAATTTTCAAAATCTAAAAAGGTAGAAACATGCTAGATTGATATATCTAGGGTTACATGGGTTTAATATGAATTTTTGGGTGTATTTATGTGGAAAGATTTCATCAAAATCATCAAATAAGTTTTTACCGACGAAAACCAAGTAACCAAAATCATGGCAGCCACCTCCCGAAATTTCTGGGCATGATCCGTAATTCGGATTCATGATCCGTAAATTTCTGGTGTTAGATGCGTAAGATACGAAGATTCTCCAAGTGGAATCACTTCGATCCGATTTAAAATGAGCAAGTTATGATTTTTTTACCAAAACACACCCACTGTTTTAGGGCTGTGCACAACAGTCCGGTTTGGAGCCAATTTCCGTGACCAAAACAAATCCAAATTTGATGTTTGATGACAGAAAAATGTAGTTCGGGAAGTTACGAATCCATCGATACCAAATAGGCCTCGATCGGACTTGTAGATTTCATTTTATTCACGTTCTAGCCGGAGACCCCAAGTCAGGAAAAACATAAAAGCAATCTGCCTATTTTTGGAAAAAAACCGACCGGTTCGCCAATTTCCGGTTTTTCTTGAAATCTTAGGGGGGCCGGTTCAGTCCTTTTTAGGCCGGTTCTTGCTTCGGTTCCTAAACAGAAAATGCTTGTTATTTTATGAAGAAAATTATCAAAATTTAAAATCCGAAATTTTTTGTAATTTGGTATTTATTAGAATTAATGGTGGATTAAAGCTTACTAAATTGCTAATAAGTATGGGAAAATTATTTTTAATTTCAGAAAAATAATATTTGACCTATTGGCATGCTATTTAAGTGTTATAAAATAAAATTTGAAATTATTGGAGTGATTCACTATATATTAGCTATTTATTAGTGTATAAATAGGCTAATAATCTAATTAAATATTATTTAATAAATATTAAATAATATATGAAGTTATGTAATTAATTAATTATGATTTAATGAATATTAAATAATAATTAAAGGATGTTAAGATGAATGAGTTAGTTATTTATTATTTAATTGCACTTAAATAATAAGTAAAGTTAAATAAATAATTAATTATTATTTAATTAAAATTAAATAGTGATGAAAGGATAATTAAAGTTAATAAATTAATTATTTATTATTTAATTAATATTAAATAATAAGTAAGGTTAATTAATTAATTAATTATTATTTAACTAATATTAAATAATAATTAAAGGATATTAAAGTTATTAAACTAATTAATTATTATTTAATTAATATTAAATAATAAGTAAGGTTAAATAATTAATCAATTATTATTTAATTAATATTAAATAATAATTAAAGGAGATTGAAGTTAATAATCTAATTATTTATTATTTAATATAATAAATAATAAGTAAAGTTAATTAGTTAATTAATTATTATTTAATTACATATTAAATAATAATTAAAGGGTACGTGAATACTTAAAATATTATTAAATGATTAATAATATTAGTAAACCCTTAAAATATTATTAAATAATTAATAATATTGGGAATTGAATTAAGGTATTATCATGTGATTAATAATACTAACTTGTAATTAGGTTATTATCCAAATATGATATTATTATCTTGGAGGTATGTGTTAGGGAGTCAATGTGCTAAGTGGTAACTTAATTAAGACGTAACATAAATCCCTATATGTCATACTAATTGATAGGCCAACGTTATCAATGTTAGGTCTTTCAAATGAGGTTTAATTACACGGTATTAGCTATACGCCGCGAGCCAGGCAAGTTCTCTATCCTTACTCAATATTTACATTGAGCAAATTTCGCAGACATTGTTAAGTGGTATATTTAGTATAAATTATTCCACATCATTGTGTTTATTGAAATTCGCACATAGTGCAGTTGAACTGTGATTCTTTTATTGAGTCATAGACTAATTAAAGTTTTCTTTTCGAGAACTATTCAAAGAGAAGTCTATGCCAATTGTTTCGGCTAGACGACAATGAAATTTATTTTAAAAGTTATCCAAACTAGTCATTGGTGCAGATTCTTGACTGAGAGAGCAACCCTTAATGGGGGAAATATTAAGTGTCGGATATTCCGATACAAGTCAGAGTTAAATGCTATGCATATACATGGTGTACAAGAGGCTGATCCCCTTGAGTACAATACTGGCGGATTAAATTTATAAAAGGGTCAGTCTAATGATTGATACCTGGGAGTTCACGGTCTATTTGACCACTCAGTAGTCAATAATCAATTCTCTAATCTTTTATTCTGAGTCTTGATTATGTTGTTTAGTAAATAATCAATCTTCATTCTTTCATTTGATTATTGAATTATGTAAACCAGTTTCAATATCGTTAATTCATTTCGATTTCTGTTTTATTCATTCATGATATATCTTGTGGATTCATATTATACTTGCTGAGCAATTTAGTTGCTCACTCTTGTTGTATCATGAATTATTTGCAGTTAAACCCGAGAGTTCCAAAAAAGACAAGGGCAAGGGAAAGCTTAAAGAATAGATGCATGTTAAATATTATATGCTACTGTTCTGTTTTGTAATCGTGGACCCATTTATTATTATTATTATGCATTCATGATGTTTGTAATTAAGGTTATAGACCTTGGGACCATAGTGAACCTTTTGTAATAGACAACTTATGTTTATTTATTCCGCGTTAGTTATATATGTTGTCTGAAGGTGTTTGGATGTTTATTTTGGTGA
The DNA here is from genome assembly GCA_947179155.2 of Hedera helix. Taxonomy (NCBI): domain Eukaryota; kingdom Viridiplantae; phylum Streptophyta; class Magnoliopsida; order Apiales; family Araliaceae; genus Hedera; species Hedera helix. The sequence continues at coordinate 17,856,378 of OX359275.1, read as the reverse complement.
GCACAAATGTCGAGGTATTGGAATCCGAATTTGGGGGCGTCACAGGTTGGTATCAGAGCTGTAGGTTATAAACGTTAGGATTTGCGAAACCTAGGTTATAACCTTAGTATTAAACTCAGATCGAGTGCGTTAGAAAAAAAAAATGGATCGGGGAGATTCATGGAGTTTTGTATATTAGAGGTGGATTGTGGAAATTCATCGAGCCGATTGTTGTACATAATGAAATATTATTTCATTTCATCAATGAATATATTTTGTTGTGATACTGACGTTATACTGTTTGCTTGTTTTCTGTCTATGGTTATAGGATGACTGAGAGGGGAGAGTCTAGCAGAGCAGTGGAGGATGACTGTGTAGACAAACATATTGTCTTCACCGAGCCGATAGTTCCAGTGGTACCTATCCAGCCACTAGTGACTGATCAAGAGGAGGATCCGGAAGAAGATTATGAGCGGGGGAATGCATAACCTGTTATAGGAGGAGTAACGAGGTTCTACAGTGAAGATGAAGAGGATGAGGTCGAGGAGACCGACGCTGAGGAGGAAGATGAACCCGCAGAATATGCTGATGGCATGGGCACTATCGCCAATGACATCATAGAGGAGCTGACTGCTAGGAACGATGAGCTTGAAGATGGAGTTCGTCAGATAGAGGAAGAGAACCAGACTCACCAGGAATTGGAAGATGGCTATAAGGATGTAGCCTACCAGTTAGGGGATGAGGTGAGGGAACTAAAAGCACAGCTGCAGGAGTATGAGCACTCCGCACAGCTGAACGGACCCCTACTACATAAGATGGTAGACCGCAATGCAAAATTGAGGGAGGAGAAGGATCAGGCCAAATTGAGTTTGGCAGAATTACAGGTGAGGCATGAAGTCATGAAGGCCGAGTTTAATCGAGAGATTGCGGAAAGAGTTCGCATATCCGAGGCATTGATAAGGTCGGCCAGACGGGTAGGACAGCTAGAGGCCGAGGTTAGGAGCAGTGCTACCAGGATTGACACAGCAAGTTTCGCCTTGGACACTGCCTTTGGCAGAATGAGGAGCAGAATTCAGAGGTATCCTCGGGAGGATTACTTGGATAGACGGGTGATAAGCAGAAGGGTGGTGGACACGATTTCTAGGAGGGAACACCTGGAGGCCATCCGTCGATCTGACCAGTGATAGAATGACCTATCTAGGGAGATAGTTTAAACCCACTTTTGTCCATAGGGTTATGTTAAGTTTTAAACCTCGTGATATGAGAAGTGTTAAGTTTAAATACATCCCCACTTTTGTGTTTTAGGGGAGTGTATTCCTTGTAAATCCCATTACTGATGTTCTTGGGGATGGATTTTGACATCCCGTCTTTTATGGACTATAGGGATAGTAAGCATTTATAGAAGTATGCCTGTAATGTATGTGTCTAACACTACCAATTGGTATATGAATATAAATGCGGCATTATGATTATTAACTGATTAGATTGGGCTTAATTTTGTGTCAACTCTTAAATAATTACAATGGATTGCATAAAATGTAAATTTTGAAACAATAAACTAAGGTTTTGTTTTTAAACAGACAATGCCGCCCAGAAGACAACCACGAAACCCGAGGGTAGAAGAATCGGTAAATAATGTTGAGGGTCAAGTAGACCCAATGAGGGCTTTTGCTAACATATTAGCAGAAGCGATGCAAGGCAGACCAGCTACAGTGGTGGAACAGCCAGCAAGTCACCTAGCAAACTTTAAAGATTTCAAATTGGTAGGACCGCCAGAGTTCCGCGGGACTACTGATCCAATTGAAGCCCAGACATGGGTGGAGGAGTTGGAAAAGGTATTCGAGGTCGCAAGAGTGGCCGAAGAACAGAAAACGTCGTTTGCTACCTTCATGATGAAGGGTGAGGCAAACTTCTGGTGGAAGGCCAACAGAAATAGAGCGGGGGATGGAATAATAACATGGACGAGATTCAAGGAACTATTTTTCGAAAATTATTTCCCGGAAAGTATAAAGACAAGGATGGAAATGAGATTTTTAGATTTGAAACAAGGAAATATGTCGATGGCAGAATATGCCGCCAAATTCAATGAATTGGCAAGGTTTGCTCCACACCAAGTGGATACTGAAGCAAGAAAGGCCCGTAGATTTGAACAAGGGTTGAAGTCATGGGTGTATGGAAAAGTTGCGATGCTACAGATCAACACATTTGCAACTTTACTTGAAAAGGCAATCATCGCAGAAGGAGGGAATGACGCTTTGGCAAAGAATCAACACGATCAGAAGAACAAGAAGGGTCACGAGGGACACCGATCAGGCAATAATGAGGGAAACAACTCGAACAAAAGAAAGTGGAACGACAGTCAAGTGTCAGGAGGAAGTAAATCTGGTGGGGAGACGAAGAAATCAAATAAATGTGATAAGTGCGGTAAGAATCACTCTGGGGAGTGCATGAAAGGAAAGGGGGTTTGCTTTAATTGTGGACAGTCGGGACACTTTGCTCCACAATGCCAGAAACCGAAGAGAGGGGACTGCTTTACGTGCGGAGCTTCCGACCACCAGAAAAAGGATTGCCCGAAGAGGAAAAACGACTCAGGCAGTGCAAGTCAGGGGAATAATCGCAAATTATCTATCGGGGGGCCAACACAGCAGAGCAGGCCAGTGGCACGAACTTTCAACATGACCGTGCAGGATGCTATGGAGTCAAAGGAAGTGGTGGCAGGTATTCTTCCGATCAATAATATAAATGCATATGTGTTATTTGATTCGGGTGCAACCTGTTCATTCATATCAGAAGATTGTGCTAAAAGGATAAATACATCTCGCGAGAAATTAGAACACCCCATGAATATAGAAATAGCAAACAAGGAAGTAATTCCCGTAGAGCATATTTATAAGAACTGTTGTGTTGAGATAAGAGATTTTAAGATGTTAGTGAACTTGATCCCAATAAAGTTGGGAGAGTTTGATATTATACTTGGTATGGATTGGTTGTCAAGTCACGGAGCTGTGATTGACTGCCAGAAGAAGTGCATACGCCTGAAGACTCCAAACAAGTCGAAGGTGGTATTTTATGGAAGTAAATCGCCAAGACAATCTGGTTGTCTGACGATAATACAAGCAAAGAGGTTGCTCAGAAAAGGTTGCATAGGTTATCTGGCCCATGTGTTAGATACTCGAAGAGTACAGGGAGAAATGGGACAGATACATGTGGTAAGGGAATTCGCTGACGTATTCCCAGATGAATTGCCGGGTTTACCGCCGGATAGGGAAGTGGAGTTCGTAATTGATTTGGCACTGGGGACAGCACCGATCTCTAAAGCACCATACAGAATGGCTCCGGTAGAGCTGAAGGAATTGGTGATACAACTGCAAGAGTTGTTGGAAAAGAAGTACATTCAGCCGAGTGTATCTCCTTGGGGGGCTCCAGTGCTGTTTGTTAAGAAAAAGGATGGATCATTAAGGCTTTGTGTCGACTATAGAGAGTTGAACAAAGTTACGATTAAGAACAAGTACCCGTTGCCCAGGTTCGACGATCTGTTTGATCAACTGAAGGGAGCAAAGTACTTTTCGAAGATTGACTTGAGAACGGGTTACCACCAGTTGAAGGTGAGACCGGGAGATATACCCAAGACAGCATTCAGAACTCGATACGGTCACTTTGAGTTTCTGGTAATGTCTTTCGGGTTAACAAATGCACCAGCTGCATTTATGGACATGATGAACAGAATATTCAAGCAGTACTTGGACAGGTTTGTCGTGGTATTCATAGATGACATCTTGGTGTATTCAAAGACAGAGGAAGAGCACGCCGAACATCTGAGGATAGTACTGGAGACACTGAGGAAGGAGGAGTTGTATGCAAAATTTTCCAAGTGTGAATTTTGGCTACAAAGGGTGCAGTTTTTGGGGCACGTGATCGACAAAGAAGGTGTTTCAGTAGATCCAGCGAAGGTGGAAGCGGTTATAAACTGGGAGCAACCAAGACGCCAACCGAAGTCAGAAGTTTCTTGGGATTGGCAGGTTACTACAGGAGATTCATTCAAGATTTCTCAAAGTTAGCAATGCCATTGACGAATTTGACAAGGAAGACGGTTAAATTCGTATGGACGGATAAATGTGAGGAAAGTTTTAGGGAATTAAAGAAGAGGCTTAGTAAAGCACCAGTGTTGTCATTGTCAGATGATACCGGGGGATTTGTGGTTTACAGTGATGCGTCGCACAAGGGGCTTGGTTGCGTCCTGATGCAACACGGCAGAGTCATTGCATATGCGTCACGACAGTTGAAGGACTATGAGAAGGGGTATCCGACTCATGACCTGGAGTTAGCAGCAGTAGTGTTTGCATTGAAGATCTGAAGGCACTATCTGTATGGGGAAAAGTGCGAGATATACACAGACCACAAAAGTCTGAAGTATATCTTCACTCAAAAGGAGCTAAACATGAGACAGAGAAGATGGCTAGAATTGATCAAGGACTACGATTGTGAAATTCTATACCATCCGGGTAAAGCTAATGTTGTAGCAGATGCTCTGAGTAGAAAGGGCAGGGAGAAATTGATGAGATTGACAACTCAGGAGGAGTTAATAAAGGATATGGAAAGATTGGAATTAGAAATCACATATCCCAAAGAGGCAGGCGAGAAACTGTTTGCCATAGAGGCAAGTCCGACCTTGATGGACAAAATAAAGGAAGCTCAGGAAGTAGATGATGAATGCATTGGCATCAAGAAGCGGCTATCTGAAGGAGAGAAATTAAAGTACTCAGTGGATAGCGCGGGGATGATCCGAATTGAAGGAAGAGTTTGGGTACCGATGGTTCCCGAATTGAGAGAAGAAATTCTACAAGAGGCCCACAGTACTAGATATTCGATACATCCGGGCAGTACGAAAATATATCAAGATCTACGTCGGTATTTGTGGTGGCCTAATATGAAGAGGGAAGTGGCTGAATGTGTCAGCCGGTGTTTAACTTGCCAGAGGGTTAAAGCAGAACATCAGAAACCGGGTGGGCTGCTACAACCGTTGGAAATTCCGGAATGGAAATGGGAGCATATCACGATGGACTTTGTGGTAGGACTTCCAGCAACTCAGAAGGGATACGATGCAATCTGGGTGATTGTGGATCGTTTGACAAAATCTGCACATTTTCTACCGATCAGAATCAGGTATAATTTGGGACAGTTGGCAAAGCTATATGTTAAAGAAATTGTATCATGACATGGAGTGCCGGTATCTATCATATCCGATAGGGATCCGCGCTTTACGTCAAATTTCTGGAGAAGTCTACAGGAAAGGATGGGGACGCAGTTAAGGTTAAGTACCGCGTATCATCCTCAGACTGATGGGCAGAGTGAAAGGACGATTCAGACACTGGAAGATATGCTAAGAGCATGTGTCATGGATTTTAAAGGCAGTTGGGATGACCAGTTACCTTTGGTGGAGTTCGCATACAATAACAGTTATCATGCTAGTATTGGCATGCCACCATACGAAGCATTATACGGGAGAAAATGTCGAACACCACTGTGTTGGGATGAGGTTGGTGAGCGCAGACTGCTGGGACCGGAATTGGTACAGCAAACCGTGGACGTCATCAACATAATAAGAGCTAGGTTAGTTGCAGCTCAGGATCGTCAGAAGAAGTATGCCGATTTGCATCGTCAGAAACGGGACTTTGAAGTTGGCAGCTTTGTGTTTTTGAAAGTATCACCGTGGAAGGGGAAGATACGGTTTGGTAAGAACGGGAAACTGAGTCCGAGATTCGTAGGACCTTTTGAAGTGCTAAAACGAGTAGGTGAAGTGGCGTACGAGGTGGCTCTACCTCCTGAACTGGAGCACATTCACAACGTGTTTCATGTTTCAGTTTTGCGGCCATATAAACCGGACTACAAGCATGTGATATCCTACGAACCAATTCAGGTAGAAAAGGATTTAACGTACGAAGAAATTCCTATACAAATTCTAGATAGGAAGGAGCAGACGCTAAGGAATAAAGTCATACACTCTGTTAAAGTGTTATGGAGGAATCTCAACGTCGAAGAAGCTACATGGGAGCTGGAAGAAAAGATGAGGAGGAATTATCCTAATCTTTTTGAGTAACCTTATGCTTGTAATTCCGGGGACGGAATTTTTATAAGGGGGGGAGGATGTAATGACCCAAAATATTATGAAATAGTTCGATAAAAATTTGCGTCATAATTAAGTAATGAAATGAAATTAACGTTTAATTTATTGTGCATCATGAATAATCATATCAATGTGTATGAGGTTGGAATTAAAGGGAAGCTCACTCGGTGGAATTGTTAAACCAAGTTACTAACCTAGAAATAATAATAACGATAATGATACGAACGAAACCCTAAACCGATAATCTAATCGTTAGGTTTGATAATTAAACCGGCGTACGGTAGACGAAATAAATTAAATAAAAGCCTAATTGGATGATTTAATTAATACAAGTAGGACCTTTGATGATTATAACCCTAAGCGTAGCCGTGAGCATGCTAGGATTAATTTTGGTTACCAATTATATTATGTGAATTAAGGGTAACAATTAATGCCTAACTCATTGGAATTTAATTTAATAAACCCTAGAATTAATTATGGGAGCCCAAGTAGATTAAATGGGGAGCCCAAGTGGAATTAATTGGTAGCCCAATGAAATTAATTCCTAGAACCCAAATGATGGCCCAAACCAAAGTCAAATGGTCAAGATACTTACAAGTTGATTTATATATATATGTATGTATAATAGCCAAATAAAATGCTAAAAGAAAATCAAAAACCTAGGGAAAATAGGGGGGCTCTCGGCAGCAACAAGGGGAGGGGGCTCATGTCTCCAAGCTCCCCAAATTACTCCCACAAAAACTCTTCCCAACACCCCATCAATTCCCCCAAAAGGTGGAGCATGTTTGTTGACTAATTAGGGACTAAATTAACCAAGTATGGATTAATTAAGAGGGCCTAACTAAGCTTAGCAAACCTCTATAAATAGAAGGCTTGACCAACTCTTGCAAGAGTTGGTTCATTTACTAGAGAAATCCTAGAGAGAAAAGCAAGAAAGTTAGAGAGAAGCAAGAAGTTCTTAAAGTGTTCTTGAGAGTAGAACAAAAGAAAAATACCAAGAGAGTGTGTGAGGGTACTCGGCTGCTAGGAGGAAGTTCTTGGATGTCCAACAACTTCATCGACTACTTCGGAAAGCAACGGAAGCGAGCTAATAGGAGCGAGAGGTATAAAATCACATAAAACCCTAGTTTCATGCTCCTTGTTATCCATTATGTGATTTCTTTGGTAGAAAACTAATTTTCAAAATCTAAAAAGGTAGAAACATGCTAGATTGATATATCTAGGGTTACATGGGTTTAATATGAATTTTTGGGTGTATTTATGTGGAAAGATTTCATCAAAATCATCAAATAAGTTTTTACCGACGAAAACCAAGTAACCAAAATCATGGCAGCCACCTCCCGAAATTTCTGGGCATGATCCGTAATTCGGATTCATGATCCGTAAATTTCTGGTGTTAGATGCGTAAGATACGAAGATTCTCCAAGTGGAATCACTTCGATCCGATTTAAAATGAGCAAGTTATGATTTTTTTACCAAAACACACCCACTGTTTTAGGGCTGTGCACAACAGTCCGGTTTGGAGCCAATTTCCGTGACCAAAACAAATCCAAATTTGATGTTTGATGACAGAAAAATGTAGTTCGGGAAGTTACGAATCCATCGATACCAAATAGGCCTCGATCGGACTTGTAGATTTCATTTTATTCACGTTCTAGCCGGAGACCCCAAGTCAGGAAAAGCATAAAAGCAATCTGCCTATTTTTGGAAAAAAACCGACCGGTTCGCCAATTTCCGGTTTTTCTTGAAATCTTAGGGGGGCCGGTTCAGTCCTTTTTAGGCCGGTTCTTGCTTCGGTTCCTAAACAGAAAATGCTTGTTATTTTATGAAGAAAATTATCAAAATTTAAAATCCGAAATTTTTTGTAATTTGGTATTTATTAGAATTAATGGTGGATTAAAGCTTACTAAATTGCTAATAAGTATGGGAAAATTATTTTTAATTTCAGAAAAATAATATTTGACCTATTGGCATGCTATTTAAGTGTTATAAAATAAAATTTGAAATTATTGGAGTGATTCACTATATATTAGCTATTTATTAGTGTATAAATAGGCTAATAATCTAATTAAATATTATTTAATAAATATTAAATAATATATGAAGTTATGTAATTAATTAATTATGATTTAATGAATATTAAATAATAATTAAAGGATGTTAAGATGAATGAGTTAGTTATTTATTATTTAATTGCACTTAAATAATAAGTAAAGTTAAATAAATAATTAATTATTATTTAATTAAAATTAAATAGTGATGAAAGGATAATTAAAGTTAATAAATTAATTATTTATTATTTAATTAATATTAAATAATAAGTAAGGTTAATTAATTAATTAATTATTATTTAACTAATATTAAATAATAATTAAAGGATATTAAAGTTATTAAACTAATTAATTATTATTTAATTAATATTAAATAATAAGTAAGGTTAAATAATTAATCAATTATTATTTAATTAATATTAAATAATAATTAAAGGAGATTGAAGTTAATAATCTAATTATTTATTATTTAATATAATAAATAATAAGTAAAGTTAATTAGTTAATTAATTATTATTTAATTACATATTAAATAATAATTAAAGGGTACGTGAATACTTAAAATATTATTAAATGATTAATAATATTAGTAAACCCTTAAAATATTATTAAATAATTAATAATATTGGGAATTGAATTAAGGTATTATCATGTGATTAATAATACTAACTTGTAATTAGGTTATTATCCAAATATGATATTATTATCTTGGAGGTATGTGTTAGGGAGTCAATGTGCTAAGTGGTAACTTAATTAAGACGTAACATAAATCCCTATATGTCATACTAATTGATAGGCCAACGTTATCAATGTTAGGTCTTTCAAATGAGGTTTAATTACACGGTATTAGCTATACGCCGCGAGCCAGGCAAGTTCTCTATCCTTACTCAATATTTACATTGAGCAAATTTCGCAGACATTGTTAAGTGGTATATTTAGTATAAATTATTCCACATCATTGTGTTTATTGAAATTCGCACATAGTGCAGTTGAACTGTGATTCTTTTATTGAGTCATAGACTAATTAAAGTTTTCTTTTCGAGAACTATTCAAAGAGAAGTCTATGCCAATTGTTTCGGCTAGACGACAATGAAATTTATTTTAAAAGTTATCCAAACTAGTCATTGGTGCAGATTCTTGACTGAGAGAGCAACCCTTAATGGGGGAAATATTAAGTGTCGGATATTCCGATACAAGTCAGAGTTAAATGTTATGCATATACATGGTGTACAAGAGGCTGATCCCCTTGAGTACAATACTGGCGGATTAAATTTATAAAAGGGTCAGTCTAATGATTGATACCTGGGAGTTCACGGTCTATTTGACCACTCAGTAGTCAATAATCAATTCTCTAATCTTTTATTCTGAGTCTTGATTATGTTGTTTAGTAAATAATCAATCTTCATTCTTTCATTTGATTATTGAATTATGTAAACCAGTTTCAATATCGTTAATTCATTTCGATTTCTGTTTTATTCATTCATGATATATCTTGTGGATTCATATTATACTTGCTGAGCAATTTAGTTGCTCACTCTTGTTGTATCATGAATTATTTGCAGTTAAACCCGAGAGTTCCAAAAAAGACAAGGGCAAGGGAAAGCTTAAAGAATAGATGCATGTTAAATATTATATGCTACTGTTCTGTTTTGTAATCGTGGACCCATTTATTATTATTATTATGCATTCATGATGTTTGTAATTAAGGTTATAGACCTTGGGACCATAGTGAACCTTTTGTAATAGACAACTTATGTTTATTTATTCCGCGTTAGTTATATATGTTGTCTGAAGGTGTTTGGATGTTTATTTTGGTGAGCACAAATGTCGAGGTATTGGAATCCGAATTTGGGGGCGTCACAGTTACAGTGTGAACAAACCCTTATATGGGGAAGGGCTATGATATGTCATTTAAACCGACTTATGAGATGTGGCTACAAAATTATCATATTCAGGGAGGTGTTGAACATATCAATACGAACTGATACATTTTTCATTCCCGTATTGATAAGAAGGGGAACTAATATATTTGTTTTTATTATTTAAACAACCAACCAGTGTACTATATTACTATATATTTGCAAAACTTGTGTTGAAGTTAGAGAATAATGGAAATGGTAGAGGATTAAGGGATCTTTATATGTATATTCGCACTTGGATGTCTTTGAAAAGAATTATTCATTAGTTGAACTGTAAAATTTTTGAGCTAGGTTTATGCTAAAATTTTTGAAGCTAGACATAGTTAATTTGAAAAATTAAAATGAATTTATCATAAGCGCACTAGTGAACTTGGTGGAAATGTGATAAAGTCATAAAATTAATTTTAGCTATGTTATTCATAGGTCTATACTAATTGTGTTGGTTAGACAGCTTTAATGTGAAAAATAAAAATAAAATTTTCATTAACACATCATGAAACCTGGTGTGAATATGATACATGATGAGTCATCACCACACTTTGCAATGTGCAGTATACAGTCATAAAATTGATTTTCAAAAGTTTTAATGGTTTAAAGATGAGTCAATGAAAATTGTTTCGGCTAGACAAACCTGTTATGAAGTTCGACATGTCAGTAATCTAACGAAAATGGATATTATGTCATATAAGACATGTGGTATTAAAGGTTGATCACCTAATGTACTGACTATTATTAGAGTTTTCAGTTTTTGTGATTGTTAAACATGGAGCGTGCTCTCAGTTTGATGAGATTGTTACACATAAGAGAGTGTTTCAGTCCTGGTGACTGTTAAAACATTTGTGGGTCATATAGCATCTATAGAATATGAAAAAGTTCAATGAAGAATAAGACTGAAAGATAGTGTATGATAAAAAGTTTAAAACCTAGTGTAAGGAAATATTTAGATTAAACCTGTTCTGACCTAATTTAAGTATTAGAAATTTAATGTGAGTAAAATATGAATTAAAAATATTTATATTATAGATTAAGTGGGAAATAATTTTGAGGACAAAATTTTTAGAAGGAGGAGAGAATGTAATATCCTAAATATTTATAGAATTTATAAATATGATATTAAATGACAAAAGTTGATTGTACTATAATTTTGAGGACTAAATTCTTATAAGGATGAGAGAATTTAATATCCTAAATATTTATAGAATTTATAAATATGATATTAAATGACAAAAGTTGATTATACTATAATTTTGAGGACGAAATTCTTATAAGGATGAGAGAATGTAATATCCTTCATATTTATAGAACATATAAATATGATATTAAATTACTAAAGTTAGTTGTAAAATTAATTTCGACAAGAAAATTCTTGTAAGTTGGGTTGAATGTAATATCAATATTTTAAATATGATCTGAAAAGATCTATATAAGATTGATTGCTCGAGTATACCTTAAGCTATCTTAAAGAATAAATACGATTTAAAAATGCGATCGTATATGACTGTAAACTAAAACTTTTAACCTAAATTATGTGTTATGTGATTGGTAAAGCTTGAATTGAGCTTCAAACATGTTATTTGATTTATCTATGTGCAGAAATTTGTGTTTTGATTTAGGTAGTTAATCAAAACACTTATTAAAAATTTAGAAGTCAGTTTAGGGTTAAAACCAAAATTGAAAAACAAGTTAATACCTAAACCCTAAGGTTATAACCTAGTAGAATCGTCAACCATCTTAAGTTGTTTTGACATAAACGCATTTCACATAATAGTATTAATATGAGGTATAGATGCCCGAGAATCAATAAAAAAATTTTTAGGGAAAAGACAAAAAAAAAATACCATTCACGAGAAAATATTTTTCGTCTTTTTGGCTGCTCTTTTCACCGTTTTGACTTTTTATATTTTACGACATAGCATTTATACAGGAAATAGATACTAGGGAACCACTAATATTTTTTCCAAGAATAAGATGAAAAATACTATTTATACATAAACGTTTTTCATTTTTAAACGTTTCGTTTGAAGATATTGTGTTTGTATGGAACACAGATACGTAATAATCAATAAAAGTTTTTCTTAAAAAACATGCACGGAAATAAGACAAAATAGGAATAGACAAAATAGGGATAATACGAAAATAAATATTTTTTTTGACTTTTTGATCGTCTAACCATTTTTTGAGAAATGGTTGTCAAAAATACCATTTACCAAAATATATGCCAAATTTGTTGGACTTTTCACTTCACTGAATGGTGTTTATACAGAACAAAACTCAGTAATGTCAGACTTTTAATCAGTAAAGATCAATTAAGTCGGAAGACTTAAAAAATGAACTAAGTTGAGGGTAATTAGTTGAAATCAAACTAGATGATGTGTAACTAAGTTGGTATAACCTAACTGAGATCCAAACTAAGCTACAACTTAACTAAATTAGTTGGGGTAACCAAACTAAGAGAATATTACTAGCTACACTAACTAATTTGTAACTGAAAATGAACCGACTTAGTTAGGAATGAACTAACTGTGAGAATCCGAATTTTCAGGATTTTCTTAATAAAATTAAATAAGAATTTAATTGATAAAAATTATCTAGGTTGTTAAATTAATTATTATTTTATGTGGTTTATGGTATGTGATGAGATTTAATTAGTAAATTAAATCTGTGCAGAGATTATGATAAATTGTATTGAATTTGAGTAATTGAAAAGTAAATAAATTGTTTAAAAAATAATTTATTAAGAATAAGAGAAATTTCAGATAAATGTACATTAATTTGTACAATTAAATTGTTATGAAAATGTGAAAATTTAGATTTAAAGGAAATTATATGGTAATGTGAGAAGTAAGATTTAAATATGTATATTTATATATATGTGAATGTTTAATTGATAATTATAAAGTTCATTAATTATAGAAATTAATGGATTAATAATTAAATTAATCCAATTAATCTAATTTTAAATGGAAAGTTAATGAGGGAATTGTAATAGTATAATTATGGATTTTAGATGTTATCAAGAATGGTGGAGAAAGTTTAGAATTTATAAAGAAGAGATGTAATTATATAAATTATATAATAATAAATTATATAATTTATATAAGGAAATTAAAGTGAAATATGAGAAAAATAATAATTATATAAATTATATAAGAATAATTATATAATTTATATAAGGTGATTAAATTGAATGAGGATGGAAGAAATTTTATAAATTATATTTTGTGTGAAATGGAAATTATAAAAAGGGATAATTTAATTATATAAATTATATAATAATAAATTATATAATTTATATAAGAAAAGTAATGTGAAATGTAAAGAAATGAAATTAAATGTGGAAAAATGAATGTTTTAATTCATTAAAAATTATGTTTATGCATAATTAAATTATTATGATTTTTATGAAGAATAATATTTTAGAAATGTGAACATGTTAATGTAACATGTTGTGCAAGAAACGAAGTGAAAAATTATGAAAAATAATTTTTATAAGCTATATGAATTATTTTATGATTTTTGGAGGTATAAATTACCTCAAATAATTACATGCATGGCGTTATGCGTGTACAAAAATTTTCAAGTAAAGTACCCAAAAATGGTCTAAATATTATTCATAAATTATATTATGAATTTTGGTAAATTAAAATAAATATTCTGTATTTATTATACAAAATATTTATTACACGAAATAATTACGTAATGCTTTAAAATTTTAAATTTGCATGGGAATTTTCGGAAAGTTCTAAGTTTGTGGCGTGAAAAGAATTGGCTAAGGCGGTGGATAAGTTTTTTATTCCAAAAATTGTTCACCTTGTTGGTTATAAAAGGCAAGAAAAAGAATAAAAAAGAAAAGAAAACAAATATACAAAAAAAAAAAAAATCTCTCTCTCTCTCATTTTTCTCCCACCACCGCCACCACTCACCACCGACCACTATGGCTGCCAAGAGATGAGGAACAAGCTTCAAGGAGGTTTTCTTTGGCTTGAGGAAGGTATAAGAATTATTTATTTGATTTATTTATTATTTATGAGGATAAATTAATTTTGTGAAAAAAAATAGGAAATAATTAGAATAATTATTTCAAATGATTTTAGAATATATATCTATGAATTATATGATTTTTGGAGTAGTTTTGTTGTGAAATTTTGAGAAAAAAATGGGTTATTTTTGGAAAGATGGTGCACTGTTCCGCGGCTGAAGCTGGTGAAGAAGAAGGAGTAGCCCGCGCACTGCGCAAGCGTTTTTTTGGCAAGACGACGCTAAAACGGCGTCGTTTTGGAGCGTTGGAGCTGGACCGCGCCATGCGCGGCTGTAACTGTGCGACTGCTAGGCCAAACGATGTCGTTTGGCTGGCGTAAGCCGAAGTCGGGGCCGCGCAATGCGCGGCCGGTAGCGTTGAAAGTACGAACCTGCCCTTGGGCTTTTTCTCTAATGCCGACCGTGTCATTGGCTCGATAAAATTACATATATGCCCCTGAACTTTCCCTGAAATGCCGAACGTTTCCCTACGGGCGTGAAAATTACGGATAAGCCCCTGAGCTTTTCTGTTAATGCCGGATGGGTCCCTAAGGGCGCGGAATTTACTAAAATGCCCACAGAATTAGTTTTTAATGAAATAAATGTTTAAAAATTATTTAAAAATCATAGAAAATTATAGAAAAATACTAAAAATATAGAAATGATGTTTGGGCATTAAATTTAATATTTTTATAAAAATATTAAATATTGGAGATTAATATTTAAATGTTTAAATATTAATCTAATAAGGTTAAAGTTTAGAAAAATGAGTAAATAATTTTTTTCGGACAACCAAATATGTTAAAATTTTATCCGATGAGCAGGGTTGTCCGTAGTGAAGGCATTGGATATTAAGTTATATTAATATATTGAAGGATGAGGTTAATATAATTAACCATATAAATTAATAATTAGCCCATAAGTGATATTAATTAATTAGATTAATATCATAAGGAGTTAAATAATTATTATTTGATTATTTTATGATCATAGGTTGATCGAGTTAAGGTTTTGAGCTATTAACTGGACGCCAGACAAGTTCTTCAGTCCTTTTATGTTAAATGTTGGACTGTTATGATATAAAATACTTGTTTTAAATGTATACAAATTATGTGCTATGTGATACGTGATTAACATGACAAAAATGTGTGATTCGTGCAACGATATGAAAAATGTATAAAATATATTGCTCAAGTAGAATCACAACACGTGATGTATGACACACACAAAGCATGATAAGGTATGTGTTACGTGAAGTATAAACTGTTGAACTTGCTGAGCCGTTGTGCTCATTACTTGCTTAATAAACATTTTTGCAGGAAAGAAATGAAATTCAAGAATATTGGATTAAGTTTGAGATGAGTTGCCTAGAAGGTAGAAAATGTGATTGTTATATTGTTAATATTATAATTCAATGTGAGAAATTTATTAATTTACTGTGATGAATTGTATGTTTATATAAGTTGAATCTGGATATGATAAAAGTTCAATTATGAACTGTGATTGGTCAGGATAATTGTTACGGCAGAAATTATTATATGTTTGATTACGAATGACGCAACAAGGAATATTTGTATGAAAGTAAATAACAGTAAATTTTAAATGATGAGCTTTATAATACGTGTAAAAGAAAGTAAAAGTAAAGGTTACGATCTAGGGACTAGGATCGAAATGTAAGGATTTTAATTATTCAACTATTTTAATACAACGTTGTTGAGTCGGTTTTGTACATTAAAAATAAGTGCTTCTTAACTTATATATTGTAGTCCTTAAGCGTTTTTATTACAATTTTATGCATTTTTGTGCATTTATTTCAGGTTTGCATGGAAAATAGCTTGCAAGGGCATTTCAGTAATTTCGAAGCCAGGTTGACGCAGCTGCGTCACAAATTGAAGCAGCTGCGTCACAGAAGCCATTTTTCCAGAATGTTTAGACGCAGCTGCGTGATATAATGAAGCAGCTGCGTGACTTCAACGCAGCTGCGTGAGACGATTTCAACGCAGCTGCGTTAAGAGTGAAGCAGCTGCGTCAGGCTATTTCAACGCAGCTGCGTGATGATTGAAGCAGCTGCGTCACGTTCAATTGACTGATTTCTCCCACGATGCTGAGCAGTTGCTAAGTCAGTTTTTGGGCGGTTAACATGCGAAGCAGCCGGAGTTTTCTTTAGAAAATGAGAAGGAAAGGAGACGCGTAGAGGAGGAGAGAAAATACAGAGAGCGAATTGAGCGAAGGGAGAAGAGATCTGCAGTTGACGGAAGAAATTCTGGTCTTGGTGCAGAGAAGGGCAAGATTACATATTTAGTTTATCTCTGAACTCTTGTACTTCAATTATTATTTATGGCTACAATTCACTCTTGTGTTTGTTATCTTAGATTGAATATGAGCTAAATTTTATTGTTTAGGGTTTACAATGCGATTATCTGTATAATCTGAAGCAAGTTATTATCTGTGCTTGTTATATACATGTGGGTTTGACTACCATGAGTGATTGTTATTTTTAATTACTTGGCCAGTAATTTAATCTAGTATTTCATATAGAATTGAGAGATGATGTATGAAATCAGACCCTTGCATGGTAGCATGTGAACTTATTGTTAATGTAAGTTGTGATTGAGATAGAAATATACTCAGTTGCCGCATGTAATTGGTAGAGAACTGAAGCTTGCCATCTTTTTAATTCAACAATCATAGAAATATAGGTTGTTGTTTTAAAGTGACGTTCTTCTTCAATTTATTCCTTAATCGGTAGAATTGGGGAAGATTTGCTTAATAATAATCGAGAGATATTATTCAGTTATTAAAGAGTTCTCAATTAGCAATCTTGTGCATGTATATTAACTTTATAGAGATAAATTGATTCAGTTGATAACAAGTGATTGAGTTGTAAACCCTAAACGGTTTTAAATCCAGATATTTTAGTTTTGAGTAATTTAATTGTTGAAATTAGCTACATTACTTGACAATATTTTCAAACCACAAAATCAAATCGATGATATTTCGATTATTAACTAGTGATTCAATGCTTAATTTACAATTCCTCGTGGGAACGATACCTTGCTAGCCTTATACTACACTTAAACCACGTGCACTTGCGTGAAGTATTTCCTGAACGGAAAAAGGCGAACAAGTTTTTGGCGCCGTTGCCGGGGAATTGTGTTAAATTAAGTGTTGTTATTAGTTTTAATTGAAATATGTTCTTGTGAAGGTTAATAAATTTTTGGTTTATTATCTTTCGTTTTCAGGTAGACTTGGTTGTATATGCAAACTCGTTCACAGGGTAAGGATACAGTTCCTTTCGAAGACGAGATTGAAAGAAGGTTACGTCGGATTCGGAATTATATCCAAGAAACAACGCAACACCAGGATCAGAAACAAGTGAAGCAGGTAAGAATGGCAGAGGAGGATGGGCAAAAGTCCTTACGGGACTATGCCACGCCGCAGATGACTGAGATACAGTCGAGTATTACAAGACCAGCAATCACTGCGACACAATTTGAGATAAAGCCGGGAACAATTCAAATGGTTCAGAATTCTGTACAGTTTGGGGGGTTAACAAATGATGATCCTAGCATGCATTTGAGGAGTTTCTTGGAAATATGCGATACCTTCAAATATCTAGGGGTTTCGGATGATGCTATTCGTTTGAGGCTTTTTCCGTTTACATTGAGGGATAAGGCAAATAGTTGGCTTCATTCACTGCCCCCGGGATCAATTACTACATGGGATGATTTGGTGCAGAAATTTCTGGCGAAGTTTTTTCCTTATGCAAAGACAGTGAAGATAAGATTTGAGATCACTACATTTGCTCAGCAGGATTCAGAAACATTATATGAAGCATGGGAAAGATTCAAGGAGTTGTCAAGGAAATGTCCGCATCACGGAATTCCAAAATGGCTTCAAGTGCAGACATTCTACAATGGGCTGGTACAAGCAGTGAGATCAAGTATAGATGCAGCAGCGGGGGGTGATCTGATGGTCAAAAGTTGTGACGATGCATATGCCTTACTAGAAACCATGGCATCAAATAACTACCAATGGCCGACAGCAAGAATGAATCCACCCAGGGCAGCTGGAGTTATCGAGTTAGATGCTGTCACAGCTTTGTCAGCACAAGTGTCGGCCCTCGCTAAAAAGATAGATGCAATGGGAAGTCAGAAGGTACAGCAAGTGGAGGTAATTTGCGAATTATGTGCAGGGAGTCATTCAAGTGATCAGTGCGCAATCAATCCAGAGTCGGTGCAATTTGTGTCCAATTATAATCGTCAGCAAGGGGGAAGTTCTAACAGTTACAATCCAGGGTGGCGTAATCATCCGAATTTTTCTTGGAGCAACAATCAATCTCAACCTCAAGGACAGAGTTCAAGGAATACATATCCACCGGGGTTTAATAATCAGCAGAATCAACAGCCACAGCAACCGGATAAGTTGGCTCAGATGGAAGATATACTGGCTAAATTGGTTAACCAGTTTGATTCGACGGTGAAGACTCAGGCTGTAGCTATAAAGAATCTGGAGAACCAAATGGGACAAATAGCTAATGCATTGAACAACAGACCTCAAGGATCGTTTCCAAGTGATACGGAGGTAAACCCGAAGCGAGATGGTAAAGAGCATTGTAAAGTTGTTGAGCTCAGGAGTGGTAGAGAATTGCATGAAGCTAAGGGAAAACAAGATGAAGTTTTTGAAAAAGAGAAAGAAGACGAGGGTACTTCAAAGTCTCAAGTTACAGAGAGGGTAATTATGGATAGGAAGCTTAATGAGGCACCTAGCGTCCCATTTCCACAGAGATTACAGAAACAGAAGGTTGATAGGCAGTTCTCGAAGTTTTTGGAGGTTTTCAAGAAGCTACAAATTAATATTCCTTTTGCAGATGCATTGGAACAAATGCCGAGTTATGTGAAGTTTATGAAGGACATCTTGTCCAAGAAAAGGAGGCTGGGCGATTATGAAACCGTTGCATTAACTGAAGAGTGCAGCGCCATCTTACAGAAGAAGTTGCCTCCAAAGTTAAAGGATCCGGGAAGTTTTACCATACCGTGTACTATTGGGAGTCAACATTTTAGCCGTTGCCTATGTGATTTGGGGGCAAGTATAAATCTCATGCCTTTCTCGGTGTATCAACAATTGGGTCTTAAGGAAGCATCTCCTACAAACGTAACGCTCCAGCTAGCAGACAGATCACTCACCTATCCACGAGGTATAGTGGAGGATGTGTTAGTTAAGGTTGATAAATTCATATTTCCAGCGGATTTTATTATTTTGGATTATGAGGAGGATCGAGATATTCCTATCATCCTAGGAAGACCGTTTCTTGCTACTGGGAGAACTTTGATAGATGTTCAGAAGGGGCAATTGACGATGAGGGTGCAGGACCAAGAAGTTACATTCGATGTGCTGAAGGCGATGAAATTTCCTAATGAGGATGCTGAGTGCTTAAGAGTTGATATTGTGGATGGAATTGTGAACGAGACGTTTTTGGGAAACAGAATTAGTGATCCACTGGAGAGGTTAATCAGTATTGAGAAAATTTCGGGGTGTGAGCAAGCGTTGGAGTACGTGCAATTAATGGATGCTGCACCGAGGTTTACAAAGTTCAGGCAACATTTTGAGGAACTTAATTACTCGGAAAGTTCAAAGGCAAATGGGAAGTCTTCATTTGAGGTGCCACCGGTCTTAGAGCTGAAGCAATTGCCTAACCACCTCAGGTATGCTTATTTGGGTGAGGCGTCTACTTTGCCTGTCATAATTTCAGCATCGTTGGACAAGGTTCAAGAAGAGAAATTGCTGAGGGTGCTTCGGGACTGCAAATCAGCTATTGGATGGGTCTTAGCGGATATCAAAGGTATTAGTCCATCATTTTGCATGCATAAAATTTTAATGGAAGATGATGCAAAACCAGTAGTTGATCAACTGAGAAGGTTAAACCCAATTATGAAGGAGGTGGCGAGGAAAGAAATAATTAAGTGGTTAGATGCTGGGATTATTTACCCAATTTCAGACAGTGCTTGGGTAAGCCCTGTCCATTGTGTCCCAAAGAAAGGTGGCATGACGGTTGTTCCTAATGAGAATAATGAGTTGATTCCGACGAGAACAGTTACAGGGTGGCGAGTGTGCTTGGATTATAGGAAGTTGAATAAAGCCACGCGTAAGGATCATTTTCCCTTGCCGTTCATTGATCAGATGCTGGATCGACTTGCGGGACATGAATATTACTGTTTGTTGGATGGGTATTCGGGGTACAACCAGATAGCCATTGCACCAGAAGATCAGGAGAAAACGACTTTTACGTGTCCATATGGAACATTCGCTTTCAGGAGAATGTCGTTTGGTTTGTGCAATGCTCCAGCAACTTTTCAGCGGTGCATGATGGCTATATTCTCGGATATGGTCGAGCGGAATTTAGAAGTCTTTATGGATGACTTCTCGGTTTTTGGAGATTCATTTGATGTCTGTTTGGAGAATCTAACGTTGGTGCTGAAAAGATGTATGGAAACGAATTTGGTCTTAAATTGGGAGAAGTGCCACTTCATGGTTCAAGAAGGGATTATCTTGGGACATCGGGTGTCAATTAAAGGAATTGAAGTGGATAAGGCGAAGATTGAAGCTATTGAAAAGTTGCCTCCTCCGAACTCAGTTAAGGGTATTCGTAGCTTCTTGGGTCATGCAGGGTTTTATCGAAGGTTCATAAAGGATTTCTCTAAGATTACAAAGCCGTTGTGCAGTTTACTAGAGAAAGAAGTCTCGTTTGATTTTGATGAAGCATGCCTTACAGCATTTGGGATTTTGAAGCAGAAGTTGATTACAGCTCCGGTGGTAGTAGCTCCAGATTGGGGTCATCCTTTTGAGATGATGTGCGATGCAAGTGACTTCGCGATTGGGGCAGTTCTGGGCCAGCGTAAAGACAAAGTATTTCAAGCTATTTATTATGCCAGTAAGACTCTAACTGATGCTCAGCTCAATTATACAACCACAGAAAAGGAGTTGTTAGCCGTAGTGTTTGCATTCGATAAGTTCCGTCCATATCTCATTGGAACAAAGGTTATTGTCTTCACGGATCATTCAGCAATTAAGTACCTTGTTGCAAAGAAAGATGCTAAGCCTAGATTGATCCGTTGGGTTTTGCTACTTCAAGAGTTCGATCTTGTGATTCGGGACAGAAAAGGAACTGAAAATCAAATAGCAGATCATTTGTCTAGAATGGAGTAGCCCAGAAACAATGAGATGGCAGTAAACGATAGCTTCCCAGACGAACAGTTGTTTGTAATTACGTCTGAGGTACCGTGGTATGCCGATTTAGTAAATTATATTGTTGGGAAGGTCATACCTTCAGAACTGTCAAGTCAACAGAGGAAGAGGTTTCTATATGATGTACGGCAATATCTTTGGGATGAGCCATTTTTGTACAAGACTTGTGCCGACCAGTTAGTAAGACGTTGTGTTCCTCAAGAAGAGATGGGAAGCATTCTTCAGCAATGTCATGCATCAGGTTATGGAGGACATTATGGAGGCCAAAGAACAGCTGCTAAGGTTCTTCAATCAGGTTTTTTCTGGCCTACTTTATTTAAGGATGCTTATTCATTTGTTCTACATTGTGATCGATGTCAAAGGGTAGGTAATATTTCGAAAAGACAGGAGATGCCCCTTAATTCTATTTTAGAAGTTGAAATGTTTGATGTTTGGGGTATTGATTTCATGGGACCTTTTCCCTTGTCTTTTAACAATTCTTACATCCTTGTAGCAGTCGATTATGTGTCTAAATGGGTGGAAGCAATTGCAACCTCCACTAATGATGCTAAGGTGGTAACTAATTTTTTGCAACGTAATATCTTCACGAGTTTTGGGACACCTAGAGCAATAATCAGCGATGGAGGATCTCACTTCTGCAACAGACAATTCAACGCCTTATTAGCGAAATATGGAGTCAAGCATAAAGTTGCTACTGCTTACCACCCACAAACAAGTGGACAAGCGGAGATTTCTAATCGAGAAGTGAAAAGGATCTTGGAGAAGACAGTAAATCCTAATCGTAAGGATTGGTCTGTTAAGCTCGATGATGCACTCTGGGCGTATAGAACAGCGTTTAAGACACCACTTGGAATGTCGCCTTATCGGTTGGTTTTTGGGAAGGCTTGTCATTTGCCGGTGGAATTAGAACATCATGCATACTGGGCAACTCGGAAGTTAAATTGGGATTTTAACCTAGCTGGTGAGGAACGATTGCTACAGCTAAATGAAATGGAGGAGTTTCGACTCCAGTCCTATGAAAATGCAAAAAATTACAAGGAACGAGTCAAACGTTGGCACGACAAACACATTGTGGACCGAAAGTTTGAACCAGGTCAATCGGTGTTATTGTTCAACTCCCGACTCAGGCTTTTTCCAGGAAAGCTGAAATCACGGTGGTCAGGTCCTTTTACAATTCATGCTGTTTATCCGTATGGGACGGTGGAGTTAAAATGTAAAGATTCAGAGGCCACGTTTAAAGTGAATGGGCAAAGACTCAAACATTACTGGGGACACACCTTTAATAGGATGAAGTCCTCAATTTCTTTCGAAACTTAAACAGGAAGTACTGTCAGGCTGATGACAATAAAACAAGCACTGTGTGGGAGGCAACCCAAATTTCATTTCTTTTAAGTCCATTAATTTACTGAAAATAAGTCGTAAAGTTTATGCAAATTTTTGGTTTTTGATTTGTATTGTATTTAATGTGGTCAGGTACAGTTCTTTGAAACAGAGGTTGACGCACCTGCGTCATTAATTGAAGCAGCTGCGTGAGACTTAACGCATATGCGTCTGTAATGACGCCCCTGCGTCAGAACTCACTGGAAATGTTGCAGCTGTAGACGCCCCTGCGTCGAAATTCGACGCAGCTGCGTGCAAATCAACGCCCCTGCGTCCAAATCAACGCCCCTGCGTCACACCTTATTAAATCAGACTTGACGCAGCTGCGTCACAATCTTACGCAGCTGCGTGACGGGGAATTTTAGAATTAAAACGGACGAGTGTCTAAACCGTGTGCCTTATCAGCTGCCTCTCTTGACAGCTTACGTTTCTTCCGTGAGGCCTTTCATTTCAGTTCTCAGTTGCGTCCGTTATACATAAACAAGAAGTTGAATGGTGCGTTTGGGAAGCTATAAATCGAACTCTCAAGCTTTCAACTCACTCACAGTGTTTCCATTGCCTTCCGATTCTAAACCAACACCAAGCTTGGGGGTCTTCTCAAAAATATTCAAGTAAGAGTTTCTTTTGACAAACTTCATTTAAATAGTCTTGGGATAGTGATAGATTCTTGTAACCCTACAAATTGTTGTGTTTGGGCATTCTGCGTACTAGTGGGAGGTTTAATCAAGCACCAAGGCTATAAGATTGGGGGTTTTTAACAAGGTACCCGCCAACTGTTTGTTAAAAGTCCTCAAAGAAAAAGCAAAGTGTTCTTCGATTTGGTTTGTGTTTTAAAAAAGTTTGGAAGGGTTGTGAGATCAATGGCACCAAAACGTCATCGAGGAGAGAGCTCAAGGTCCACTCCTCCGTATGATTCACGCCGATTTGTGAGCTATGAATCGGCAAAGTTCTATGAGGAGCATGTCGATGCCAAAAAGCTTATACCGGAGCGAGGCTTGGATCCAGGACCTTTGGATGGGGCGTTATGGATAATGATCAGCCGGAATTGGGGTACACTACCTCACCAGCCTCAAGCTGCCGTCATTTCAATTGTAAAAGAGTTTTATGCTAACGCCAAGGCCGTTAAACATAATGACGTCATCGTTCGGGGGTAAGAAGGTCTCCTTTTCTCCTGCGAAGATAAATGAGTACTATGGTATTCCCTTGCTTTCCGAAGCGGATGAGTATTCGGCATTTGCTAAGGAACCGGTAAATTATGAGGAGGTTATTCGAGGTTTGTGCCAACCGGATGCCCGTTTGGAAATATAGAGATGGTGAGCCCAAAACCTTCAACTACACATACTTGAGCCGATTTGGGAAGGCATGGTATTATTTCCTGTGTGCTAAACTCATGCCAACAACACATTTCACCGAGGTCATTAAAGACAGAGCGGTTCTGTTATACTGCATAGTCAATGATAAATCCATTGATAAGGGACAGGTGATTAACAGTTCGATTAAGTATGCCATCAAGGGGAAACCGATTCGGGGCCTACCTCATCCGTCGTTAATTTGTGGGCTTTGTGAAGCAGCGGGAGTAGAATGGGATGATAGTGAACCAATTCAGCATCCCCAAGTACCCATCGACTCTAAAATCATCAAGAACTTCAAGCAATGGAATGGGGCACCTCCTGATCCAAAAGGAGCGGGATTTCTTTTGGGTGATCCACATTCTCCGGACACCGAGGAATTATTTGCAGCAGAGCCGGAGCATGATGCAGCTTCATCGTCCAACACGATTGACACATTAGTGGCGGAGGTAAGGCAGCTTCGGAGAGAATCTCGTCGACAAGCTAGACGGGATGCCCATCTGGCAGAGACAATGGGCTCTATGATGCAATACCAAGCAGCATTCAACACAACTTTAGCGGAGGCGTTTAATCGTTTAGACATGAATGCTGGTCATGAGCCATTGAATTTTCCAATTCCTCCGGCTATGCCTGCATTACCTCCTGATTCACCGGACGACGAAGCTGAGGAGTAGTGCTCTAAAAGGGAAGTCCCGTTATTTCAATTCTACTTTAATGCTCATTGAGGACACTGAGTCTGATAAGTTTGGGGGACGTTTACGTTTTTGCATATGTTGTGCCTTGTTTGGGTCTTTTGTTTGTCTTTATTAAAAATAAAAAAAATAAAAAAAAAATAAAAAAAATTAAAAATTAGGAATGTAGATGAATTTTGAGGGTATATTCACTGCAAACCCTCATGAGACTTAACTCGTCCTCATAAGGTAATTATGGGGTTTAAAAGGCTTGTTACACGTGCTAAGTGTGACCGTGAAACCTACGAAAACGGTTAGCTGTAGTTTGCGTTTTATTCTATTTAGCAAGTTCAAAGTAATCATGAAAACTAGTGTAAGGTCGATGATAAGAATGTTTTTTTTTTTTGCTAGCCTTTAATGATAAATGAATGAACATGTTGAATTTCAATCTTACAATCGAATAGTCTCGCGTTATTTTTGGTTCCTATGTCTTTATAAGCACAAAAATTTGATTGTTGGGACTAGTTGAGAATTAGAAAACTTACAAGATTAATTTTCTTTTGAGTTTCATGAGTGAACTTCAATTCTTACTTGCAAATTCTCGTATGCTGAGTTAAGGCTTTTATATAAGTTTGGGGGATCATATATTAAGTTATTATCAAAAAAAAAAAAATAATAAATAAATAAATAAAATAAAAAAAAATATATAAAAAAAATAATTAAATAATTGACTCAGTCAGAATTTCGTGGCCTTTGCTATTCGAGCAAGTAAATCCTTAGGGATGTCTTTACATCTAGTGCCCTAAAACCAACTGGTTTGGGAGTCACTGGTTCAAAGCTCGTTACATGGGTAGCATTGAATAGCCTAATGGAATTGTGCATTGCACGAGTCATTATTAATGAGTTGGGGGTGAAATGGAGCGTAAAACGCATTCACTCTGTATTTCTAATGAGTAGTATGATCCCTAATTTATGTGATTGCCTAACTTGGTTAAGAGATGTATAAGTAAGGACGTGAATTCAAAATGAAATTTTGCTTGTGATTAATCTAAGAAGTTTACCTAATTTTTCTGACTAGTTGAAACTACGAAACACACGCACAATTAGGAATCTTAAATAGGGCTTGATTGTCGATTCTGTGAGATTTGTGAATTCGGTAGTTCTTGAAAATTCTATAAGGCTATTATGAGTTGCTTGAGGCCTGAATCTGGTGTGGGGTAACAATAATTCATGCTATACTAAAATTCATGGTTGCTACTAGATTTCAATTTTGTTAAGTTATTTGTGCTCGAGGACAAGCAATTAGATAAGTTTGGGGGTATTTGTTGAGTCGGTTTTGTACATTAAAAATAAGTGCTTCTTAACTTATATATTGTAGTCCTTAAGCGTTTTTATTTCAATTTTATGCATTTTTGTGCATTTATTTCAGGTTTGCATGGAAAATAGCTTGCAAGGGCATTTCAGTAATTTCGAAGCCAGGTTGACGCAGCTGCGTCACAAATTGAAGCAGCTGCGTCACAGAAGCCATTTTTCCAGAATGTTTAGACGCAGCTGCGTGATATAATGAAGCAACTGCGTGACTTCAACGCAGCTGCGTGACTTTTAAAGCAGCTGCGTAAGACGATTTCAACGCAGCTGCGTTAAGAGTGAAGCAGCTGCGTCAGGCTATTTCAACGCAGCTGCGTGATGATTGAAGCAGCTGCGTCACGTTCAATTGACTGATTTCTCCCACGATGCTGAGCAGTTGCTAAGTCAGTTTTTGGGCGGTTAACATGCGAAGCAGCCGGAGTTTTCTTTAGAAAAGGAGAAGGAAAGGAGACGCGTAGAGGAGGAGAGAAAATACAGAGAGCGAATTGAGCGAAGGGAGAAGAGATCTGCAGTTGACGGAAGAAATTCTGGTCTTGGTGCAGAGAAGGGCAAGATTACATATTTAGTTTATCTCTGAACTCTTGTACTTCAATTATTATTTATGGCTACAATTCACTCTTGTGTTTGTTATCTTAGATTGAATATGAGCTAAATTTTATTGTTTAGGGTTTACAATGCGATTATCTGTATAATCTGAAGCAAGTTATTATCTGTGCTTGTTATATACATGTGGGTTTGACTACCATGAGTGATTGTTATTTTTAATTACTTGGCCAGTAATTTAATCTAGTATTTCATATAGAATTGAGAGATGATGTATGAAATCAGACCCTTGCATGGTAGCATGTGAACTTATTGTTAATGTAAGTTGTGATTGAGATAGAAATATACTCAGTTGCCGCATGTAATTGGTAGAGAACTGAAGCTTGCCATCTTTTTAATTCAACAATCATAGAAATATAGGTTGTTGTTTTAAAGTGACGTTCTTCTTCAATTTATTCCTTAATCGGTAGAATTGGGGAAGATTTGCTTAATAATAATCGAGAGATATTATTCAGTTATTAAAGAGTTCTCAATTAGCAATCTTGTGCATGTATATTAACTTTATAGAGATAAATTGATTCAGTTGATAACAAGTGATTGAGTTGTAAACCCTAAACGGTTTTAAATCCAGATATTTTAGTTTTGAGTAATTTAATTGTTGAAATTAGCTACATTACTTGACAATATTTTCAAACCACAAAATCAAATCGATGATATTTCGATTATTAACTAGTGATTCAATGCTTAATTTACAATTCCTCGTGGGAACGATACCTTGCTAGCCTTATACTACACTTAAACCACGTGCACTTGCGTGAAGTATTTCCTGAACGGAAAAAGGCGAACAGTTTGAATTGAGAAAGAGAAAGAGAAAAATTTATACCGAAAAATTAGGTAAATCATAATTATGAAATCAGCTAATGGATCAAAGAAGGTGATCAAGGATTTATTAACAAATCGAAATTCGGACGTAAGGTAAATAATGTATGATAAATACAAAAATTAAGGTAATAAAATGGGTCGAATTTCGGGGTCGTTATGCTAACTTGGTTTGAAATGAACTAGAAAATTAACTGATTTAGTTAAACCGCATAATACGAAAATTATACAAAATAAATACAAGGAAAATATGGATGATGTAAGCATGATGCAATGATGATGCAAGTCCTAAAAGAATATTCCAAAAATATGCTTTAGATATTTTGTGAAATGTAATAATTACTTAGATATTTTAAGGAAATATTTCAAGAATATGCTAGGGTGCAAAGTGTAATAAGCTGGGGTAAAAGTGCGATTATTGAAACTTGGTATTTCCTATAAATAGGAAGCTCACCATTCATTATTTTCTACTATTTTAAGAGCGAAAAATTACTCTCTAGATATATTTCAATTATTGAAGTTGCAAATAAATAGTTAAAACTTGCAACTACAAAAGGTAAAATCCTTAGTCGTTATTATATTCAATTTTCTTTAATGTTATAGTTGAAAAGCTCAATAACATAAGTCGTTACCATGTATGATTTTTCGCTCTCTGTGTTTCTTTATATGTTCTTGAGCAAGTCGTTGTTATGTTTAATTTTCTGTAGAAAAGCTCAAAAACACAAGTCGTTACCATGTATGATTATTCGTTCTCCGTGTTCTTCGTGTGTTATTGAATAAAGCTTTATATAAGTTAAGTTTATGTTATTTCAAGTTTAAAGTGTCATAAATCACATATGTAAGTCGTTATAATGCCCAAATTATTTCAACTATGAAAACCAAAAGCTTAAGAACATAAGTCATTACAATGTACAATTTTCGTTCTCCGTGTGTTCTTGAGCAAAAGTCGTAAAACTCTATATAAGGAGTGTCGACGCCGGGATTTTCGTCGTCTCATTTTTTATTATTAAAATGTCCCTTTCCAATTTTAGCCTTTTGAATTAAATGTGATTTTGAAAAGGGTCGGCTTAATGTCGACGGGGTTTGAAATGTCGATTATATAATGAGCCAATTGACCAGAGTCGCCAGTTGGTATATTTGAAATGGATGTACCAACTCATCCGGATTTAGTTTTCGTAATCGCTGGCTCATATGTGACTCCGATTAATTGGTCCGCAACCCGAGATTCATAGAGTTCGGGGGCTTGCTTAAGCGAGGGGAAGGTGTTAGGCACCCCCCGACTTCCGTAAAACACGGTTACCGCCATCTTGATGTTTTCCTATCCTTTTAAATCCTAAAATGTGTGAGTTGCGTGTGTGTGCGTGTGTGCCTAGGTGAATGCTTGTGGTGAATTTTGTTTGGATTTTTGTATGGCAAATGTGCTTTAACTGGAAAGCGTTTTAACGTTTTTTGACCCAAATGACGAGGCTTTGTTTTAAAATAAAGATTGATTTTTAATTTCGTACCGATGAGGGTCTTTATTTAGATGTCATTTTTAGAAGATAGTTTTTTTAACTTTTGTCAAATAGGTATCGAGACTATACATTGCCCTCTAATAACAAATTAAATAACATGAAGGCAACTTCTAGAACTCTTTCACCCTATGTACAAAGTTTAATTAAAACGTTCATTTATTTTACGAAATCATTTTTTGTGACATTTTTTTTTTTTTTTTAAAACCAACTAAAGCCTTTTCATCAAATAAAGATCTAAGTTCGCCAAAACTCTTTACTTTTTAAACCTCGTGAATCTAATATCCTGATTTGATCACTTTTATAAAATCTTCATTATTTGCCTTATTTTAAAAATCATTGTTGTGTTGTAAATTAAAACGAGCATCCCAAAACGTGTCGGGGCTATCTACGGGCATGTAAGCCATCCAGACAACCCCAAACACCCACAATCACATATTTTATTATTATTACGGGGCCTTAACCCGAACACGACTTTGTATCGCTTTAAGGCCGGATATTACAAAATACACATCCATGGACCCTATACCATGATTACATACACCAAAATGTCCATCATCGGGATTTGACCGCGAGGATCTCCTCCCTAGGCTCACATTCACCCAAATCATGGCACAACCAACCCTAAACCAAATCTAACGAGATTTAACATTGCTATCACATTACATAACCCAAATATCACAACTAAGTCACTAAAAACTATCCATTACCACAACGAACGAGATATCGCCGTACGGATGTCATCGGGGCGTTAGGAGGAGTTACTTTCTGATGGAAACCTCGCTAACAACCCCTAATCCACGGATCCTTTATCAACATAACAACATATTACATCACATAACCCAAAACATAAGTTATATTAACAATACAAGCGATAGAATACCAAAAGGACAATCTTTTCACCTTGCAAAACGCGGATTCAAGCTTTTATATCACGAAATGGATACACCACAAGATTACTAAGCTAAATAGCACAACAATATGGATCTAGTGCTTGGATCTAACAGCAAAATAACCTCTCTCTCTCTTCCCCGCGAGCTCTCTCTCTCCTCTTTTTCTTTTTTTCCTTTTCTTTTTTTTTTCTTCTTCTGGTTCTCGGGTTGAAGATGGCGATCTATAGTGCCTCAGCAGGCAGCCGCAGATACATCTGCGGCCAGCCGCAGATGTATCTGCGGCTGCCTGCTGTGGCCGTCTCCTCGGCTGCCGTGTGCCGCCCTCGAGCCACGCGAACGTCTTTTTGTCGGCAGCCGCGACTGCATCCGCGGCTGTCCGGCGCATTTTTCTCGAATTTCGTGCCACGCGGTATTAATTTGCCAATTTCTGCTGTATTATTTTGGAAAGCTGTTCTTTGATACCTGAATCAATTCTGGGAATGGTTTCCCGACGTCGAGACCCCACCCTAATGCTGTAATTGCAGTGTCCTTGTCCTTTTTTGGCGATTCGCATCGGGTTCCGTCTGGATGGCCCGTAGGCCTCGCCTCAGATGCCTCAATTCTCGTTTTGCGTTTGACAGCCTTGATCGTAAGCCGTGGTGGGAACTGCATTTTGGCGCCCCCTCTCCTTGTCGTATATTGGGTCACTTGACGATTTTGCCCTCCTGTCAGGGTTAGTAGAGAAATGCAAAATTTGGGTGTCTACAGCTGCCCCTCTTTATCATGTCTATGGAATGAAATATGAAATGGACATGATAAAGAAGTAGGCACCCGATGCACAGGAAAGACAGTATGTGTTTTATCGATGCAATGCATATGTTGAGACAATGCAAATGCCGCACTTGACATGATCGTGTAGGGGTTGATTCGAATTCCACGAATGGATGCCGCTGGGGTGTCGTACCCGACGGTCGCTCTTGGATTGGTCAGGTAGTGTTTCTGACGGGTCATTTTTCAATCGGTCAGGTATCGTATCTGACGGGTCGTTTTTCAAATGGTCGGGTATCGTATCTGACGGGTCGTTTTTCAATTGGTCAGGTATCGTATCTGACGGGTCGTTTTTCAATTGGTCAGGTCTCGTCTCTGACGGGTCATTTTTCAATTGGTCAGGTCTCGTATCTGACGGGTCGTTTTTCAATTGGTCAGGTCTCGTATCTGACTGGTCGTTTTTCAATTGGTCAGGTATCGTATCTGACGGGTCGTTTTTCAATTGGTCAGGTCTCGTATCTGACGGGTCTTTTTTCAATTGGTCAGGTCTCGTATCTGACGGGTCTTTTTTCAATTGGTCAGGTATCGTATCTGACGGGTTGTTTTTCAATTGGTCAGGTCTCGTATCTGACGGGTCGTTTTTCAATTGGTCAGGTCTCGTATCTGACGGGTCGTTTTTCAATTGGTCAGGTATCGTATCTGACGGGTCGTTTTTCAATTGGTCAGGTCTCGTATCTGACGGGTCTTTTTTCAATTGGTCAGGTATTTCTAAAATCTTATATCTCAACATGGGACACGTTGCAGGCTGACTCAGGGAGCAAAAGGGAGGCAAAACGGGTCACCGAGACCAGCCGCAGATCCATCTGCGGCCAGCCGCAGATGCATCTGCGGCTGGGATCGGCCCCTACATTAGATCGCGACCCCCACGTTTCTTTTCACTTTTTGGCTGTCCCTTTCACTCGTTTTCGGTTTTCCTCGCCCCCTACCCGGCTTTTTCGTCTTTTGGACCTCTTTCGGCAAAATCTGCTCCGATTAAATCAGTCTACGTACTTTGGGTAACGTTTTAACTCATTTTTCTTTGATTTTTCGCTTTCATTTGACTATGTATTTACCTGTGTAAATATTTGATCTTAGTAATGCATGCCTATATGAGATATTGGGGTTAGCCATAGCATATATAAACGAATGGGTCTTGCGGTCATGCTCTATTTACTTTGAAAAAACCATGATTTTATTCATTTTATGCTCATGGTGCATCATTTTCACTTGCATTTGGGATTTGTTGGTTGTCTGACTTGATTTTAAACATGCCGGATCGTGCATGGGATGTCCATTTTACAAACGAGACTCTGCCGAAATTCCGGGAAATCTAGCGCACCCCTAAGGATTTATTCATGCATTTCCATTTCATAAACATGTCATGCTGCCCTATGACTTTTAGCAATATGCAATAAGATGTGTTTTGAAAGATAACGAGTTAAGGGTGTACCTCCTTTTCGTGATGCCGTTTCAGCCATGGATCCTGATGCTCCCAGTGGCTCCGCAGTGCCCCGGGTGGCGGGTGTCCGACGTCGCAGAGCGGCCACCCCAGCTCCAGCTCCCGTTCTGACCCGTCATTCCCGTAGATTGGCGGAGTCTATCATTCGCCCCGTGCAGCCGGATATTGATGAGGATGCCCCAGCTGAGGCAGAGGCGGGCCCTTCGGGCACAGCGGCTCCTCCCCCCACGCGTCGGACTTTACCAGGGGCTCGTGCCAGGATACCTGATCTGCTCGGTCCGACTCTCAGTAGTCATCCCTCAGCCTACCTGGCGGCTAACGAGGTATATCCGTCATTTAACTTCATTCAAATCCGTATGGTTACCATGCTTGACTTTCGATGGTTGTCACAGGTTCCTGAGTTTACCCAGCCTCGGGGCAACTGGTTTAGCATCTACACTCTCTATCATGCGCTGCATTCCGACTATAGGGGGATGGTAGATTCCTGGGGCTTCAGACATTTCTTCACCATTGCCCCTCGCCGGTGTCCGTGGGGCTATATGAGGGCTTTAGCTGAGCGCTGGTTCCACCATACACAGTCGCTTCATCTTCTCGACTGTGAGCTGATGTTGACCCCTCTCGACTGGCGTTATATCACCGGGGTGGAGTTTTCTGGATCCCGGGTCCCTC
Source organism: Hedera helix (assembly GCA_947179155.2). Taxonomy (NCBI): domain Eukaryota; kingdom Viridiplantae; phylum Streptophyta; class Magnoliopsida; order Apiales; family Araliaceae; genus Hedera; species Hedera helix. Next base: position 17,823,535 of record OX359275.1, on the reverse strand, counting down.
TGGAGACTGACATCACCACCGCAGCTGTTCGATCCCTGTTGGGCTACTCTCCCCATGATAAGGTCTTTAAGGCCCGCAGCATCCGATCGGGAGCCTTGGCTGTAGATGCCATTGGAGGGGTCCTCTCCGAGCCATTCCCTGAGGACCGGTCTACTCGTGATTTTCTGCTCCGCCGTCTGTTTCTGACCATTATGAGGGGCTGTTTTCTGGGGAACAACTCCTCGACTATCCATTTCAGCATCGTCGGAGCCACCAGGGATGTTGACCGGATCGGGGATTACGACTGGGGCTCCTTCACCTTTGCTTACTTCCTCCAGGGTCTTCGTCTCCGCTCAGAGGGACAGACCGATGCTTGGCTTGGCTTCTACCCCTTCCTGCTAGTAAGTCCCTTTTATCATACAGTTATCGTTTCGTCCCATTTCTTTGTTCCTTCTTGCTACTTACGGCTTTTCTGTTTTGTTTGGCAGTTCTGGGCCTACGAGAGATTACCCTGCTTGCGGCCCGTTACTATCCTCGGCCCGGAGACTTATCCCAGGGGTCGTAGATGGCATCATAGTACTCTCGAGGAGACCCCAGTGTCTGATAGTTTCGCTCACTGTCGGCTGCAGTTAGAGCTGATCTCGTCTGCGGATGTGACCTGGGTTCCTTACACGGCGGATCATTTGGCGGCTGGCCTTGCTGGTAGTTATGCTGCGGACCTGGAGCATGCCTTATCCACTCGCCGTATTCTGTTTCTGACCTACGGTGGATGGGAGCTATATCTGGGGGAGCGCGCCATCAGATGTGTGACCGGGGAGGCTCGTATCCCTTTGGCCCCTCCCTCAGAGAGAGCTTGGTTTGCGGATGCCCACCTTCCAGAGGCCCTGATGGCCGGGGAGGACGGCTATATGCTTTCTGTTGGTCCGCATACGAGCGAGAGCTTCAGTGCCTGGTGGAGACCCCGCACTATCGGTCCTCAGACCCGGGCTACTTTCTTCCTCGGAGACCTGGTTCACGGGTCGGTGATGATGGCAGATTGGATGGAGTGCGTCCGTGTCCCCACCCATTCGGACCAGATTGCTTCACTCACTCGGAGGGTGGATCAGTTATCTCTCTTCGTTCGAAGCTTGGGCCGAGATCCAGAGGAGGCTTATGCTGCAGACCCGCAGGGATCTGATTTTGGCGCGGGTCCCGGTATATCGGATGCCCCAGTTCCGCCTTATTCCTGCCCAGACCTTAATTTTGAGGGTGAGGTTGCCCTTCCCCAGGACTTGCCTGCAGATCAGTTTGACGATGACACCTTCATTGATGGCATAGATTTCACTGATTAGACTTGATAGGCTAGGATCTCTGTATTTAAACCTGCTCGTTTTACTATCATTTCTCATTTCATGTATTATGTACAGACTTATTTTATTTTATGCACAATCGTTTACTTTTGATGATTCATTCATTCCATTATAGCTTGTATGATGTATGATTTGTTATATATAAGGAAAAATTGACCCCTGTATAGTCTTTTGATACCGCTTTTACAGATGTCATCCCTGGACGTGGTCCGCGTGGACCCTCGCGCCCCCTCAGGGATTATTGGCAGGCTCTTCTTGTGGCTGGATAGTTTGCTACCCTCCGACCGAATCATCGCAGAGGGTCTTTTGGGACACTCCTTGGCTCTACTGTCATTTCAGGTGCCGCCGGGCTTTGTTGATGGCATTCTCAGTTGTTGGATCCCGGACCGACAGGTTTTCAGGTTTAGGCTGGAGTATCTGACTCCCACTCTTGAGGAGTATGCTCGCTTCACCGGTTTATCAGTGGATGGTCCCTGTGCACGGGTTACCTCGGGCCATATGCGCCGCCAGTTTCTGACTTTCACAGGCTTGCGGAGGACAGCTCTGATATCCGTGACCTCCTCGAGCCACCTTGTTCCTCTATCCTTCCTGGTTGACAGATTTGGCTCGGTGGATAGCTTCTCTCGGTTTTTCAGTGATTTTTCAGTATCTGAAGAGCGCTGGGGCGCTTTGAGAGTGGATGTTTTGATGGCTTGTGTCGTATCAGTTCTGTACATGCCCGCAGGGGACGACCTCATGGATATGCGGGTTATCGTAGCGGTGCAGGCTCTCCAGGAGGATCATACCATTCTTCCCATGATATTAGCAGAGACTTACCTGTCGGCCTCATATTGTCATTCCTTCTCTGGTCGCATATTTAGGGGAAGCTCTACTTTGTTATACGTATGGTTCATGAGCCACCTCAGACCCATCGGGCAGTTTCGTCGACACGGGTTCTGTTTCAACCACAGCCTGGCCATGCAGTTCTCTTTCCGTCCCCGGCGATGCACGGATACAGTCTCATGGAGGGAGCTCTTATCGGCCCTTGAGGAGCCTTTCCATCTTCTGATCTATTCGGGTTATTGCTCCTTCCAAAGTTTCCTGACTCATGTGCCACCTTTTGATTTTCTCCCTCTCCTTGGCTTGAGGGGGGTGACGACTTATCATCCCTTAGCTGTCATGGGGCAGTTTGACCAGATGCAAGATCTCCATCTCTTTACGGGAGCTGCTGACTACCGATTTCTCATATCGCCTCAGACGGAGAGGGAGCTGCTGAGGGTATACGATCTTTGGTCACACAGGGTCTCGGCCGAGTTTGGGGACAGTCACCCCGGTCAGACACCCGATTATCTGTTATGGTTGCACGGGGATTCAGAGATTGCCGACTTTGACCCGATCGGGGTATTGGATGGTTCCCGAGGACTTTTTCCATGTGAGACTAGTTCAGGTGCGCTCATTTCTCCGGAGGTTTCAGGATTATCGCCCAGATCTGGTATTGAGGAGGTTTCCACTTCGGTACATGCCCATTCCTTTGACTTGACTGATCGGATCCAGAGATTGATGATTGAGGGTACCCGGCTCCGGTTCGTTTTGAGTACTACTGAGACTGAGAGGGATACCGCCTATGCGGAGCGGGATGCTGCTGTACTAGCCCGGGATGCCGCCCTTTCCGCCATAGATAACATCGTAGAGCAGGCCCGAGTCATTATGGAGGGCCATTCCACGACTGTTACCAGTGCTGCTGCTCTTTTGACTCGGATTGACATGATGGGACAGCAGATTGTGGATGAGCCGGAGGTTTATGATGCCTCGACTATTCTGTCTATCCTGCTCCAGCTGGTCTCTGACCTGTAGATGATTTTATTTCCTGCACGGACTATGTCAGTTTCATCACTTTTATTTAAAAGACAGACTTGTAATCAAAATGTTTTGTATATATAGAGAAATATTTGTGGTTTTAGTCATTTCCCTTTTTGATGCATCGTCGCCCTTCATTGGATCCTCATTTTATCCAGCTGATTATGATTTCGATATATTGCCTTATTTCTTTCCTCAAGTCTTGATTGGAACTCCACAGATATTGCCGCGTGCCCCCTTTTGATTTCATCGAAGTGAGTCTTGGACTTTGGGCTAATTATGTGGTTAGGTTTGGGTAAGTTTTGGAGTGTATAGGATTTCGGGATTTTCTGGAAGTGGTTTCGGTTATAGGGACAATGTTTATTATTTTGGTATAGAACGGACCGGACCATGACGGCTGAATGTATTTGTCCAAAGTAAGGTTTCGGGTTTTCTGGAAATGGGTTTGGTATAGGGACGAGACTTATTATTTTGTATAGAACGGACCGGGCCATGATGGCTGCCTACGTACTCCCACAAGGTCGGAAGATCAGGTCCTACGTAGTTCGAAATACAAGGGAGATAGAAATTTTTTTTTTTTTTTTTTTTTTTTTTTTTTTTTTTTTAGCGTTTAACCGTTTCACAGAGTCAGCATTCAGGGGCTGCGGAAATACCTCGCCAACCATTTCTTGTAGGACAAGGGCCCCTCCAGATAGGACTTTCTTGATCACAAAGGGTCCTTCCCAACTTGGAGCGAATTTCCCTTTGGCCTCGTCTTGACAGGGCATGACCCTCTTTAACACTAAATCATTTTCCTTGAACTTTCGGGACCGTATCTTTTTGTTGTACGATCGAGAGATGCGTTGCTGATACAACTGACCGTGTAATATAGCCGCCACCCTTTTTTCATCTATTAAGGCTAACTGGTCGTATCGACTTTGTATCCAATCCTCCTCGTCAATCCGAGCATCAAGCAAAATTCGGAGGGATTCCATCTCCATCTCTACTGGCAAAACGGCCTCCATCCCATATACCAAGGCGTAAGGGGTCGCCCCTGTAGACGTACGAACTGATGTCCGATATGCAAACAGTGTGAGGGGTAGCAAGTCTGGCCATCCCCGATGATTGGCAGACATTCTCGCCATAATTTTCTTTATATTCTTATTCACGGCCTCCACAGCCTCATTCATTTTGGGCCTGTAAATGACAGAATTGAGATGCTTGATCTTGAATTGGGCGCACAACTCTTTCATAAGGGCATTGTTCAGATTCCTGGCATTGTCTGACACCAAGATTTCAGGCTGTCCGTACCGGCAAATGACATTGTTCCTGATGAAACTGACTATAACCTCCTGCGTTACTTTGGGGAACGAAGCTGCTTCTACCCATTTAGTGAAATAGTCAATCATGACGAAAATGAACCGGTGGCCGTTGCTCGCTTTGGGCTCCACGGGCCCGATAACATCCATACCCCACATGGAGAACGGCCAAGGGGAAGTCATACAATGCAGTTCATTAGGAGGTGCATGCATCACATTACCGTGTGCTTGGCATTGGAAACATCGCTTGACATGATCGTCACAGTCAGCCTTAAGTGATAGCCAATAGTGCCCTGTTCTCAGAATTTTCTTGGCCAGCATTGGTCCACTCATGTGCGGCCCACATACTCCACCGTGCACTTCGCCCATGATTTTCTGTGCTTGAGTTTCGTCCACACATCGCAATAATCCCAAGCCTACATCCCTCTTATACAGGGAGTCTCTGCTTAAATAGAATTTCATCGCCATCTTCTGGATTCTCTGCCTTTCCGTTCGGTTTGCCTGGTCGGGGAGTGATCTATCCCTCAAGTATTTCTGAATGTCATGATACCAAGGATGATTTGGTTGAGCCACATCTTCTGACAACTCCGATATGTATTCTTCGTAAGCGGGGACACTTTGTACTGTTATTTCAATCTGTGGGGTGGCTTTGCTTTTGAGCACATGGATTAACGAAGCCAGGGTGGCCAATGCATCGGCAAAGTCATTCCGCCCCCGGGGAATGTGTCGGAAAGCTACGTCTTCAAATTCTTGCATCAATTGGACTACATACCGGTGGTACGGGAGTAACCGAAGTTCCTTAGTGCCATATTCCCCAGTCGCCTGTCTGATTACCAATTCTGAATCTCCGAACACGGCTAATCTTTTCACTCCCATATTGCGGGCGAATCTCAGTCCCAATATGCATCCTTCGTATTCGGCCGTATTGTTTGAGTTACTGAACTTTAATTTGGTGAGAACAGGGTATTGCTCGCCCGTAACGGATACCAGGACCGCTCCAGCTCCAGCCCCTTCAGCATTCATGGCACCGTCGAAATACATTTTCCAAAACTGCCCTTCGTCATCACACCTCGCCTGTTGGACCCACAGTATGTCTTCACCCGGTAGGAAAGTCTCTAAAGGCTCCATCCCCCTTGTCGGCATCTCTGATAATTGATCTGCAATTCCCTGCCCTTTCATGGCCTTCTGGGTAACATATAGGATGTCGAATTGCTGGAGGATTAACTGCCACCTTGACAATCGACAATTCAGCATTGGTCTCTCAAATATATACTTCAAGGGGTCGATTCGCGAGATCAAATAGGTAGTGTGTCCATGGAGGTAATGCTGTAATCTCATAGCAGCCCAGGCCAAGGCGCAACATGTTTTCTCGATCGGCGTGTAATTCTGTTCACAGCTGCTGAATCTCTTGCTGAGGTAGTAAATGGCATGCTCCTTACCGGATTCACTCTTCTGCCCCAGCATACAACCCATCGCCATATCATTCACGGATATATACAGGAAAAGGGGAACCCCGTCCTTTGGCGGTACCAGCACTGGCGCTCCTGTTAGTTGCTTCTTAATAGTCTGAAAGGCCTTTTGGCATTGACTGTTCCACTTCCGGGAGGCGTCTTTCCTTAACAGTTTGAAGATTGGTTCGCAGGTGGTGGTCAGATGGGATATGAACCGACTGATGAAGTTTATCCTCCCCAAAAATCCCCTTATCTCTTTCTCTGTACGGGGAGCTGGCATATCCACAATAGCCCTGATCTTAGCCGGATCCAGTTCGATACCTCGATTGCTCACCAAGAATCCAAGGAGTTTACCTGACTGAACCCCAAAGGCACATTTGGCTGGATTGAGCTTCAAATTATACTTCCTGAGCCGCTCGAATAGCTTCTTAAGGTGAGTCACATGGTCAGATTCCGCCCTCGATTTCACAATGATGTCATCCACGTAAACCTCTATCTCCTTGTGCATCATGTCATGGAATAGGGCCATCATGGCCCTCTGATAAGTGGCTCCCGCATTTGTGAGGCCGAAGGCAAGTCGTCTATAACAAAATGTGCCCCAGGGGGTGATGAAGGCAGTCTTTTCTCGATCCTCTTCCGCCACCATTATCTGGTGATACCCAGCGAAACAATCGACAAATGAATACATTTTATACTGAGCTGTGTTATCCACCAAGATGTGTATGAAAGGCACTGGGAAGTTATCCTTGAGACTGGCCTTATTCAGATCTCTATAATCCACGCACACTCTCACCTTTCCTCCAGGCTTTGCCACGGGGACTATATTGGAAAGCCATTCTGGGTAAGTCGACACCATGATGATCCCAGCCTTGAACTGCTTGACTATCTCTTCCTTCACTTTTAAGCTCCATTCCGGTTTCAATTTTCTCAGCTTCTGCTTAACTGGCCTGAAACCCTCCTTGATAGGCAATCGATGTACCACAATATCCGTGGACAAACCGACCATGTCCTCGTGTGACCAAGCAAACACATCCTCATATCGGCTCAAAAGTTCAGCTACCTCTGTTTTCTGGTCTGGAGTCAAGTCTGCCCCAATTTTTAGCTCTTTGGGGTTTTCAGGGGTTCCTATGTTGATGGTGATGGTTTGGTCTAGGTTGGGTTTGGGTTTATCCTCGACCCACTCTTTGATCTCGTCGGGAGCGTCGTCATCATCTGCTTCGTCCTGCTCAATTCCCATCAAATCGAAATCCAGTTCTATATCAAAATCATAATCGTCTTTCAAATTTGAAAAATCGTTTGTTAGGCTAGAATGACTCAAATCGGTACACCTGACATGAAACAAAAATATTTGTCATATATATAAACATTAGGTACATGACTTCCTTTTCAATAATCATGACAAAAGTATGAAATAGACGTGCAGATACATAAAAACAAAAACACCGTCTTAAAAACCCCTTGATCCCCCTACTGGACAAGATTCCCGGACACTCCTGCATTTACCCTTTTCTGGATACTACTGGCTGCACGGTCCAATTCCTGGGGATCACTTCGGTTTTAGAGCTAGTGATGGAGGGGGTCTCTGCATCTGGCACCTCCTCAATGATTGCGGCAACTTGGTTTTGGCTCTCATTTTCACTTTCCTCGGGCACTTCTAACCCGGCCCAATTTATAAATGGCATGATCTGCTTGCCCTCAGTCATCTTCTCTTTTCCCTTTTCATTGGGGCCTGACTGTCCCGGGAGATGGCACTTTTTCTCGAACTGTTCCATAATTTCCTGTAAGAAATCCGACTGCTGGGCCACTCCTTTGACTGGGGGAACCTCCACTTTACCCTCTGCTTCAGATGCAGGCTTGATTACCCTCGGGGAGTGTTCACTATTGGCTCTCGGTATCGGGACTCCGGTTATCCGCATGAGAATTTTCTTATATGAGTTCTTCGGCCTTATACCTCCTTGATATCCTAACCCCGCCTTGCCTGACTGCACTGGTACCTGGATGGGCTCTGTGATTCCTTGGCTATGCTTGCCCAGCCCTTGCCCCGGCTGGAAGTTCATTGCCATCATTTCCCGGGCAACGAAGGTGAGCTCGGGGGACACTTTAAGCTTTAACTTCGGAGCTCCCAATTGCTTGTACTGAGGGGTGCTGATTTCAAACGCCTGATAGCTGATGGGTTCGGCCGACTCATCCACATGGATCACTGGCATGCCTTTTATGGATGGAACAGGGTATTCGGATTCTGCTGCGATCGTTACCAGGTGCCCCTCAATGATGAATTTTATTTGTTGATGCAGGGTGGAGGGCACTGCCCCGGCCATATGAATCCAGGGTCTCCCCAGTAGCATGTTATAACTGGCCGTGATATCTAGCACTTGGAAGGAAATATCAAAAGTGTAAGGCCCGATCTCCACCGGCAGCTCAATCTCTCCCACCGTGTCCTTTTTAGATCCGTCGAATGCCCTCACCACCACCTGGCTGGCCCGCAGGCGCTTAGGGCTGATTTTCATTTTCTCCAGAGTATTATACGGGCAAATATTCAGGGCTGACCCACCATCAATCAAGACCCCATTCATCACATATCCGGAGGAGATGACCGCAATGTGTAACGGCCCCCGGTGCCCCCTTCCTTCTTCAGGGATGTCGTCGTCGGTAAATGATATTACATTGCCGTCTAACAGGTGGCCCACCAAGTGGCTGAATCTTTCCGTACTAATTGATTTGGGGACATGCGCCTCTTCTAGGACTTTGCTCAATGCCTGATGATGATCATTTGATGCCAACGCAAGATCCAAGATTGATGTCAGGGGCGGCTGTATCTCCAGTGTTTTACCCACACCTGTCTTGCCGTAATTCATTTTCTCCCAAAATTCCAACGCCTTTTCCTCTGATATTTTCCCGTTCTCCTTTCTCGTGTCCTCAAGGACCCGCCTTGGTAGATACAATGGATTTCCCTTTGAGCTCACTGATGCGCAACTGGCCTCTTCCTCGATTTCCCCCCATAATTCCACGGAACAGCCTTCAGATTAGTAATCGGCAATTGTGACCTGGCGGCTATGACAAGGGGTGTTGGGGCAGATAACCGGATAGACTCTGTTTTGGTATCTCGCATCACGCCAACTAACTTGACAGGCGTGTTTTGCGCTCCCTCCTGGACATGGGTCATGGCAATTTCTCCTTCGATCCTCCTTATGTATATTGATTTCAAGGGACCTTCTGCCCCACTGCTTTCCACTACGTTCACGCCTCCCCCATTGTGTTCGGGAAGAGGGTTGGCCTTTACGTTTGGGGGTTCCGGTTGCTCTACCACTATCTCTCCGCTGTCGATCATGTTCTGGATTTTATGCTTTAGTGACCAGCATTCTTGGGTGTCGTGCCCTGGGGAAGCCGAGTGGTAGGCGCATCTCTTGCTAGGGTCATATCTCTTGCTTTTCGGGTCTGATGGAGGCAATAGCTCGGTAATCTTTTTCTGGCCCACCAACAGGGCCAGTATATGTTCCAATGAATCCCCCAATGGGGTGAACTCCCTTTCTGGTGGCTTTTCGAATTTTCTGCGCCCCTCATATCTTTGATTGTTGACATTTGACGGACGCGGGGCCTCACTTCTTGGCATGCGGACCGGAGGGCTGGTCATTGTTTTCCCAGATAGTCCTTGCAGTATCAGGGACACATCCTCTTCCTTTTTCTTCTGGGGTTTTCGGGAAGAACTGCCATAGTTTTCACTCTGGATTTGCTCCGCGACAGCCTCGAGAGCAGTAAAGTCTCGAATTTTTCCTGATTTTAAACCCATCTCAGCCATCTCCCCATGCTTGATCATTTCCGCAAAAGGCTTCCCTATCCCCGCTATCACCCTTTCATAGTAAGGGGCCTCTTGTATATCGATGAAGGTCATAACCATTTCTGCCTCACTCGTGGGTGGGTTTACTTGGGCTGCCATCCTCCTCCACCGCTGAGCATAGTCTCTGAAGGATTCACTGGTCTGTTTTCTGATTTTTGTCATCTGGTATCGATCCAGGGCCATCTGGGACTGAAAGCTGTATTGGGTTAGGAAAGTATGGGCCAGCTCCTCCCAATTGTGAATCTTAGCATTGTCCAATCTCGCATACCACGTTCTAGCCTCCCCTGTCAGGCTTTTCTGGAACAGTTGCATTCTCAGTGACTCGTCCTCAGCATATCCCCCCAGCTCTCCGATGTATACTTTCAAATGGGTGTAAGGATCCCCTGACCCGTTATACTTTTCAAATTCGGGGAGTTTGAACTTTTCTGGATATCTGGTTCCCGGAAAGATGCACAGATCGGAGTAGTTAACACTGCCATATGACCCAATCCCCTTCATAGTTTTGATGGCTTCCTCCATCTGCTTTATTTTCTTGCTGACAGTGCTGGCAACCTCATCCTCTGGAATGATAATGATTTGTTTTGCCGGTTCAACCTTTGGAGTTTCTGGGGTCAGTATGTTCTCTTGAGATGATGGCCCCGGCTGGTCCTCGGTTTGCGACTTCGATTTTAACTTGAAGTGCTCTTTTAGCATTGTGGTCAATTCCGTCATCTGATTTCTCACAGCATCGAATTCTTCCCGGGATACAGGAGCTGGGTTAGGACTAGGGTTTTCAGCCATCTCGACTGTTGATTCTCTGGCTTTCTTGGACCAGAGACGAGTTTGGGGCGCAATCCTGCGAATAAACAAACCCAGTTTAGTTCCGGGAAATGACACTGGTGGATGCATGCTAAAGCAAATATTTTTGTGTTTTTTGAGTTTTGTAATATTTTCCTGCAAAACAAAGTTAGTATCCCTTTGTTTTAACCAAGGTATGACAGTGTGCAATTATGATGCTCTCCAAGCTGTCCCTGTAAAACAGAGGTTAGTATTTTATTTTGACAAAAGTGGGAGGTACAACATGTTTGACTAAAGTACGACATTATGTGCGTGAAATGTAAAAGGGTATGAAGAGACTTCCCACGCGTTGGGTTTATCTGAGGCTGACCTACCCTAAGTTACTCTCGCGGGCTTTTTGGCATGAAGGTTCCCAGATCTTCGCAACATACTTGAAGGGAATAAATCCGATCTTTCAATTGGATTGGATCTGAGTGGATGCTTTTCCTGAGCCTCGCCGGGGAGCACCCCTTTGAGTCCAGTAATCCACATCCGACGGGTTTGCCTCAGGAGGAGGAACTGCTCAACATACATTCATCATACATTCATCGTACCTCACCGTATGCATATGATGCTAATAAAGTAAAGACTTGAAAAGAAAACGCAATCACACTATTCACATACACGCGAAAAAAAAGGTAATTTAACGCAAATAACGCAAACACACATTTTTTTAATTTTTAAAGGATAGGAAAACATCAGGATTTTAAATGCGGCTTAAGCCCTCTAATGTCCCCAGCAGAGTCGCCAGCTGTCGACGCCGGGATTTTCGTCGTCTCGTTTTTTATTATTAAAATGTCCCTTTCCAATTTTAGCCTTTTGAATTAAATGTGATTTTGAAAAGGGTCGGCTTAATGTCGACGGGGTTTGAAATGTCGATTATATAATGAGCCAATTGACCAGAGTCGCCAGTTGGTATATTTGAAATGGATGTACCAACTCATCCGGATTTAGTTTTCGTAATCGCTGGCTCATATGTGACTCCGATTAATTGGTCCGCAACCCGAGATTCATAGAGTTCGGGGGCTTGCTTAAGCGAGGGGAAGGTGTTAGGCACCCCCCGACTTCCGTAAAACACGGTTACCGCCATCTTGATGTTTTCCTATCCTTTTAAATCCTAAAATGTGTGAGTTGCGTGTGTGTGCGTGTGTGCCTAGGTGAATGCTTGTGGTGAATTTTGTTTGGATTTTTGTATGGCAAATGTGCTTTAACTGGAAAGCGTTTTAACGTTTTTTGACCCAAATGACGAGGCTTTGTTTTAAAATAAAGATTGATTTTTAATTTCGTACCGATGAGGGTCTTTATTTAGATGTCATTTTTAGAAGATAGTTTTTTTAACTTTTGTCAAATAGGTATCGAGACTATACATTGCCCTCTAATAACAAATTAAATAACATGAAGGCAACTTCTAGAACTCTTTCACCCTATGTACAAAGTTTAATTAAAACGTTCATTTATTTTACGAAATCATTTTTTGTGACATTTTTTTTTTTTTTAAAACCAACTAAAGCCTTTTCATCAAATAAAGATCTAAGTTCGCCAAAACTCTTTACTTTTTAAACCTCGTGAATCTAATATCCTGATTTGATCACTTTTACAAAATCTTCATTATTTGCCTTATTTTGAAAATCATTGTTGTGTTGTAAATTAAAACAAGCATCCCAAAACGTGTCGGGGCTATCCACGGGCATGTAAGCCATCCAGACAACCCCAAACACCCACAATCACATATTTTATTATTATTACGGGGCCTTAACCCGAACACGACTTTGTATCGCTTTAAGGCCGGATATTACAAAATACACATCCATGGACCCTATACCATGATTACATACACCAAAATGTCCATCATCGGGATTTGACCGCGAGGATCTCCTCCCTAGGCTCACATTCACCCAAATCATGGCACAACCAACCCTAAACCAAATCTAACGAGATTTAACATTGCTATCACATTACATAACCCAAATATCACAACTAAGTCACTAAAAACTATCCATTACCACAACGAACGAGATATCGCCGTACGGATGTCATCGGGGCGTTAGGAGGAGTTACTTTCCGATGGAAACCTCGCTAACAACCCCTAATCCACGGATCCTTTATCAACATAACAACATATTACATCACATAACCCAAAACATAAGTTATATTAACAATACAAGCGATAGAATACCAAAAGGACAATCTTTTCACCTTGCAAAACGCGGATTCAAGCTTTTATATCACGAAATGGATACACCACAAGATTACTAAGCTAAATAGCACAACAATATGGATCTAGTGCTTGGATCTAACAGCAAAATAACCTCTCTCTCTCTTCCCCGCGAGCTCTCTCTCTCCTCTTTTTCTTTTTTTCCTTTTCTTTTTTTTTTCTTCTTCTGGTTCTCGGGTTGAAGATGGCGATCTATAGTGCCTCAGCAGGCAGCCGCAGATACATCTGCGACCAGCCGCAGATGTATCTGCGGCTGCCTGCTGTGGCCGTCTCCTCGGCTGCCGTGTGCCGCCCTTGAACCACGCGAACGTCTTTTTGTCGGCAGCCGCGACTGCATCCGCGGCTGTCCGGCGCATTTTTCTCGAATTTCGTGCCACGCGGTATTAATTTGCCAATTTCTGCTGTATTATTTTGGAAAGCTGTTCTTTGATACCTGAATCAATTCTGGGAATGGTTTCCCGACGTCGAGACCCACCCTAATGCTGTAATTGCAGTGTCCTTGTCCTTTTTTGGCGATTCGCATCGGGTTCCGTCTGGATGGCCCGTAGGCCTCGCCTCAGATGCCTCAATTCTCGTTTTGCGTTTGACAGCCTTGATCGTAAGCCGTGGTGGGAACTGCATTTTGGCGCCCCCCTCTCCTTGTCGTATATTGGGTCACTTGACGATTTTGCCCTCCTGTCAGGGTTAGTAGAGAAATGCAAAATTTGGGTGTCTACAAGGAGGTTTATGATCTTGTTTTTTTTTTTATGTTACGAAGTGTTGTTGATTTTTAGAACATGATAACATAACAAGTTGATGCTTGTGGTATCATGTTTTACCAATTAGGTCAAAGATTTATAAAATAGTTTTTGTACAGTCCACTGTTTAGTAATTTTGTGCATTTCTGTTGGGAATATGCTTTGGTTTTCTTCATGGAAGTTGTAGATCAGAAAATTCTAATGAATTTAGACTTAAGAATCACCCAAAAATATTTTATTATGAATAAGTTATGGCTGTTTGCGTAAAAAAGGTCAAAATTAAAAATCCTTAAAGGGCATTCGGATTTTTGACCTTAAAAATAATTTTTTGAATTAGTCAACTTTTCAATTAATTTCACCTATGAAAATAGTCTATTGAAGTTATAAAAACACTTATTAAGAAGTAAAATTCGATAAACTAACAGTCGGGTACGCGTAACCCTTTATGTAGGCTTTTAAACGTTTACTGGAAAACCCTAGTTTGCGAATCATACAAGTTTTAAACCTTGCTTTAAATTGATTATGTGGTAGTTGTGTAGTGATTGTTCTATACAAAGATATGTGATTTAATTTGTTAAATGATAAATGAGATTTGAAATTTCATATGATTAAATGTGAATGTTAATTGCGTATGAAATGTAATATTGTTGAAATAAAAGCATGATAAAATATATGTTGAATCATAAACTGTGTATGTGTTATTTGCTAAACTTACTGAGTTGTAGTATTCATTCTTACGAATAAAACTTTATTTACAGTTAAAGAAGAATGATAAGAAAATCATGAATGTAAAGAAGATGCGTAGACTATGTCTCATACTTTATTTACTTGTATTTGTATAAAGTCATAATGATTGATGTAATACGAACAAACAAACCATGTAATCGAATATTATATGAATGATATTATTTATTATCAACAAAATATTGTTATGTCTTTACTTTGATATAACTTAAAATTATAAAAATCTATTAATCTGAATGAGAGTATTGGTAATATGAACTGATCATGTTATGCCGATACTCTGAACTTTAGATAGATAATAAAATATTAAAATAATGTTGATAAAGAACTATGAATCTGAATGATGATATTAATTAACATTGTGAGTGCTGTAAGACTAGAGATTTAGCACTAATGAAGAAATCAAATTCGTCGTAAGGTTCCTCTGTTCCAAGTACAAGTGTGTTAATAATATTGTGAACTTTAGATAGATGGAGAATATCGATATGAAGATATAGCTCTATAATGATATATATCTAAGTTAGGTATTTGAGTGATATAAGATGTTCTGTAAGAAAAAGAATATTGTCACGGATAAAGATACAAATATTTATTGCAAGATTTTTATATTCCAAGGTCCATCTTATTATTAATACAGTTAATCTTGAATATATAAAATTATAGAACATTTAAATCATAAGATTTGGTAAAAGTGAGTATTAAGTCTCTTGCATCGTTTACAAGAACTTAGTATAAAATGATGAAAGATTTTTGGAAATTAAGGTGAAAATTTTGTTTATGAAACTGTTGGATTGAATAAGGGTATTGATAATATGGATTGTTCATATTATTGTTGATATTCTGAAATTCAGTTTGATAAAGTTTATGGATAAATGTAATGTCGATAAACTTAACAATTTAACATTTATTGTTATTCGTATTTACGGATGAACTGCAAATTGATACTTATAAAAATGATGAGATCGAGACCAAGTTAAGATTCAAAGATTAAGTAATTAATGAAATATCTATAATAAATTAGTATAATTAATATAATTATGAGATCATTAATTAAATTATTAATAAATAGTATGAAAGTTTAATACACAACATTCTCTATACTATGAGATTTTTGGGGGTGTTACAAAAATTCTCAACTTCAATTCTTTTTGGTTAGTTGGAATTAAAATTCTTAACCTCAATTCTTAGCCCTTTTTGTTTATCTTGTCCGTCACGTATCATACTTAAAATGTGTCCGGATGACATAAGATTGTTAACGGATGACGTAAGATTGTAAATTGAGTGTGGTAAGGCAAGGCAAAGCAAATCAAACATACCCTTAGTATTGTCGTTCCCCTTTTCCATCGATAAGAGCGGGAGGGGGTGGGGGAGAGGGGAGAGGGGAGAGGGGAGAGGGGAGGGAAAGAGATGGCGCCATTGTTACAGAGCTGTCAGCCGTGGGTCGAAAAATAGTAATTTCTTTAGATACTATTTCATTTTGATCTGTATATGTGTGTGTGTGAATATACACGCACACACTATATTCATTATGTTTCAGTTTATTTATGTAAATAAATGTAATTTGTGCAATTAATTGATTGATTATCAGTCGACCAAAGCAAGTGAAGGACGTAGCTCACCAAGATGAGGTCGTTCGTGTCCTCACAAACACACTTGAGACCACTAATGTAATTATTTTACTTCTGATTATTAGCAGATTATTATTTTTAGGGTTTATTATATGGCTCTTGTTGTAAGAGCTATTTTTGATTCTTCAATTGTTCATTTACTTATGATTGGGATTAGTGTGATAAGTAGATGCTTTGTTTTTGGCAGTGTAAGAAGTAAATCAGCTCTGGCAATAGGTATACCCTGTATGTAGTCTTATTTGGGATTTGGGATTGTTCTGATTCTGGATTTTGATGTCTTATGTAGTGTCCACACATGCTATTTTATGGCCCACCTGGCACGGGGAAAACCACCACTGCTCTTGCGATTGCACATCAGCTATATGGGTACTCTGGCTTTTATATTTATGTGCTCGCATGTTTATGTGTATGAATTCTTAGGTTGGTTTAATGTTGTATCTTACTTGTCAGCAGTATTTTAGTTGTTGCTGATTATCATATGCATTTTTTAGATGGTACGCACTGTCCACTTTCTATTAGAAACAGATTATGTATCAAAGTTCTTTTTTTTTTTTTGGGTTGTAGAAGGCTTGATGAAAGTGTCGTATGGGGAATTATATTGGGTAGACCAGAGTAATAACCTGGTCTTACTAGAT
Organism: Hedera helix; assembly: GCA_947179155.2. Lineage (NCBI taxonomy): Eukaryota > Viridiplantae > Streptophyta > Magnoliopsida > Apiales > Araliaceae > Hedera > Hedera helix. The sequence continues at coordinate 17,807,012 of OX359275.1, read as the reverse complement.
TGAGTCTAGGGATATACTTAAGTAAATGTTTCAGTTGCAATTGTGGATAAATTATTCATGAGTTACACTCTTTCCAATTAAGACAGTGAAGGCTGAAAGATTGTTCTATTCCATAGCCATCTTTTGGATCAAGCATATTCTTGGAGGAAAGACAGAGATATATCCACAGAGTTGATAAATCATAAATTCCCTAATAGACTAACACTTTCTTAAGGTTTGGATCCCCTTCATGAACTGAAAGTATTGGTACAAAAAATCCTAAATGAAGATCAGAATCTGGGGTGAGATAATTAGATGGTCTATCTACCTTCATGCATGAATTTTGCTTTCTTGGCAAAACAAATGCATTGTAGGGGGAGAGATTTTTACCATTAAGTATGAATTTCATGTTTTTTAAGTTTTTGGTGGATTATGAGATAAATGTCTCAGAGTTTAAGATAATGTTGGCGTGGTTAGAAAGGACAAATTCACTTGAACGGGTAATAAATTTTAGCAATAAAGTTTTTTAGTTTTTGAAAAGCACAATGAGTAATGAGACATACTCATTTATTTCTGCATTGTCCTGTTGCTTGGGGATTGTGGAGCTCTCTCTTTGGAGTGCTAGGAGAGGAGTGAGTGTGTCCTGCTACGGTGGAAGATACGCTACTGATTTGTTTTTGAGGACTTGGAAGTTAGAGGAGATATAAAATTTTATGAAAGTGTATTTTTTCTATCTTGTGGGGAGTTTGGAATGAGCATAATGCTAGGTTGTTTAGAGAAAGTTACTTATCCTTAAAACTATTGAATGATAGAGTTATTTTTCTCGCGTCTCTTTGGGCTTATGTTATGGGGACTTTTAGAGGTATTTTTGTTACTGATTTATATAGAGATTGAAGGGTTGTACTTTTTAAGTGCTTTTCTGTTTTTGATTTTTTAGTCTGCTGAGGATAGACTTCTTGTCCCCCCCCCCACCCGACCTTCATTTATTATATCATTTCTTTTTTATTAATAAAATTTCTTCATCCATAAAAAAAAAGAAGCACAAGGGCCACAAGGCAGGTGACAAAACATTAAGAATCATTAAATTTTGCCAATCAAGATCACTTGGAGTATAGTATTACCAAATTTTGATTATTAACTAAGTTGATGGAAAGGTGAGAAATAAATTGGCAAAAGAAACAATTACAGACGTAAAATGTTTGTGTCATGTAAATACAGCTCCAATAGCACACATCAAGTTGACGATAAATTGTGCCACTCAACTGGAGATTATACTGGCTTGAAGGCAAATAAATTAGTAATTTTCATATACATTCTAGTTGGGGTCACAAGCCTCTGCAATTTATTTGTTTGTGAATTCCATGATGAAGATCACAAGTAAACAAAATAATTAAATAGCTGCTCCTATATGAATCCTTTTGAAGCCTACTTCCGAAAAATTTAATGATGAAAACATTTAACTATAATTATTGCACATTTTCAAAAAAAAATTCTGCCCCTAATAGGCAAAACATCATTACTCGTTTGACAGTTTATATGCAAAAGAAAAATAAGATCCTAGAACTTCGATGATGTCTGATTCAGAACAATGGTCTAGTCAACAAGGAGAACCTTCCATATTTTAGCATTGAGGTGGCTAAAACTCTGCATCTACTCCAGTTTTGTTGGGTAACTTGCTAAAATTGCATGTAGAAATCTATCTTACAACTTTGTTATGCTGACTTTAATTCTACTTTACAATTTACATTTTTTGGTGATTTTACTTCTTGTTTTTTCTTGCGGGCTTATGTTTCCCCTCTTTTAAATCAAATCTTGCATTGTGTCTTGTAAGTTGTAACCAATTGAGACAATCAAGTCTTAGCTGTTTTTTGGTTACCTGACACTGGGGTACACCCTAGTGGTGTTCCTGTATGGATCTTACTTAGTTTGGAGGAAGGCATTAAATTTCTTCTGGCACTCAAGGATATTGTCAAACTTATGGTGGTTTGTTCACCTTGAATTTGCTGGCTTTCCCAGTATAATAGATATTTTCATTTCCTTTAAAAAATGTTTGGCATGAATTGAGGCCTTGCTTTGTCTGAAGGAACCGATTTCTTTGACAGACCTGAACTCTACAAGTCCAGGGTGCTGGAGCTCAATGCCAGTGATGACCGTGGGATCAATGTAGTTCGCACAAAAATTAAAAATTTTGCGGCTGTTGCTGTAGGTTCTGGTTGTCAAGGGTATGTCTATTGCAGATGTCACATTATTTAGCTAGTGGCCTCATTTCAATTGATAAACCTTTTCCTTGTCATTTTGATACCTTTTCTTCCATAATTCAGGGGTTATCCTTGCCCACCTTACAAGATCATCATCCTTGATGAGGCAGATTCAATGACGGAAGATGCCCAGGCAAGTCAATTATTTATTTCTGCTCACTAATTATGATTCCTGTAATAATAAATGGAATATCATTTCTTACCTTCAGAATGCCTTGCGACGTACAATGGAAACTTACTCCAAAGTTACAAGATTCTTTTTCATTTGCAATTACATCAGCAGGTTCTTTATTTATACCTTTCTTAATTTCCAAGTTTAATTCTCTTCAATTTAGCCAAACGATGAAAATTATGCAATTCTTTATTTCCACTGTTTTGCTTTTCTTTTTGGGATGGGGGTTGGCATGAGTACAGTTTGAAACCTAGGTGAATGTTGGTTTCTCTGAAACCTTATTATATACATTACTAAAAAAGAACTACAATATGCAATGATCACTCGTGATCATTTTACTGGAAATTTGACAACAATTGAGCATCTACTGTTAGACATTGAATTCTCCTTAAAGCATCAACCTCATAAACTTTAGATGTAATTGCGGGAAGTATGTTCTCAATTTTTGTTTAAACTTAAAAGAAAAATTTTCGAGCTTCATATTGGGTAGTAATGCATCTCTTCAAAATGCACATGGCTTGCATGACCTACAATGTGCATATTTATCTTCACTTGGGCTTTCATCATTAATTCAAGTAGTTGATTTGCTATAAACTAGGTTTATTATAGAAATTAGCCTAGTTGAAATTTTGGATTTTAAAAAGTAAAGTACTTTGAAAATCGATACGCAACTTCAGATCCATGTATAACTTTGTAACTGCAACTTTGAGATTGATCTGTCCTGTGGAAGGGAGAATTGATGAGCAAAAATAAATGTACTCGTTTTTGTGGTTGCCAATTTTACTTGGATCATTGATGTATGATAAGGTGAAAATAAGGAATAAAATACCTATCCTCCGCAGAGAATCGGTAAAGAAACACACACGAGCACAAAATTTTAATCTCAAATCAATTCATATTTTATAATCTGAAAAATAATGAGGTATTACAATACTTAAATAGAAAATCCAATACTTGGGGATTAAGTAAAAACCCTAATTTAAAAAGAAAATAATCTCCCACTAAAATCTACTACTATAATATAACTCTCCTAATTAAAATCTAATACTATAATTAAATCTTATAGAATATCCTACTAAATAATTACATTAATAATCTAATATTTATTCCTAAATAACAATACAGAATTAATAATAAATTTATTTATTTTCTTCTTCCTTTTTGCATCAAGCATGGACTCGATTTCATGGACTTGTGAACCTGGAATAAGCCTTTCAAAAACCTGGACTAGGTTTTGGACTTGAATTGGAAGTGCTTATAAGATCAAATCCATTATATTGTTTGAAAGAATATCTTTTGTTTTGATAAGACGAGAGCGAATGATCAAGAAATCCCCAGTAGTTGAATTGTGAATGAATATAATACATCATTCTACTAGTGACCTCTCTCTCTTCTTTTTGTTTTTCTCCTTTTCTTCTGAGATGCAATTAATTCTTATTGGAGTTATATTTAAATATACTTGTGCAAAAGCCATTTGAATCTCATTGCTTTCTTTTCTCTCTTTCATTTATAATTTTTTCTATTTGACAGCATATAATCTGATATGGAAAAAGTATAAGCCCTAATGATAAATTTAAATGATATATATCATATCAATCACTTCATAGAAGCAGTTTCCTTTTGTCACTGGAATTTCTAGATGATTTGATTGTTAATTTTCGTGGATTTTATAATTCACATGTACTGTTCTATATAGGATCATAGAGCCGCTTGCTTCAAGATGTGCAAAGTTCAGGTTCAAGCCACTTACTGATGAAATAATGAACAATCGTATTATACACATTTGCAAAGAGGAAGGCCTTAATTTGGATTCGGAGGTGCGGATCCAAACCTCGATACTTGTTTCTACACCTGTTGCTTTTGTAAAGTGATTTCTAACATTCATTTCTTATTTTACATATTGATGATATCTGCACAACTTCTTGTAGGCTCTTTCAACCTTAAGTTCTATCTCTCAAGGGGATCTTCGTCGCGCAATAACATACTTACAGGTTAGAGAAGGTTTCAAATTTAATTTGTTTTAAATTTCAATAATTTATTCTTGGTTTAAGTTCTAGAAACGGGGATGGTATTTGATGATGCTAAGAACAAATTGAAAGATGTGAAAATAATACAAAAGATTGATTTTTTCCCATACCTGTAGAGAATCTGGCCTCCCCATAGGATGTTTTGAGGTTAATTTGCTGAGATTACTTGCGATCACACACAAAAGATAGATAATATAACTCACTCAGATTTCAGTAATCAATAATTTGTTCAACTCGTGGGGATTATAACACATTTAAAGGGAAAAGATAAACCCTAATCTTAACTTAAAATACCTTAATGACTTTGAATAAAATAACAAATATTCAAGTAAAATACCTAGGCTACCACAATCCCCAAATATTAAGTAGAAATCCTAATTACATTAATTGCTGCCATATTAAATATCATAAATAATAAATAATTGAATAAAAGCTTATTGCAGTCCTCGTCATTTGAGCTGATCATAAAATGATTGAATGGAACCCCACTATTTCTTAATTTTTTTTTAATCATTCTAATTATGTATTGAACTTTGGTTTTCTGGAAGATTTTGCACTCCCATGTAATAAAATTTCATGACTTGTTGTATATAAGAATTGCTTAGAATTTTGGGAATGAAACAAAACTTATGTATAAAGGTTACTACATATCTGTTTTATATGGTTACCAAATGGTTACATTAGTACTCCTTACACAGCAGACTTTTGGCCATTTATAGATTTTTGTTTTTGTTTTTGTTTTTGTTTTTTTTCTTGGAAGAAATTTACTTGGTTGGTTTCTATTACACATGTATGCATTTTCTTCTTCAATAAATGTCAGCCTTAACAATGGAGATTAATATTATTTGTGATTGGTAAAAGTTTTTCATCCGAGTAAAGTGAATATTGTCTTAATAATTACAGGGAGCTGCTCGCTTATTTGGATCTTCAATATCATCCAAGGACTTGATTAGTGTCTGGGGTGAGCGTCACATACTTGCATGCCAAAACTTCTATCCATTTCCAGTTCTTATTTGGGACATATTCTTTGCTGGTAAAAGGGAATACTCTTTACTGGCTTATGGGAACCAAATTTTGGGTTTAAACTATTGAATTTTTTTACTAAAAATATTGTCAACCAGTAATTAAAGATATATTGAATCCTGTTTCTATTAGCTATATGCATGCAGATGCAACTGTCTTCCTTGTTCCACTGAATTGGGCTTACATTCTTTTGGCTTGACTGCTATGTACATATTACCATTGTCTTCTCTTTGATATATGCGTGCAGATGCAATTATGTCTTTCTTGTTCTATATGTCATCCAAGTATTTAGCGTTATTGGTCTTATAATCTTAACAGCCAAATCCTTGTGTCCAACTTATTGAAGTGTAGTCTAGAATCTAGGTAGTTAAAGAAAAGGTTGAATCTCTTGGTACTGGCCAGTATGGATTCAGAAGTTCTCAATCTGGATTGATTTGATAAAAATAGAAATATTTAGTGATTGTAACCAACTGTTGTTCACACAAAGTATCAGGTTGCATGTTTTAGATTTCGTATTATCTATATGAGGAGAAGAGCTTTTTTAACCATGTTTCTCCTGTACTATTCAAAATAAATGGATAGATATTTGGTATCCCAGCTAGTCCTGAGCCTGAAAAGAAGAAGGAAAATTTATAACAAAGTTTTTTTCGGGGTTGATTCCTCAGTTTAGTGCATCTTCCTCTAGGATTGATTAGTGATGTAGGACAAGGATGGAAGAAGGAATAAAGGGGATTTAAGGAAGATAATTAGGCTAAAAGGTACAACGCACAAGGCTTAATTCAATACTATCAATAATTAATAATAATGATGGATTACAACTGTTTATATGGGAATAGTAAAAAACCCTAATATTTTGGGGCTAAGTAAAATATTAAATAACGTAATTAAATAAGGAAATAAAATCATAGTAATTATCTACTACCTTAAATAATTAATACTCTAGAATATTTTACTCATAATTAAATATATCCTAATATCATCTATTAAATAAACTAATTACATTAAAATCATTATTCATAAATAATAATACATAGTAATAATCTAATAATATTAAACTTCTTTTTGCTTTCATCTACATCATTTTTCTCACATTTGAAAAAAACTCGTTCTCGAATTTTGAAGTATAAAAGAACCCACAATACATGAATAGGACTCCAAACATGTAATAAAATTTGATCCTCCTTGTAGACATATTGATAAGTTGAAAACAATGAGTTTCCTTGTATTGCATCTTGTTGGAGCTCGCATTTATAATTTATAATGAAATAGATGACTTGATCGTTGGTTTCTTCATATAAAATATCAAGTTGCTTTGGGAATATATCATTAACTTTCTGCTTAATTTCGCTCTTGCTCTCTTCAATTTCAACTTTATCTTCGTATGACTTATCATTCAATTGCGGAATTTCTTCATTTGGCTCTTTCATTGCATCTTGTTGAACTTTCTCCTTAGGTTTGAATAAAATTAATTTGATAGTATAATGGTGATGTTCATGAGAGTATATATAACCTTTTTCATGCTCCATATTTAAGCATTTAATGCAATCTTGACCCGATGAAATATGTGCAATATTCATGGGTATAACATCGCACCATAGTAAACCAGAATAGATGGACATTTGGATGGGGACTAAACATCTTTCTGTAACATGGTAAGAAGTATTACCTAGTCGATGAATAGTGTAAGGTCTCTGATGCAATTCAACAAGAAGTTTTAATTTTTCTAGCGCATGTGGAGACATAATATTTGATTGCACATTCTTCTTCGATGATAATGTTACACCATTTTCCTCCACAACAAAGAAAAGTATGAAAAGTAGTGTCATGCTTTGAAGAATCTTCTGTGCGAAGTTTTGGGATATTCAATTCTATTAAGAAATTTATTAATTCAAGGCTAGACAAAACTAAAATTTTGAGGGCTGATTTGAATTTGCCAGAAACTTTGGGGGCTTAATTGAAATTTCAAAAAATTCGGGGGTTGAAATGAGAATTTCAAAAAATTCGTCATTGAATTGAAAATTTCACACTTTGGGGTACCAAATTGTAATTTTGCCAAGGATGAACAGTAATACTGTAGCACGTATTGTGGCATATTTTCTTAATTTTTTTTTGGATAAAAAATTGGGATAGATTTGAGACTACGTTGCTGTCTTGAATGTTGTCGACTCTAGCGACTTTGACAATTGATGGAGGCCAGAAAATTAGGATAAGAAGAAATTGGTGAAATCAAAATATATCAGGAACTTTTGGCCCATGATACCATTATGATGTAGGACAAGGATGGAAGAAAGAATACAAGGGATTCATGGAAGATAATTAGGCTAAAAGCCACAAAGCACAAGGTTTAATTCAATAATATCAATAACTAATAATAATGATGGATTACAACTATTTATATAAGAATATGAAAATAAACCTAATACTTGTAGGCTGAGTAATATATTAAGTAACTTAATTAAATAAGGAAATAAAATTTTAGTAATTATCTACTACCTTAAATAATTAATACTCTAGAATATTCTATTAATATAATTAAATATATCTTAATATCATCTATTAAATAAACTAATTATATTAAAATTATTCATAAACAATAATATATAATAATAACCTAATTATATTAAACTTCTTTTGCTTCCAACCGCATCCATCTGTAATTGAAACATAGCTTCTGATTATGCATTGATGGAGGTCTAAACACGTCTATTAGGTATGTCATTAAAAAGAATAGTTTAATACCTGGTACAGATCTTGTTTTGCATGTTATAATTAGACATATTGATTTTAAAGTGGAAATGTAATTCATTATGTGTAATTTAGCATGTGGAATCTAGTACTACTGGCTTGTGATAGACCTGGCAGCAATTTATTACCTTTTACAATTACTTGTTTCTAGATATTGTCAATCACAGGTCCAAAAAACTCATCGAGTATTTGATTTTCCGTGACAGTGAAGTCCTTGTATATTTTTCAGTTTAGGGTCTGGATTCAATTCTTAGTATTTTTCGTACTTCTTGACTTGAATAATCTGTTTAGCAGGCCTAGCAACAGCTTCATGCCTAGCTACTAGCCTACTACAAATAGCTAAATTGAATTATCCATGATGGCTCTTGAGTTGATTGGAAACTAGTAGCTTAGAACTTCAACTAATCTTCGATTATTTTTTGGTGAGCTTTCATATCTGTCTCTCTCTGTTTCCCCAACCTCCCTTCGCAAAACTCAGAGGAGGTGGCATGCCACTATGTTTCATGGACTCTTCTAGATAGGTCCAAGTATGTGTTTGACATTTTATAATCTGGTAAGGGTATGAATATTTGTCTCTTGTCTGAATTCTGAAATTTGACGCTCCAATCCTTTAGGTATAATTGGAAGAAACTAGATGTGTACATCCAATTTCATAAAAAGGCAGCTTATTCATGTTACTTATCAAAAAAAAAGAAAAAAAAAGTGTACTTGTGTGTCGTATGTATCCTTGAACAATAGAACAATAGTAGTATAATATTACACAAAGAGTATTCGTATATCTATTCTAATATTTTGCCTTCTTTGAAGCTGAGTCAGTGTATCCTAAGCTTGGGGTCAGAGAGGTATGATACCAGGACGCTACCCACTCCTGGCACTGCACCCAAATCCATGTAGCGTATTGCATTTAGCTGGACTTGCCAACTGCAGGCTTGCAGATATAGATAGAGTGCTTGTGCTTGTGATATGTTGTAGATTTTCTCCAACTTGTCACTGGTCATTTTTCCATTTGTTTGGGGCTCATATTTTAGCCCTCAAAGTTGCATCCCATGAATGCTTTAGAAACCTAGTATCAACTTTCAGTGGTAATGAATTTAGTTTCCTTCTTCAGGATATATCTAAGCCTTCCAGATTTATTTTGTAGAAAGGAGTATACTTGGTCACTCCTATGATATTTTTATGTTGCAAGCCAGCACAATTTGCACGTCTCTTTTCTCAATTAGGGCAGCTTCTGTTCTGATTACATTGTTTTTCCATTCATTTGCTCCTGTACTAACTCTTGAAACTCGCAATTTATCAGGTCATCCCACAGGAAGTTGTCCAAGCTCTTTACTCGGCTTGCACAAGTGGTAATTTTGAATTAGCCGATAAGGAAGTTAATAATGTGATTGCAGAGGGCTATCCAGTTTCTCAGATGATTTCTCAGGTCTCCTTCTTGCTAGTTTAATTAATGTCACCTTATCATGTCAATTTCCAGATCTTTAGTCTTAACCACTGATATGATCTTTCTGCCAGATGTTCGACCTAGTTGTTGAGGCAGAGGATGTGTCAGATGAACAGAAAGCGAGAATATTTAAGAAATTGGGTGAAGCAGACAAGGTTACTCTCTTGTTCAAGCTAAAAAATAACTTCAATATCTGCACTTTGCAATAATTTTGCTCATTATCAAAGTCATAACTTTTAGAATCTCCTCTAAATCCTTAGTCCGTAGAGTAAGTCCACAATATTTGATATTTAATACTCCCTTTGTTTCAAAAATAGGATCAAGTTTGACTTATGAAATTTGAGATATTTTGAATTCAAAATCAATATGATTATGTTCATTTAGGCAATACAATTATGAAAATCACAAGACTATCAAAAAAGTATTATTAGTTACAAGATTTATTTATTTTTCAAAAGTTAAATGAATAACAACAATTTTAAAATTTAAAATATCCGTATTTATCTTATATTTCGGTTTGAGACATAAAACTTGTTATATGAAAAGTTTCAAACACCCCCCCCCCCCCCCCATTTTTATTTTATTTTATTTGGATTCTCAGGGACCCCATTCCTAACTTGTTGACTTTTAAATGACTGAACATTTTTTTTCTCTTTTGAATTTTCTTTTGATTGTCTAATGTTTTATTAGTTTACTAGGAGGTGAGAAAGGGGCATGCGGGCTACTGCACGTAACTTGGGTGCAGCCTCCAAAACGACGTCATTTTGGAGGCTTGTATTTATTAAAAAAAAGAAGTCAAAATCAGTCTCCACATGCTCTCTCTCTCTTCCCCTCTTTTTCACTTTCTAGCCGAAGACCTTCTCCTTCCTTCGATATGGGGATGGTGTGATGGTGCGGTGGTGGGTAGCCTCCTTTTCTTTTAATTTGTCGATATGGGCTATGCTGTTGTTGCGGGGGATGGTGCGTGGTGGTTGTTGGATAATTTGTGGGGGTAGATGTAGATCGGGTGGATCTCATGGTGGAGGGAGTGGATTTGTTGATGGCGTGATTTTGAGAGGCGGCGGTGCATGGTGGTGGATGGTGACAAATCTGGATTTTGTTGGTGGTGCATGGTGGTGTATGCTGATGGATCTGAATTTTATTGGTGCTGATGTCCCTAGTGGTAATAGTGGGTGGTGATGGTGCATGGTGGTGGTGGTAGTGTAATTTGGGTAAAAGAGAGAATAGAAGAAATTGTTAACTGTGACGTTTTTGCACCCCATATAGGGGCTACCGCACGCACTTCCCGTGACCTCAACTAGGAGATATTATTTTGTCCTGGTTGTATAGTAGTATCTATCATGAAAATTTTCTTCACTCCCTCGCATTTATTTTCATCCCCTAATTCTGCATGAAACTTAAGTTCTCCTAATCTACTCACTTTAGACTGAATGCTGCAACTGTGCTCATTCTGTAACCCTATGTATAAACAAAACAAATCATCCAGTAACACAAATTTTATACCTTCTCTTTTGTGGAATCTACAGCGTCTCATTGATGGAGCAGACGAGTATTTGCTGCTATTAGATGTGGCCAGCAATACAATGCGAGCACTCTAACATGCCACAAGAATTTTCCTACGAGAATTAGAGGGAGTTAGAAAGGTGAGATTCGGGTTAAGATTTTTTTTCTAGCTGGTACAATCAAACATGTGGTAATATGTTTTACTTGTAAACTAGACCAGTAGTTTGAGACTTTTTTGAGGAGGTTATGCTGGTACCGTCTTTTAGTAAAAGAAGCTTTTGTATGTTAAATGCACATCCTCGGCCGAGTTTCTTCAGTGTAGGATTCTGCAAGTAACTAAATACCAAATTTTGGAATTAGAATTGAACGCACGTTTGCAGTTTCATAAAATTGAAATTTAGTTAAAATTTGGCGCTCCATTCTCATTCCAAGACTTGGGATTGAATTTGCAAACATAGCTCAACCTACAGTACTGCTCGAAACTCGTTTCTAATACCAATAGAAACAATTTGTTTAAAATTGTTCTCCCTCTCTTTTTCACAAAAAAAGGTCTCACTTGCTATTTTTTGTTTCACAAAAGACACTTGGTAATAATAGTTTAACATGACACAAAGTCAATACATTTTCCATCATAATGTCAATACCAAATAATACACCATTAAACTAACTATTAATTATTTTGGTGTGTACATGAAACAAAAATCCTTAATATTTGCGAAGTTTTTAATTAAGACTTTGTGTTCAATTGATAGATGCATTCCTCTTCCCAACAGGAACAAAATGTGACCCAAATGAAATCCATTGACTTGCCGTGTTTATTGACGCGTCACGATGACATTTTCAAGTTTTTCCTTCCGGTAGCCAAATGCAATTCAAACTTCAAACATATTTACCTTTATGACCTTGACAGACCCTACTCAACGACTACTAGCATGCAGGTGGACATCCTTGCTAGCGCTCATTTCATTGTCTACAATAAATACAAGGCAATGATATAACATTAGTCATCAATCCTTGGTCTATTTTTCTCTGTTATCCTTTTCAAGTCAATCTTATACATGGACATTGCAATTTCTCTGCATTGGCCCCCACCAACCCATTTTCTGTGCCTCTAATTTCGCCGAAACAAACATGATTTTCATTTCAATTCTTATATATAATGGGGAGTAGCTTGTTTATGTAGTTACACTTGTTATGATGGCCATAGATGATTCATTTAAGAAACCAGGAGCTATTCCATTCAAGTGGGAGATCCGACCCGGTGTTCCCAAGGTCCAGCAGCCAAAACAATCACCACCACCTGTCGATCACCACCATTCATTTGTCCACCAAGAGATAGAAATAGATAAATCTAGAGATCTCAACCGTTCATTTCCTACTACCCCACAAAAGCTTACACCTCCACCTGCTGGAAAATCCTACTTCCATCCTCCATTGGAGCTCCGGACTCGCTCCTTTGTCTCGGCTCCACGTACACGGTCGGAGCGTCACCGTTTGGAAAGATCCATCCTTTCTAAACCCGAAATTGTTTCACAAGGTTGCTTCTTGACACCGATGCTAAGGCGAAAAACGGAAAAGAAGGGGATCCATAAGCTCAAACCCGAGTTTGAGTCCGAACCCGAAACCGGATATACTTCGGATCTCGAGACACTATCAAGATGGTCTGTGTCAAGTAGGAAGTCCTTCTCTCCGTTTCATGATTCGCCATCGTCTTCCTCTTTCTCATCCAACCGGTCGTCGCCACGACCGGTGAGTGATGCCGAGTGGGCTGGCTTCGGGCTTTTCTAATGGAATATAGTGGTTGAGAATAATTTTTATAAGAGCGGTACGTAAATTGGGTGATTTTACACCAAACCATCAAAACTCGTCAATTCTGTATTTTGAGAGAAACTAAAGAATTTTGAAAATACGGAGTTGTGAGATTTCTATTAAATGGTGTAAAACAATAGACCGTTTGTACGGAATTAATTATCATTTTCATTACACTGGTTAATTTTGTGTGTTATTTAAGTATAATTTTGATAAAAAGAGTGGTTATGAAATGTTGATCAAGTGAGTTCAACGTTCAGACTAAAGAGGCAATACGATATCAAAAAGAGCAAAAAACTATGGTCAAAGCTAATGATTAAGTTCTTTCTTTGTTATTAAATTTTGATGACCACCTAGTCTTTATACTGAAAAATTATTTAGTAGATATTATCACGTAGTATTTTTAGGTCAATCACATGTTATTATCAATGAGTTCAAATATAAAAGATCCACTGCATATATTAAAATGACAAAATGTGATTAATTTAGGATATCACGTAATAATACTCCAAGAGGACTACTCCTCCTTTATACTCATTCTCTTTCCGTGATAGTAGGTTTTTTGATCTATTGGCCTAAAATGGTCTATTATTTATGTATTTTTTTTTCTTTCAAATTGAGTCAAACTTTGTCAAATAATTATTTTTGTAAAATTAAAAATTATTAGTTATTAACTTTGTATATACATTCACTAAGCAAAAACTTTCTTCCGTTTATATATGGAGAAAGCCAACTTTCACAAGTAGTGTTGAAACATAACATCAAGTTACTTTTGTTAAAATTATATTTAACTAATGTTAAGTTTTGCCTCCACTTTATAAGAGAATGACACATTTGTTCAAAAACTAATTATAGCAAGGTTATCTTGTAATTTTTTACAGCAATACTATTTTACAACAATAATTGTGCTCCACAAGTGTAATAGCACGATAACAACTATCATCAATTTTTTTTTGCTGAAAGGATCCTTTTTAATGTTATTTTTGTCCGTATAATAATATAAATTGAGCGAAATATGCACTTTTTTTTTTTTTTAACTCAGGGTGAGATAAGGATATTTAGAGCAGTTTATTGCACAAATAATTGTTTACAAATAGAAACTAAAAATAGTACCAACTCCCTTCCAAAATATTATATTATTATTGACGTTTTAAAGTCAATTTGAGACATTTTTAAGTTCAAAATTGACATAGATTTTTTGAATTTTAATCAATACAACTTTGAATATTGTTAAAAAATATTACGCATTAGAAGATTTATTGTTTCTTAGGTTTTAACGAATTATCTTAATTTTAAGTTTTAAAATATCTTAATTGATTTTTAAAAATAAATAATAATTTTAAAATAGAGAGAGTATATACAAATATTCTACCATTTAAATTAAAGTAATTTTATGTATACAAACTATATAAGAACAATTATGCCCAATGATTTTAGTGGAGGTCCGTTTAGGACAAGTACCTATCTGAATAGAACATACATATGTAATAGAATATGAAGACTAAATAGTATGGTTTATTTATTTGTATATTTGGGACTTGTGACGCCCCCAAATCTAGGCCTACACAGTCTAAACTCGAGTCTTCAAAAGACTATAACAAAATTATTACAACAAAGCACAACGTATAACAATACAGTGTATAATAATAATACACAACTAAGTCTTCACTATTATTGTCACACTATTTTACAACACGTGAAGACTATGATAGCTATTCCTCGGACTCTCACTCCATCCCCCGGCTAGACCCCGTTACGTTTTCATCTCCTGTTGAAAAACAATGGAACAAAAGAAAGGGTGGGCTCAAATAGCCCAGTAAGAAATATAATGAATAAGATAATGACGAATAAATTATCATTAGTCTTCAACAGTTGAGTTCTGAATACAATAGACTACAAGGTTTATATCAAAAACTGTAGTTAAATTCTTAAACAATGTTCAGATCAATAATAGCAGCGGAATGAGCAATCTATTAGAAGAATAATGCAGATTATAATGTTCACTCGAATCTCTCTTTTTAGTAAAAATATCATCAACTTTTATCATCTGAAATACCATTAGTCAAGATAATACAACTTCACAGTTCTTGGTCATAATCATGCAGATCAACAGTTCATCTTTGCACTACGGGCCAAAGACATTCAATATAACACCAACGGTCATGATTATACCAGATTCAGCCTTTGGTCATAATCATACCAATCAACAGTTCATCTTTGCACTACGGGCCAAAGAGAACATTCACCACGTGCCATAAAAGACACCGAACAGATGTATCGCCTTTAACCTAGTATATCGCCTTTAACCTATCATCTGTTCAACAATTATATCACATCTGTGCCCCCGACCACAGATATTCACAACAGCTTGATTCTTGATGATTAATACAAATAATAGTGATACAAATGATGAACAGAAGAACAGGATAAACAATAAGTATCGAAAGTTTACTTTGTGCAGATTCAAATAATGTCCAAATTGCCAACATGATGTGGAGTGAAATTTAAAAATGATATTCAAGATCCACAGTTCAGAATAACGATTACAGTTCAATAGAAATGTTCAGAAAATAGGAAGGTTCAGTTGAAATAATGAAATTCAACTATTATGGAACATATAATATTTTCAGGAATTATAGAAGCAATAGTTCCATAATAAGTTTCGATTTAGGTGTATGAAAGAAAATAATATCCCTTACCGTAGCAGGTTTGATTAACAAAAGGTGAAGGGAATTAATATCCCTTACCATAGTAAGTTTGAATAATGGAAGATGAAAAAGATGGTATCCCTTATGAGTATAAAGGAAAATGATATCACTTACGAATATGGAATAAAAGTGTCATGTGATAATTCGTGTAGACAAATTATTTTCACACGAGACAAATAAAAAGGGTTATTCACCAACAGGCAGTAATCCGCGCCGTAAGGTTATTCCCATCAATTTGAATACGAAGAGTTATTCACCAAACAGGCGATAATCCGCGCCGTAAGGTTAATTCACATCAATTTGAATACGAAGAGTTATTCACCAAACAGACGATAATCCGTACCGTAAGGTTATTCTCAAAGATTAATAAGGAATGAATACAAAAGGTTATTCACCAACAGGCGGTAAACCGCGCCGTAAGGTTATTCCCACAATTTAATACATGGAAGTAAATGGCACAAGAAAGAAACGATATTATTTTCGAGAATCAAAGAATGATAATCCCTTCAAGTAAGAAAGAAAATAATATCCATTTATGATGATGAAAATAGTGATACCCCTTACCTTAACACGTGACTGGATATTGATTTAAATGAGGTTGATCAACCTATATATTTATAATAAAATTAGTAATTACAATATATAAATTTCAAAGTGTATGATAACTCGTATAATATGAACTATCAAAATTATATATATTTAACATAATTTTTGTAGTATAATATAACTACTTTAAAATAGTTTTTAAAATAATATTTCAAAATAAATCTTCCAAAGAAAGTTTTTAAAAATGAATCTTCTTAAAGAAGAGTCTTCTAAAGGAAGATTTATGAATACCGTGAAAAATAGGAATTTATGAAATTACTACTCTTTAATAAAAGACTTACTTGAAAAATTCCTGCACTCCTTTTGGCTTTCAAACTCTCAAAATAACCTTACTATTCTCAGAGAAAACTCATAAAATTCTTATAGAAAAATTCTATGTTTTAGGTGTGATTTTTCTATTCAGCCGAACAAGCTATTTATAGGAGAAAAGAAGTTACTATGCACGGTAGGTGAAATAAAAAAATTTAGCAGAGGCTGCTGCGCAGCCTCCACCAACCCATTCCCAGCAAACACATTTCTCACATTTCATGTGGGCCCCACAGTGGATCCCACATGTTTCTTACTATTCACGTCACTATTCACGTTACTATTCACATCACTATTTCAAATAGTAAAATTAATTATTTTATTTATTTATTTATTTATTCTTCCCGTGAGTCCAACATATAAAATAATGTTACCACAATAATGTAAGAAACACGTTACATATTTTTATTAATTTAATAATATAAATTATAGTGTATTTGCTACAGTGACAATTATTAGGTTCAATAATTTTAAAAACAGTGTAGCAACAATTATTGACTCAATGATATAAAATACAGTGTAATGATAATTATTGAATCAATAATGCAAAATACTGTGTAGCAACAATAATTGAATTGATAATATAAAATATTATGCAGTGACAATTATCGATGAAATGATGCGTAACAGTTACGGTGTCAATAATATGAGACACTGTGCAATACCGTGTGCTACTGTAGAGTACCGCATGCAACAGTAAAATACCATAAATTACCGTATGCTACTATTCTTTTATCACCGGTATTTTAACAGTTAACATCGTTGACTATTTTTATTTAAAAGGTTACTTCTGTTGTTTTCTATATCCGACAAATATTCCGTTGTGGGGTCCACCAATAATTTGTTATTTCGGCGCCGTCGTACGACACGAATATTCCCCAACAAAACGAATATTGTCCGACAAAATAAAATTTGCACATAACATCCTTAACTTTAAACTTTATCGATTTAACCACTTACTGTTTCAGAAAAATATATATGAAGAAAAATTAAATTTTATATTTCATAAAATTCGGGGTCTTACAGGACTGGTATAATTTCCCCTCCTAAAAAAAGGAGGTTATAATTGCGATGATATGTTGAGTTTTGTTGTGAGTAGATATATAATTAACTATTGTCAAGTATTCATTTAACACCCCAATTTTACATTGTAACATGTAGGATATTTAAGTGGCGAATTTGTAATATCTTAGTCTTATATCGTAATATGTAGGATAGTTGGATGTGTATATAAAAATTCAAACTGTTATTATTAATACATTTAGTCATAACCATTTGGATGAGTTTGTAGTGGGTTAAGACGACTCAAAAATATATTATTTCGATAGTACATTGGGTCTTATTATGCTATGATTTGATTCAGACTCATGATTTGACCTGAGTTTCTAACACACCAATTTCACATTGATACTTAAGTGGAGGAGTTTCCAACACTTTAGTCTCACTTCGTAATATGTGTATATAAGGAAGCTGCTATTATTAATACCATCAGTCATGATCTTTTTGATAGGCTAAAAAGACCCAATAATATATTATTGAGATAGCGTATTGAGTTTTATTACACTATGCTTTAGTTTGTACTTAGGATTTGACCTGTATTATTACTATTCATGTTCTAGTATTAATTTATATATCATGTCATTCTATTTTTTTTTTTTTTTTTTACTTTTGAGCATTATATTTCGGGTGTAAGCTAGGGCTTAATTATCTTAACTAAATCATAATTAGTGACAACTAACCCCCTCTGTATAAAAAAAATAGTCCCTGTTAGAAAATGGCTATCGACGGGCCTCGCCTAGGAGGCCACTAAGGCACTCATATTTCCATGTCAACTTCGGAATAATCAACATGCTCATTGACTTCCCTCACAACCCATCATGGTTGCCCAAGAAGGAACTAAGGTGAAGCATGGGATATTTCCACTCAAATGGTCCATAATTGGCTAAGTATGGGAAACTGACAAGAAAATGGCTAAGTATGGAGAATCTCTGTGACATCCCAGATTTTTGACAAGATTTTTAAATAAGGATATTGGCTAATTAAATAAATGTTAGAAGTTAAAACCTAGTTTAGAATGACAGAAAGTGTAAATAAGTGATTAAATTAAATTTAATATTTAATAAATGTGTTAAGAATGACCTATGTGATCGAATTTATAAAGAGAGATTCTTGATGTAAAAAGGGGTTTATAGAGTTTATAAGGATCAGTCATTAATTTAAGGTGCATTAGTGACGTGATAGATAATGAAATTATAATAAATATAATTTACTATATTTGAATGAAAATAGAATGAATTTAAAATGCAAATGATAGAAATGAGTAACTATGATTAGGTAGTCAGAAATGAAGTGTTATAGGACACTGTGTGGTGTCAGAATGTAGAATATATATATATATATATATATATATATTTAATCTAATAAGTGAAAGGAAATGTAAAATTTAGAGAAAAATGATAAATAATAAAAGAATATATAAATTAAGTTTTAGTTATGAACAGTAATAACTAACTTAACGAAAAGACCTTGAGAGACTAGATTAAGAAAATGGCAAGGTAAGGTAGGGCAGAGTGTGTAAAAATGATAGAGCAGTTTAACCTAATTTATATATTAGTAATTAACTGAAAAATAAGAATTATGAGATTAGATATTTGAAATTGATTAATGAATCAATATTAATTGATTGAAATGAACTGAGTATTTATACTACGTATAAATACAGAAGGTAATACTCCCAAAAAAGAGTAGAAGGAATGTAGAATGCATGTATGATACAAATGATCATATATGTACGGAGTAAATGATTAAAATGACCTAAAAGTCGTAAAATGGTAATATGAGTGAAAAAAGATAAAAAAGAATTGATTTTGGTAATCCGATCAGGGTTCATTTTTCGAGAAAGCAATTTTATGAAAAAAGTGAGTATTTTTACCATTTGAAATGACGGGAATTGAAATTTATTAAATGTTGAACCGAGAAGGTTCATAGAAAACTAGAAACGTAATTCTAGTTAAGAAAAAGTTATTTAGTCAGTTTGCGATTAAATGACTAATTAAGTAGTTAAATGAAAATACGTGAAGGTAGCACAATGAGAAATGAAGGATTTAACTGGTTGATCGAAAGAAAAATTAATTTAAATGAGCATGAAATGAATTAATGAGAGGACATTATAAAAGTGTCCTTAAATGAAAATTTTCATAAATGGAAAAATCTAGCAAAGAGGGCTTTTGACCAAAATGCCCTTGACAAATTGATTAATGACATTTGTGTCCTAAGGGGTGAAATGACCAA
The DNA here is from genome assembly GCA_947179155.2 of Hedera helix. NCBI lineage: Eukaryota > Viridiplantae > Streptophyta > Magnoliopsida > Apiales > Araliaceae > Hedera > Hedera helix. The sequence goes on along the minus strand of OX359275.1, from coordinate 17,787,144 downwards.
AATACCCTTGACAAATTAAGTAATGACTATTGTGTCTCAAGAAGTGAAATGACAAAAATATCTTTGACTAATTATGTGAAATGACCAAAATGCCCAAAATACCATTGACAAATTAAGTAATGACTATTGTGTCTCAAGAAGTGAAATAACAAAAATATCCTTGACTAATTATGTGAAATGATCAAAATGCCCTTGGTTAAGATTAACTATGATTAAGTGGAATTAACCCAATTTGGGTTAATTCTCTACAAAAATTAGCAAAAGCAAGTCTTTTCTTCATTCATTTTTCCCTAAGTCTCAAACCCTAAGAGAGAGAGAAGCCATGAAAGCTTAGGAAAGAAAGCTTGAGATATTTGAGCTAGAAGGCTTGGATGGTCATGAAGCAAGAAAAAAAGAGGAAGGCCTTGACATGGTGAAGCTTTCTATGTGAAGAAGTTGATCATCCATAAAGGTTTAAAAGTTTTTCAAACTTAAAACTTGAGTTTATGTATGTTTAAGCATGTATGTATCGTTAAAGTTATGAATTATGGAAGAATATGTATATATAGTTGGAAGATTATGGTGAAACCTTGAGCTATAAGGTTGAACATAGGTATATGAAGTGTATTTTCATGAAAGATAGCATGATGAATAATTAAAAGTATAGAAAACATGATTTTAGAAGTTAAAATTTCCTAGGATGGGAATATGTTCATATAAACATATGTTGAAAGTAAAGGAATTTGGAAAAATTCATATATGTGTAGTATAAGCCTACAAAAATTATAAATAAACTCTTTAATGAGTATTTGGAAAAGGGAGTCTAAGGACTTGAAAATGAATTTTTATGAAAAGTTATGTAGAGTTAATGAAAATTCAACTTAAGGGTGATTTTTGACAAGTTTGAAAATTTAATGGTAAAATGAAGTTAAATGACTTAGTTTTATATTATTACACGTGTTTACGTTGATTTGGTAGTTAACAGATGAAAGTTAGAATGAAAATGCGTTTCGAGCGATCGAAAAAATCGATCGTTTCGACCTAAAATGAGTTTTTACGGACAATTACCGTCGTGTACAAAGTTAAGTTATTTGAAAGGTCTAGACATGTGTTATATGATGTATGTAAACTAAATCAAGTGTTGGAATGAACGTTAGAAGTGAATAGTCAAAAATCACTAATTGACGAAAAATGTTGAAAATGAGTTTAAGTGTAAAAATGAGTTGAAACGTCATTTTACGAGCTAATGCTTCAATAATTTTAAGAAGCCAAATAAGCCAAGTTGTATTTTTGTAAAATACTAGGTAGTAAGACCTAGCTATGGTTTAAATTTAAGCTTAATTGGATGTAAGATGAAGGAGTTAAAAATTAGCAAAGTGAGTGTAAAAATTAAGTTTTCTGATTTCTGAACACTGCGCCTAGGCGCAGTGTTTTACTCTAAACACTGCACCAGGGCACAGTGAACAGAGAAGAATTCGCCCCCAACGAGTTCAGTCATCGCCCGAGCGCAGTCAACTGAGACATCTCACCCTCAGTGAGATGTTCTGCGCTGAGGCGCAATGCCCTGCACCCGAATTTTTTTAAGTGTTCCAAAAAGTTATATTTTGATGTGGGATAATAGAGATATGTTATATAAACCCTAGATTGATCAAAATGGTCAATGTTTTGGGTATTAAGGTATAAAAGAACAATGAACGGTATAATTTAATATACCTAAAGTTAAGTAAAAACATGATAATGATTATATAAAAGGTCGGTAATGAGTTGGGATGTCTTATTAATCTATGTGAGGTGTAATACATCAAATGTAAAATAAATAAAGACTAGTGGTCTAGTGATTATGAATTAAGTTGAAAAAGATTATGGAACGTATTATGATCCTGTAATGATATGCAGGTTATATATTGACAGATAGAGTTCGGATTAGCAAACCGATAGAATAGAATATGAAAGACATTCGAGGAGCGTAAAAGTTAAGTTATTGATGGTTAACATGCAAGTTTTTCAGAACTTGTTGAAATGTAGTAATTGTTCTATGTGAACTATTTGACAGACTATGTGACATTAAATGTTTTGAAATGTGCACTACGTGCAACTAGGTGTTTTAACTATTAAATACAATATGTGACATTTATCTCTTGAAAATGCATAGCATGGTAAAGTAAGGAATGTATGACACATGTATATGAATTGCAAGCATGAAATGTGTTATCTGTTAGACTTGCTGAGCCTTTGTGATCATTCTTGCTGAACTGACATTTTAGGCAAAGTATAAGAAGGCCGGAGGTTCCGATTAAGCTAAAGGGTAAGAAATGAAAAATGTCTATAAATGTGTGAAGGAATGTATTATATTCATTTGTGGAATATAATAAGTCAGTAGATGATTGTAAATTTGTACAAGTACAAGTTAAGTAACGTTTTGGTTTTAAATATTAAACTTTGTCGTTAATAAATGGATGTATGGTTTTGTAAAGCCATTAAGGATGAGATTTATGTAAGTTTTATTTAGAGAAATGTTGTAATGAGATAAGATTAATGTATTATGTAAGTCGAGTCTTATATGTAATAAACTCGCATATATGGAACATGTATGTACCAATCAGGAAAATTATGAACTTAATTTTTTTATTTATATTCATGAGAAAATATGATGTATGAAGTATGTGTGTATGTGTTTATGTTGTATGATGAGATGTAGTAAGTTAGTTAATTAAATTTATTTGAATTAACTAAAGAAGAAAAATGAATGTAAGATAAGTTTATGTGATAAAAACACAAAGCTTGAATGTTGGCCTTGAATGACAAATAAGAAGATTAATAATGAACAAGTGAATTACTTGTATGAATAATGACAAAGAAAAAAATAAGTGAATTATTAAAGATAACCCAATGTGGGAATAACTGTGTGTGTATGGGTAACTATATTATAAACTCAAGTTGATGAAAGAGGTAGCTAATGAATTAGAGTTAATCAAGTCGAAGTATTTGTATTAATGTGTATTAGGGTTTCATTAAAACAAACCCAAGAATTTGTAAATAATAGTGTTTTGTAAGCTAACTCAATTAAGTAGTCCAATGACTTATAAATAACAAGTCTAATTGGATTATGTAATTAAATTATTGTGTTTATTTAATGAGCCCAATGTAGTAGCCTTATAGGATTTAATTAATGAACCATATATAAAATATATGGTGAGTTCAAAGTAATTTAAACTAGCCCAATATTTGTTTTATTTCAAGTGTCATAGTTATCCCAATTGATTTAATTATTGGGAGCCCAAGTGTTGATGACTTAAATGAATGAATGTAGTAGCCAAATAAATTAAATTGTTGAGCCCAAACAAGTGTAATGCAAAATCCAAATAGAATTAATTCAAAGGTCCAAAGTGGAGCCCAATGTGCAAGTATATGTGAATATGGATACATATATTGGTGTATGTATATATGGATGTATATGTAATGATATAAGACATAAAAATAAAGCCAAATTTGTGTAAAAATATAGCTATGGCCGGATTTTTGGAGGGCCCCCCCACTAGGATGGAGTAAAATTGCATATTACTTCATTTACACACAAAATCAAAGTTGCTTAATCACTACTATCAATTCCCCAACCACTCTAGTCATTTCAAGTTGTCATTCCAAGCAATAGTAAACGAGATTATAGCCTTAATGAACTAATTTTAGTTGATTAGGAGAGCTCATGGTGAAATCCTAGAGTTTTATAAATAAAGATGTCCAACACTTGTGCAAATGTTAGTTCATTTGCTCCATTACTAAAATTTAAAGAGAGAAAGTTGTAGAGAAAAGCTAGAGCATTTGTGAAAGTTTTAGAGAAGCAAACACTTTGAGTGTTACTAAGTGTGGATGATTTTTGGTCCATACAAGAAGATCAAGAAGGAGTTCCAACCATTTCCAAGAAGAAGATCTCCATTAAAGGTTTAAAAGTTTCTTTGAGCCTTAACTTGTTATTTAGTTTTGCATGATAGTTTTGGGAAAGAAAAATCTATGTGGTGTTAGATCTTGAATATTTATGAAGGTTTATGATTAAATATGCTAGATATGTGTTCTAACATATTTTGTATAGAAAATAATGGAAGAAAAGGTTGTATGGGCATACCTTGTTTTAGAACCCTAGTTAAATGTCTAGGTTGATGATTTATGATTTGAGATGTGGAAGATATTTTTATGATATATAAGTTTTGAATGATAGGTCTATGTGTTGTAAGGATAACCCAACTTGAATATCTCAAAATATAGAAAAATGAAGAAGTTATGGCTTTTACCGCAAAACATGTCATTTTAAAAACCTAATGTACAAACAGCCCACTTTGTGACTATTTTTCATAACCAAAACTTTTTCAAAAATTAAATCCAATGATGGAATATTGTAGTTTAAGAAGATACGAATCCATCGATACTAATTTGAGGTCATTTGGACTTGTAGATTTCATTTTATTCAAGTTTTAATCAAAGGAGCAAAAATTAAAAAATCTAAAAATGGCAAACCTGCAGATTCTGCCAACTAGGGGCCGAGACCCTTATTTCCTTTGTTATTTTGGGCCCGGGGCCCTATACACTATTCATGGGCAGTGTATTTTTCGATCCGGGTCAGGTTGGGTCAGTTCAGATCAATTAAGTCCAAAATGGGTAAGAATGCTTAAAAATTAATATAATTAATTTGGGACCCAATAAAAAGGAAAGAAAAATATAATTAGTTATTATTTGGTTATTAAATAATAACTAAGGTAAAGAAAAGTCATTAAAGGGATTAATTACTATTTAATCAATATAAAATAATAATTAAAATAAACGGAGATAATGACTAATTATTTATTATTAAATAATAAATAAAGGGTAATATAAAGTTAACAAACAATTATTTATTATTTAAGAATAAATAATAAATAAGGTAATTAATTAATTACTATTCAAATAATATTAAATAAAAATTAAAGGAAAGTAATACTAATAAACTAATTATTTATTATTGAATAATAAATAAAGATAAATAAATAAATAATTATTATTTAAATGATATTAAATAATAATTAAAGGGAAGAGATATTAATAAAAATCATTGTTTATTATTTAATTAATATTGAGTAATAAATAGGGATAATTAATTAATTATTTAAATGGTATTAAATAATAATTAAAGGGTAATAAAGTTTATAAATTAATTATTTATTATTTAATTAATATTAAATAATAGATAAGAATAACTAATTTATCAATTATTATTTAAATGATATTAGATAATAATTAGAGAGAAATAAGGTACTTAAATCAATTAAAGTGAATTGTTTAAAGTATTTAAATAAATAAATTAAGTCTTATTAAATTGATAATAAGATCAATTAGTAATTAAAATATCACCCGAGGGTGACAATATTGTCGCGTAAGCTATGTATTGTTAAATAGAAAAGTATGTGCTTAAATGGTAGTCTGTTTGATAGTGACATATGGACTCCTATGTGCTATTCTAATTGAAAGATAAACCTATTTAATACTAGGTCTTTCAAGGACAATAGTTTAAGTCGCGTAAGCAGTAATCGACAACTGAGGCAAGTTCTCTAACCCTACTCAAATTATTATTATGCAAGTTTCATATACTTGTTGCTATTATGTTAAGTATCTAGAAGTTGGAATTAGTTTCGTAGTACATGGTGAAATAATTATTAAGAATTATTTCATATCTATGTTATTATTGATAATCGCACTTATGTGCATTTGCATGACTATTCGCGATATGAACTATTTAAAGAAAAAGATCTATGCTAATTTTATCGGCTAGATATTGCATGAATTACAATGACGAGTTCTAAAAAAAATGAACTATTTAATGGGATATATCTATGCTATTTGTTCCGGCTAGATATTGCGTGTGTTATTATGACTGTTCTTATTATGAACTGTTTAAAGAGAAAGCTCTATGCCAATTGTTTTGGCTAGACTATGTATGTATTAAATTCATAAATATGAATATTGTTGAAGCTAGTCCAAACCATATTGTTGTGGTGCGGAATTTGATGAAAAAATCTGAAATGAACAAATCATTATGAGAGAATCAAATTACGGTCGGATGGAATAATTTCGGTCAAAATGAAATTGGATGGTTATAACGTGCACAATATAAACGTATAATAGGCTGATCACCTAGAGTACCCATCTTCGGATATTGCAATTGAAATAGTTGTTAATATTCAAAACGAAATGACAATCTTATGTCTACAGGGTATTATAAATACTCAAAACGTATGTTTACGATCTTGTGACCTTTCAGCATGAAGAAATAGTATGATAAATTAATTAAAAGTTGTTATTCAAAGTTGCATGTCTTCACAATTATTGTATATTGTTGAAGTTCCAAGAGTTAATTATTTTTTCATTCATGATATATCCTTTATTGTTTATTTAAACTTGCTGAGCAAAGTAGTTGCTCACCCTTGCTATATCATGAACTATTTTTCAGCTAAGCCCGAGATATCTAAGGAGTACAAAGACAAAGAAAAGGTGAACGAGTAGAAGTAATTAGTTTTTATTTTATGTTGTAAACCTTTTTTATTATAAGGTAATAGTGATGTATTTAAGGTTAGTGGAACCTAGGATTGATGGTATGTTTTGTAATGAATTTATGTATATTTTCGTTATTAAAGATTTAGTTTATGAATGTTTGTCAAGTGATGAATAGTGAGCATTGAACCCGAGGTTCGAGGGACCCGAATTTGGGGGCGTCACAATGTATGTGTAAACAGGATTATGTATGGATAGTTATGTATGGTGATGCTATTCACAGGTTAAGTTAAGTAAAATCATAATATATATGATTTTGAACTATAATAGACTATGTTATAATTTATGTATTTATAATCTGAGTTCTAATGTATAGAATGTAAAGGTTATGATTCTGAGACATGTGATGAATATAAGTTAAATAAACAGGTTTATGAACTGTATTATGTTTTAATGAATAGTTTTAAAGGAAAAATGTATGTATTAACGCCTGAGATTGCCATTAGAAAATGATGGAATTTCGGGGATGCTATAATCTCACTAGGTGAGCCACAATGAGGAAGTGCCTTATGCTATCACCTAATGCACATCTCACACTTCCACAAGCAAACAAGAATGAAGGAAGAAAAGTAAGATCAAACAAGTAAGGCATAACAGGATGCAACTAAGCAACAAGTGAACAAAAGCAAGGTAAGCAAGGAAAAAGCCCTAGGGTCGGCCCGTAGGCACGAGGTCGACCTGTAGGCAGCTCATCTCATGGCAAAGCCTCCCCAAAGTCTTTCCTATCTTTCCCCACTCTCAACACTTGGTTATATTTAAGAAGGCTACACAAGAAGAGACCAAAGTGAGAGGGAGCTAAGGAGAAAGCCCCTATGAGTGGGGATAACACTCTAGGTTCGGCTCGTAAGAAGTAGGTTTGCCCCAAGGAAACTCCCCCTTATGAAAGGGATACTTTAATGTTCCCCCACCATGCCTCAATCTCAACATTTGGTTAAACTCAAGAAAGAAACACAAGGAGGGATCATAAGGAGACGGAGTTAAGAAAGAAGCTCCCATGAGGTGGGAGAGCACCCTAGGGTTAACCCATAAAGAGTAGGTTAGCCCCAAAGGAAGATCTCCCTCATGAAGGGGCTACCCAAGTACTCTTTCATCATATCTCACTCCTAAGACTTAGTCAAAACCAAATAAGCTATGCAAACGAAGATTAAGGCATGAAGAAGCATGAGAAAAGCCACAATAAGGTGAGGAGCCCCCTAAGGTCTGTCCATGGGGAGCAAGCCGGCCCTAAGGGTCCTCCCCTATGGGGATTCACCTCACCAAGAGCCTCAACACATAGGCAAATTCCCAAAGTGTTCCAACTAAGAAGATTTCACAAAAAAAGGAAGGTAATGCTCTCCATGAAGACAAAATTAAAGAAAATGAGAAATGGGGACTTTACTTCCTAAAAGTAGGGTCGTAGGGAGCAAGTAGTCTCATAGGGAGCAAGTTGGGCAATAACTCAAACTTCCAAACAACCAAATGACACCATGAGTACAAGGTGTATGTCAAAGCTTTAAGAACACTGTTCTTTGCAAGATCCAACTTTTTGGAGTAGAATGATGATGACATGAGTATTGTAGCCTAAGCTATGATGATGTGACACCTTGAAGATCGATCCTTTTCAACTGTCCTCGATCGAGACAATATGAAGAAATATTGTCAGAGATAGCTATTTTGGGTAAATAAATTACCTTTCTAGCCTCTGACATAGGGTTAGAGTGGTCTTCTAGAAGTGAGATCCAGTGAGGGTTTTAAACTAGTGGATGAAGATATAGGATGAAACGGACTCCGAAAAGGAAGTATTTAAACTTTAAAATGATATTGTAATCCCAAATTATAAGTGGCTAAGGAATTAAAATGATAGTGATAATGAAGCTATCTTAGAACATTTTCAAGTTATGGGGTCTAGGAGGATAGCATTGTAATTTGTAAACATTATTATGATTTGTTAATATTATGATTAGTTTAAGTTTTCTTTCTTTAATTTCAACAAAAATATTAGTTATTAGTTAAAATCAATTATAAAAAAATAAAATAAATTAAAATCCGCCCTTACTGAATAATTTTTTTGGATCCACCCCTGTTTGGAGCAGTGTTTAATTGTAGCATGTGTAGAACTGTCCGTTTGACAATTCATTGTGTTAAAATGAAAGTTAGCAATTAGGAGAGTTAAGTACCCTATAAATATATTGTGATTTAACATGGGCATTAATTATCTATTTATTTTGAAACAAGAGACTTGTTTGTTTATGCCTGTTTGGTATGAAAGGTTTATCCAAGTTGGTGTGAAGATTATAAGCATATCAATCATTCTTATAATTCCTTTCTACCGAACAACTGAACAACGGAAGTCATGTTACTTTCTTAGTTTTCCTTTCGGGCCACATTTTGCATTAAATAGAGATAATTATGAAAATTATTTACATGTAGACTGCGACTAACGTGTTAGAATAATAGTAATGAGCGATTGATATAATAGTTATAGAGTCTCTTCTTTATTCTTATTATTTCTTTCACACATGTAGTTTTACAATGATTATTTTTTATAACATTTTTTTAGTTTTTCATTCATATTTTTTCTCTCTCACTCTCTTATCCCTTTTATTTTAAATCACACATAATGTGTATACAGTTAACTAGTATAAATAATCAGGTCAAAGACGGACAATATTTTATAACATCTTTAATTATGTTCTATTTTTTTTAAATATGACGGCCATTAAAGCTTTTCTTTCTGTAATTCTGTGGGGTTAAGGTTAGGGTTAGGGTACTGGTCATAACATGATGAATTTAGTTGTTCATATATATATATATTCTATTGGTCATAACATGGGGTTAGGGTTAGGGTACTTCGATATATATATATATATTCTACTTTTTAGCATTTTTGTTTAGTGACTAGGAATTTCATAGCCTAAAAATCGCATACAACTGGATTGCAGACACCCATATAGAAAATATTTTTGTTTAATTTTTGAACGAACGTAATAACCTTTTCATATAAGTCTATTTTTCTTTTATATGACCTACAAATTTTTGAACCTCAATTGTTTTTTCTTTTCATTGTCGAGAATAGGGAATTCATACTTTTCTATTTAAGTAAACAAAGGGTAGTTATTGAACTTTATAAAGGTAGTTTAGAACATCTGACAGAAGAGAAAAGGCTTCTTCGGTATTTTAGAGCATTCGATCGAAGAGAAAAGGTTTCTTAGGAGTTTAGAACATCCGACCGAAGAGATAAAACTTCTTCGAGAGTTTATAACATTCGACCGAAGAAAAAATGCCTCTTTGGGAGTTTAGAACATCCGATTGAAGAGAAAAGTTTCTTCGGGAGTTTAGAACATTTGACAAAAGAGAAAATCTTATTCGGGAGTTTAGAGCATCTGACTTCGAGATTCCATGGATGCCAAACCGAAGATAAAGACTTTGGGATTCCATAGATGTTCTTCAGTATGGCGATCATATAATTTTCGAAGACATGCAGTAGTCCAAGCTTTATACTAGCCTGGGAACCATATCTCTTCTGTCATATCTTCCGGCGACCTTATTGCTTCTGGGATTTCATCTCTGATGATAATCATCATCAAATTGTGAAGAATTCTGAATATTAGTGTAATGATCGAGAAAAATACGAGCCTAATTTTTATTAATTAAATACTATGTATGATCATGTATGTCTGTAAGTAGGTGTGATGTATTGGTAATGAGTGAGTTAGTTAATTAAATCGAATTAACTAAAGAAGAAAAAGATTTATCAGATGAGTTTTTGTGATGATATCACAATGCTTGAATGTTGGCATTGAATGGTACATAAGAAGAGTTATAAACACTAAGTGATTTACTTATATGATTAATGGAGAAGAAAAAAACAAATGAATTATTTAAGTTAAACCAATGTGGGAATATATGTACGTTAGGGTTTTACCCAAAAGTAAGCCCTAAAGATGTGCGATTATGTGAATGTGCTAGGGTTTGTAATCGAACCCAATTTAAGAAGTCCAGTTGACTTTTAAAATAGCAAGTCTAATTGGATTATGTAATTAATCCAAGTATTATGACATTTAATAATTTTAGTCTATGTGTTCACTAACCTAAGCTTTTTAAATATCAATAATCGATAGTTGAAAATCGATTAAATCCTAGTGAGTCGGAGAAGGATATGGTTAGATAGTGAAAACCTTAATTAAGTCGATTAGGTTAAGGCATGAATTAGGTTATGCTAATTAAACCCTAATTACAACCCAAACCTTAAACTATGGGTGAGTTAGATTGTAGAGATTTATTTAAGGCCCAACCAAGTATTAATTTACCTTAGGGCCAAGGTTTGTAAGAATTTGTAAAGAAGCCCAATGGAAAGCAAGGTGAGAATTAATCTACGGCCCAATGATTTAATCAAATGAGGCCCAAAGTGAATGTTAGATTAATTTACTAGCCCATTGATTTAATTGTGGTAGCCCAATGTGATGTAACCAAGGGCCTAACACAATGATCCGACTGAATTAATCCTAGAGTCCAATGTATAGCCCAATATAAGTCAAATGTTGGTCAAGGATGAATCAAGTTGGTATATATACATATGTATATGTATATATATCATCAATTAGGCAATAAAATAAAATAAAAAAAGGATGGAAAATGGAAATAGGAGGGAGAGCCTGCCAAATTTGGGGGGGGGGGGGGGGGGGGAGGTCCAAGGGAGGGTGCAAGGCTCAAGAAATTCATAGAAAACATCACTCCTTAATTCACTCAAATGCACATCAAATCCCCTTAATTTTGGAAGTTTGTTTGTGGTTTAATTAGCCTAAAACAACTAACGTTGGTGGATTAGAGAAGCTAAGTGCACTTAACATATCTCTATAAATACAATGCTCCACCAAGTTGTGATGTTGTTAGTCATTTTGCCAGAATAACTTAAGTTTAGAGAGAGAGAGAGAGCTTCCATTAAGAGTAAAAGAGAGATGTGCGATTATGTGAATGTGCTAGGGTTCGTAATTGAACCTAAATCAAGATGTCCAGTTGACTTTTAAAATAACAAGTCTAATTGAATTACATAATTAATCCAAGTATGATATTTAATAATGATAGTCTATGTGTTCACTAACCTAAGCTTTTTAAATATCAATAATCGATAGTTGGAAATCGATTAAATCCTAGTGAGACGAAGAAGGATATGGTTAGACAATGAAAACCTTAATCAAGTCAATTAGGTTAAGGCATGAATTAAGTTATCCTAATTAAACCCTAATTACCACCCAAACCCTAAACTATGGGTGAGTTGGATTGTAGAGATTTATTTAAGGCCCAACCATGTATTAATTTACCTTAGGGCCAAGGTTTGTAAGAATCAGTAAAGAAGCCCAATAGAAGGCAAGGTGGGAATTAATCTAAGGCCAAATGATTTAATCAAATGAGGCCCAAAGTGAATGTTAGATTAATTGACTAGCCCATTGATTTAATTGTGGTAGCCCAATGTGATGTAACCAAGGGCCCAACACAATGATCCAATTGAATTAACCCTAGAGTCCAATGTATAGCCCAATATAAGTCAAATGTTGGTCAAGGATGATGCAAGTTGGTATATATATATATATATATATATATATATATATATATATAAATGCATAGAAAACATCACTCCTTAATTTACTCCAATGCACATCAAATCCCCTTAATTCGTGGAAGTTTGTTTGTGGATTATTTAGCCTAAAACAACCAACATTAATGAATTAGAGAAGCTAAGCGCACTTAACATTTCCCTATAAATACAATGCTCCAACAAGTTGTGATGTTGTTAGTCATTTTGCTAGAATAACTTAAGTTTAGAGAGAGAGCTTTCATTGAGAGCAAAAGAGAAGAAATACACTAAGTTCTTGAGAGCTATAAAAGAAAATCAGCAAAGAGGCTTTCTTGGGAGGTGCTTGGTAGCCATAGGTGGTAGTATTGGAGGTCCAACAACTTCATCTCTTACCTTGGAAAGCAAAGAAGGAGGGCCATCAAGAGCTAGAGGTATAAAAATACCTTTAACCCTAGTTTTGAAGCTTTTATTGTGTGATATATGATTTCTATGGTAGAAAATTATTTTTAAAGCTCTTAATGCTTAAAACCATGTTAGACTAATATATCTATAGTTTAATGGGTTTAACATGAGTTTTGGTATTCATTTATGTGAAAAAGTTTAAGAAAACATGAAATCGATTTTTGTCAGAAAAATCCTAAACTGAGCAGCGGGTTCCCGGAGTTACCGTTCATGTTCCATAACTCATTTTTGCAATCCGTCAGTTTTGGGTGGTAAGCATATCATACAAGAAGAGATTCCAAAGCGGAACAACTGAAAAATTTTAAACGAATGATTTATGGTAATTTTTCTAGCGAAATAGTTTATGCCGAAAAATCTGCCAAACGCTACTGCCCAGAATTTTCTTGGGGAAGTTTCGGCCCTTTTTCATGCTCCAAAAATTCTAGACATTTCATATATGGTACTTTATGGTATAAATCAGCCACCGTAAAAAATGAGCTCATTTCGACATCGGATGAGTGAGTTATGACCCGATGTTTCTTTACGATTTAAAAGGAAGTTATGGTTCTGACTTGATTTGTATAACTTCAAATATTATTAAATTGTTACCGGAGGTTGTATATGGTGGCAGGAGGCTTCCATACAAATTTCAAAATTGTTAGATAAAAACTCAATTTTTAATAAATCCTGCAAATTTTGGATAGTTTGGCCTTTTGAAAAATAGCAAATGGAGTTGAAAAATTAAAATAAAATTATTTTATATATAAAATTAAATACACTAAATACATTCTAGAGATAAAAAAATAATAAGTCAATTAAATATGTTTAATAAATACAATTGACTTAAGAAAAATAAGGATAATTGTACAAAATAATTATGTATTATTTAATTTTAATTAAATAATAGATAAAAGTAATTATTTATTATTTATCTAATATTAAATAATAATTAAAGTAATTAAAAAAATTAGTGTAATTGTTTATTATTTAAATGCTAAATAATGGATAAATAAATGAATAAAGAAGAGAGTAAAATAATAAAACAATTTAGTTTTAATTGTTTAAAGTTTTTAAATATTATTAAATGATTGAAATATTATTAAATAATAGTAAATTATTAAATTAATAAATAATAATAATAAAGGATTAAATTATTATAACTAATTAATAATAATATTAACTCATTAAATTATTATTAAATAATTAATAATAATAATAATAAGTAATTAAATTATTATCAAATGATTAATAGTAATAGTACCTCATTAAATTATTATCAAATGATTAATAATAATAGTAAGTAATTTAATTATTATTAAATAATTAATAATAATAAGTAATTTAATTATTATTAAATAATTAATAATAATAATAATAATAATAATAATAATAATAAGTCATTAAATTATTATTAAATAATTAATAATAAAAGTAAGTAATTAAATTATCATTAAATAATTAATAATAATAGTAACTCATTATATTATTATTAAATGATTAATAATAATGTGGGTAATCAATTAATGTGTTATTAATTAATTAATTAATAACATTTCTAAATGAGCTTGATATTAATAATAATATTATTTGGTAATTAAAATGTTATCCGATTATGATAATATTGTTATGTAAGCTATGTGTTATTAAATAGAGGATGATGTGCTTAAGTAGTAGTCTGTATGATAGTAATATATGAATCTCTATGTGTTATACTAATTGAAAGATAAACCTTGTTAGCTCCCAGAGACACCCAAGTGATCTAGAACGCCCCGGGGGGGGGGGGGGGTTGAATAGATCTCTTAAAAACTTTTTAATTTTGTTAACTTCAAAAGTTTATTACCAATTAATTCATTTAATCAAGATTTATTTGCACAGCGGAATATTAGTTTGAAAACTCCCCTTAAAGATTTGTAAAGCTTCTCCGTTGAATTAAAACTGTATTAAAGATAGCCACTGTATTGAAGATAGCCACTTGACTTCTTTATATGCTCAATATCTTCTTGTGATCACCCATTGTGCTGCTAGGCTTTTGAACTTCAGCTCCTTTGGTACTTGATAACTTCTCGAGACGAACTCCTGAGATGACTGTGAAGCTCTTTCCTTTAGGTACTCAGTTGTTCCTTCTTATCATAGACTGTCTATAGCTTCTCGAGATGGGCTTCTGAGATGACTGTAATGCTCCTTCCTTTTTGGTACTCAGTCGCTTCCATATCTGTATCAAGTTGGCATTTAAGCTTCTCTCTACTATGTGCCTAGCAGCTTTGAACACTTCTCTTGTAATAGAGTTATTTCATTCTATGTCTTTCTCAGTTCGGTATTAGTGTTCTGGTGGATCGTAGAGTGTTCTTCAGCATATTCTACTTTGTTTTGCTCTACGATCTGTTGTTGTCCAGCATTATCTCTTTTTATTTTTCAACAACCACAACTCTTTGTTAATTAGCAAAGCCTTTATATCTTTGTTCATATTTTACCGTTGAAAGATCCGTTGGGTTACTTTGGCTTTGAGCAGATCCTTGATTTCTTCGATGTTGACTTTCTTGCTGCTTGTGTCAGTTCTTCTTCCCTTTTCTGACATGTTCTGAGATATCAAATTGTAGCTTAGCTTTCTCTGAATTTATAGCCGTTGCACTCCCAGAGGTGTTCAGTAAAGATTATTATATCCTTTGCTAATTAATCTTCTGATTCACCAATAAATACCTTCCTTGACTTTTAGAACCAACTGTTCTGATGCATTCAGAGATGTCCCATTAGTTTGACTTTATTCACCATTTTCCTGAGCAGTGGGTCTTGACTTATAGTTGTTCAGGCACAAAGTCTTCTGTGACTCTGACATGCATCTGTATCTTAAAAGCACTTAATCTCTTTCGAATCTGGAAGAGAAATACTTTCTCTCCTCTCGTACCATATTGTAGTTATGATTCTTTGCTGCTTATTGAATTCGTAGAGTGATTGTCTGCTCATTTGGACTCTACGAATTCAGCTCCACTCGTTACTTGAAGTATGTCGGATAAATGGTTGAGTTGGAGCGATCTTCTCTTTTACTCTGCGATCTTGCTGTTGTGTTCAGATCGTAGAGTTCGTCTGTAGTGCTTTGTGTTATGATTCCGTTCTACTTAGCTTGTCCTTCTACGTTAGTCGTGAAGTTGCTGACTGCAGTGCTTTTTAGTGGAATCGTTGAGTTGTTGTCTCAGTTGGCACATCCTCTATTTTTACTCAACGATTGTTCTATGTGTAGAACGGTCTTCTGTATTGACTTTGACATCCAGCCTCACTCTATGATTTCTTCTAACTGTGCAAATCGTATAGTTCTAGTATGTGCTTGTTCTTCAATTTTACTCTACGATCTTGCAAGATTGATTGTATCGTAGAGTATATTTAGTCTCTGATACAGCGTTAACTGCTGGCTAGCTTAGCTAACTGTTCAACGATCGTAGAGTTCAGTTCTACGATTTGTACTTGATCAGTTCTTTAATTTAGCTCGTATATTCAGTAGACCTTTTGCACGTCTGACTCTCTTTGATGATCGTAGAGTTATCCTGGTAAGGAGTCGTATAGTTCACTCTACGATTTATATTGAATCGTTGAGTCTTCTTTGCATGGAATCGTAGAGTCCGTTCTACGATCATGTACACTGAACATATCTAACATAAGATCAACCTAACAGATTTGATCTTTTCTAACTAAGTCCTTTCTTACATTATTAAAAGATTATATATTGAAAGGACTTTACAAACTCTGTTATACATAAATACAGCAATGATACATTCTTATGCTACTCTGCTTATATCATACATCTTTTATGCAGAGTGACTCCTACTGAAAGATCAACCTAACATTTCTGATATTTAAAATCTAAGTCCTTTGTACACAAATATCTTTTAAAAGGACTTTACAACATTTGAACCGGATAACTTTCATTTTCTTTTATAAGACAAGATAGTTTTCAGCAATATCATATTTGTGTCAAACAAGTGTCTGAATTTACAGTATTTAGACAAAGGTAAAATATCATACACACATGATCATGTAGACACATAATTTGATTAACATATAATCACTTTGTCACTTAAGCACATAAACACTTTCAGAGTATCTACACACATAATCACTTAAGCACATAAGCACTTTCATAGTATCTACGCACATAATCACTTAAGCACATAAGCACATTAACACATAAGCACTTTGTTAGATACACATTGACAATCAACCATGTAAGCACATTTATCACAATCATTTTTGCACAACAGTTATCATCATCAAATCAAAACAACCTTCAACAATCTCCCCCTATTTGATGATGACAAAACTACTAGACTTATTGATATGACATTCATGTAATGCATCTACTTGATAGGTAAAATATGTCTTACGATACAGTGAAATACTGTATGGCTAGTGCAAAGTAGTGATTTCATTAAATGAGCATTTTTACATAAGGATTATACAAAAGGTTATACATACTTACAGCTGCTCTTCATGTTTCTCTTACTTAGTTTGCTGTCTCCCCCTCAGTTGAATGATTCTCCTTCTTCATAGATGTTGTTGCTCCCCCTTAGTTCCTTACTGTATGGAGCTTCTCTTCATGTTTCACTTTTCTCTTAGTTTGCTGGCTGTTTGTTGTCTCCCCCTTAGACTCTGCTGTTTCCCCCTTAGACTCTCCCCCTTAGTTCCTTATATTCTCTCCCCCTTTTTGACATCATCAAAATTGTATGAAGCTAACTAAAGATATATTGAAGTCTAACACAGAGTTTTGAGACTCTACGAGACTGAGAATAAGTACTTTTTCATGGTCCATCGAATGTTGGGACTCTATGACTGGAAAACTGGTATTTTGAAAAAATGTTTGCAAAGTTTTGGGACTTTACAACCGGGGAGGTGATGCAGGGTGACTGAGATTTTAGTGAGTCACAAGAGAGGACTACCAGATTTCTGCATTGTGATACCCCACAGACTGGCTGGATGATTGAGAGCTGGACAGATTCCAGATGGATATTTCTTGGCAGCTTTGGTAGTGAGGATAGAAAGGCTCATTGCTTATCAGTGTGGTTGCAATGGTCATTGCCTTTGAGAAATGTTGGGTGACTAATGAAAGATTTGGAAATGTTGAGTAGCTCCAGCTGATAGACCTTTGATCATTCATGACAATAGCCCTTATAAGTGGTAGCATGGGAATGAAGCTGAATAGATGATCATGATCCCATGAAATAGAACATTTTTCCATCTGGCTTGTATGCTTCCTTCTTTCTCTACGTCTTCTTTTGATCTGCTTTAGTCGATATGCTTCAAATTTCTGCTTTTCCAGATTCCTCAATAGTCTCACTTTCTTCAGCTTCTTTTCAACTTTCATCCTTATTTGTCTCTCCTTAATACTTGTATTTGAACTCCTGCCTATTTTCTTCATAGAGCCACTTAAACCTTTTCTTCTTTTTGATCTTCTTGACCTTTCTTTTGATTTTTCTACTTCATGAGTGTTGGTCTCTTCTTGAAGGTGACTATCTTCTTTCATCACAGTTTCTTGACAGTCTCCTTTCTCATCTGATTCAGTCTTTCCAGCTTCAGAATTTTTCGAGCATTGTTCCCTTGGTACAACAACTTCTTCAGCTACATCATCATCTTTGTTGAACTCAGGTGTTGAGTCTTTTTCAACTAGTTCAATTTCCTGATCAGAATCCAATATGATTTCTTTTTCAGACAGACTATATTTATGACATTCTGATTTCTTCTCTGAGGAGTCTATATAAGCTTCCTCTTTTGAACTATCAGAAGTTCTTTCTCCAGAATTTGAATTTTCTTCATCATCATCAATTTCTATAACCTGAGGTGGTTGTAGTGATTGAACTTCTCCACTGTTCTCTGATTCTCCAACTTCTCCTTGGAACAGTGTGAGTAATTTTCTTTTCTGTCTTCTTCTTCATCTTCTTCTTCTCAATCACAGATCCTTTGGGATTTGTCTTCACCTTCTTGGCTTTCCCTGTACTGACATCTTTCTCTTCTGCAGTCTTCTCTGCTCCATTGAATTTTCTTTTCTTCTTTGATTCCTGACAATCATAGATCACAAGAGATTTATTTCTAGACTGCTCATTACTCTCCTGTAATTTTTTCTCTGTCATTTCTTCCATTTCCCTTTTTCCTTTTCCTTTAGATTTTTCCTCCATCTTTTTGCTGATGCTTCTCGATCCTTGAGCCTTCTTACCCTTATTGGCATGAGGGTTCTTTTTCCAATCTTCAAACAATCTTGGAGTAATTCTTTTGTTACAGTTTAGAATTTCTCCTTCATTTTCCCCAATTGTATTTGTCAGCAGTTTCTTCAAAATGATGCTTATGAATCTCCCATAGAGCATTTTGGGAGTGGGCTTTACTGCTTCAGCTCTTGTCTTGGCATCATCTATCCATCTCTTTATCCATCCTAAGAGAACTGCTCCAAAGTTGATTTTCTTTCTTTGAGCAATGACAGTCATAAGCTTTAATTGATCTTCACTGATAGTATCATATGCAGTGTCTTTGCACAGTATGCCTTTCCCAATAATGTCAGCCAGAAACTCGTACTGCTGAGGAAAATCTTTCTTCTTGATTCCTTTTAGAGGAGACTTCTTCTAATAGCCCATCAACTCCAGTCCAAGTTCAAAATTAATCTTGTCTAGAGAAGTAATTCCTCCAGTTGGAATACCTAGACAGAGATTGATTTCAGAAACCCCTATTTGCAATGAGATTTCCTTAACCTTTGTGATGAGGGTGTTTCCTCGATAATCAGCGTTTGAATAGAATTCTTTCACAAGCGAAGAGAAAATCCTGGTGCTTGTTTCCAAACACATGGTGAATCCAACATTCTTGACCAGAAGAAGAATATCTTTAAATTTTTGCTCTGCATCTCCAAAATTTTTAAAATAAACAATATTTCCAGGGATAACTTGAAGAGATGCCATGAGATTAAAACAGATTTGAGAATAACACAGGGAGAGAGATTTTGCTTCTGAAGAATTTTTGATTTCTAGGGTTTTGATGAGTTTTGGGAGAATGACAACTGATGGGAAATGACAATGGATATTGGTAACTGATGGGAAATGACCACCGTCAGTTTTAAAAATTGACTTATGTTAGTTCCCTCTTATTTTTGCAGAGGACACGTGTCAGATACTCATTTGTAGAACGTGACCTTAACTTTTGCATTTTTCATAACTGTAGAACATCAAGTATTCTAACCCACTTGAGTTTAGAGGGTGTGAGGTTCACCTTCCTTGTTAGATTAAGCTTGAAGAGTTCGTAGAGCTGGCTGCCAGCCACTCAACCATCATCCTTTCAATAGATGACCTTGATTACTGAAGTCATGAGTTGTAGGCTGGTAAATAGCTATGAAGTAGTTTATGAGCAAGAAATTTGTATGAAGTGCACTCGTAGACTCAATATACTCTACGATCAGGAAGTGACTCTACGATTTGAGATGATAAGACTTGCTTGGTTATCAGTCGTAGAATACAGAGATTATGACATGAGAGATAAGTGCATTTGGTTCATCAATCACATTGTTTTGGGACTTTGTGACTGGAACTAGAAAAATAGCTTATTGAAGAATAACATTTACCTTGATATGCCTTCTGAAGATACAGAGTTGACTGTAGCGATCATACGCCAATAATTTTCCTCAAATTTTGTCCTCTGAAGAGTTTTGTACTTCTGAGCTTGCTTTCTTACTCTACGTCTTGGCTTTGCTACTTTACGATCTTTCTTGAAGTGCAATCATAGAGTTAAGATTTGAACTGCTCTACGATCTCTGTTAAGTCTGAAGCTTTAGATGAACTCAGAGATCTTTGTTCAACTTGTTTTGGCAGCTCAAGAATAGCTTTCTGAATGGACTTTGTAAGGATTGTTGTCATGGCTTTGACTGCTCATGTAGAGGTGGCTTGAAGACTGATTTTAGAGAGTCGTAGAGTGACTGACTGGGTTGAATTTACTGTTTCGAGAAATTAGCCTTTTGATGCGGAGACAACTCTACGATCTTCCGAGAGAACACTCCAATCTGCTAAGCCTTATTCTGCGATCACCTGACAGACTCTACGATCATTCTTTGAGAGATGAATTTTCTTCTGTCTTGAGAGATCTTTTGCCTTACCATGATATTAGTGACAATATATCCAGCATGATTCACTAAATCAATAGGTGAGGTGAAATATTAATAGATACATTCCTTAATAACCAACTTCTTTCTCTTCTAGAGAATTTTAAGAATCAAATCTTCTTCTTGCACCAGTATTCAGATTTCATTCAATCTTTCATAGATTGACTTCTTTGAGGAATCCAACAAATTTTGTTGAGTATGGATCTCTACGATATTCATCATTGAGTCAGTACAATTTTCTCTTGAGACTACAACATTGTTTCCTTCCTGTTGTTCTCCTTTGGTCATCTCCATCCAGAGTGATTTGTGAGGATATACACTATCAAAGGACTTTTTGTTCAGCATTTTATAGATCTGACTTTTCCATAGAATGTCAAGCGGATATTTCTTCAACCATTTCAAGCTAAGAGCTTCTTCTGATGCATTGATGTTGGAGAGCCTACTGCCAATGGCTATGAACATGAAATTTTCTTGAGATGAACTTTTCCTTTACTCACAGATTGGAAGGTGATTTCTTAAACTTAGAGTAAGTCATTCATGATTACTCTTTATTGCCTTGATCTTCTCACCCTTCTCATTCATAGATGCTTATGAAGAAATTTGACATTTTGAGAGCATCTGAGCATGTACACATGGTGTGCCTTGTATGAACTTCTTCATTGAATGTGCTGCTTTGTACATGAATGAGTTTATTCAACTCTTCCTGAACTTTAATGATCTGCAGAATGAATCTTAGATCCGGTGATCATAGATATACATATATATATATATATATATATATATATATATATATATATATGTCCATTCATCTGTGGTGAGTTGATTTTCAGGTCTCGGGCCTGGTATCTGTGATTTAGGAAACTGTCTTTAATATTCATCACCAAGGACATTGCAGTGAGGTATACAACTGTAATTTGATCTACCTCCCAATTTCAGAGAAGTAGATTTAGAAGACCATTGAAGACTTTTTGAATTAGATTCCTTTAAAACCAGTCAAGCTAGAGATCATCCACTAAAAGAAATGAGAAATGCTGCTTGTGGATTTCATCATTGATTACCATATGCTGTAGCTTGACAGAACTCCTGATGCTGTTGTTTTAAATAAATGAAGCACTTCCTTTGATACACATCTTCAGATAAGATCCTTAGAATATAAGTCCTTAAGCTTATCGTAAAGCTTAATGCTGAGCCCAACGAGTGAATACTCAGATTCGAGACTGATTTCAGCTGCTGACATTTGGTATAAAGAAAATCATTTAACACTTTAAGCATAGATTTCTGTTGGGCTTGCTTCTGCCATAAACTTTTTAACCGGTGAGAAGTAGTTTCGCTAGTGCTTGGCACAGTGATGCTTCCTTTGAGAAGAACAGGAACCGGTGTCCTTTGGCATCAAGATTTAAACATCCCAGTTTGTTTGAAGGCAGAAATACAAGTTATTGTACTTCTTCGAGTGAATCAATTCTTATCAACAGAACATCCTTTTGATTTCTTCATCTTGCAGCACCAGTTTAAATTTGAAAGTTCACTCGATAGCTTCTTTGCTGAAATCATCTGAATTTGTCTTAGAAAGGATTATTGTCAATGAATATGCAGCATCAGACAGAGAATCAACAATCAACATTCGTATTTGTACCTGCATGAAAAGACACATTAATTTGTAAGCTTGTTCATAACTAATGGTTCACTTCAATTCTTAAATTCACAAACAGAGTTTTACTAGTGTCATAGGATCTACCCAAAACGTGGGCTTTTATGTTCGTGAGAACCTGCTCTGATACCAATTGTTAGTTCCCAGAGGCACACAAGTGATCTAGAAGGGGGGGGGGGGGGGTTGAATAGATCTCTTAAAAACTTTTTAATTTTGTTAACTTCAAAAGTTTATTACCAATTAATTCATTTAATCAAGATTTGTTTGCACAACGGAATATTAGTTTGAAAACTCCCCTTAAAGATTTGTAAAGCTTCTCCGTTGAATTAAAACTGTATTGAAGATAGCCATTTGTCAAGTAAACTAATTTTAGCAGTTATATCTATATATATATAACAGAATGTAAATGACTGAATGTAAAAGACACCAGAGAGTTTTAAGTGGTTCGGAGATGAATAACTCCTACTCCACTCTTCTACTACAACGAGTAGGTAATCCACTAAGAATGGTTCATACAGAACCCTTCAAGCTCATTACGCCTAGAAACTCTAGTTCACCAAGAACCCTTCAAACCCAACAGGTTTGGCTCGTTTAGTCACTAGGACAAGGACACTGTTGGGTATTTTCTATATGAATATATGCGTGCAAGTATACACGGTCAACAAGTAATAAAGTGATAAAATAGAGTGTCGAACCCACAGAGAATTAAATAATAATAATTACCAAACACTAATTTAATATCAAATTAATTCTATTTAAACAATCTCAATTTAATTATAAAATAAACTAATCAAAATTACTAACTGAATTAAACTAATAAAAATGATTAAATCAAATTAAAATAGTTAAGATCACAATTTCCCCCAATGCTTCATTTAAATCTCTTTATGCTCTTTTTAATTAATTAACTATATAGAATTGTTAACTGAGATTTCTTAACTATTTACTAACCTTTTTCAAGAATTAATCAAAAGATTTATTCCAATTAAGTTACTATATTTCCATGCAAAATAATTTGAAATAAACTCATTAAGATCCAACTCTCAATAAAGTTACATGTGGCATCTAGGTATATTCATCCTACACACTATTAT
Organism: Hedera helix; assembly: GCA_947179155.2. Taxonomy (NCBI): domain Eukaryota; kingdom Viridiplantae; phylum Streptophyta; class Magnoliopsida; order Apiales; family Araliaceae; genus Hedera; species Hedera helix. The sequence continues at coordinate 17,763,736 of OX359275.1, read as the reverse complement.
GCTACTCTTCCTAGAAAGAATCAACAAATTCACATGTTATCATATCCGGATCTAATCATAGAATTCCTTTTACAATTCCTTCTAAGATATCACAATTAATTATTGCGCAAATAATTATACATGAACGCACAAAATATGATAAACAACTCATATATAATCATCACTAATTAAAAAGAAAACAAATTAAATTAAACTACACATTGGGTTCAATTGCAATCTCAAATAAAAATCAACTCATAATTAAATAATTAATTAACCACAAATAATTTAACATATCAAAATTACAAAAATAAAAGATAAAGAAAAGAAATCAAATCTGTGTTGACATCCGTCTGTCACTCGGATCACAGTCTCCAATTCCCAAGCTCTGCCTTTAATTCTTGAATCCTTTGCGTTAAATATTTACTCCTAAAACTACTCCTAAATTACTCTAATAATCTGTTATTCTATCATAATATATTCTAATCTATGTTAAAGTACTGAATATAATAGCTACATAGTATATTTATAGGAGTACAATAATAATCCTAAGCTAATGTGGAAAAGAAATCCAATTTGGAATCAAATTAATACACAATCCGCGAATAATCTGTTCTGGAATCAATTATGCGCTTGCCAAACGAGCCCCTACGCGCTTTGACCGGTCAACGTTCGCTGAGACGCGCTGGTGACGTCAGCCTAGCCGCGCGCATTGCGCGTATAGTTTTACACCCAGACGTAAACGGCGTCGTTTATTTGTTCTTCCGTGCCAACCACAGTCGCGCGATGCGCGACGCCCGACGCCTGCTAATTCCGTTTCTATACGGCGTCGTTCCATTGGCCGGTTCTCCACTCTGTGCGCGCATGGCGCTGTCCGGCATCTTTCCAGTTTTTACGATATTGCCACCGAGGTTTGCAGATTTTACAAAACTGCCATCCAAGCTTAACAGAATTTACAAAATTGCCATTAGCCTTTATTTTTCCTACAAGATCATATATAAATTAATTAAAAATAAATAAAAATCATATAAAAATACTAAAAATAATAATAATGCATAATAATAAATAAAACACCTAAATTACTAAAATTACTTAAAAACTCACAAATAATTAAGACTAAAAATATCTAATAAATAAGAATAAAATCCAATTATCAAATACCCCCAAACTTAACTCTTTGCTTGCCCTCAAGGAAAACAAAAATAAAACTAAGACTCTACCAACTCAAGAACTCAAATATGAATCAATATGAATTTCAATTTTAACTTCAAAGATTTTTAAATGATAACTTAAAGAAAAATTCAAAATTTCGCAAAGCCCAAAATTTCAACGTATTTATTAATCTTACTCTACTCAAGACCCTTCGTGTGTGTGTGAATCCAAATGTATCAAACTAGCGAAAAAAAACTTAGATCCGCTCACATAATTAAATGCCACATAAAAGATATCAAAAATATATACAACAAAACTCTATATTTTTATTTTTCACATCACTCAAAGCTAATACATGCAAATATAACTTAGGAGATCAAAAAGTTTTTTAATCTTTTAAGCACCACTAGGATTATTAATTTCTTTTTAAGCTTTTTTCTTCAATTAAATGGGTGCATTTTATGCTCCATCCCATTTTTTTTTCTTTTTTCTCTCTTTCTTTTTTCTCGGCGAGTGCATTTTATGCTCCATCTCACCAGCGAGTGCGTTTTACGCTCCATCTCGCTTCTCTTCACATATTTATGAGTGAGTGCGTTTTACGCTTTATCTCATCACATAATTCTCTTAATAATTTTAATAATCCCAAAAAATTCACTTAAATCATCTCTCCAAAATTATATTTTACCACAATTTCGCTTCAACTTACGATCAAATAAAAATATAGAATTCAAAAATATCTATCACAAGCATTTAACCTAATAAACTTTACTTAAGTTAAAAACTAGCTCAAACAAATGGATATGTGCTTAAAAATTTAAAGGATCTTAAATAAAATAAATACTAACAAATAACCAAAATTCAAACTATGCAAAAATTTATCCATTTTTCAAAAGTTATTAAATAAAAACCAATTTTTATCATCGACCAACATTTAATTCAACTAATTCATTGCCCAAGAGACTCTACCTAAAAAAAACAAGTTACCCCATTTTCGTAGGAAACACGATTGCACTTAGCATGTGCAACAAGCCTTTAAACCCCTTGATTACCCCAAGTGGACGAGTTGTGTCTCGTGAGGGTTTGCAGTGAATTTACCCACAAAATACTAAAATAAACCTAAAAATTGAAAAATTCTTTCAAATTTACCCACACCCCCAAACTTAAAACAGACATTGTCCTCAATGTATAAAATAAAGAAAATTAAGAACAAGGGACTTCCCTGAATATGTAGCATATTTCCTCCTCATCTGCTAAGTCTGAGCTGCAATGAATAAACCTGAAACAAAACAAAAACAAAAATATTAAAACAAATAAATAAATAAAAACTAAATTTTACTACTAAAAATAAAATCTACTAAAAATAAAAAAAAATAAAAATAAACTAAAACTAAAACTTGGGTTGCCTCCCAATAAGCGCTTGTTTTTAAGTCTCAGCCTGACTACTTCTTTTTCTTCAGCCAGGATCAAATTTATGCTTGATGAATCGCCTTGGAAGCCATGCCTTGACCATTCGATTAACTTTCCTTTAAGACTTGAGACCCCCAAACTTGTGTTCATCTTTCATCCTCCAATAAAATTGACTTTTCAATCCCATAACATCAACCCGAAAACATTCTTCTTGACCACTCGGAAATTCCATTGTATTAAACACCTTGAAGGTCACCTCTTCATCTTGAACTCTCATAGTTAGCTCGCCTTTTTTCACATCAATCAACGCTCCCCCCGTAGCTAAAAATGGACGCCCAAGAATAATCGGTATATTTTTATCCTCCTCAAAATCTAGTACAATGAAATCCGCGGGGAAGATAAACTTATCCACTTTTACAAGAACATCTTCAATAATCCCCTTTGGATAAGTAAATGATCGATCTGCCAACTGTAAAGTGACATGGGTGGGCTTCGCTTCCTTCAAACCAAGCTTTTTATAAACTGATAGAGGCATTAAATTTATGCTCGCTCCCAAATCACACAAACATTGATTAAAGAACTGGCTCCCAATGGTGCACGGAATGATGAAACTACCCGGATCTTTTAGCTTCGGTGGTAGCTTCTTTTGCAATACAGCGCTGCACTCCTCCGTTAGAGCCACTGTTTCATAGTCACCTAGCTTCCTTTTCTTAGACAAAATCTCCTTCATGAACTTTAAATAGCTAGGCATCTGCTCTAATGCGTCTGCGAATGGGATGTTAATATGTAATTTCTTGAATACCTCCAAAAATTTTAAAATTTGCTTGTCAAGCATATTCTTTTGAAGTCTTTGCGGAAAAGGTACTGGTGGCACAATCTGATTCTGCTTCGAATTCATAACTTGTTTTTCCTCTTTATGTCCATGCAGCTCATTTTGATTATTCTTCTTTGCAGATTCACTATCATCATTCACATTTGGATTTGCCCTTTTCAAATTTTCTCTATCATCATCATGTAATTCCTTACCACTCCTAAGTGTGACTACATTGCATTGCTCATTGCCCTCGCTTCTTGGATTTATCAATGTATCACTCGGCAAAGCACCTTGAGGCCGACTATGCATGGCACTAACAAGCTGTCCCACTTGGTTCTCAATGCTCCTCACTGATGATTCTAGACTGTTCATTCTAACCTCATTATGCGCTATGTATTTCATAACAGTTTCCTCGAAATTTGATGTCTTTTCTGGTTGTGGTGGAGGTTGAGTCTGAAAACCCGACTGATATGATGGTATTGGAGCAAAAGATTGTGCTTGATTGTTGGCGCTCCATGAATAATTTGGCTGATTTCTCACCCCTTGATGATAACAGTTGGCATTATTCCCTTGTTGTTGCTGATTGTAGTTTGCCACATACTGGACCGATTCTGCATTGATTGGGCATTGATTAACTGAATGGTGCCCAGCACATATATCACAAGTTATTGCCACAGGTGGATTAGCTTGCCCAGTCTTTGCAATAGTTTCTACCATCTTCATTAGTGTTGCCATTTGTGCAGTCAATGTAGTGATTGCATCTCTCTCATGTATCCCAGCCGCCATTGGTTGATTCACTCTTGCAGAAGGCCATTGGTAATCATTTGCTGCCATAGTTTCCAACAAATCATAAGCCTCATCCAAATTCTTCGCCATTAAAGCACCACCTGCAGCCGCATCAATAATAGTCCTCGTTGTACTGAATAACCCATTGTAGAATGTTTGAACTTGAAGCCACTTGGGTATTCCATGATGTGGACATCTCCGCAATAAATCTTTGAAGCGCTCCCACGCCTCGTACAACGACTCTGAATCATGCTGCATGAATGAAGTGATGTCGCTCCTTATTTTTGCAGTCTTCGCTGGCGGAAAGAATTTTGCTAAGAACTTTTGAGCCAAGTCGTTCCAAGTAGTGATAGATCCCGATGGAAGTGAATGCAACCAACTCTTCGCCTTGTCCCTAAGTGTGAAAGGGAACAAACGAAGTCTTACAGCGTCATCCGAAACTCCATCATACTTGAAAGTATCACATATCTCCAAAAAGCTCATGAGATGATAATTCGGATCGTCATTGGGCAAACCCACAAACTGCACTGAATTTTGGATCATCTGTATCGTGCCTGGCTTGATCTCAAAACTTGTAGCTTGAATTGCAGGCCTATGGATGCTAGATTGAATTTCAGTGACTTGTGGCATCGCATAGTCTCGCAACAATTTTCGATCCTCGTCCTTCATTTAACCTGAAAAGGAAGTAACAATTAAAATTAAAATAATAAAATAAAAAAAATGTTTAAAGTAAAATTAATTTGATTAAAATTAATATTGATAACTAATTATTAAATTAACTCCCCGGCAACGGCGCCAAAAACTTGTTGGGTATTTTCTATATGAATATATGCGTGCAAGTATACACGATCAACAAGTAATAAAGTGATAAAATAGAGTGTCGAACCCACAGAGAATTAAATAATAATAATTACCAAACACTAATTTAATATCAAATTAATTCTATTTAAACAATCTCAATTTAATTATAAAATAAACTAATCAAAATTACTAACTAAATTAAACTAATAAAAATGATTAAATCAAATTAAAATAGTTAAGATCACAATTTCCCCCAATGCTTCATTTAAATCTCTTTATGCTCTTTTTAATTAATTAACTATATAGAATTGTTAACTGAGATTTCTTAACTATTTACTAACCTTTTTCAAGAATTAATCAAAAGATTTATTCCAATTAAGTTACTATATTTCCATGCAAAATAATTTGAAATAAACTCATTAAGATCCAACTCTCAATAAAGTTACATGTGGCATCTAGGTATATTCATCCTACACACTATTATGCTACTCTTCCTAGAAAGAATCAACAAATTCACATGTTATCATATCCGGATCTAATCCTAGAATTCCTTTTACAATTCCTTCTAAGATATCACAATTAATTATTGCGCAAATAATTATACATGAACGCACAAAATATGATAAACAACTCATATATAATCATCACTAATTAAAAAGAAAACAAATTAAATTAAACTACACATTGGGTTCAATTGCAATCTCAAATAAAAATCAACTCATAATTAAATAATTAATTAACCACAAATAATTTAACATATCAAAATTACAAAAATAAAAGATAAAGAAAAGAAATCAAATCTGTGTTGACATCCGTCTGTCACTCGGATCACAGTCTCCAATTCCCAAGCTCTGCCTTTAATTCTTGAATCCTTTGCGTTAAATATTTACTCCTAAAACTACTCCTAAATTACTCTAATAATCTGTTATTCTATCATAATATATTCTAATCTATGTTAAAGTACTGAATATAATAGCTACATAGTATATTTATAGGAGTACAATAATAATCCTAAGCTAATGTGGAAAAGAAATCCAATTTGGAATCAAATTAATACACAATCCGCGAATAATCTGTTCTGGAATCAATTATGCGCTTGCCAAACGAGCCCCTACGCGCTTTGACCGGTCAACGTTCGCTGAGACGCGCTGGTGACGTCAGCCTAGCCGCGCGCATTGCGCGTATAGTTTTACACCCAGACGTAAACGGCGTCGTTTATTTGTTCTTCCATGCCAACCACAGTCGCGCGATGCGCGACGCCCGACGCCTGCTAATTCCGTTTCTATACGGCGTCGTTCCATTGGCCGGTTCTCCACTCTGTGCGCGCATGGCGCTGTCCGGCATCTTTTCAGTTTTTACGATATTGCCACCGAGGTTTGCAGATTTTACAAAACTGCCATCCAAGCTTAACAGAATTTACAAAATTGCCATTAGCCTTTATTTTTCCTACAAGATCAAATATAAATTAATTAAAAATAAATAAAAATCATATAAAAATACTAAAAATAATAATAATGCATAATAATAAATAAAACACCTAAATTACTAAAATTACTTAAAAACTCACAAATAATTAAGACTAAAAATATCTAATAAATAAGAATAAAATCCAATTATCAGACACAACTGCCCTCTTCAAGTCCAACAGACTTGGCTCATTTAGTCACCAAGACAAGGACATAACTGCCTTCTTCAAGTCCAACAGACTTGGCTCCTTGCATGTTGATAGATGTTGGAGTTGCTACTGAGTTGTACTTTAAGTTCCATTGTCTTTAAATACTCAGTAGTAGGATGTGATCATTTCTGAAATGATATTGAGTTCGGCAATGATGCTTGACTTCTTTATATGCTCAATATCTTCTTGTGATCACCCATTGTGCTGCTAGGCTTTTGAACTTCAACTCCTTTGGTACTTGATAACTTCTCGAGACGAACTCCTGAGATGACTGTGAAGCTCTTTCCTTTAGGTACTCAGTTGTTCCTTCTTATCATAGACTGTCTATAGCTTCTCGAGATGGGCTTCTGAGATGACTGTAATGCTCCTTCCTTTTTGGTACTCAGTCGCTTCAATATCTGTATCAAGTTGGCATTTAAGCTTCTCTCTACTATGTGCCTAGCAGCTCTGAACACTTCTCTTGTAATAGAGTTATTTCATTCTATGTCTTTCTCAGTTCGGTATTAGTGTTCTGGTGGATCGTAGAGTGTTCTTCAGCATATTCTTCTTTGTTTTGCTCTACGATCTGTTGTTGTCCAGCATTATCTCTTTTTGTTTTTCAACAACCACAACTCTTTGTTAATTAGCAAAGCCTTTATATCTTTGTTCATATTTTACCGTTGAAAGATCCGTTGGGTTACTTTGGCTTTGAGCAGATCCTTGATTTCTTCGATGTTGACTTTCTTGCTGCTTGTGTCAGTTCTTCTTCCCTTTTCTGACATGTTCTGAGATATCAAATTGTAGCTTAGCTTTCTCTGAATTTATAGCCGTTGCACTCCCAGAGGTGTTCAGTAAAGATTATTATATCCTTTGCTAATTAATCTTCTGATTCACCAATAAATACCTTCCTTGACTTTTAGAACCAACTGTTCTGATGCATTCAGAGATGTCCCATTAGTCTGACTTTATTCACCATTTTCCTGAGCAGTGGGTCTTGACTTATAGTTGTTCAGGCACAAAGTCTTCTGTGACTCTGACATGCATCTGTATCTTAAAAGCACTTAATCTCTTTCGAATCTGGAAGAGAAATACATTCTCTCCTCTCGTACCATACTGTAGTTATGATTCTTTGCTGCTTATTGAATTCGTAGAGTGATTGTCTGCTCATTTGGACTCTACGAATTCAGCTCCACTCGTTACTTGAAGTATGTCGGATAAATGGTTGAGTTGGAGCGATCTTCTCTTTTACTCTGCGATCTTGCTGTTGTGTTCAGATCGTAGAGTTCGTCTGCAGTGCTTTGTGTTATGATTTCGTTCTACTTAGCTTGTCCTTCTACGTTAGTCGTGAAGTTGCTGACTGCAGTGCTTTTTAGTGGAATCGTTGAGTTGTTGTCTCAGTTGGCACATCCTCTATTTTTACTCAACGATTGTTCTATGTGTAGAACGGTCTTCTGTATTGACTTTGACATCCAGCCTCACTCTATGATTTCTTCTAACTGTGCAAATCGTATAGTTCTAGTATGTGCTTGTTCTTCAATTTTACTCTACGATCTTGCAAGATTGATTGTATCGTAGAGTATATTTAGTCTCTGATACAGCGTTAACTGCTGGCTAGCTTAGCTAACTGTTCAACGATCGTAGAGTTCAGTTCTACGATTTGTACTTGATCAGTTCTTTAATTTAGCTCGTATATTCAGTAGACCTTTTGCACGTCTGACTCTCTTTGATGATCGTAGAGTTATCCTGGTAAGGAGTCGTATAGTTCACTCTACGATTTATACTGAATCGTTGAGTCTTCTTTGCATGGAATCGTAGAGTCCGTTCTACGATCATGTACACTGAACATATCTAACATAAGATCAACCTAACAGATTTGATCTTTTCTAACTAAGTCCTTTCTTACATTATTAAAAGATTATATATTGAAAGGACTTTACAGACTCTGTTATACATAAATACAGCAATGATACATTCTTATGCTACTCTGCTTATATCATACATCTTTTATGCAGAGTGACTCCTACTGAAAGATCAACCTAACATTTCTGATATTTAAAATCTAAGTCCTTTGTACACAAATATATTTTAAAAGGACTTTACAACATTTGAACCGGATAACTTTCATTTTCTTTTATAAGACAAGATAGTTTTCAGCAATATCATATTTGTGTCAAACAAGTGTCTGGATTTACAGTATTTAGACACAGGTAAAATATCATACACACATGATCATGTAGACACATAATTTGATTAACATATAATCACTTTGTCACTTAAGCACATAAGCACTTTCAGAGTATCTACGCACATAATCACTTAAGCACATAAGCACTTTCATAGTATCTACGCACATAATCACTTAAGCACATAAGCACATTAACACATAAGCACTTTGTCAGATACACATTGGCAATCAACCATGTAACCACATTTACCACAATCATTTTTGCACAACAGTTATCATCATCAAATTGAAACAACCTTCAACAAACCTATTTAAAACTAGGTCTTTCAAAGGCTGTAATTTAAGTTGTGTGAGTTATAGTCAACAACTGAAACAAGTTTTCTAACCTTACTCAAGTTTATTTTGAGCAAGTATCTTAAATTGAAATTGTTTCATTGTGTAAGTTATTGTTAAACCTAGAATTGTTTTATTATTCTAACTGAATTAATTATTGATAATTATTCCATATCATATGAATTGTTGTTAATCGCACGTATGTACATTTGAAAGTTATGTTCTTAGTAAGAACTGTTTAAAGGAATAGGTCTATACCAATTGCTTGGCTAGACATTGGATTGAAATTGAGAAGTAGTCTATGCCAATTGTTTCGGCTAGACATTTGTATGTCAAAAGTTATTGACCTAAATATTGTTAAAGCTAGTCCAAACCATATTGTCGTGGTGCAAAAATCGATGGTAATAGCTGTAATGAACAACCCTCATAGTAGGGGAAACGTTTTAATTATTGTGGGTATGACATACTCGAAACGAGATGTTGGTGGTTATGTTGTGCACAATATATACGTACGATAGGCTGATCACCTAGAGTACCCATCTTTGGATATTAGAATTGGCATAATTACTAATATTCAAAATGAAAAACATGGTTTTATATAGTTGGATATTATTAATATTCGAAACACATGTTCACGGTCTTGTGACCTTTCAGTAAGAAAAGCGAAATGCTAAATCAAATGATAAATTGTTATTCGAAAGTGCGCAATAATTGAATATTATTGAAGTTCTCAATGTTAATTCTGTTTTATTCATGATATATCTGTATTGCTTATTTTAACTTACTAAGCAAAGTAGTTGCTCACCCTTACGATATCATGAACTATTTTTCAGCAGAACCCGAATGTTCTAAGAGAGGCAAAGGTAAAGGAAAAACTAGCGAGTAGTTCAAGCTGTACTTAAATGTGTTCACTTTATTTTGTAAACTTTTGGAGTATTATGTTGAATTTAAGGTTAGAAAACCTGGGAACGACGTAAGACTATTATGTAATAATATTATTTTTTTATTCCGTATTATTGATGGGTAGTTAAACCTGAGATATGTGTAGTATCGTGAGCACCAGATATGAGGTTGAGATAACCCGGATTTATAGGCGTTATAGGTTGGTATCAGAGCTGTATGTTATAAAATTTACGTAGGGGAAAACCTTTAGGATATAACCTTAGGAGGGTCAACTCACTTCGAGTGTTAGGAGATGGACTGTAGAAATTCATCAAGAAAAATAAAATAAAATAATGTTTTATGTGATAATTATATTTCCGCGTGGGATACTAATTAAGTGTTTTATTGATGTTGGTAATTATAGAATGTCTAAAGAAGGTGGACGTGGAGATGTTCCCATTAAATTGGGAGGAATGGTTGTGGCACCCGACCATGTGGCTATAGCAGCCACCGTGGGTGAGGAACTAATAGAAGAATAATCAATAGAAGAGGTAGCTTCGAATGTGGTTCAGTATGAAGAAGAATCGGAAGACGACATAGTAAAATTGAGTGGTTTGGTAACTAGAATTGCTAAGTTGGAGAGAGAATTACAAAAGTTTAAGAAGATGGGAGAGACTCTAAAGGAAGAGTCGAAGAAGAAGAAAAACAAGCAGTAGCCATTTGAAGAAATGAGGTTTTGATGACGTGACCATAATTATATATATAGTTATTAAGTTATGTAGGATGTAATATGGTATGTATGAAGGGAGTTAGGTAACTTCTAACTTTTGAGTAACATGAGGGATAACTTTTGTTAATCCCAAATTTTGGGGTATGCGATATGTTAATGTAACCTTATATATATATTAGGGAATGCATGTGAAAGGGATAGCATAATGCTATAAGATGTGTAATGTATTATGAGAAGCAGATTAATATAAGATATTTATAAGTTGTGTTTATGATAATTTACAATTATATGGAAGAGTATTGGAGGTAGCGGAAGCCTAAATGAGATGGATAACAGAAGAATGATTAAAAGTTAAGTCAATAATAACTTATACTTGAAGTAAATAAAGGCAGAATTACACTGTTATGTTATTTTGTTTTAGGATGCCACCGCGAAGAAGAAGGCGAGTGCAATAGGAAGTGGAAAAGGAAAGAAATGAACTTAAGGACCTAAATCAAGATCCTTTCCAACAATTGGTGAAGTTAGTGGTAAGAGCCTATGAAGAAGGTATCAATGAAGGGAAGAAAAGTCTGACGGGGAACGGGAAGATTGAAACAGAGTGTACTCTAAGGAACGAAAGAAATGTGGATCATGCATCAAAGCTGAAAGAAATCCAATATGGAGAAGATAGCAGCGACAGTAGTAAGAACTTCAAAAGGAAATGGAAGAATGACAAATTTAAACCTAAAGGAAGTCATTCAAAGAAGATAAAGGCATCTGCATGTGCTAATTGTTAGAAGAAGCACCTGGGAGCATGTTTAGAAGGAAATGGGGTATATTATATTTGTGGGCAAGGAGGACATATGGCTCCTAGTTTCCCTAAGAGAGGTGGATGATTCGCATGCGGAGCATATGATCACCAAAAGAAGGAATGCCCTAAGAGGAAGAAGGTAGTCGGAAGAAGTTCAGACTTGACACAACAGGTCAGCAATTGATAATTATGAAGGAGGGTGAGACGTGATTACGACGCCGACGAATTGTGGCATGCTTCGGTAGTAGTTATGTATTAGTTATAGACTTATTATACCATCGTATGTGTGTTATCGTAACTTAACCCCAACTTTTGTTTTTCTAAAAAAAGGTATAATGTGTTAGTAAATTTCAGCTCTAGAAGTATGTGGATGTGTTTTGATTGAACCCGACTTTTGTTTTTAGGAGGGTTATGGAGTTAATCCCAACTCTAGAAGTATATGGGATATGTAATTGTTATCTCAAATTTTGTTGTAATAGTGAGATAGCAAGATGAATGTTGTATTGTGATAGGTGATGTAATGTGCGAGGCACAAGTAAGTTATGAAATATAAATGTGTTATGTGTTTGAAATGACTGATGTGGTGCATTAGTTTTAAATGATTAACATTAGTAAATTGTTATGTAAGATATAAAATGCGAAATAATAATGTATGGTTTTATCTAAAACAGAAAACCATGCCGCCACGTAGACAAACTTGGAATGCAAGGGTAGAAGAATCGGTGAATAATGACGAAAGTCAGGGAGACCCGATGCGAGCTTTTGCTAATATTTTGGTAGAAGCTATGCAAAATAGAACCCCAGCCGTGGGGAATCATCTAGAGAATCATTTGGCAAACTTTAAAGACTTTAAGGTTGCAGGACCACCGGATTTTTGGGGGACAACATATCCGATCGAAGCTCAAACCTAGATAGAAGAGATGGAGAAAGTGTTCGAAGTTACGCGTGTTGCGGAGGAGCAAAAGATAGCATTTTCCACCTTCATGATGAAGGGAGAGGCTAGTTACTGGTGAAAGGCTGGCGAGATGAACGATTATCTCGCACAGGATCGACCAATCCAAGATTCGGAACATGTTGTCTGTAAGGCAAAATTAAGTTACCGGAACTCATTCCACCCCCACCTCCTATTCGGTCATTGTACAAAGGACATGATGGTCAAGCTAAATCATTTCACCTGCATATTAGGGAGTACAATGTAGCTAATGCTTTCACGAGCTTGGGTGTTAAGCTTGATGACAGATTACTCAACTCAAGAGGGCCAACATCATTCACTATCCATGGAGAATTACGTCACCGTACCGGGTCGTTGGTACCTCCGGATGGTCACTCACCCATCTACTATCAGTTATACATATATGACCCAGCCACTGCATTGAATATTCGGTGTGCGCGGAATAAAAACTTGTGTCGAGATGTCCTCCAAACTATACAAAATTGTTTGTTGTCAGTGAATCATTTTGCTTCAAAGTACAAATGTGCCTATAAAATACTAACCGAGTCAGAATCTTCAAATCATGATTTACGTGTTCACCTTCATTACACCGAATCAACTAATAGGCATCGGTACAATCTTCCAACCACAAATGAAATAGCTGTGATCTTGCCTGGTGATGGTAGTGAGAGTAGTTGTATGAGGGATATTGTTCTGCACCTAAAAGGAGATAATAGAGCCCTGAGGCAGATCAATGAGTGTCATCCAGCATATTTACCATTACACTATGTACTTCTATTCCCTACTGGTGAGCTTGGTTGGGAACCTGGTCTCCGACAGTGGAATTCCGAACAAAATGATTTTTCAGTAAGACGAATGACACAGATGCAATTTTACAGTTATCGTATGTTTCCACGTCCCACTGAGTATTCGACAATTCTTAGAGGAGGAAAGTTATTTCAAGAGTTTATAGTAGATGCTTGGGCATCAACGGAGCAAAACAGGTTATCTTACATCAGACTCAATCAGGATAAGCTGCGTCGGGAGCTTTATGCAAATTTGTGTGACGGCAGTGTTGATGACTTGGGCCCCGATCAGATCGGACAACGCTTTGTTCTGCCATCGTCCTTTACTGGGAGTGCACGTAACATGAACTAGATTTTTCATGACTCTATGGCCATTACAAGGTATCACCAACACCCTGACATCTTTCTCACCATGACGGCCAACCCAAAATGGCCCGAAATAACAGCTGCCTTACTAGAACACCAAACTTCTTTCGATCGTCCAGACATAGTTGCCCGTGTATTTGAGTTAAAACGGCGTGCCCTGATGCATGAGGTCATAAAAAAGCAAATTTTTGGTCAAAAATCTGCTCATGTATTCACCATTGAGTTCCAAAAACGAGGGTTACCACACATGCATGCTTTATTCTTCCTTCATGGTCCTGACAAGATTCAGACCACTGCACAAGTGGATCGGTTAGTTAGTGCTGAATTCCCAGATCCCTCCACTGATCCAACTCTGTACGAAACAATCAAGAGTTGTATGGTTCATGGTCCCTGTGGTTCTCGAAACCCATATTCAACTTGCATGGTAAACGGTGCATGTCGATTCCATTATCCAAAAGCCTTTGCAGATTCGACTACTATGGATGAACATGGGTACCCTATTTACCGTCGTCGCCGAGATGGTCAATCTTACACCACCAGAGGGCATACATTTGATAATCGAGACGTTGTACCTTACAATCCACACCTATCAAGAAAATTCAACTGTCATATAAACGTGGAGGTTTGTGCAGGAATGAGGTGCGTCAAATATATCCACAAGTACATTTACAAAGGTCATGACCGCACAACTATGGTTTTAGAGGGACCAGATGGAAACAATGAGAAAAAGCAATACCTTGATGCAAGGTATATTGGACCGACAGAGGCTGCATGACGACTTTTCGTCCTCTCCATGAAGAAATTCCTTCGGTTGTACGGCTAGATCTATATTTACCTGGGATGCATCATGTTGTTTATGATCCTTCTAAAACACTTGAAACAATTAGACTTGGGTCTAGGAGTCAAAACACAACTCTGACTGGATTCTTTGACTGTTGTTCTTCAAATGATGTTGCACGTGCCTACACATACCAAGAATTTCCCCAACATTTTGTTTGGAACAAAGGTCGGAAGATTTGGACTTCGAGGCAAAGTGGGTTTGCAATCGGCAGATTATATTTTGCTACGCCCAACTCTGGAGAGCGGTTTTATCTTCGATTGCTATTAACAGTTGTTAGAGGACCGCATTCTTTTGATGGTCTACGCACGATCAATGGTGTGTTTTATGATAGTTTCAAATCAGCGTGTGTAGCTATGGGGCTCATGGAAGATGATGCAGAGTGGGTACAATGCCTTCAGGAGGCTTCAACCATGAATACGGGATACCAGTTACGGAGACTATTCTGCATCATTCTGGTAGAATGCTCCCCAATACAGCCATGCACTCTGTGGAATCAATTCTCCATCCATATATGTGATGATCTTCGTCACAAGCTACAAACAACTTTTGGCATATGCGATCCAACGCAGCCTCAAATCGAAGATTACGGTTTATATTTGATTGATCAGTTGCTACATGAATCTGGCAAAAAATTGGAAGACTTCCCACCTATGCCACACCCCGTTCAAAATTGGAGTTATGTTTCGGGTAATAGATTGTTGATCGATCATATGCAACTACGAAATGAAGCTAATCAACTAAATGACATTTTGAATATTGATGTTTTAAATAATGCTCAACGTATGGCTTATGATGCTATCACTATCTCCGTTGCTGAAAATCAGGGCAAAATATTTTTCCTCAATGGAGGTGCAGGAACAGGGAAAACCTTTTTGTACAACACCATCACCACTAAAATGCGCAGCGAGGGTTATATCGTCATTACAGTTGCTTCATCAGGAATTGCATCGTTGTTGTTGTTAGGAGGTCGGACAGCTCATTCTACATTCTGCATTCCATTCGATATCATAGAAAGCTCGGTATGTGGTTTCAACAAACAGTCACCGCATAGGGAATTATTTAGGGAGGCTCAATTGATAATATGGGACGAAGTTCCCATGCAGCATCGACATGGTGTTGAGGCAGTTGAACGCACACTTCGAGACGTTCGTGATGATAACCGACCATTCGGTGGTATCACGATTGTGCTTGGCGGGGATTTCCGTCAAATACTACCGGTGCTACCTAAGGGTGGGCGAGAACAAATTGTTGGTGCATCTTTAAGACGTTATGCAATATGGGCGAGTGTGTGCGTATTGACTTTGAGCATAAACATGCGTTTGAATAGCAATCATCCTGCAAATTCTTCTCACGCGTCCTTCTTGGAAGAGGTGATTTTTATTATATATTATTTATATAAAACCATCTAATTAGTCAGTTATATGTACTGATATGCTTCACATATTACTTAGATTGGGATTAGTACGCAAGATATTGTGGAACTTCCTCCAACGATACACAGGTGTCAAACTCTGCATGAACTAATTTCCAGGGTTTATCCATAACTACATGTGCTCAGTGCGGTAACCCCATCCTACTTAACTGAGCGCACAATTCTTTCTGCTCGAAATGATGATGTCTGCGCTATCAATGATGCTGCTCTACAAATTTATCCTGGCAAGACGTTTACCTATTTAGCTGCTGACAAGGTGTCGGATGGGGATGAACTCTGTCGTTCTACCACTAATCAATATCCAAGTGAGTTTCTTAATTCTTTAAACCCGTCAGGTTTACCGCCTTTCAAGTTGGAGCTCAAGGTCGGGTGCCCCATCATATTGTTGAGGAATATATCCCCGAAAGATGGACTCTGTAATGGGACCAGACTAATGGTTGTCAATTGCGCATCGCGGGTTATTGAGGCTAGAATTCTAACTGGTGACAAATCTATGAATTTGTGTTTCATCCCGCGGATATCATTATCACCGTCGTCTAAAGATTTACCATTTAAAATGACTAGACGTCAATTCCCAGTACGCTTAACATATGCTATGACAATCAACAAGTCGCAAGGCCAGTCAGTCAATTTCGTTGGTGTAGATCTGCGCTTGCCTGTATTTAGCCACGGTCACTTATATGTGGCCATGTCTAGATGCACGTCGTCTGATCGCATTAGTGTCCTTATCCCTCCTAATGGATCATCTACCACGACAAATATCGTATATCCAGAGGTGTTGTTGGAGTCGGTGTAAATAATACTATATTTTTAAATGTATTGCAACTGACGTCAGGTAATTGGTTCATGACTTTTGTCACGTTCCAAGCATTTAACAAACTTATTTCTTGGTAGAAAATTTTTTTTGTCAGTTTTTTTTTTTTAAATGCTCTTCATTTGTTAATTTTCATTGAAATCTGAATTGGCATTTAATGTAAAGCAAGGGAATTAACAATGCGGATTTGTAGCATAGTTAACGAGATAAAGTCTCCCCTGGCTGAACATCCGACACCTTCGTTGGAGTTTCGCCGTCGGTAGGCTTCCGGCATCTTTACGCTTGTCCTCCATCTAGGGCTTGTTTCGGAGCTCAGTTTCTTCTGAACGTGCATTCTGGGTACACCACAACAACATTCACGGCAGAGGTTAGTGAAATTGGATTGTTATTATTATTATTATTATTATTATTATTATTATTATTATTATTATTATTATTATTATTACTATCATTATTATTATTATTATTATTATTATTATCATTATCACATGTTGTGTTTAGTGATTGAGTTTTGGAAATTAGTGTGGCCTTATGGGGGAAGAAGTGTATATCTCTGTGGTTCATTTACAGGGTGAGACTTCAATGTTCATGTTCATAATTAGTCTTGATTTTTAATGTGGTTTTTATCAGGTCAGTTTATTATGGTGGTTCCTAAGAGGCATTGCGGTGGTTTAATTCCAGATTCTGGTTCCTAAGAGGCATTGCGGTGGATCCCAACATTTTATGACAAATATCCTTGATATTTACCGGTATACAATACTGTTATGTTTATATCTGCCTTTAGTAGTTGCCATTCTAATGTTATTATTATTATTATTACTAACCTTATGTTGTGTTTATTTAATTTCTCTTAGACCTGTTTAGTATAAAAAAGAAGTAGCTGTTGTAGTATAAAAAAGAAGTAGCTATTTATCTCATTATCTGCATTAAATGTTTACATATCTATTTATCTCATTATCTGTTTAAATACCTATTCTCTTTTATCTCTAATCACTCAGATATTGGTTGCAGATCGCTTCAGAGGATTTTATAAAAGACTTAGTTGGACTAACATCTGGTTTTTTGCCAAGGGATATGCGTGCTTTGATCGCTGATGCGGGTGCGAATATGATACCCAGGGACAATATTCAGTTTGACAAAGGTGAGCCTGGAAACTTGAGCAAGAATAGTTCTTTTGGGTCCAAACCAGTTCAGGACGACAAGTCATATAATGATGAACCTGGGGTTTTGGGAAAATATGATATGATCAAAGCATTGGAGCGATCTTAAGAAAAGGAATGCCTCTGCTCTGGGCATTCCCAAGGTGAACTATATTGGCAAATAAACTAACCTTATGTTGTGAAAAAACTATATTATCTAACAATTTATTGTACTTGAAAAATACTTTCCTTTTGTGAAAAGCTAAATTTTCTTCCAAGAGAATCTTCATTGCTACATGTTCCACAGACTTAGTATACATGTTATTATGTTGTAGGTTCCTAATGTGAAATGGGAGGATGTTGGTAGGCTTGAAGAGGTGAAGAAATCAATACTGGATACTGTTCAGGTGAGTTTTGTCATCATCCTCCTCATGTTCGATATAATGTTAAACGATATAATGTTAGTTTAAGGATTCTTTTATAGTTTGAAGGTTTTCTTCTTCTAATTTGTGCTCACAATTTCTAAGGTTGTAGCTAATTCAAGCTTCTTTGCACCAGAAATTATTTTAATAAATTTATATTTTTATGCCAAGTCATTCTTTTTCTTTACCATTTTTAATGTTTTTTCTACACACGTGATTTGAAGTACCTTTCCAGTGTGTATTACTACTATAATCCCTTCATATCCTCCCAATATGCATGATGTGGTTCCTGTAGGTTGATCTTGTGTTATACAGCTTGGATACCTCACCGACATACCCCATTTGACAAGTGCTTTTGCAACCTGTTGAAGAACTTTTCCATTGCTTTTTTTGTCACAGCAACTTGTAGTCAAACCAATAGGGAAAATGAGGTTTACATTCACCAATAGTGGGGGAGGGAAGTTGATTGGAAATTTACATAAGAATTTCATAGAAGCATTATATTTCGGTTATTGTGAAGTAAACAAGTAACTAACAAACAATTCCTATAGTTTATTTCGATATTGATTTCATTTTCTACGCCTGCTTAAATAAATATTATCCTTGGCATTTTATCCTTTGGTCAGTGAACCTAATAGTAGTATAAACTTGAGATGGTTGATTGTTAGTATATCGTCTTCCTAACATTTTCTACAACATAAACTGTACAGAAAAAACAAATCTATAACACTTTGTAAATGAAACAAACATCTCTCACACTTACATCTCAAATTACTGAATGCTTCAATAAACAACGGATGTGATTAACTCCACTTTCGTTCCCCCCTCTTCTCTATCTGTTTGCTTGTGATTTGTTTGAAATTTTCCAGAGTTCAAACACTCTTTCCCCCTTACCCGTTCCATCGTCTTCTCTCTCTTTCTCAAGCAAATTGAGAGCTCACCCTTTCTCTCTCCTCTCTCAATATCAACTCTGCCTTGGTTAAATTGAGAGGCAGCAACAGTGGAAGACCTCTTGCTCCAGGAAGTTGACGTCACCACCGGAGACTTCTTGCTCCAGGAATTTTCCGTCCCCACTGGAGAAGATGAAGAATCTCGACCTTACCCGTTCCATTCCATTTCTTTTCTGCCGTCTGCCATCGTCTTCTCTCTCATGTTTGCCCTATACAGATTCTCACCCTTTCTCTCTTCCTTTCTCAATATCAACTCTGCCTTGGTGAAATTGAGAGGCAGCAACAGTGGAATTGAGTTGTCATCCCTTCGCTCCCGTCTGGAAGGGAAACATTGGAATTGAGTTGATAATATGTTAAATTTTTTGTTATAGTTTTGGAAATAAGTTACAATCAAACTTACCTACAAAATTCCGAGTCAGTTCTTTCTTAAAAACTAATGCACATGTTGTGTCTGATTTAATTCCTCTTAGTCTCTCAAACATGAAGTTGTACAAATACTTCTCAGATGGGCCTTTTAAGTTTTTAATTGAAAATTTTCATGCTGCCTCAAGAATCATCAGTGTAAGTCATTTACAACTAGCTGCAGGGATCTCAACAATTCGAAGACAATATAAGGATAGATGTCAACACAACGTTGTGGCAAACTAAGGCAAGGTTGTCCAACTAGATACAAGTGCAGAATGATCTTCAATTTGATTTCTTTAAGACCAGGCTGTTATCTGCTGCTTGGCTGAATAGCTCCTGCACCTATTTCAGTTCATTTTTTTAAGCCACCAGTTACACTTCAGTAGTTAGGCTCCAGCAGAAGCATGTAAACATAGCTGCAGGGATCTCAACAAGTTATGGGTAGTGGGTAAAGCCCAACACCTATGCCTCTGTCTGTACATACGTCTCATTAGAGCAGGGGTTATGACATTTCCTTTCTCTTTCTATAATGCCTTAGAGTGGGTAATGCCTTGGGTCATTTAACCATTATAATCAACTTCCCTATAATGCCTTAGGTCACTGTATTCTGCCATCTTTTTTCCTTAATTTTGATTGTGTGAATTCATGATGTGCAGGTTGTCATGATGTGCTGCAGATCATGATATACGTTTTCTTGCTGTGCTTGCTGGTCCACTTTATCCAATTCTTCACATTGTAAATGAGAGGTTCGTACAAGCGTAGTTTATAATGAAGTTGTATCTTTCAAATTAACTGTATAGTTTCGTTGAATTGCCTTGGTAATCCTGCTTAAAGTGCATTACTATGTGCCACTTTTGTGGCCTTAGTATGTGACACTTTTGTTAATATTTTAATTTTTTGAGGAAATTTTATTTGTTTATCTTTCGAAGGAATTTTTCGCTTTGTTGGGGTTGTGTAGTATCGAAGCTTTGTGTGATCTTTTTATTTCAGATCTACACAGGGAGACTGTAGAACCGCAAGTGTTTTGTTTTTGTTTTAGGCTACTGTTACCCTTGCTACTCGAGCCGCGCAGCTTCACAGCTCACACCCCGGGTTAATTCTCTCTCCAAACTTTAAACCAAACATCTCTTCTCCTTTTTCTACACAACTGAATTGTACATTGCATCTAATTCAATCTCATTTGAATTTTGTACCTGCCTTTTGATCTTCATTGTTCATTTCTATTTTCTTATGATTGTAATTGTAGTTTTGATATTGACATTGCGTGTTAATCCAACTGTTATATAACATGGAGGCAGACTTGATTCATCATGGAGCTATATAGATTCATTTTAGGTGTATTTATATTGATAACTCAAAGGCAAAATCTATTAAGCATAAACTAGGTTTCAAGCTAAGTGTACTCTCGATCGTATATGACTAATGATATGTATTTTTCATATGAACCTAATTTTAATATATTATGAATTTTAATTTTCTGTTGTTAACTGGGGCCTTACTATATTAGGTTTATTAATTTGATTTATTATATGTTTGTTCTTTGTCGTGGATTTTGTATGCAAACTTGTGTATATGTGCATATAATTTGATAAATGAATTTATATGTTAGTTTTTTTTTTGTGTCGTATTTATGCCTCCCCTTTATTTATTTCTCTCAAACTCTGAATTTTGTATTTTGAATAAAACATTTTTTCCTTCTATGTATTCTGAATAGATTTGGTAATTAGTAAATGAAGGGAAAACACCTGAAATCATGAAATGTGATTGGTTATTGTTTAATTTAAAGCGTTTATGTGTGTATATACGTGCATATTTATATTTACATGTGTATTTGTTATGTTTGGATGTAAACTAGACTTGATCTATTCTATATGCTGATAATTTTTTTTCCTTTATGTTAATATTGAAGGAGGAGAAGAATGTCTCACAGGAAGTTTGAGCATCCAAGGCATGGTTCCCTCGAATTTCTCCCAAGGAAGCATGCTGCTCGCCACAGAGGAAAAGGTGAACTGCTCAAATTACAGAAAATTTTATTTTTCTGCTATTTCTAATGTTGGATGTGTTCCTGTTACAAATGTTGAAGGTGGTTAATGAAGCTTTGATATCGCAACTTTTTGTTATCAGCTTTTTGGGCATCTCAACAATCCAAGGTAATTTTTGATGGAATGCTTAATTTCCCCATCTATTTTATTTATGTTGTGCAATTGGTGATTGTTTATGAGACATTCTGATTGTTCACGATTTTATTTGGGATCCTGGATTTGTTTACTAAATTTGGGAACTCAATGGAAAGATAAATAGTAAATTCCAATAATAGGAACATTGAAATCATCCTTCTGGATCACACCACTTCATATAACTATATAAGCAAAAATGCAGAACCAAAAAAAATGATAAGTCAAAAACAGAAAAAGCATAAATTTTACTTTAGAGAGATAAATTTGAAGGGGATATTCATTTGTCAAGCTATAAAACTCTAAGATGTTCAGCTATTGGCAATTGGTACAACTTACATAACAGAAACTGGACTGACATATAAGCTAAGTTCTTCCTTGAACATTTGAAAGTCAAACGCACACCCACCCACTGTTATGCACTCAATTATGTCGGACTGACGTTAAACATAAAAGCTCCTGTTGTCGTTGAAAGCATATTCAGAACTGGGTAGAAATATATACTAAAACTTCAAACCCATTTAGTGAAATAAAGAACAGTCTTGAGCAGCAAAAATAGAAAAAACAGAGTGTCTAGAGTATAGAAAAGGCTGTAGCAGGTGATTGTTTATGAGACATTCTGATTGTTCACGATTGTATTTGGGCATCTTCCAAGGTAATTCCCCAAATTTGTTTACTAAATTTGGGTTCCTGGGTTTCACTTTACTAAATATTGAAAATTTGTTTACTAAATGGGTTCCTGGATTTCTTCTTGCTTTAAGAGTTTTTGCCATCTCTTTACTGCATCCTTTATTGACACTCAATTCCAACTCAAATGTCTGAATGATGGAAATAAGAAAAAAATACAAGAATAAAAAATAAAATAGTCAGAAAAAATACAAGAATAAAAAATAAAATAGTCAGGGATATTAGTTTTATTTTGCCGGCTTGGCCATGTGGTAAGGCAAAGGACTGCGAATCCTTACATTTTAGTACCTCAAACTCTAAGATAACGAACTCTATGAATGGGTTAGTTCGTTTTCTTCTCTTAACTGTCATCCCAGTGTTGTCATCTTCTCAGTTCAGTGACGCACTTTGATTTAGTACCTCAAAGTCTCAAACTTGAGGATGCAGTGTGTTATGTATAGCTTTTGCTAATTGGTTATAGCCTGATCTATTTGACAGTACTTACCAAATTCTGCAATTATTGTTTTCTCTATACAATTTTAAAAAGCAATTTCTGCTAGCATTAATTATATTTTTGGAAAATATGCAAGGAATGGATGATTGATACTGTTGTTCTTACTGTTGCAACTGGTTATGCCCTCGCAAAGGAGTACAAATATTTAAAAAGCTCAATTCAGGAATACTTGATAGGTTTGTTCTTATTAATGCAAAAGTCAAGCAGTCTATCTTTAGTTGATCAAGGGATGCTCCTTTTTCTGCCGTCTCCTTTTGTCCTACACTGCTAACAACAATACAGAAGAAGAAGAAAAAAAGAAAAAACTAAACTAGCTAATCTAATGATTTTAATTATCTACATGTAAATAATTAAAATGATCATTATTCAACAGGAGATGTGATCATTACATGACCTTCCCAAGCTAAATTCCAAATTTGGTTTCTTTGATTTCATTTCTATATTCTTCATAAAATATTTCCTGCACAACATGAACATAATATATATTATTGTTATTAATTTTGGCAGAAAATCATGTCATACTTAATAAGGATACGTAAACTTAATCATGTCGTTATAAATGGGTTCCTGGGTTTCAATTTACTAAGTCAAATGTCTGAATGTTATAATTAATACGTGGGACTTCAAAATTATTGTTATCCCGTTACTTTGCACTTGCTTGTTTTGGTGCTCTAACTTCTATCATGTGGGCATAATAATAATTGTTTTAGTTTAATCACATCAGCTCTCCTAGGCGAAAATGGAATCAAAATTTTGTAGTATTTTGCTAAAGAGTGTGCAAAGCAATGGGTGTGCTATTAAGTAGTATTGATTTGAATTATAGCTATTGATGCACCCGGAGGATTTCTCTTTGAATGGTGGTCTGTCTTCTGGGACATCTTCATTTCAAGGACAAACGAGAAACATTCCGAGTCTGTTGTGTCTTACATAGAGGTGTGTGTAAGTTTTGGAATGATGTGTCTACATTTGCAAATTGCAGGTTACTCCAGTTTATTCTTTTATTTTTTTTTCCTGGAATCGAAAGGGGTTAAAGTAGGGGCAGAAGTGAGGGGCAGATGATTAAAAATTCAATATGATGCCATTTCTCATTTTTTTTAATGATTTTCAGACACAACAAATCAATTCAAGGGAGCACCAGCAACAACTGCAAATGCAGCAATTGCAAATCATGCAGCAACGGAATGCACAATTGCAAAGAAGGGATCCTAATCATCCTCCCCTTGGTGGCCCAATAAATGCTATGAACTCTGAAGTAATGATGGGCCAACCGTCAGCCAGTGCATTGGCTATGAAAATGTATGAAGAGCGTATGAAACATCTCCAGCTCTTATTGATGCCAAAAGGATGGCCCTTCTCAAATCCGCAACCAATCATCCAGGGTAAAAATGGTAAAAACAGTATAACCTTATTCAATAGTTGAGATCAACTAACACTTATACATTACGTAGTTTAGTTTTATCATTGGTTTTTCTTGCTGATTCAGCCAGTTGGTACAAGGAAATTCTGGAAGCTTGCCCTCAGCTTTGCAACAAATGCGTCCTCAACTGACCACCGTGGGTACTTGGACTATATGTTTTTACATATGCT
This sequence comes from Hedera helix, assembly GCA_947179155.2. Taxonomy (NCBI): domain Eukaryota; kingdom Viridiplantae; phylum Streptophyta; class Magnoliopsida; order Apiales; family Araliaceae; genus Hedera; species Hedera helix. Next base: position 17,739,176 of record OX359275.1, on the reverse strand, counting down.
GTTTTCTTAATATTTTTTTTTAATAATCAATTCAACTGATTTCTTTTGTGTTTGGACTTGCAGTGTTAAACTTTAGGACATAAAAAGTGAGGTTAACTTGGGGAATCAGAAATCTTTAGCTACAAATCCTTCATCAATTTATGGCCAAGCAATCCTGCAGTCAAAGTCTGGATTGGGTGGTACAGGTAACATTGTCAAACCTTTTAGAAGAAAAGAATCTTACTTGATAAGCAAACTTTTAACACTGTGAAGGTATAAATTTATTCATCCATCTTTATTGAGGATATATGGATTTTGAGAATTTTCCCCACTTCTTTTTCCTTTGTATTTGCATAATTATTGGCTGCAAGGTTTGTCAGGGTTTAAGTTAAGGTATGATAATGGTACTGTATATTTTCAAGTACTGTATATTTTCAAGTACTGTTTTTTGGCAATTTAAATTATATAATTCATTTGTATTAACGTTTTGTACTTTGAATTATTATAGATTCAGTTATTGTAACTTATTTATTGCAAAACAAGGTATACCTTTAAGTTGTGCATTAAATAAACTAAATTGTATATGATTACATATGTTGATCATTTTTTTGCTATGCAGAATTGCATAGTTGTAGTGGCCGGATAAGACGGAATGCAACAGTTACACACAGTGAAAGTATGTTAATTCGTCTGCATAGTGTACTACAAATTATCCTTGATACAATTAGATTCACTTCTTCGTTGATGTAACTTTTGCCATGTTATATGTTTTCACTCTCATTATAAGTTTTCATCAATCATACTCTGTAATTTGTATGTATGATCATATATTTTCAGGTATTTTCACGTATACTAAATTGTAAATATTTTTTGTAAATTGTAAGTTGTAAATAATACAAAATTGTTTCTCTACTTTCTGTTTGTGTATATTTTTTGTGTTCCGTCTTTTGTAAAGTTAACTAATTATAAATGGTTATGATTATTTTGGGTATGAAATGATGGTTGGTTTGGTGATTTGGATATTTATTGATGACTGTACGTTTTGTACACAAGTTTATATTTTTCTGGATATCTATTTTTAAAGGAAACTCTACCGATTTTTTTTGAAATTAGTTGCAATTAACATGATGTTTTGGTGGTTGGATATGTGTTGATAATTGTATATGTATTAATTATTGCAAAGAGTCTTAATTTTTTTGTTGGTTGTGTATGTGTTGATAGTTGTGTATTAATTTTTTTTTTCTCCGTGCCTTCAGGCACGGATTATCCCTAGTATATATATAAATGTTGACTGCTGCTGTCCTGAAAAAGGCTGGCCACGGAAACATAGCCACGGTTTTGGCTTTTATACATGCTGCCGTTGCCAGGCTAATTTTTTGGTTTTGAAAAAATAATTAAAAGCAACCCGTGTTCGGTAAAAGCACAAGATTTTGAATTAAAGGAGAAAGTGGCAGCCACTGTTTTCGGTGTATGGGATATACATGTATATATATTAAAGCTGCCAAAGTTTTGGTATTGAAATATATTATATATATAAAGTAAACAAGCAATTTTTCGGATTGGTTTATATATATATATATATATCTATATAGTACATTGATAAAGAATCATGCGGCATGGTTTTGAATATGGAATATATGTGATAAAAGTGTCCCAAAATTATAGTCACTTTACCGAATTCCAGCACACATTCGGATTTGGTATAACATATATATATAATATACCGATTATATACATATATATACCGAAACCGATTATTTATATGTATATTATTAATATATATGATATATTTATAATATATATATTAATTATCCAAACAGTTTGATAATTTTGTACAGATTTTAAAATTTCAAAATAAAAGAGTTTATTTTGGGTAATTTTAAAATTAAAAAAAATATTTTATTTTTAAAATAATTTTATAATTAAAATGAAACGTTTATTTTAAATATGAAATTAGATTTCATACAAATTTAATTGCCCATTAAATGATACCAATACATATATAGAATGTTTTATTTAATTCATACGATGAATATTATTTATTGATATATATGTTGATAAATGAGATTGATTATGGACTATTGACCAATGTGATTGGATTTAATAAAATGAATGCATGAATGAATGAGTTTTATAAATGGGGTTTGCGTACCTCGTCTTTCTAATTTTTCTTATGTATAATTCTATCTCCCTCCTATGTACTTCCCCTTGATTGTTGATCAAGGTTTCTTATTTATTATAAATAATTTGTAATATGATTAGTTAGAATTATTTTTAAGAATTAGAGCTAAGGAGCGCATGAAGACCCGTTTGTAATGGAGCTCGAATTTAAATGTAATAATTACATTTAATTTAATTTATTCTTGCATCCTAGGTTTGACCTTTCGGTTCACTTGGTGGCTCTAGTGAACCAAACTAGAATAAAAGTCCATAATCAATCCAAATAGAATATAGTATTCTATATGTGCATGCTTGTTTATATATATTATATATTATCCAAACATGCTTCGCATATTAAATAATATGACGCATATTTTATATATATATGTGCATGCGCGTTAAATAAGATGAGACAATTAATATTAATAAACCCCTCATGATGTAGAATACATATTATTTATAAAATGAATTAAAATATTTAATTCATGAATTAAAAGGAGTTTAATTCAATTAAATAAAATTAGAATTGTTCTAATTTATTTATTCTACTACTAAAATATTAAGTTGTAACGTTCAAAGATATTTAGAATATCGAACGTCGCCTTCTAGCATGATAAAACGATAGAGTATCAAATAATCAATATACGTTTGTTGTGCACACATAAGGCTTATATCGATCATTTGAGATGTTGTTTTTATCACATTTGATGCTTATAAGGAATTGAACATTACTGTTTTGTTGTGCACACACAAGGGCAGTATTTTTCTCTTTACTATATGGAAGTGTTAGGTTGGACTTAACTTAGATAATTTTGATTCGAATGTGCACACACTTGATCATAATAATCTAAGAGGCAAAATACAATGAGTTACATGTTGATGTAATTGACAAAAGTTGTCTACCTATTTATTTATATATAGTTTGTTGTGCACACACAAGGCTATATACATTTGAAATATGATCATTATTCTCACTAGCAAGTCTTTAATTAAATTTGCCGAACTATATAAGGAGGGTAATATAGTTTGATGAAAATGGTGGAAGACACCATTTTAAATAAAGACCTAATTAACTTGGTGATTAATAAAATGAATGCATGTTAATGTTGTTATTAATTCACTTAAAGAATATTGCTATGTTTAATTCACTAACACTGCATAATATATTTGATGCTAACAATTAATCGAACCGAATAGTTCGGATTGATTAAACAAATTTGAGAAAAGTTCTCAATGCTGAAAAGCTAGCAAATGTCCTTAATTTGTCTATCCCTGCAAACGTTGCAGACTAAACCTATGAGGAAGATATTGTTATTTTAAGAAATAGCAAGATGATTCAAAGATGGCTCAATGCATCATGCTCGCATCCATAAGTATTTAGTTACAGCGTCAACACGAAAAAATAGATACATCTACTATATTGTTGCACATTCAATAGTTGTTTAGTGAGCAAAGTAGTTCAACTAGATATAAGATATCTAATGAGCTCTTCCAATCTATAATAACCAATGACACTACAGTAAAGACACGTATCCTAAAGATGATCAATCCGATTGATCAATTAGGACACCTAGGTTTTGTCAAAGATGGAGAGTTGAGTCAAGATTCGATCTTGCAGTCACTCGCTGACTCCCTTTCACAAATTGTTGTGAACTTTAACATTAATAAGCTTGAAGTCAGTTTACCTTATTTGCTTAAATATGTTGAATAAGTTGAGAGTCACTTTCTTTCCAAGAAAGACCAAGTCTTACTAGTAGATGAATCTTCTAAGTTGAAGAAGTTGGCCAAAGGTGTTTCTGAGGAGTCAGAAAAGATAGAAGGCAATAAAAGGTTAAACAAATGACATAAATAAAAGTGATCCCGAGGGCAAAGGAGTTTGCTTTCATTGCGATAAGTTGGGACATTGGAAGAACAACTGCAAGAGAGTTGTAATAGTTAAGTAGAAGAAATTGAGTGAAACTTCAACAACAGATTTGTTCATAATGAAATAGAAATTTCTATAAGTCAAGTTTCTACTTAGGTATTAGATACCGACTGGTGGTCTCACATATGCAAGTCGTTGCAGAAACTAAGCAGAAGTAGAAAGCTAAACAAATGATAAGTAATCATATGTTAGAGAATGAAGCAAAGGTTGCTACAATAATCACAGGAACTTACAGTTTAGCATTGCCTACGGGCAAATCCATTTAGTTAGTAAGATGTTACTATTTTGATTACTTGATGGATTTTGTAAGCTTGACTTACATAAAAATATTTCAAAATTGAACAAACTAAAGACAAAAAGATGATATGGATCATACCTTTATGCAATACTGTTAACTCGATCATGTTGATGAAACAAGACTAAACAAGTTGTATAAAGATAGGTTTTTTAGAGCCTTTTGATTATGAATCAAATACAACTTATGAATCTTGTATCATGGATAATATGACTAAATCTTCATTTAGTGGACATGGAGAGCGAGTTACGGAGTTGTTAGAGATGGTACACACAGTCGTGTGTGGGACCTATGACAACAAATGCAAGAGGAGAGTATTCATTCATTAATTTTATTGATAATTCTAGATTTCGATATATGTATTTGATGAAATATAAATCCAAATCATTTGAAACGTTCAAAGAATTCAAAAGTGAAGTATAGAAACTAAAGGCCAAAAGTATTAAAGTTCTTCGATTAGATCGAGAAGGGAATACTTAAGCAATAAGTTTCTAGATCATCTCAAGCGAAATGGTATTATCACACAATGGACATGGTGATGATCCATGATGAGTTATACCAAATCTTCCAATATCCTTCTAGGGTTATACCTTAGCAACAGTCGCCTATCTACTAAATCAGATACCTTCTTATTTCCTCCTCAAGACTTTATATGAGTCATGAATAGGGAGGAAACCAAATCTTAAGTATGTTAAGATTTGGATTGTCCAGCTTATGTCAAAAGGTTTGACAGTGATAAGCTTGGGAGAAGATCTGATAAGTGTAAACTTGTGGGATATCCTAAAGAAAGTTTAGGGTATCACTTCTATAATCTAACTAACTAAAAGGTGTTTGTTGAAACACGCTGCCTTATAGGAAAAGAAGTTTTTCCTTAAAGGGTTAGTGGGAGTAAAATAGATCTTGAAAAAGTTCAAGAACCACAAAACACTACAGATCAAGTGAAGGAATCTGTATAAGTAGATAAACCTATTGTACCACAACCAAGTCGTAAATCTGGTTTAGTACCGAAGATACTTGAATGGTATGGATTCATCATAGATAATCATGATGAGGTACGCATTATAATGGATGATGATCTAGTTACATACGATGAGGTATGAGTATTAGATACTCAAGAGAAATGACTGATGATCATAAAATCCGAAATGGGTCTTTAGAGAAAGACTAAAGCATATGGCAAGGTGAAGACCTATAAGACCTGACTAGTGGTAAAAAGATTTCAAATAAGGTCAATGAGTTGACTATAATGAAACTTTTCACTAGTGAAAATACATATATCAATTCGGATTTTACTTACAGTTGTAGCTTATTATACAAAAGGATGTATGTATGATACAACCAAGAGGATTTGTCTTCATATAGATGGAGTAAATCAAGTATGTAAGTTAAAACTAGAAGGCTTAACAAACTCAAGTTTGTTTAGACTAACCAAGATAACAGCATATCCGTTTCAGGTAATATGATTACCTTGAATGGTGCTGCAGTGAGTTGAAAAAGTTTCAAATAGCAAGGAGTTGCTGATTTAGTGACAAAGACATAGTAAATAACTATAAGTGAAGCTGCAAAGGTGATTGTTTGGTTCAACAAGTTCATTACATAACTTATAATGGTTCCTAGCATTAAAGGAGTTTAATTTGCCAAAGAACCTAGGTCTCATATGAAATCCAAATATGTGTTGCAACACTTTCATATGATTAGATGAATTATTGAAAATAAGACGATACCACAAAGATGGTAGACTCCTAGAAAAACATTACAGATCCATTAACTAAAGCATTTACTAAGCAATTTATACGTCACTTAGAGAAGAATGGTATAGGGATACCAAAGGGCGATTGACTTTAGTGCAAGTGGGAGATTGAAAGTAGTATGCCCTAAAGCCAATCACATTTGAAGTGATAAGCATATACTTTGTAATCTTGTTTATTTATTAATAAAAGAATCAAGACATTTCTTTATTCATGATTAATCACTTGAATTAATCAAATGGATAAACCCATAGTTTTCGAGCAATGCTTTTAGAACCATGATGAGGATCATGCTAATGAGATCTAAATTCAAGATAGCTCAAAACTAAAATTGTTCCTAATCATTGGATCACTAAAATGGGTATTAGTGAATCCAGATAGATTAGTACATACTATGCTTGCTCTTATGAAGAGGATGATTGATCTCATAATCATTTGTGTAGAGACACTAAAACAAGTATATAGGTGCTTATTAGAGAATAAGTTCACTAAACGTGACTCGTTCAAGGAACACCTAATAGAGTCTTACTTGCCTGTCAATAGGAGTTCCTTTTGTGATAGTAGTACAAGTGATCCTTGGACTTGAGATCATCATAGTATCTTGTGTATGATAAATTATATTTTGACATATTCCTTAAAACCTTTAGGGTGTATCAAAGGGTATGATTGGATATAATAAGTCATACATGGAGATAGGTGAATGATCAACAAAGAATCTACCACTTCTAGTAAAAGAAAGGAATATCCTATGCGATTCGATAAATGACAACTCAGTAGTCCTTGGCCAAGGCAGAATGAAAATTAGAAAGTAGTTTCTAATTTACATTAATTAGAGTTATTCATTTGGGGATCGAAATGCATATAATCAAATAAAATAAGACTTGACAATAATACCATGTCTTATATTTGATTGGGACATTGTGAGGTAGAATGATTGAATTGTACGGTAACTATTCGCTGAATAGGTTCTTTTGTGATTAAATGTTGAAATCTATATTATCTGGAAAGTCGTTGATCGCTAAGGGGGCTTACCCTTATTATGAAATAAATATTATTTATTTAAATGAATTAAATAGTTTAATTTATTTATATAAATGAGATTAGAATAGTTCTAATTAACTTATTCTATAACCGGTTTAATATGGAGAACCTAAAGGGTCACACCGCAAAAGGAAAATAATTATTTAAGAAGTAAATGGCATAATTATAATAATGAATTAAGTATATTTAATTTATACTATGTGGATAGAATAAATTAAATAGCTTAATATTTATTATTTAGTATTTTAGAAATACTAATTATAAATTAATAAGAGGAGTCTTATTATTATTATTACTATTATCATTATTATTTAGTTCCTAAATGGTTTAGTAATTAATTAATAAGATTACTTTCATAATTAATAATTAAGTTCCTAAATAGTTTAGGAATTATAATTATTATATTAAATTAATTAAGTTCCTAATTAGATTAGGAGTTTAATTAAAAACCCTATTCCTAAAGGTGTTATGAGGTTTTACTAAATCTATAAATAAGAGAAGTCTTATTATGGATTAAGGTTATACACATACACTTTCATAAGTTTTGGGAGAGTACTCACATATTCTCTAGAGAGAGAAAATTAGGGCATCCACTTCTTGAATTATTATTATTTCTTGGTGGATCACCTTTAGAGGCCAAACACTTGGGTGGCTAACATTGATCATTGGAATCCAATCGGTGAAATTCAAGGAGAATGCGAAGGATTTGGAGGTAATCTTGTACCCGTTGAAGCTTTGAGTTCTACAAGGGTATATCTCTAACTTCTTCTTTATTAATTAATAGTTGCGCATAAAGGTCGATCCTGGATTATGGTTTGTAAATTTTTAAATTTGATTTTACCGTGCTTCCGCTATTTTATGCAATTTGATTGCGTCTATGATTTTTTTCAGACCAACAGTTGACCCCTAGGACTTTCAAGTTCAATTAGGACAAGGGACTTTAAGAGGAGTCTGAATTTTAAATTAATTAAACTACTGGTGTCTAGGTAAGTGGTTCAAAAGGTAAACGCCTAAAGAACGCGTGGTTACTTAATTAGTCACCGTACCTACGGAGAGACTCCCCCGTTCTTATACTTATCTGACTAGTGGTGTGATTAATTTTGAATTGGTGGACCTTAAAGAGTAACTTGGAACAGTTAGGAGCTGTCTAGATTTTATTTAAGTTAACCTTAGAAGTAGTTGTTATTTTTATTTCTCTTATTTGTTAGTAATGCATGCAAAAAGTGTGGGTTAGGGACGAAACATTCCGATTAGTGTCGGAATTCACTTTAAAAGATCTCACTTTAAAAATGGAGGTAACACAAACCGTTTCTTTAAGGGATCGAAACTATCAATCTCGCTCTACCCAACCTTCATGCATCAGTCTACCACCGGTAACTTGTAATAATTTTGAACTTAAATCGCATTTTATAAATACGTTACCGAAGTTCACTGGGGTAGAAGATCCATATTTATTCATTCAAGAATTTAGAGAAGTTTGTGCTTTAATGAAAATTCAATAAATGTCTGAAGACTCGATTAGGTTAAGATTGATCACATTCGCTTTAAAAGATAATGCTAAAAAGTGGTTATACAGCCTAGCAAATAATTCCATACAACCTGGAAGGGATTTGTTATTACATTTCTAAAAGAATATTTTCCAAATCACAAAACTTCCAAAATTAAGGTTGCAATTTATAAATTTTGTCAACTTGAAAATGACACATTTTGGAAATATTTTGATAGATTTAAAAATTTGTTATCTCAGTGTTCACACCATGGAATTGAGAAATGAAGATTGTATCAAATTGCCTACGAAGGTTTAGACTTTTCCACTAAAACGATGTTAGAGTCAATGTGTCAAGGGAATTTTCTAAAAAATGATGAGGAAAGGGCTTGGGAGTTTTTAGAAGACTTAGTAGAAAAAACCATGCAATAGAAAATCACCCAAAAGACCGATAAACCTACCTCATCTAGGGGTATTCACACAATTGACGATTCAATTGCCACCGAAGCTAAGTTGGCTGATGTACTTAAATAACTTGAGGCTTTAGAAACAAGGGAGCCATCACATGTAAACCAACTTGAAGATTTTGATCCAGTTAATGCAATGTTTCAAAGACCAAGCAATGACCCATTTGCACCCACTTATAATTCAGGTTGGAGAAATCATCCTAATTTTGTATGGAACCAAGAACCCTACCTGAATAACTCTTCAAATCATGTCAACCAGTCTGTAAATCAATCCTTTCAACCTTACCAAAAGTCGAATCCTGGTCCGTTCCAAAATTCAAATTCAATAACTCAATATCCACCAGGGTTTTTTTAATGAAAGTGAGAAGAGACTTAACACGTTAGAGAAAAATATAAAAACTTTAATGAAATCTCAAATCCAAACTAGTCAAGCGATATCTCGTTTCGAGATCCAAATGAGTCAATTAGCCATTATAGTTAGTGAAAGAGAGAAGGGTAAGTTCCCTAGCCAACCCTAGACCAATTCAAAATTTTCAGTCTCTAATCAAATACTTGAAAAAAACCAAGTCAATCATGTGAATTCTATAATCTTTTTAAGGTCTGGAAATTATTTTAACAATCAGCTGGCATTGATAATGAAGAAAAGAAAAATTTAATTGATGAATCTAATAATCCATCTTCAAAATTAGCCTAGCCTGAAAAGCCCACAAACTCAGAGTTAGTAGGCCCATCTACTAAGCAATTGTCAAAGAATGATCAAACCATATCTTTTGAGTCAAATGAAAAAAAATTTAAACCAAAAGGCTCATTCCCCCAAAGACTAATTTCAAACAAGCAGTCAGCTCAGTTAGACAAAATTCTATAAGTGTTCAAACAAGTGAAAACTAATATTCTTCTTTTAGATGCTATTCAACAAGTCCCCTCATATGCTAAATGTCTAAAAGATTTGTGTACACATAAAAGAACCACTCATGTTCCTAAGAAAGCTTTTCTAACAACCCATGTTAGTTCTATCATGTCATGCCAAGTCCCTATAACGTATAAAGACCCCGGTTGTCTTACTATTTCATGTATCATAGGCGACACCTTAATTGAAAAAACTTTGCTCGATTTAGGAGCGATTGTTAACTTTTTACCATTTTCTTTGTACCAAACCTTAGGCTTAGGAGAGTTGAAAAAGACGAGTCACACTCGAACTATATGACCGTTCCATCAAAGTGCCAAAGGGAATAGTTAAAGATGTACTCATTAAGGTTGGCGATTTTGTCTTACCTATCAATTTTGTCATTCTTGAAACCCAGCCTGTTCCCAACCCCAACAGTCAAACTCCTGTCATTTTAGGTAGACCATTTCTAGCAACCTCTAATACGTTAATTAATTATAGAAATGGACCAATGAAATTGATATTTGGGAACATGACAATTGACTTAAATGTGGGAAAAGAACCTAGTGATTTTTTTGACCAGCCCGTTGAAGCAAACATGATCCAAGAGTTGTCCATGACCCAAGAAATGAATGAAAATACACTTATGATTTTGGATGATCCAATAGACTTTTTCTTAAATCACCTTGATCAAAATTGGGATGAGTCTGAATATTTTGATAAGGTCAATAAGTTGTTGAGGTCTACTACACATGAGTCAACAAAATGTGAATGCGAAAATGAACCAATCGTTTCATTTTTAAAAATATAAGTAAAAATTTACTTGAGGTCGATTCTAAGCATAACTGTGATAAATTTTTTGATTATTTTCGATTCCTCAAACCACCTGAAAAGCATGAAAAGTTCACATGCTCTTGCCTTTTTGCATCACTATTTTATTATCACATGCATTTTAGGATTTATGAAATTTGTAGATATGTGCATTTATTTTCTTCTTCACCACATTTTCTTGTAGCCTTATGCCCCACCATACGAGGTACAATTCTTTCATTTCTTTGTTCTTTATTCTTCATTTGCATACATTGAGGACAATGCATGATTTATGTATGGGGGAGTTATGCATTTTTATTATTCAATTTTTTTTAATTTAAGATTAGCATTTTATTTTATTTTTTAGGAAACTAATTCTTTTTACATTAAAAATAAAAATTAAAAAAAAGAAAATTTTTAAAATTTTGTTGGACTTTTTATGAGTTTGATTAATTATAATAAGTGTCTGTGGAATAAAAACTTTGAGTAGGATTAAAAGATTTAGAACTCTTGAACCTTTGATAAGATACAAAGTCCTAGTTTGAAATGCCATTTTGAATAAAATTAAAATTTATATACATTTTTGCACTTCACGTTCGCACTAATTCTTAGTTGTGGAGGGTATAAACTATGAGTCAAGTAATTTCAAGAAAAAAATTTGGATGAAAAAATAATAATAATACAACGAGATGGAGAGTAAAACGCACTCGTTGTAAAAAAAAGAAAAAAAAAGAGAAAAATAATAAATATTGCTTCAATGTCCATTGAATAAAAGAAAAATCACGCTGAAAAGTATGATGGATATAAGCAATTTGACTAGTCTAATTTTTGTGACCTTTGTTACTCGAGTTAGTAAGCCCTTAGAGGTGTCTTTACACCTACTGTTCTAAAGCCAACTGGTTTGGGAGTCATTGGTCAAACGCTCGTTGCATGGGTAACTCTGAAAAGCCTAAGAAAATAAACATTTCACAAGTCAAGAATAAAAAAATAGAAAAAGAAAAAATTGAGTTTGCTTGATTTTTACGGTAAAAGTCCCTACTAAGAGTTACATCACATACACATGCATACATCACATTGAATTAATTTTATGAAGGATGGTATTTAGAATGAAGATGTGGTATTTTTGATAAAGTGAAAGTGTGATTTTGAATTTGATTTTATTTATGTGTAATGCCTATAAATACTTAGAAATTTTCTTTCAATTTCATAATTGGCTAAACTCAAAAAGATATATATATATATATATATATATATATATATACTTTAATTTTGTGGGTATAATTACTGCAAAACCTCACAAGACACAACTCGTCCACTTGGGTTAACTTTGGGGTTTAAAAGCTTGTTACACATAATAAGTGCAACGTGTTTTCTACGAAAATGGGGTAGTTTAGATTTTTGTTTTGTTTTTATGTTTTATTTTATTTTTTATTTTACTCGAGGACGAGTAAAAGCTAGGTATGGGGGTATTTGATAGACACATAATTACACATTTTAATATTCTTATTTTTTATTATTTAATATGTTTATTTTATTTAATTAATACATTTTATTTAATTTTGCAGGAAATAGATAAGTAATTGAAGTTGAGTTGAAAAATGAGTTCTAGAAGCTTTCAAGTGAATTTTTATTTGTACTCCAATAAAGTGTTGGAAGATTATCATGTAAAAGTTGAAGTCAAAAAGGAAAGAAGAAATTAAGTTATTCCAAATTAGATTAGAATTCTATTTATTTTCTCTATAAATAGGAGTCTTGTTTTAGAGAGAGTGGAGTAGTATTTTTATTTTCTTTTCCTTCCCAGTAGTTCGGAAAAGCACGAGGGAGTAGGAAGTTTTTTTTTTTTATATATTTTCTTTTCACGTTCAGCAGCTTTTGGTAGAAGTAGTCAGGGAGTATTATTAATCTGTTGCAAGATTCTTTATTAATATAATATACGTTTATTTTATGATTATTCTATTAGTTTTATTTTATTGTATGCAATTAATATTAGTAGCTTTAGGTTTGTTTTCTTTATTATGAATTTCATGGATAGCTAAATTTCTAATACATAAGATGAAAATGAAGCTAAATATTGCATATTAATTATTTTCTTTCCGTTTCGATATTAATGTCTAATTGTTTGTTCTTTCAATTTTACCTTCGCGCTAAATTCGTTTCGGTTCTATATTAATTGCGAGGTTTTGATAGATTATTGTTAAGATATGAGTTTTTCATAATTCATACTTGCTCAATGAAGTTTTGATGAGTTATAGTTAATACTTAAATTTTCATAATCTATGCTTGCCCATATTAATTATATGGATCACTATTTTTAAAGGGAAAAAAATAATTAAAAATTAATAAAGGAAATGAAGAATTTAATTATTCTGTTAGTATTTAGTGGATTCGAATTCCTAAGTAGTTTTTCTCATTATTAGTTTTCGTTATTAATTTTTAATTTGCATTATTTTAGTTAAGTAATTATCTCCACCATTTTTATTTTCTAATTTATTTGGAATATAAATTAAGGGAATATTGAAATTAATTTAGTCTTTGTGGTTCGACTTGTACTTGCATGTTCTTCAATTTGACGTTGTGCACTTGCAGTTACTAATTTTTATCATATCATATACTGAGATGAACTACCCTCACAATAGGGGAAATTACTTTATGTCGGGGACCGACTGCGTATAATTGTTGAATGTGAGTGTTATGCATAACATAGGGTAATTTAGGCTGATAACATAGGGAACGATTGCACGCAATTGTTGAAATATTGTTAATCTAGATGTGTGTTCTTGGTCCATAGTGACCACTCAATAATAATAATATTTTGATCTTGGACTATTTATCATCCGTTCATTCAATTCACTTTATAAATAGCCTTCAATTGCTATATTCCAGTTAATATTAAACCTTGAGCATGATTATTTGTTCTTATTGGTTTATTACTTACTGAGCAAACTCATTGCTCACTCTTGCCTTATCTTAATCGTTACAGTTAAGACCGAGCAAGGCAGTGGTTCAGAAAAGAACAAAGGAAAAGGCAAAGCTGCAGAGTAGCTTTGTTTTAAGCCAATGTTATTAGATGTTTGTATTAAGACTTATGATTTAGTTATGTTGTGTATTTGTAATGGTTGCAAGACTTAGTATACAAATATTTATGTTATATCAATGTAAATATTTCTATTATTCCGCATTTAGTTGTTATTAGCATATTGTATGAGTTGATTCGTGAAGCATCATATTCGAGGTACAGGTATATGAATTTGGCAGTGTCATAGGTTGGCATCAGATCTGTAGGTTATAAATCATAGGAAAGAAAATCCTTAAGCTATAACCTTAGAAAGGATAAGAGGAATCGAAGGAGATAGAACTCATATAAAGTTCTAAGTGATGAACTTTGGAAAGTCGTCAAAAAGGGTTGGAGATACAATAGAATATATTGAGTTTGTGTTACGAATGTAGGAGGATAGGAGGAAGGGAACCTAGAAAGGTTCTTGTAGGCTGGAAATGTTGTCTATGCCAAGCAGTCAGGAGAAATAGTTATATCGGAAGATGAAGTTAAGGAAGCAGGGTTATTATAGGATGAGTCATCTAATGTCGTATCGTCCGAAAAGGAATCTGAGGATAATAGGTCAGATGTGAGTGTGGTGGAAGGTTTCTTTCAATATGGGCATGTATGAATGACCTAGGACTCTAAAATGAAGAATCGAGTATGAGGATTGGAAGGTAAGGTTCGAGAATTTCAGGTTGAGAAGTAATGATTGGGTGTATAAAAAAAATCACAAATCGAGTGAAGGCCGAGGAATAAGACGAGGTATTGAAGAAAGAATTAAGAGAAAAGAAAAGAAAGTTAAATACTTTAATGAAATAATAATGTTGACAATGGTAGTCATATATTTATGTGTGTGTAGTAAGATATGAAAGATAGAGTACGGTAAGGAAAGGAAAAAGTTATATTATTTATCAAATTAAGTGTATTTAGTTTATACTATGGTGATAAAATAAATTAAATAGCTTAATATTTATAATTAAGTATTTTATAAATACTAACTATAAATTAATAAGAGGAGTCTTATTATTATTATTATTATTATTATTATTATTATTATTATTATTATTATTATTATTTAGTTCTTAAATAGTTTCTGAATTAATTAATAAGAAGTACTCTCATAAGAAATAATTAAGTTCCTAAAGAGTTTAAAAATTATAATTATTATATTAGATTAATTTAGTAACTAATTAGACTAGTAGTTAAATTAAAATCTTACTCCTAAAGAGTTTAGGAAAGTTGACTGTGTTGACAAATAAAAGGAGTTTTATTATGTATTAGGGTTAAACTTTCTTTCACAAGTATTGTGAGATTACTTCATAATTCTCTACATCTACGAGTTAGAGAAAGAGAGAGAAAGAGAATTATTATGACGCCCCCAAATTCGGGTCTCAAATACCCGGATCTGGTCATCACGATCCAATATAAACATCCACCTCTAAACAACATACAATAACTAAATGCGTAATAATAAACATATGTTATTCATTCAAAAGGTGTTACTAGTCCCAATATACGATAACCTTACACAAAAATTCATAAATACCCTTAATAAAGTACTTAGGGTTTACATCACAAAACAAATAATTTTAGCTAGACGACTAAACTAAAGACTGTCTCTTGAAGTCTATTATTTCATCTTTCCCTTACCCTTGTTCTTTCCAGAAGTCTCGGGTTCCACTGCAATAAGGTTCACGATATAGTAAGGGTGAGCAACTATTTTGCTCAACAAGTTTAAATAACAAAGGAAACAATATATCATGAATGAAAGGGAATAACTGAAACAATTCAATAATATGAATTACATAAGTAGTAATAATGATTTGCTTTCAAAAATAAAATAGTCAAATAGACTATGAACTATAAACATCCACTGGAGTCAATAGCAGGTTGACCCAATGGTTACTACCGGAAATATGTACCCGAGGGGATCGGTCTTAGTTCAATATGTGTATACATAACATTTAATTTTCGTGTTTTGTACCTGATATTAGATACAGGGTACTCCCCTATAATAAAGGGGTGTTCATAATAGTCTAAGAATCCGCATCTTCAATGATTTGGACAGCTTTTAATTTTTTTAACATAAATGTCTAGCCGAACAATGGCTTATACCTACTTTGAACAGTTCTTTAAACAGTAGAACATTAAATCAGGTACAAGTCAAAGACTGTCCAAGATCAAGTGCATTAAGTGCGAATAACAATAATATAGATGTGGAATAATTGTATAGTAATTTAAACCACTTAAAGCATGCTTGGAATTATAATTCAAGCTTAAATAAATAACTTGCTCAATGAAATGAGTTTAGAGATAAGTAACTTGCGCAAAATAAAGTTCAAAGTTAGGAAACTTGTCGTCTGCTCAGCTATAACAACCTAGCTTTAATTAAATGACTTTGAATAACCTAACATTAATCAAGTCAGTCTACCAATTAGTATTGCGTATACTGGCATGTTTGTACGCTTACTATGAACTTATCTAATAAATAAGTTTAACACATAATTCACATCATTCGACATACTAACATAATCCTTACTTAGGTTAATAATTTAATAACTTATGAGTATTTATCCTAAGTATTAAACACTCAATGAACCTTTAAATAATTTAATCCAATTGTTGAATTAGTGAGTTATTAAGTGCGTTATATTTAATTAACTCTTATTTATTTAATTACCATTTGTTCTTAGTTAAATAGTAATTAATTAACTACCTTTAGTTATTATTTAATTATAAATAATAACTAATTAGTCTAACATAAGTAATTAGTTTATTTATTTTAATGCTTCTTAAGATTATTTAGGTAATAATTAATTATTTAATTTTATTATAAACTTCTTTAGTTATTATTTAGTTTTATTATAATCTTCTTTAATTATTATTTAATTTTATTATAATCTTCTTTAATTATTATTTAATTTTAAGTAAATAATAATTAATTAATTAACGTTACATCTCTTTCATTAATATTAATTAAATAGTAACTAATTACTTAATTATCTTTATTTATTATTTAATATAAATAAATAATAAATAATTAAATTATTAACTTTATTTATCTTTAGTTATTATTTAATGGTTAATTAAATGATAATTAATTAAAGGATAAATCTTATTTATTTTGGATTGTCATTGATAACCAAAATCAAAAGTTTTCTATTCTCTTATCGTCGGGTGAATAGTCACTCAACGATTTGTACAGTCTGCCTTAGCAGACTTACTCCAGGAATCAAATGGTCTGTCTCAGCAACTTAGTCGACAATCAAAAGTAGTTCTACGACCGGAGTGATTTCATCCTACGATCACTCTGTAATGGCCGAGACCTAGCCGAGGCTACCCCACGATAGTCGAAGGCTCTGACCGAGGCCACTATACGATAGCCGAAGGCTCTGGCCGAGGCCACTCAACGATAGCCGAAAGCTTAGCCAAGGCCACTCTACGATAGCCGACAACTTGGTCGAGGCCACTCTACGATAGCCGAAGGTTTTGGTCGATGCCACTCTACGATAGTCGAAGGCTCTCAGATTTCAGTTTTAAACACAATAGTGAACATATTAACTCTTCTGATTCTTTTAGACAGTTTATCATTACTTGGTGATTCTACTGGTTTCTTTAATTATAACAAATTCCTCCCAACAGCAAGTAACCACAACAACCCATGTTAACATAATATGGAAGAATAACTAACTTCATTAAGATATTAAACATAATTATTTATACCTTAAAGCTGTTTGAAACGAAATGGGTTCCTAGTTACTGTTCTTCTTCTTCTTCTCCCAAAGTAGGTGATGTAATTCGAGGACATCCACTTCACAGTTACCACCACTGGATACTTTACTCACCACTTCCCGATAGTTTCCTTGCTATATCTCACTCACTACACTCCCTCTATAATTCGGAGCTCACAACGACTCTCTTGCATCAGTATTGAATAACTAAGCAAGCTTTTCCAAGAGAAAACATTGCCTCTATTTATAGGAAATCATTACCCGTTGGTTACTGAGATTTAGGTGGAAACTTTACCAACCCATCTCTCAGTCATACTCAGAAATCACCACTTTAGGTTGTACTCAGCAGAGTAGGGTCGCTGATTAAGCTTGGTAGATTGTACACATACGCAAGATAAATTATTAGATTAGCCGTTAACAGTAAAGGACCCCATGCTGGGTCATCTCTGATTTGGGACAATATACTAACTTAACTGCCCAGCAACCCATACACTCAATTAGCTATTCTCTCTCCTCCTATTCCACGGCAGGTTTGGGGATTTGTGTCCTAAAAGATTGTCACATGTTAACTCTTTTAATAAATAATAAATTACACAATTAATTCCATGTTGGCTCATGCTTTGGACTTCATTTAATACCCAATGGACTCCTATTAAATGACTTGGACTATTATTTAATCAAGTCTATTTAATTTAACACTAGCCATTAAATATAACCCAATGATTGGTTATTTAATTTAATTGAATATTTAATTAATGACAATTTATCAATTCTATTGATATTAAAACTTTAGGGTTTGTTCACTAATTTAATTAAACTATTAGTGACTCCCTTTAATTAACGCTAGTAATTAATCACATAATCATTTAATCACGATATTAATTAATCACATAAAAAAATTTAAATAACCTCGTAAAACTAACTCATTATAAATTAAATTAATAATTTAATTAATAAATACGTGAAAATTCTAGGTCATTACAATTATGGCTAGTCACCTATGATTTGGAAAAATCAAAATTTACTTATTTAATTCATATTACTCTTGGTGGATCACCTTTAGAGGCTACACACTTGGGTAGCTAACATTGATTTAAATATTTTAATCGATGGAATTGAAGAGGAACGTGAAGAATAAACAGAAGGTGAACTCGTACCTATGACTTCATTTAATACCCAATGGACTCCTATTAAATGACTTGGACTATTATTTAATCAAGTCCATTTAATTTAACACTAGCCATTAAATATAACCCAATGATTGGTTATTTAATTTAATTGAATATTTAATTAATGACAATTTATCAATTCTATTGATATTAAAACTTTAGGGTTTGTTCACTAATTTAATTAAACTATTAGTGACTCCCTTTAATTAACGCTAGTAATTAATCACATAATCATTTAATCACGATATTAATTAATCACATAAAAATATTTAAATAACCTCGTAAAACTAACTCATTATAAATTAAATTAATAATTTAATTAATAAATACGTGAAAATTCTAGGTCATTACAATTATGGCTAGTCACCTATGATTTGGAAAAATCAAAATTTACTTATTTAATTCATATTACTCTTGGTGGATCACCTTTAGAGGCTACACACTTGGGTAGCTAACATTGATTTAAATATTTTAATCGATGGAATTGAAGAGGAACGTGAAGAATAAACAGAAGGTGAACTCGTACCTATGATTTTTGGTTTGTAAAATTTTTAAATATGATTTATGCCTTGCTTCCATTGTGTTGTACAATTAGATTGTCTATATTCCATATTTTTGCAAACCATCAGTGGCATCAAGAGCCAACTTTATGTGAATTATTAATTATTTTCATTCCATATATATATGTGTATGTGTTTAGAACAATTTATTGGACATTATATGTTGTGTAAAATCATTCGTTTTGAAAATGATTATCAAAAATTATGTTTTGTATGAAAAAATATCAAAAATCGCTACTGCAGAAAACTGCAGTTTCTGCCTCCGCTAGACAGTGTCGGGTCGGGGTGTTTGAGCTGAGGAATCACGTTGAGGCACGTTACTGCGCTGGGGCGCAGTTTCTGTTCTATAACATTGAGCCGGGGCACGGTCCTGCGTCGAGGCGCAGTGTTTGTTCTTCAACACTAAGTCGAGGCGCAGTATAGTAAGATATAAATTTTGATTTTTTTTAGCAATTTTCAAATCAATAAATAGAAGGTTTATTTTGGATAATTTTATAATTAAAATAAAGAGTTTAATTTAAACTTGAAATTGAATTTCATGTAACTTTAAATTGCTCATTAAATGATATCGATATATACATGAAATGGTTTTAATTCATGAGATGAATATTTTTGTCTTCATATATATGTTGATATATATGATAATACAAATGAATTGATTATGGACTATTGATTAATAAGATTATATTTATTTTATGTGGATGCTTTAATGAATGAGTTTTTTTTTTATAAATGGGGTCTGCGTACCTCGTCTTATTTTTTTTTTTTTTTTACTTAAATTCTATCTCCCTCTTATGCATTTCTCCTTGACTGTTGATCAAGGTTTATATTTTATTAAAATAATTTGTAATATGATTAGTTATATTTATTTGTCGAATTGGAGCCAAAGAGCAACGAGCGCGTGAAGACTCATATGTAATAGAGCCCAGGTTAAATGTAATAGTTACATTTATGTATTTATTCTTACACCTTAGATTTGACCTTTTGATATATTTGGTGGCTCGAATAAGCCAAACTAGAATAAAGTTCATAATCAATTCAAGTAGAATATAGTATTCTATATGTGCATATTAGTTATATATTATATTATATTATATTATATTATATTATATTATCAAACATGCTTCACATTTTAAATCATATGACGCGTATTATATGTGTGTGTGTGTGTGTGCGCGCGCGCGCGTGTGCGTGTTTGCTTGCACGCTAAACAAGATGATATAATTAATAACAAACCCCTCAAGGTTAAATATATTAAATTGTAACGTTCAAAGATATTTGAAATATCAAACGTCACATTCTAGCATGATAAAGAAAATAGAGTATTAAATGTATAATATGAGTTTGTTGCGCACACACATGAATGGCATTTTTATCTTCACTTATATAGAAAGTAGGTTAGACTTAACTTAAATAATTTTGATTCGGATGTGCATACACTTGATCATAATAATCTAAGAGGCAAAATTAAAAGGAGTTACATGATGATGTAATTGACAAGGAAATTGTCTACCTATTAAATAAATTATAGTTTGTTGTGCACACACAAGACTATACTTATATCGATAGGAAACTTATATCGATAGGAAACTTATCTCACTAGCGGATCTTTAAATAGATTTGTCAAACTATATAAGGAGTGTAACATAGTTTGAAGAGAATAGTGGGAGACACCATTTTTAATAAAGACCTAATTAATTTGGTGATGAATAAATTGAATGCATGTTAATGTTATTAATAAAATTCAGTTAAATAATTTTACTATGTTTAATTCACTAACACTGCATATTATATTGGATGCTAACAAATTAATCAAACCGAATTATTCACATTAATTAAAGAAATTTGAGAAAGTTCTCACTACTAAAAAGCTAACAAATGTTATTTAATTTGCATGTCCTTATAAATATTGCATACAATGACTCTAAGGAAGAGATTGCTACTTTAGAAGTGGCAAGATGATATAAAGGTGGCTCATTACTCCATAAGTACAGAATTACAGCGCCAACATAAGAAAATGGATTCGCCTACTATATTGCTTCACCTTTGTGGGTTTGTATGGTGAGAAAAGTAGGTCAATTAGATATATGATATCTAAGGAGCTCTTCTGATCTAAAATGACCAATGACACTACAGTACAGACACATGTCCATAAGATGTTTAATTGGATTGATCATTTGAGACAACTGGATTTTGTCAAGAATGGTGAGTTGAGTCAAGATTTGATCTTGTAATCACTTGCTGACTCTTTTCCACAATTTGTTGTGAACTTCAATATTAATAAGCTAGACGTCAGTTTAACTGATTTGCTTAACATGTTGAAGACCGTTGAGAGTCACTTTCCTTCCAAGAAAGACCAAGTCTTATTGGTAGATGAATCTTCTAATCAAAAAAAGAGGGCCAAATGTGTTTCTGAGGAGTCAGAAAATGTAGAAGGTAAAAGAAAGGCATCAAATAAAACACATAAATAAAAGTGATCCTGAGAAAAAAAAAGAGTTTGATTTCATTGCAATAAGCTGGGACACTGGAAGAGGAACTGCAATGAGTATCTTACTGTGTGATGCCCCTAAATCGAGCCCACACCACCTAATTTGAGTTGTCAAAAGACTATAACAAAATTATTACAATACACTGTACAGTACCCAATAATACAGAACTAAATCTTCAAGATTATTACAATTCTACAATACAGTGAAGACTACTATAGCAACTATATTGGACCGTTACTCCATTCCCCTTTCTTCCCTGCTAGTCCCAACTACACTCTCATTTCCTGAACAATTGAACAAAAAGGAAAGAGTGAGCTCAAATGGCCCAGTAAGGAATATCATGACTAAGATAATGAAAAATGAATTATTCTTAGCTTTCAACAAGTTTTAAATCAACAGCTGCAGTTAAGTGTTAATAGAGTAATATAAATAACAAGATTTAAAATAAAAAATAGCAGTTAAATTCTTAAACAAAGTTCAACTGCAGAGAAATAACCACCACTAAGAGAATCAAGTAGATCAAGATGTCTACTAGCGTCTCTTTTTAAGAAAATCAACATCAACTTTTATTATCTGAAACACCAGTGACCATGATCATGCCAAACAACAGTTCTTCTTTGCCCCCGACCAAAGAGAACATTCATCACGTGTCCTTGTCATCCGACCAAAGACACCCAACAATTATATCGCATTTATCATATATCGTCTTTAACTGTAGAAATTTTGGCACATTAAAGCAGCAAAATTTTAACTTTTCAAAACAATTTCCAAAACCCTAAAATAGGATACATGCAAAAACATATTAATTCAAAGGTTTAAATTTGTTTTACCGATTATCTGAACTTGAATGGAGACAATGAAAAATTCTGAGCAGCTTTAAATCTTCAACGCAATCCAACGGAACTGCGCCTCTACGGTATCCACATAAACGCCCCGCGAATCGTCACACGATCTGCAACAAAGAGAGTTGCGGTACTAGCCGCCAAGATCTGAATTTTTTGAAGTTTTTCTCTCTAGTCTCTTTCTAAAAGCGGCTACGGTTTTATTTTAATTTTTTTTCTCTCTTCTCTAAAACGGCTGATATATCATATACATATATAGTAACCAAGAGGAATTAACCAAAACCTAATCCAATTAGAAAAGTAAAATCCGAATTTATATGTATTATATCTTAATTAAGTCTTACTTAATTAATATACATATATACAAGTTATCCTATTAACTTAAATTCGTAATTTAAATACTATCAATCATATTGAAATATTTAAATCCTTATAATTTAAATTAATTTTCTTTTAATTACGTTCTAAGTGTGTGATCTTATAGGTTATTATTATGTTGGCAATAATTTTAAAATCATATTATGCAATTATAAACAGTGAGCGGCATTTAGTAATGCATCACTACTACCCAAGTAATAATAAGATCGGTGATTCGATGCAACCTTTTCATGACCAATGTTTTAATGTAATTTAATCCTTTTAACCTTGACATCTTAGATTAAACTCGAGGCATGGAATATGTCATACTCTTCATAATTTAATCTGAGTTTTCTTGATCAATGAGTAGACTATATGAAACAAATCACTATTTGAGCATGGCTATATATTTCATAGTCCTACTCAATCAAGAGACCTATGAATATCACCCCTTAATATATTAAATTCCATCTAGATCACTCATATTCCTCACACGATTCATGGTGTACCTAATAATCATCTTTATTGTCCGCCCTATTAAAGGTGACATTTGATGATATCAAAGTACACAAATTCTCGTGTAATAATATAGTGATCTCAGGTCGGAGGATCATTACATCGTTGTCACTATGAGAATTTCTTATGACACTTTGCATAATGCTCCATGTAGAATTCTCATGGTGGGTCAGTCCAGTACATTGTTCTCTAACATGTACCTATGCATTGACACAAATATCTCATATATTTATGACCAATGAGATTTGGCCATCAGTCAATCCTCATACCAGTCTCAATGCATCATTATTATTCCATTAACCATGATACTCAACTAGGGACATCTAAGAGCAATTATACTAATTGTAATTATATGATCTCATGTTCAAGTCACATACTTGAAGCTATATAATTTGTATAACTATTCTAAGGACTTTTAATATGCTAACATTTATATAACACAGTAAATAAAATAATAATAAAATAATTCATTTATTCAATCAAATATAATATAAAAAATGTTAAGAAATTACATCAAATAATTGGCCTCTAGGGCATGAACTCTAACATTAACCTATATCGCCTTTAACTTATCATCTGTGCCCCAGGCCACAGATATTTAGAACAACCTGATACTTGATAATTGAAATAACAACAGAAATATAAATAATGAACAAAAGAAACGGGATAAACAATAACATGAGAAGTTAACAAATTTGACTCTGTCCATATTCAAATAATGTCCAAATTATCAACATAATTTATAAAAAAGGTGTTCAAGTTCAAGAGTAATGTCCAAGATCCACAAGAAAGAAGTTCAACAGTAAGGTTTACGGTACAAGGAATGAGTCCAAATTGTTCACAGTTCAAATAAAATGTCCACAGTTCAAAAGTTCAAGGTCCATAAATTCATAGTTCAAATATAATGATGAAAATTTAATAGGAATGTTCATGTCAAAGGGTATTAGATGAAGTCCAAACTATTAAGGGAATATTAATGAATTATTATTTCAAGAATTTTCAATGTTTAATAATATTAAAGGTAAAAATGAGATATTTTCTTACTGTAGTAAGTTTAAGTGATAGAAGATGAAAAATGTAGTATCTCTTACAAGTAAGAAAGAAAATGATATCCCTTTATGATGATGAAAATAATGATACCCCTTACCGTAATAAGTTTAAGAGTTTAAAAGAAAATGATATCTCTTACCTTATCTCGTGACTAAATATAGTTTTTATGAGGTTGATTAACCTATATATATTCATAATTTAATTAGTATACAACATATACCAATTTTATGTATATAAAATCATCAAAGTGATTATATAGTGTAAATATACATCAAAATAGTTTTTAAAGAAAATAAATTTTTTAAAGTAAAATATTTTAAATGAAGTTTTTCAAAATAAATCTTCTAAAAGAAGAGTCTTCTAAAGGAAGATGTGACACTCCCAAATCTTGGCCCACACAGCCCAAACTTGAGTTGTCAAAAGACTACAACAAAATTATTACAAAGTAGTACAACGTTCAACAATACAGTGTATAATAACATACAACTAAGTCTTTCACGATTATTGTCACATTATTTTACAACACGTGAAGACTACGATAGCTATCCCTTGGACTCTCACTCCATCCCCCGGCTAGACCAAGTTACGTTCTCATCTTCTGTTGAAAAACAATGAAACAAAAAGAAAGGGTGAGCTCAAATAGCCCAGTAAAGAAAATCATGACTAAGATAATGATGAATAAATTATTGTTAGCCTTCAACAGTTGAGTTCTTGATAGAATACAATAGACTACAATGTTTATATCAAAAACTGCAGTTAAATTCTTGAACAACGTTTAGATCAATAATAGTAGCGGAATGAGCGATCTATTAGAAGAATAATGCAGAATATAGTGTCCACTCGCTTCTCTTTTTAGGAAAAATATCATCAACTTTTATCATCTGAAACACCACTGACCATGATAATACAAACTCACAGTTCCTGCTCATAATCATGCAAATCAATAGTTCATCTTTGCACTATGGGCCAACGATATTCAATATAACACCAACGGTCATGATTATACTAGTATTCAGCCTTTGGTCATAATCATACCAAACAACAGTTCATCTTTGCACTACGGGCCAAAGAGAACTTTCACCACGTGTCATAAAAGACACCGAACAGATGTATCGCCTTTAACCTATTATATCGCCTTTAACCTATCATCTGTTCAACAATTATATCGCATCTGTACCCTGGCCACAGATATTCACAACAGCTTGATTTTTGATGATTAGTACAAATAATAGTGATACAAATGATGAACAGAAGAAACAGGATAAACAATAAGTATCGAAAGTTTACTTTATGCAGATTTAAATAATGTCCAAATTGTCAACATGATGTGGAGTAAAATTCAAAAACGATATTCAAGATCCACAGTTCAGAATAACGGTTACAGTTCAATAGAAATGTTTAGAAAAATAATAAATGAATACAAAGAGTAATTCACCAAACATGCGGTAATCCGCGTAGTAAGGTTATTCTCAGAGATTAATAAGGAATGAATACGAAAGGTTATTCACCAACAGGCGGTAATCCGCCCCGTAAAGTTATTCCCACAATTTAATAAAAATTAAATACGAAGAGTTATTCACCAAACGGGCGGTAATCCGCGCAGTAAAGTTATTCTCAGAGATTAATAAGGAATGAATACGAAAGGTTATTCACCAACAGGTGGTAATCCGCACCGTAAGGTTATTCCCACAATTTAATACATAAAAATAAATGACACATCTTAATAGTAAGAGAGAAACGATATTATTTTTGAGAATCAAATAATGATAATCCCTTACCGTAGTAAGTTTGAATAGTGAAAGATGA
Source organism: Hedera helix (assembly GCA_947179155.2). Classification (NCBI taxonomy): domain Eukaryota; kingdom Viridiplantae; phylum Streptophyta; class Magnoliopsida; order Apiales; family Araliaceae; genus Hedera; species Hedera helix. The sequence goes on along the minus strand of OX359275.1, from coordinate 17,712,826 downwards.
AAAGATGGTATCTCTTACGAGTATAAAGGAAAATAATATCACTTACGAATATGAAAGAAAATGATATTACAAATGAATATGGAATAAAAGTGTCATATGATAATTCATGTAGACAAATTATTTCCACAAGAGAAAAATAAAAAATAAATACAAAGGGTTATTCACCAACAGGGGGTAGTTCCGTGCAGTAAGGTTATTCCCACAATTTAATAAAATTTGAATACGAAGAGTTATTCACCAAATAGACGGTAATCCGCGCAGTAAGGTTACTCTCAGAGATTAATAAGGAATGAATATGAAAGGTTATTCACCAACAGGCGATAATCCGCGCTGTAAGGTTATTCCCACAAATTAATATATGGAAATAGATGGCACATCTTATGAGTAAGAAAGAAACGATATTATTTTTTAGAAACAAAGAATGATAATCCTTTACAGTAAAAAAAAAAATCCATTTATGATGATGAAAAGAATAATACCCCTTACTGTGGTAAGTATAAATAATAGAATATAAAAGAAGATGATATTCCTTACCTTAACACGTGACTGGATATTAATTTAAATGAGGTTGATTAACTTGAACAGTACTCGTACACTTATAGATCTTCACAAATACTCAAGATGACTTAAGTACACTTAGAGAGAACTTACACAAAGAAGTATTTAGAGAGTGAAAGAAAGAACAAGTAAGGAAGTTTATGAAAAATTCTTAAGTTAAGGCCTTTATTTATAGCCAAAAATCTTATCATAACCAAGATTTCCTAATTTAATCCAAACCGTTCATTTCAAGATAATGTTTAATCCATACCATTCATTTCATCTTTTAAGATTTCTTTAATTTAAATCATTCATTTAAAGATCATCTTTAATCTACACCATTCATTTTAAATTATATATTATCTTTAATTTATACCATTCATTTCATCTTTTAAGATTTCCTTAATCTAAACCATTCATTTAAATATCATCTTCAATCTACATCGTTCATTTAAAATTCTATAATTATTACATTATCTTTAATAAATACCATTCATTTTATATCACCTAACTTTATATTATTTATTATAATAAACAAATAATTTTATCATTTCAATTATTCAACAATAATTCTCACTTATTCATTATTATGACTAATTGTTATAAATACAGTGTAGTTGGCTCTCTAAGTTATATATTAAATTAATTAATAATGAAATACAACGGTTTAATTAACATCATAATAGATATAACAATAATGCAAAAAGTATATAAAAGAAAGAATACGTTACTGTGTAATGACAATTATTAATTCAATAATGTGAATTACTATGCATGTGCTACTGTGACAATTATCAGTTTAATATTATGAATTATTGTGCATGTGACAATAAAGTCAAATATTGTACGATAACCACTTTATCAGTTTAATAATACGAAACACTGTGCAATGTCGGGTGCTACTGTGCAATACCGTGTGCTATTGTGCAATACCGTATGTTACTATTCTTTTACCACTGGGTATTTTAACAATTAAAAGTGATAGTACCATTGACCATTTACAAATTATTTATGTCGTTTTCTATATCCGACAATTATTCGTTGTGGGGTCTACCAATGATTGATTCGTACGACGATGTTGTGCGAATATTCCCCGACAGAACAAATATTCCCCGACCAAACAAATATTGTTCAATATAATATAATTTACACATAACATCCTTAACTTTTAACTTTATTAATTTAACCACTTACTGTTTCAGAAAAAATATATATGAAGAAAAATTAAATTTTGTATTTCATAAAATTCGGGGTCTTATAACCTCCCCTATTTATGAAATTCCATCCTCGAAATTGACGTACCTGGCATATCAAAAAGATAAAGATACCAAGATTTCATCTCAGATTCTAGCTCCCAGGTCCTTTTCTCAGTATCTTGGTTCCTCCATAAAACCTTGACTTGAGGTATAATCTTTGAGCATAGGATCTGTTCCTTCTTATCTAAGATTTTGACAGGTACCTCCTCGTACGTTAAATCCTCTGCTATAACGTCTGATTCTAACTCAATGACGTGGTTTGGGTCCTTCACATATTTATGTAACATAGATATGTGAAAAACGTTATGGATGTGAAACATGGTTGGTGGTAGGGCTAGTCTGTAGGCTACGGTTCCTACTAGATCTAGGATTTCAAGTGGGCCACTAATCAAGGGTTAAGCTTTCCTGTCTTTCCGAATCTCGTAACCCCTTCCCATGGAGAAACACGTAAGAATACATGATCTCCGACGTTGAATCTCTCATCTCTCCGATGAATATCAGTATAACTCTTTTGTCATTTTTGTGCAGTCTGTATTCGTTGTCGGATCATTTGGATCTTTTTTGTTGTCAAGCGTACCAACTCGGGTCCCAACAGTTTTGCTTCTCCTACCTCATTCCAACATACTGGGGAGCGACACTTGCATCCATATAAAGCCTCGAATGGAGTCATGCCTATGCTTGCTTGGTAACTATTGTTGTAGGAAAATTCCACCAATGGCAAGTACTTATCCCAACTTCCTTTGAAGTCTAGTACGCAAAGTCTCAAAAGATCTTCGAGGGTCTGGATTGTCCTTTTTGATTGTCCATCCACTTGAGGATGGTATGCAGAACTAAAATGTAGTTCAGTGCCCATAGCTTTTTGTAGACTGATCCAAAAGCGTGAAATGAATCTAGGATCTCAATCAAAAACTATGAAAACTGGCATGTCATGCAATCTCACAATCTCATTTATGTACATACCGGTAAGACGCTCAAGTGAAAAATTTTCTCGTATAGGTAAGAAATGAGCGGATTTGGTCAATCTATCTACGATCACCCAAATTGCATCCAAGCCGTGAGAAACCTTGGGAAGACCCATCACGAAGTCCATATTGATGTATTCCCACTTCCATTCAAGAACCTCAAGTGGTTGTAATGGACCCTTAGGTACTTGATGCTCTACCTTGACACGTTGACAAGTTAGGCACCTTGAGATAAACTCTGCAAGCTCCCTTTTCATATTGTTCCGCAAAAATATATGTCGAAGATCATGATACATCTTAGTACCTCCTGGGTGGATTGCAAATGGCGTGTTGTGTGCCTTCATCATTATTTTACGTTTCAATTCAGGATCGTTAGGAACACAGAGTCGAGAATTAACTCGAAGTATTCATTTCTCCTCAATTCTTGTCTCAGGAATAGCATCTTCATGTACTTCTCTTCATCATATTCATCAGCTCTAGATCAGTAGCTCGAACATCTTTAATTTTATCGATTAAAGCTGGTTCTACTCGTACGTGCGCAACCTTCAAGTGGGTCATTGGTGTTTTTAGTTCTATCTCCGTCTTTTGCAAGTCGTACAAAATGCGCTTTTGTGTTGTCAACAGTGCACTTGTACTCGCATAAGATCTTCTGCTCAAAGTGTCAGCTACAACGTTCGCCTTTCCCGGGTGATACTGGATTGTGTGGTCATAATACTTGAATAGCTCAAGTCAACGTCATTGTCGCATGTTGAGTTCCTTCTGGGTGAAGAAATACTTGAGACTTTTATGATCCGTATAGATATCCACTTTCTCTCCGTACAAGTAGTGTCTCCAGATCTTCAACGCGAAAAAGACTGCTGTCAACTCTAGATCATGAGTAAGGTAATTTTTCTCATAATCTTTGAGTTATCGAGATGCATAAGCTATCACCTTTCCATGTTGCATAAGGACACAACCTAGACCTTTGCCTGAAGCATCGCTATATATGATGAATTCTCCCGATCCTGATGGTATGGTCAGAACAGGAGCTGAAATAAGTCTCCTATTGAGTTCTTGGAAACTTTTCTCGCATTCTTCTTTCCATACGAATTTGGTGCTTTTTCAAGTAAGCTGAGTTAATGGAGTGACGATTTGAGAAAATCCTTCTACGAATCTTCGATAACAACCAGCTAAGCCCAGAAAACTTCGGACTTCCGTTACTGTCTTGGGTTGTTCCTAATTTAGTATTGCTTTAATCTTCGCAGGGTCAACCGATATTCCCTGTTTTGAAATTACATGCCCAAGGAATGTGACTTCCTCAAGCCAGAACTCACATTTCTTCAACTTGGCATATAGTTTGTTCTCGCGAAGCTTTTGGAATATCAATCTTAGGTGTTGTTCATGATCCTCATGACTCTTGGAGTATATGAGGATGTCATCAATAAAGACAACCACAAAATGATCAAAATATTCTCTGAATATTCGGTTCATCATGTCCATGAAAGCTGCAGGAGCATTAGTTAGTCCAAAAGGCATGACTAATAACTCATAATGCCCATAACGAGTTCTGAAAGCAGTCTTTGGAATGTCCTCAACGTTAACCTTTAATTGATGATATCCAGAACGAAGATCAATCTTTGAGAAATGTTGAGCACCTTGCAATTGATCAAACATGTCATCAATCTGAGGTAACGGGTACCTGTTTTTGATGGTGACATGATTCAATTCTCGGTAGTCAATGCACAATCTCATACTCCCGTCTTTCTTCTTCACAAATAGAACAGGAGCACCCCAAGGTGATGCACTCAGACGAATGAAACCAGTATTCAACAATTCTTGTAGTTGGACTTTTAACTCTTGAAGTTCAATGGGAGCCATTCGGTATGGAGCTTTAGAAATAGGCTTAGTACCGGGTTCAAGGTCAATACAGAATTCAATTTCACAGTTTGGGGGTAAGCCAGGAAGTTCCTCAAGAAAAATGTTAGGAAACTCATTAACAATGGGAATATCATTCAAGTTTGACGTGTTTTTGTTCAAATCAGTGACATGAACTAAAAAGGCTTGACATCCGTTTTTCAATAAACGAATGGCTTTATAGCTAGAAATAACAGTTATAGAATTCAATAGTTTAGTTGCTTGAATTTGAATGACAGGTTGATTAGGAATATGGAAACTAATAATCTTATGAAAATAATCAATTTTAGAATGATGGGTAGTCAACCAATCAATTCCTAAAATCACATCAATTTCATGCATCTCCAAAGAAATAAGGTCAACATGTAATGTGAGGTCGTTGATTTAAACTAGGCAAGATTTATAAACAGTAGATGTGATAGATATTTCTCCCAATGGGGTTTCAACTGATAAGTCAAAGTCAAAGTTTTTCGAAGTCAAATTTAAATGATGAGCACACGTATGTGAGATAAAACAATGGGTAGAGCAAGTATCTAACATGGCATAAACTTCACAAGCATTTATAAATAGCTTACTGGTTATCACTTCATTCGGTTCTTGACTGTTATCGTCAAATCGAATTTCGAATACTTCATCCGGATCTTCATGTATTTCAACCATGGGAATACCACTGAATAATTTTCTAGCAAATTGTTTCTTGGATTCATCAACTTCATCAGTAGTAACGTACCAATGATTTCCATTAAAATAGTATTTTCGATAAACTGCAGTTTCCACGATAGTGACTAACTTAACCTGAATTCCTCTAAATTGTAATGCCAAAAAGTATAGAAACATCATTTTTAAATAATCTTGAAAATCATAGCTAGAACATCATAAATCCCAAAGACTGATATGAAAAGTTCATATATTCTGATCATTTGTTATAGAGCATAACCAGATAATATGACTCTCCCAATTAGCGAGCAGATTAAAGACAATAATTTCCGCCAGTTCATTACATCATTTAATTGCTTCTAAGAACGGATCTGGAACAAATGTAGTAGAGCTTTCACCTTCATCTTTCCTGGATAGAACACGAATAAATTTTGCCTTAGGCAAAGAATTCAACTCTGAGTTTGTAGGAGAATTGTTTATGGCCTCTTGATTTTCAGCTACATTGGCTTCGGGTACTCCATAGTTAACTTCCTGATTTTAAGATGTCATACTTAACTATGGTCACAAAATAAATGTTAGTTAAACAAATAGACTCATCACTTCATGTCCCTATTTCAAATCGACTCATTAGATAACAGAATATAATTTAGGTGGGACACACTAGTGGCTAATTCTTTTCGTCTCTCCCATCCTAGTTTTAACCCCAGATCTCCATTAAAGACCATATCCCTAAGCTCTGATGTCAATTGTGATACCCCCAAATCTGGGCCCACACAGCCCAAACTTGAGTTATCAAAAGACCACAGCAAAATTATTACAAAGTAGTACAACGTTCAACAATACAGTGTATAATAACACACAACTAAGTCTTTCACGATTATTGTCACATTATTTTACAACACGTGCAGACTACGATAGCTATCCCTCGGACTCTCACTCCATCCCCCGGCTAGACCTAGCTACGTTCTCATCTTCTGTTGAAAAACAACGGAACAAAAAGAAAGGGTGAGCTCAAATAGCCCAGTAAAGAAAATTATGACTAAGATAATGACGAATAAATTATCCTTAACCTTCAACAGTTGAGTTCTTGATAGAATACAATAGACTACAAGGTTTATATCAAAAACTGCAGTTAAATTCTTGAACAACGTTCAGATCAATAATAACAGCGGCATGAGCAATCTATTAGAAGAATAATGCAGACTATAGTGTCCACTCGATTCTCTTTTTAGGAAAAATATCATCAACTTTTATCATCTGAAACACCACTGACCATGAGAATACAAACTCACAGTTACTGGTCATAATCATGCAAATCAATAGTTCATTTTTGCACTACGGGCCAAAGATATTCAATATAACACCAAATGTCATGATTATACCAGTATTCAGCCTTTGGTCATAATCATACCAAACAACAGTTCATCTTTGCACTACGGGCTAAAGAGAACTTTCACCACGTGTCATAAAAAATACTGAACAGATGTATCGCCTTTAACCTATCATATGTTCAACAATTATATCGCATATGTGCCCCCAGCCACATATATTAACAATAACTTGATTTTTGATGATTAGTACAAATAACAGTGATACAAATTATGAACAGAAGAAACAGGATAAACAATAAGTTTCGGAAGTTTACTTTGTGCAGATTTAAATAATGTCCAAATTGTCAACATGATGTGGAGTAAAATTCAAAAATGATATTCAAGATCCACAGTTCAGAATAACGGTTACAGTTCAATAGAAATGTTTAGAAAAATAAGAAATAAATACAAAGAGTAATTCACCAAACATGCGATAATCCGCGTAGTAAGGTTATTCTCAAAGATTAATAAGGAGTGAATACGAAAGGTTATTCACCAACAGGCGGTAATCCGCGCCGTAAGGTTATTCCCACAATTTAATAAAAATTGAATACGAAGAGTTATTCACCAAACAGACGGTAATTCGCGGAGTAAGGTTATTCTCAGAGATTAATAAGGAATGAATACGAAAAGTTATTCACCAACAGGCGGTAATCCGCGCCATAAAGTTATTCCCACAATTTAATACATGAAAATAAATGACACATCTTATTAGTAACAGAGAAACGATATTATTTTCGAGAATCAAAGAATGATAATCCCTTACCGTAGTAAGTTTGAATAGTGGAAGATGAAAAAGATAGTATCTCTTACGAGTATAAAGGAAAATAATATCACTTATGAATATGAAAGAAAATGATATTACAAACGAATATGGAATAAGAGTGTCATGTGATAATTCGTGTAGACAAATTATTTCCACAAGAGACAAATAAGAAATAAATACAAAGGGTTATTTACCAACAGGCGGTAGTCCGCGTAGTAAGGTTATTCTCACAATTTAATAAAATTTGAATACGAAGAGTTATTCACTAAACAGACGGTAATCCGCGCAGTAAAGTTGACTAACACGCGTTTCGTGTCTACACGTGTTACACATTTACGTGTGTTACACTCTTACGCGTGTTACACACTTACATGCGTTACACATTTTTATATTATTGTATTGATTTAATATCCCAATTATTAAACATACAGTCTTTTTTAAATAATAAATCTGTCTAACTGTTTAATATCCGTGACTACTACTGTAACAATTATTGGCCCAATAATGTAAGATGTTGTGCATTATGATAATTATTGATTCAATAATATAGAACACTATGTAATTAATAATGTAAAATATTATGTAATGACAATTATTGATTTAATAATGTAAAATACTGTGTAATCACAAGTATAATGAAATACTGTGCAATAGTCACTTTATCAGTTCAGTATAATACCGTGTCCTACTATGTAATACCATATGCTACTGTAAAATACCGTGTGCTACAGTAAAGTACCATATGTTACCATACTTTTATCACTAGGTATTTTAACAGTTAAAAGTGATAATATCGTTGACCATTTTTATTTAGAAAGTTTACTGCTATCGTTTTCTACATCCGACAATATTTCGTTGTGGGGTCCACCCATAACTGAATATTTCAGCGCCGTCGTATGAATATTTCCCGACAGAACGAATATTCCTCAACAGAACGAATGTTGCTCGACAGAACAAATATTTTTCGACCAATCGAATATTGTCCGACATAAAAATTTTGCACATAACATCCTTAACTTTAATTTTTATTAATTTAACACCTTATTATAAAGCATAAAATTATGAGAAAAAATTGAAATCTATTTATTAAAGTTCAGGGTCTTACATACGGTGTTTAAGAAGAAAAAGCTTGGTAAAACTTCTACTACATATATAGTTTTGTTCATAATAAAATAGAACTTTCTATAAGTCAAGTTCTACTTGGGTATTAGATACTGGCTAGAGGTTTCACATATGTAAATTGTTGCAGAGACTAAGCAAAAGTAGAAGGCTAAACAAAGGATAAGTAATCATGTGCATGGAGAATGGAGGAAAGGTTTGCTACATTAGCTATAGGAACTTACAGTTTAATATTGCCTACGGGTAAGTCTATTAATTTAGTAAGTTGTTACTATGTTCCAGTTCTTGTGGTGTGATGTCGCAAGCATCCAAAAATAAAATCTTACTTTGGAAAAATAAATATGTAGTAGTGTAAGCAAGAGTCGATTATATAGAGAATGATTATTTAATTTTATGTTTTTGCAAACAAAAATAGGGGGGTTTTGAATTAAAGAAATAATTTAAATAAAACTAATTAAAATAATTATGCAAGAAATAAATAAAAATAAAAAACCTTGGTTTAAGTTAACATCCACCATCAAGAATTTACTGATACAAGGATAAATCAATTCATATTTTAAATATTCAACGTGGAATAATTACTCTCATTCGAATAATTTTCCTATCTCTCCTTAATTTTAGTTAAGCAGAAACAAGCGATCTAAATAACCCTTACTAATAAATAATCTCAGACAAGCGCTAAAGATTTAACCTAGTAGCAGCATAAAGAAATAGAGAGATCATTGAACTAAACAACATAATCCAAGCGTCTGCATTTAATCTAGATGAATATTCCTCCTAAGATAAAATAATATTTTGATAAGCAAAATAATTATTAAACTTAGTTGCTTCGCAAATTAAAGTGACCAAACAATTACGGATTTGATATTTAATTTAGCAGTAGATTTCAACGAATAATAAACTAGTATGCATCCTAGCAATTAAACGAATTAATCATAAAATTAAACACAGAAAAATATTCAATGCTCAAAATATAAATTGAACAATTAAAATAAATTAGATCTCATAGTGTATAAATCTTGATGGCTTCAATCACTTAAACCAAGAAAAATAAATTAACTACTCATAATTATAAAGAATACTAAATAATAGAAGAGAGAATTTTTATTCTAAGAAAAGTTGTGTATTACAACGTGTGTCAAGCCCTCTATTTATAGACTCCATAAACCTCCTAACTTGTCTAAACCCTAATAGGATTTACAATTAAAAATAAAAGAAAAATAAAAATAATTATTATCCTAACCCTAGTTGGAAGTCTAAATAAAATATTAAAAATAAAATAAAGAATTATTGCTTCCTTTTCCAAATTAAAATTGGACTTTTATTCTATTGATTTGTTGCATTGCAGTGTAGGAAATCCAAAATAAGGAAGAAAAATGAACAAAAATATGCCAATCACGCGGAAAGAGAATAAATTCTTCCCAGCCGCCACGCGCTTTTTCTTTTTTTTCCCGTTAGCGCGTGACATCCACGCGCCCGTGCCAACCGACCACATCCGCGCATTGCGCGAAGCCTGTTTCTTCCGCTTAGACCAAAACGGCGTCGTTTTTCTCCTTGCAGCTTACTCTCCATCCGCGCGCATTGCGCGGGCCGGCCAACTTTTCCGGAATTTACAAAATTGCCCCCGGTCTTTGCAGATTTTACGGAATTGCCCCCAAAGCTTATTTTTCCTACAAAATAAAATATAAAATAGTTAAAAATAAATAAAAATAATATAAAAATAATAAAAATAATAAAAACACATAATAATTAATAAAACACCTAAAATACTAAAAATAAATAAAAACACATAAATAAAAAGAAATATAAAATTACCTAAATTAACACAAATTAACTAAAATCCTATAAAACCTATTAAAACCAAAATAAACTAAATAATTAAACATTTAAGCATACAATAAATATAAAAACTAAATATTAGGGAATAAAAATACCGTATAATTTAGCCCTATCATCTTGTAAGAAATATTATGTTCGTTACATGTGTAGACAAGGAAGGTTGTGGTAATATAATAAAGGACAATTGTTGTTCTATTTATAATGATAATATTTTATTTAAAAATTGTTGATTACTTAATGGACTTTGTAAACTTGACTTACATGAAGAAAAAAAATCAAATTGAAAAAACTAAAAGCAAAGAGATAACATAAATCATACATTCATATGAAAATGTAAACTCGGTCATATTAATAAAACAAGAATAAACAAGTTGCACACTGATGGGCTTTTAAAGCCTTTTGATTATGAATCAAATATAACTTATGAATTTTATCTCATGGGTAACATAACTAAATTTCTATTTAGTGGACATGGAGAGAGAGTTACAGAGTTGATAGAGTTGGTACACATAGTTGTGTGTAGGACCTATGACAACAAATGCAAGATGAGGGTATTTATTCATTACTTTCACTGATAATTCTAGATTTTGATATATGTATTTGATGAAATACAGATCTAACGCATTTGAAAGATCCAAATTGTTTGAAAGGTTCAAATAATTCAGAAATGAAGTAAGGGAAACAAATTGGCAAATGGTGTGATGTCGCAAGCACCCAAAAATAAAATCTTACTTTGAAAAAATATTAATGTAGTAGTGCAAGTAAGAGTCGATCCCACAGAGAATAATTAATTTAATTTTATGTTTTCGTAAACCAAAATGGGGGTTTTTTAATCAAAAAATAATAATTTAAAGAAAATTAACTAAAATAAATATGCAAGGAGTGTAATGAAATAAATAAGAAGAAAAAGCTTTGGTTTAAGTTAACATCCACCATCAAGAATTTACAATTGATCATTGATGCAAGAATAACTCAATTCGTATTTTTGAACATTTACCGTAGAAATAACTACTCGCAGGTGGAATAATTTCTCTCATCTCTCCTTAATTTTAGATAAGTAGAGCCACTTAGTCTAAATACCCTTACTACTAAACAACATCCGGCACTTGCTAAAGATTTAATTTAATAGCAGCTTTAAGAATTAGAGAGATCGTTGAACTAAACAACACAAGTCACTTGTTTGCATTTAATTTAGATGAATATTCTTCCTACGATAAAATAATCTTTTGATTTGCAAAATAATTATTAAACTTAGTTGCTTCACAAATAGCAGTAGATTATTGTGAATAATAAACTAGTAGGCCTCCTAGTAATTAAACAAATCAATCATAAAATTAAGCACAGAAAAATATTCAATACTCAAAATATAAAGTGAATAATTAAAATAAATTAGATCTCACAGTGTATAAATCTTAATGGCTTCAATCACTTAAACCAAGAAAAATAATTTAGCTACTCATAGTTGTAGAGAATACCAGAGAATAGAAGAGAGAATTTTTTTTAATGAAAGTTGTGTCTTACATTGTGTCTCAAACCCTCTATTTATAGGCTACATATTTCTCCTAACCCTAATTGGAATTACACTTTTCAAACCCTAATAGGATTTAAAATACAAAATAATAAAATATAAAATTTCCTATTTATTTTTCCTTTTCCAAATTGTAATTGGAATTTTAAATAATAACCTTCCTTGTTGCTAAACCACGCAGCCACGCTATCCTAGGCAATAGATTGCCAGCTGACGACACATGCCTGACCCAAAGAAAATAACATAAACAGCCGACCGCACATTGCGCACGGTCTTTTGATTTATGTCAACCTTCTCGCATTGCGCACACTTTGTTCCCCGTAGTCACAGCCAACGACGTTGTCCCAAATCTATTGCTGCTTCAATTGATCAAAACGGTGTCGTGCTTGGTAATTCTTTACGCCGCGCGCATTGCGCGGTTTGCTCTTATTTCTTGAGTTTTACGATTATCCCCCCAGCAGCTCTTTATTTACCTTTTCGCCATCAAGCTTTTGCCTAAATTACAAAATTGCCATCAGCTTCAATTTTCCTACAAAATAAAATATCAATTAATTAAAAATAAATAAAAATAATATAAAAATACTAAAAATAATAATAATGATTAAATTAATTAAATTATTTAAAACACTAAAAATATTTAAAAAGTCACAAATAATTAAGCATAAAATACCTAATAAATAGATATAAAAACCTACTTATCAGCAAAAATATTAAAATTCTTCGATTAGATCGAGAAGTGAATACTTAAGAAATAAATTTCTAAATTATCTCAAAGAGATTAGTATTCTCTCACAATGGACATGATGATGATCCCTAATAAGTTTTACCAATCTTCTAGTATCTTTGAAGGGTTATGCCCTAGAAACGACCACATAGCTACTAAATAAGTTACCTTCAAAATTCATCCATAAAACTCCATATGAGTTATAGATAGGGAGGAAATCAAGCCTTAAACATGTTAAGATTTAGGTTGTCCAACTTATGTCTAAAGGTTTTAAAAGGATAAGCATAGGACAAGATCATATAAGTGCAAATTTGTGAGATATCCTAAAGTAAGTTTAGGGTATTACTTCTATAATCCTGCTGATTAAATGGTATTTGTCAAAACATGTTGCCTTCTAGGAAAAAATAGTTTATCCTTGAAGGTGTTCGTGGGAGTAAGAAAGATCTTGAAAAAGTTCAAGAACCACAAAACACTATAGATCAAATGATGAGGTATGAGTAATAGAGACTCAAGAGAAATGGTTGTTAACCATTAAATCCAAAATGCGCCTTTAGAGAAAGACTAAAGCATACGGCAAGGTGGATACCTATAAGACCTGACTAGTGGCAAAAGGTTTCAAATAAGGTCAAGAAGTTGACTATAATGAAACTTTTCACTAGTATAAATGCTTAAGTATATTCAGATTTTATTTGCAGTTGCAACTTACTATACGAGATCTAGTAAATGGACGTGGAGATGCCCTTCCGCAATAGAGGATGTATATATGATACAATCAGATGGATTTCTCTCTAAAGTTAGAAAAAATCAAGTATGTAAGCTATAACGATCCATTTATAGATTGAAGCAAGCTTCTCGAAGACCGAACATCCATTTTGATGAGACAATCAAAAGAGTTTGATTTTATCAAAACTGAGGATGAACCAAATGTGTACAAAAGGTTAGTCGAAGCATTGTGACATTTTTAGTACTATATGTTGATATACTACTAATAAGGAATGACATACCGATGCTACAATCAGTAAAGATGTGGGTGTATAAACACTTCTCCATCAAGAACTTGGGAGTAGCATCATACTAGTGGGGATAAAGGTCAATAGAGTTAGATCATAAAGGATGCTCGGCTTGACCCAAGGAACGTACATTGATTGATTGCTAAAGATGCTTAGCATGCTAAACTCCAAGAGAGGTTTCATGTTGATGAGCCATGGAGTAAATCTCTCTAAGAAATAATCCCCAAAGACACTGAAAAAAAGAGAATAAGATATCTTATGCTTCGACAATAGGATCTATCATGTATGAGATGATATATACTAGACATAATGTTGCTTATATATAGTAAGTAGTTATCAGTTCAATCCTAGAGAAGAATATTGTAAAGGATTTTCTAATAATGAGTCGGATTGAAACTAGAGGGCTTAACAAATTCAATTTTTTTAGACTAACCAAGACAACAACAAATCTGTTCCAGGTTTTATGATTACTATGAACGATGGTGCAGTGAGTTGGAAAAGTTCCAAGCAGCAAAAAGTTGATAATTTAGTGATAAATGCATAGTATATAGCTATAAGTGAAGCTGTAAATAGGGTTATTTGGATGAACAAGTTCATTACAGAACTTGGTATGGTTCTTAGTATTAAAAGACTTTAATTAGCCAAAGAACCTAGGTCTCATCTGAAATCCAAATATGTGTTGCAACACTTTTATATGATTAGAGGAATTATTAAAAATGAGATAACACCATAAAGTTGCTAGATTCTCAGAATAACATTACAAATCCATTAACTAAATCATTTACTTAGTAATTTAGTACAATTGCAACTTAGAGAAGATGGGTACGAAATACCAAAGGCGATTGACTTTAGTGCAAGTGGTAGATTAAAAGTAGTATGTCCTTAAGTTAATCATATTTGATGTGATAAACATATACTTTGTAATCTTATTCGTTTATTAATAAAAAAATTATTTAAAGGCATTTCATTATTCATTATTAATTGATTAAATTAATTAAATGAATAAAGTTATAATTTTGAGCAATACTTTTAGAATCATAAATTTAATTATGCTACTGAGATCTAAATTCTAGATAACTCAAAACTAAAATATTCTCAATCGTAGAATCACTAAAATAGGGATTAGTGAATCCGAATAGATTAATACATATTATGCTTGTTCTTATAAAGAGGATGATTGATCTCATAATGATTTGTGTGCAGACAATAAAGCAAGTATGTAGATACTTATTAGAGAATAAATTCACCGAACGTGACTTGTCAAAGAAACACTTAATGGAATTTTACTTGTCTGTCAATAGGAATTCCTTATGTGATAGTAGTACAAGTGATCCTTGGACTTGAGATCATCATATTACCTTGTGTATGATGATTTATACTTTGTCATATTTCTTAAGACTATATAAGTATAACAAAGGATATGTTCAGGTGTAATAAGTTGTACAAGGAGGAAGGTGAATGATCAAAAAATGATCTACCACTTTCAGTAAAGAAAAAGAATGTCTTATGTAATTCAATAAATAACAACTCATAAATCTTTGGCCAATGCGTAATAAAAATTATAAATGAGTTTCTGATTTACATTAGAGTTGTGCAATTGAGAATTAAAATACATATGATCAAATAAAATAAAACTCAATAGCAATTTCATGTCTTATATTTGATTCAAACATTATATTATAGAAGGATTGAATTATACGGTAACTATTAGCGGAATAGGTTCTTTGTGATTAAACGTTTATATTTATATTATCCAAAAAGTCATGAATTGCTAAGGGGACTAATCTTTATTATGGAATAAATAAATTTTTATTTATAAATAAATTAAAGGAGTTCAATTTATTATTATAAATAATATTATAATTGTTCTAATATATTTATTCTACAACCGGGATAATATTGAATTTCAATGGTCACACCACAAAAGAGAAATATTTATTTTTAAAATAATGGCATAATGGTAATAATAAATTAAGTGTATTTAATTTATACTATGCTGATAGAATAAATTAAGAAGATTAATATTTATAATTAAATATTTTAAAAATACTAATTATAAATTAATAAGACGAGTCTTATTGTTGTTATTATTATTATTATTATTATTATTATTATTATTATTATTATTATTATTATTATTATTATTATTATTATTATTATTATTATTTAGTTCCTAATTAGATTATGAGTTAAATTAAAACTCTATTCCTACAGAGTTTAAGAGGGTTGACTATGTCTATAAATAAGAGGAGTCTTATTATGAATTGGGGTTACATTTTCTTTCACAAGTATTGTGAGAGTATTTTATAATTCCTACATCTAAGAGTTAGAGAGAGAATTAAGGCTAGCCACCCATGGTTTGGAGAAACCAAAATTACTTCTTTAATTCATATTACTTTTGGTGGATCGCCTTTAGAGGCTACACACTTAGGTAGCTAACGTTGATCTAGAGATTTTAATTTGTGAAATTAAAAAAGAACTCAAAGAATAAAATGGAGGTGAACTCGTACATGTTGAAGATTTGGATCTATAAAGGTATAACACTTTTATCATTCCTCAATAAATAATAGTCGTATAAGAAAGATTCTGTTTTTTGGTTTGTAAAAAAAATTAAATATGATTTATGCCTTGATTCCGTTGCACTATACAATTAGATCCTATGTATGCCTTATTTTTGCAAACCAACACCATGTAGACATAGAGGCAAGGAAGGCAAAACGTTTTGAGCAGAGATTGAAGCCCTGGCTATACAGCAAGGTGTCAATGTTCCAAATCAAAACGTTCACCGTAATATTGGAGAAGGTAATACTGGCCAAAGGAGGCAGCGTTGCGCTATCAAAGTACAATGAAGAGAAGAAGGAAAAAAAAAGATGGAGGAATTAAAGATGGAAGTAGTGGGTGAAGTAACTCAAATAAAAGGAAGTGGAGTGGTAATAACAGTAACAATGGAGGAAAACAACGAGAGCAAAAAAAGAAGGTAGAGGCATGCAACAACTATGGCAAGAGTCACTTAGGAGTTTGTATGAAGGGAAAAAATGTGTGTTATATAAATGTGGGTAGGAGGGACATATCTCTCATAACTGTCCAAACCCAAAGAAGAACCAATGATGTTTTTCATGTGATTTAATGGACCACCAAATCAAGAATTACCCAAAGAAAAAGGTAGAAGGAGGAAGTGGAAATAAGGGAACCACAAGTAACAGTAAGCTGGCTATAGGGGGACCATCACAGCTAGGTCGACCTATAGCCAGAACTTTTAATATGACGGTGCAGGATATGGTGGCATCGAAGGACGTGGTGTCAGGTATCATTCCTATCGATAATATAAATGCTTACGTATTGTTTAATTCGAGTGCTACCTGTTCATTTGTGTCGAATGAGTTCGCTAGAAAACTAGATTTATCCTGAGAGAAATTAGAGAATTCACTGAACATAGAAGTGGCGAATAAGGAAATCTCACATTAATAGGAATTATGGTATGGAAATAAGGGGACAGAAGTTATCAGTCGACTTGATACCTATTAGATTGGGGGAATTTGACGTGATACTGGGATGGATTGGTTGAATAACCATAGGGAAATGATAGATTGTCAAAAGTAATCTGTAAAAACCTAAAAACTCCGAAAAAAGTCCAAGGTAGTATTTTACGAAAGCAAATCACCAATACAGTCTTGTTGTCTGACGATGATGCAGGCCAAGAAGTTATTAAGGAAGGGATGTGTAGGTTATTTAGCTCACATAATAGACACCCAAAGGACAGGGGTGGAGATCGGTCAAATACCAGTAGTAACGGAATACATGAATGTGTTTTAAAAGAGTTATTGGGTCTTTCGTCAGATAGAGAGATCGAGTTAGTGATAGATTTAGTGTCAGGTACAACGCTAGTTTCCAAGGCCTCGTACAGGATGGCACCAGTGGAAATGAAGGAATTGATGATACAATTACAAGAATTACTTGATAAGAAGTATATACAGCCGAGTGTGTCTCCGTAGGGAGCACCAATTTTATTCAAGAAGAAGAATGATGGATCGTTAAGGCTTTGTATCAACTATAGGGAGTAGAACAAAGTAAAGATCAAGAATAAGTACCCGTTGCCCAGGATCGACGATCTTTTTGATCAACTTAAAGGAGTGAAGTATTTTTCAAAGATAGGCTTGAGAATAGGTTATCATCAACTGAAGGTGAGACCTAAGGACGTGTTTAAGACAGCATTCAAGACTCATTACGGACATTATAAGTTTCTGGTGATGTCATTTGGGTTGACAAATGCACCAGCAACATTTATGGACATAATGAACAGGGTGTTTAAACAGTATTTGGATCGGTTCGTAGTGGTTCATTGATGATATTCTGGTCTACTATAAGACACTCATCATGCGAAACACTTCAGAATTTTATTCGAGGTATTAAGGAAAGAGAAGTTGTACTCCAAATTTTTAAAGTGCGAATTTTGATTGGAGAGGGTTCACTTTTTAGGACATGTGATAGACAAGGATGGAATATCAATAGATCCAGTAAAAGTGGAAGCGGCGATCAACTGAGAGTAGTCTAAGACACCAACGAAAATACAAAGTTTCTTAGGATTGACAGGTTACTACAAGAGGTTCTTAAAGGATTTTTCAAATTGTCAAAAGCGTTATTTAACAAGGAAGACGGTGAAGTTTATATGGTCTGAGAAATATAAGGAGAGCTTTGAGGAGCTAAAGAAAAGGTTAAGTGAAGTGCTTGTATTGTCATTACCAGATGATACAGGAGGTTTCATGATGTACGGTGATATGTCGCACAAGGGACTTGGATGCTTGTTAATGCAGCACGGTAAAGTCATTGTGTATGCACCATGACAACTAAAGGATTATAAGAAAGGTTACCCTAGCCATTACCTAGATCTCGAAGCGCTAGTGTTTATCCTAAAGATATGTTGACATTATTTATTCGGAGAGAAGTGTGAGATATACACGGATCACAAAAATTTGAAGTATATCTTCACATAGAAGGAATTGAATATGAGGCAGAGAAGGTGGTCATAATTGATCAAAAACTATTACTATAAAATTTTGTATCACCTTGGGAAGGCCAACGTAGTTGCCAATGCCTTGAGTAAGAAGGGTGGAGAAAAGTTGGCAATATTGGCAGCTCAGGAAGAGTTAATCAAGGAAATAGGGAGAATGGAAATCGTGTTCAAGTATCTAATAGAATCAAAAGAAAATTATGCATGACGGAGGCTCGTCTGAATTTATTGGACAAAATAAAAGAAGCTCAAGGCAACGATGAAGAGTGCAAAGGCATAAGAAAGAGAATCATAAATGGGGAGGAGATTAAATTCAAAATAGACAAGGATGAGATCCTTAGATTCAACAGAAGAGTAAGGGTACCTGCTGTATTGGGACTAAAAGAATTTTTTTTGCAAGAGGCTTACAACTCGAGGTACTCGATACATCCCAGTAGTATAAAGATGTATCAAGACCTACGATAGCATTTTTGGTGGCCAAATATGAATAGGGAAATAGCAAAGTGCATCAGCAAGTGCCTAACTTGTCAGAGGGTTAAGGCAAAATATCAGAGACCGAACGGTTTATTAAAACCATTAGAAATTTCAGAATGGAAATAGGAGCACATCACAATGAATTTTGTGATAAAGCTTCCAACTACACAGAAATGATACGATGTAGTATGGGTGATGGTGGATCGACTTACGAAATCAGCGTATTTTTGCCAATCAAAATCAGATTCAACTTGAATTAGTTAGCCAAGTTGTATGTTAAAAAAGTGGTATCAAGACATGGTGTACTAGTATCGATCGTGTCAAATCGGTATTCGCGTTTCACATTTAAGTTTTGGAGAAGTTTCCAAGAACATATAGGAACTCAGTTGAGGTTGAGTACAACGTACCATCCTCAAACAGACGGACATAGTGAGAGAACAATCTAGACCTTAGAAGACATGTTACGTGCTTGTGTCATGGTTTGCAAAAGGAGTTGGGATAATCATCTACCATTGGTCAAGTTCGCCTACAATAATACCTATCATGCGAGTATAGGCATGTGCCTTTCGAGGCACCGTATGGGTGAAAGTGTAGCACACCACTGCGTTGGGATGAAGTAGGAGAACGTTAACAGTTGGGTCCTGAAATGGTTCAGCAAACTGCAGAGATTATAATTACTATAAGATCAAAACTCGTAGCAACTCAAGATAGACAAAAAAATATGTAGACTTGTATCAAAAGAAGCGGGACTTCGACGTGGGGAGTTACGTATTTATGAAAGTATCACCTTATAAAAGAAAGATCTGATTTAGAAAGAAAGAAAAGTTAAATCCAAGATTTATTGGACCATTTGAAGTACTAAAACAAATAGGAGAGGTAACTTATGAGGTAACCTTACCTCCAGAATTAGAGCACATTCATAATGTGTTTCACATGTCAGTTTTGCGACTCTATAAATAGGATTACAAACATGTAATAGAGTATGAAGCTATTCAGGTTGAAAAAGACTTAAAATAAGAAGAAATCCATGTTTAGATAGTTAACAGGAAAGAACAACTTTTAAGAAATAATATAATCCTTTCTATAAAGGTAATATGGAGGAACCACTATAATATCCACGATATTATGACGTGTAAAAAGTTTAAATAAATAAAATGTGTGTATTTTAATTATTTAAACTATGCAATTAATGTGAATTATGTAAATTAATTATGGATATGTATGTATTTGATTGTTACGGTTACTAATTTAATGATGTATGTTAATGAAAAGAGGATTAACATTGGAAATTAATCTTAAATTAAATTAAAAGTTAACGAGGTAATTAACGAAGTCAAAATTATTGATCATGGATTAATTAATAATTATGAGGAATATTTGGAAATTATTAAGAAGAGAATTAATTATATAAAATATATAGAGATAAATTATATATTTTATATAAGGAAATAAAATGAGGTATGGAGGAATTTTGATTATATAAATTATATGAGGGTAATATATAATTTATACAAGAAAATAAATTTATTAAGGTAAAGGTTAATAATTATATAAATTATACAAAATTATATTGTATAGTTTATATAAAATAGTGAAAAAAGAATAATTAATAAATACGGGTAACTCTTATTTTAATAAAATAATTTATATTTATGTAAAATAGAATTATTTCTATTTTTATGAGATTTAATATTTCTGGGATTTAAATATGTGTAAGAAATTATTATAATACATAATATATAAATAATAATAATTAATATATGTATATATTATGTAGTAATAGAAATACATGTTTGTTTACGAAATGTATATGTAACAAAATTGAAATGTGGAAAAATTTAATTTTATTAAATTATGGGTATTATTTTATTAATTTTAGAGGTATAAAATACCTCATACAAGTACATGCATATCATTATGCATGTACAAAATTTATCAAGTAAGGAACCCTAAAAATATATAAATATTATTTATAAATTATTTTATGAATTTTGGTAAATTAAAATAAATATTTTATATACATTATATAAAATATTTATTACCCAAATTAACTGCGTAATGTATTAATTATGTACGTATGCATGAGATTGCACCGACTTAAACTAAGTCGGTGGAAATTGTGAGCAAAAGTGTGGCAAGTATGTATATATATACATGGAATAAATAATAATAATATAACAATACCAAACACTTATCAAATAACCAAGCAAAGCAATCTTTTTCTTTCCTTCCTTCATCACCACCATCCGCCACCCATAGCCACCATCATCGCCAACAAGAAAAATAATTGGAGCCATCAAGTGCATATAAAGCTTTAAAGAAGGAATTAGCAAGCTTTTGGAAGGTATAAACTAAATTATTTGAATTATTTGTGTAATTTTTGGTGATAAATTAATTGTATGAAAAAATGATAAATAATTATATAATTATTCTATATATTTTTTTATGTATATGGATGAATTATATGATATTTAGTGTAGTTATATATTGGAAATAATACCAAAAATATTGAAAAAATTGTTTTGGATGGCTACTGTTAACGCAGGAAGGAGAAGAAAAAAAATTTATGGTCGCGCGTGCATTACGCGGCAGCCATTTTTTTTCCGGAACCGTTATATAAATGACGTCGTTTTGGAGACGGAAGGCGGGGTTGCGCCTTGCGCGAAGGTTAGTCTTCCGGGTCAGGGCCAAACGACGTTGTTTGGAGCAGCGGAAGGCTGGGCGTGCGCCATGCCCGGCCGCGAGTTTTTCGCAAAATTACTATTTTGTCCCCGGTTCCGATTTTTAGAATATTTACAGAAATGCCATTGGAATCTAATTTAATTAAAATAAATGTTTAAAATTTGATAAAAAAAAATTATATAAAATAAAAAATATATATAAAAATGTTTCATAAATTAAATTTAACAATTTTTCAATTTTTAGGAATAATTCCAATTTATTATTAAATGTTTAATAATGAGAATTAAAAGAACATAATTAGAATTAATAACCAAATTACGTTATAATTAATTATAAATACCCATATAGAGCCGATGGATAGAATAATTAGGTTGAGAGTGATATTAATTATATAAATTAATATCGTGGGTTACTAAATTATTATTATTTGATTATGTTATTATTATAGGTTGCCTAAGAAGGGATAGTTAGCCGTTAAATTAATAATCGGACATCGAGGCAAGTTCATAAACCCTAACTTTGAACCATTAATCATATGTTAGATATTAAAATCTTTATTGAGCTCTATTTCCTAAGTTTTATCATTATTCCATTTTTGAATATTGATTTCGGTTGATGTTGTGAATTGTTCAATGAAAATTTTAAAATCTCTGTTATTACTCTCATTCATTCTTAAATGTCATCCATAGCGAATCATAATTGTTGATTAGTGAGTCGATGGTTGTAAGTCTATGCCATTTGTCCGGCTAGACTTTTGATACAATTGAATTTCAAATTACTCTATATTGTTAAGTGCTGAGCCAAACCAAATTGTTTTGATGCGGACTTCTAGAAACTAAGATGAACAACCCTGTCCTAGGGGATATAGCTTGTCGGATGCTTTAAATTCCGATCCCCCACGATATACGGTAATATGATATGCACAATCATAGGTACGAGAGGCTGATCACCTCGAGTACGGGTTTAAGGTTTTATGGTCTTTATGACATAAACGGGTTATCAATATTAAAATTGATTAACCTATGTTCAATGGTCTTATGACCCTCAGTACGATTCATATTTATCATGTTTCAAAGGATAATTCCCACACTTATTTTCCTTCGTTTTGAATGAATTAATGTTACATTGTTGATATAAATTATGATCCTCATAATACATTGTTATTTAGTTCATTATACTTGTTGAGCACTTTAGTTGCTCATTTTTACTTGCTTAAAATGTCGCAGACAAATATGTAAAACCCGAGAGTCTAGACAAGAAAGATAAAGACAAGGGAAAGGTATCGGAATGAAGAAATTAATGAATTGTCCCCAGCCGGTAGTCTTAAATCTATGTTGTGATTTTAGATAGGAAATGTTATCTTGGTAATGCTATATGTATATAAAGGTTAATGACCCTGGGAGTGTGATAGATGTATTTTGTATTATGTTGAATATTAACCTATGTAATGTATATTAACGGTAACTTTGAGTAGTGGTGAATAAATGTGGTATATATGAATAGTGAACACCAAATTCGAGGCTCAAGGAGCCCGAATTTGGGGGCGTCACAACCACAATGCAAAAGAAGTAACGTGGAAACTAGAAGCAAAGATGAAGACAAATTATCCTAATCTCTTTAATTAACCTTGTAGTAATGATTCCGGGGATGAGATCCTTATAAAGATGAAAGAATGTAATGTGATTTCTAATGATTAATAAAAAAAAATTATGTGATCTAATCGATGTGTTATGTGATGATTAATATGTGTTAATGAATTGTGAAAGAAAAGTATTTTTCCAAAAAATTAATATGAAAAATACTATTCACGTGTAAAGCGTTTTTTATTTTTTAAAAATTTCACATTCACGAATAGTGTTTATTTTGTATTCAAGAACGTATTTACTATTCAAAAATTGATTAAATCCTAATCAAATGGGTTAGGATGTGATTAGAAACTAAAAACCCTAATTTATTCGATTAGATTAAAGAACTAGTTAAGTTACCTAGAAACCCTAACTAGGGAACCAAGAACCCTAACTAAGTTGATTTGGGTTGTAGAGATTAATTAGGCTTAAACAATTATGTAACCTTGTTTAGGGCCAATTTGGTGAGATTAAACTAGTAGCCCAATCTAGTTAGTGCTTGTAAGTGAATTAGTGGTCCAATTTATTTAATTGAGAGTCCAATTTAGAATTGTAGAGAAGCTCAATAACTTATTAAATAGGAGCCCAAACCCTCGCCCAAATGTGTATGAGTTGGTGTATACACACACACACACACACACACACACACAATTAAGGCAATAAAAAAAAAGAAAATATTTTGGGGCCTTGTGGGATCCCAAAATTGGCATCTCTTGGGGAGCTTAGTTAGCTTCCTTTGGAAGCTTGGTAATGTGAGAAGAAGCAAATAAAAATAGGGCGAAGTGTAAAAGTCTAAGAAAACTAGTGATGTGGTGATTAAAGTTGTATACTTACACTAGTTGTAAGTATACATTGTAACTAGTTAGACTTATACTCTCACACCACGCATATTTCATCCATCGGTCATTTTATTCATTAAGTGTTAGAGAGCAAAAGACAGAAAAGCTAGAAAGGAAATAGAGAAAGATTGAAACCCTAAGATCAAATAGAAGGTCAACCAAGCAAGAAGGTGGATCATCCAAGCCTAGTGAGGTTCTTATCTAAAAGGAAGAAAGTCATAAAAAGGTTTAAAAGTGTTCTAATTAATCCCTAAACCTTAGTTTTGATTAACTATGTTTCATATTATGCCTTGATGGTAAATGATTATTGTGGGAGATTTGTTTATGTATGGTGGATCATGGTGGATCCAAGGTATAAGGATGGTGGTTTGTACTGTTGGTTTATGTGTTTATATGTTAGATTTCAAGTATTGTTTTCAAACTATTATACTTACTGAGCGACTTAAATGCTCACATTTGCTTTAAACATAACATTTCAACTAAGCCAGAGAAGGCCAGTGGATCTGGTAAAGATAAAGGGAAAGGAAAAGCAACCGAGTATCAGTTGTTTAGTTTATGTTTTATTTATATTATGTAGTAATGTGTAATAGACTTCATATTATTATATCTTTTGTAATTCGTAAATGTTAGAGAACTTGGGACTAGATGTATATTTCTGAATAAGAATATTGTATTTAAATTATGTCTTAAGTTATGAATGATGATGTATGGATATGATTGTGTAGTACCGTGAGTACCAAACTCGAGGTTGAAGGGACCCGAATATATATATATATATATATTAATCCAAATAATTATTTGTATACCAATATATGTATTATCAATAACAACATAATTTGGTAATTTATACATTTGTAATTATGTATAAAATCTTTTCATTAATTATGAAATTAATCCATTACAAAAATAAAACTTTTAGTGTAACAAATCAATAATTAATATTTTCTTTATTAACTATTTTAAATAGCTCATTTGGGTTACACAATTAATATTGTACAATTAAATCTAATTTCATTGCTTCTTCCGTAAAATTGTTTTCAACCCATTTATTTAAACATTAAATATATTTATTTAATATATTTAACCATTAACCATTTATTAATTTTAAATTTATCAATTTGGTACCAATATATTTATATTATATATTGAACTTCATTTCATATTTAATTTATATTCAATTGGCATAATATTATAAATTAAGGCATTATTCGCATTACGTTTAATTATTATATCATAAAACAATTCCTTCATTTAACTAAATAAATTTATTTACTTAATTAATTAAAAATAATAATTTAATCCACTATTTTTTTAATAAGTGAATTAATTAAACAACTCATGAAATTTAATTCATTAATATCGTATTGCCACACGAGACTTAATAATCAAGTTATATTATCTCATAATATCATCTTTAATTCAACCCGGATTAATTAATATTAATTCACTTAACTTAATAGTTTAATTAACTATTAAATCTCATATATATACATATATGGATATATTTAATTACAACTCATCCATATAACACATTTCGAATAAAAATTTCATTCCTTAAAAATAAATTTTTATTTACAATGCTTTGTAGTATTTTCAGATATTACAAACAGTCACTTCATTAAATAGCGTCATTTTTTGTTGCAGTTCGTTGTACTACCTATCATTTAATGTTGAATTGACCATCATGTTCTTGGGATTTGACCATTCCCATGCATCAAGGCTAATATAAATAGAAGTGCTTTGGGATGAAATTTTCTTCCAGCCTTCAAATTCTCATAAAGAAAGATTCTCATGAGAATTTGGAGTATTTCAGTCGTCACACCTCCTTCCATTATGGCCTTGATTCCTCCTGCTATGGATATGGTGGTGATGGCCATTCTCATAAGTCCCAGATTTGTTCTGAAGCTATGAGTATTGCTATTAGTGGTCTAGTGAAAGTAGTATGCAGACAAGTCAATCATATTTGATGTGATATATCATATACTATGTAATCTTATTTGTTTATTAATAAAAATTTATTTATACAAAGGCATTTTCTTTAACCATATTTAATTGATGATATTAATTGTCATAAACCCATAGTTTTTTAGCAACGCTCTTAGAATCATGATGATGATCATGCTAATAAGAACTAAATTCAAGATAATTAAACACTAAAATTGTTCTTATTCGTGGAATCACTAAAAAAAAGGGAATTAGTGAATTCGGATAGATTAGTACATACTATGATTGCTCTTATGAAGATGATGATTTATCTCATAATCATTTGTGTAGAGACACTAAAGCAAGTATGTAGGTGCTTATTAAAGAATAAGTTAACTGAACATGACTCGCTAAAGAAATACCGAATGAAGTTTTACTCGACTGTCAATAGGAATTTTTAATGATATAGTAATACAAGTAATCCTTGGACTTGATATCATCATAGTATCTTATATATGATAAGTTATACTTTGATATATCCCTTAAGACATTTAAGGTATATCAAAGGGTATGCTTGGATATAATAAGTTGTACATGGAGATAGGTGAATGGTCAGCAAAGAATCTACCACTTCTAGTAAAAGGAGAGAATGTTCTATGCAATTCGATAAATGACAACTCAGTAGTCCTTGGCCAAGGCATAGTGGAAATTAGAAATGAGTTTTTAATTTACATTAAATAGAGTTGTGCATTTAAGAATCGAAATGCATATAATCAAATAAAATAGGACTTAATAGTAAATCCATGTCTTAAATTTGATTGAGACATTGTATGGTAGAAAGATTGAATTGTACGGTAACTATTCACTGAAAGGTTCTTTTATGATTAATATTAAAATATATAATATCTGAAAAGTCATTGATCGCTAAGGGGGCTTACCCTTATTGTGAAATAAATATTATTTATTTAAATACATTAAATGTTTTAATTTATTTATTTAAATAAGATTAGAATTGTTCTAATTAATTTATTGTACAACCGGTTTAATATGGAGAACCTAAAGGGTCACATCGCAAAAGAAAAATATTTATTTAAGTAACTGGCATAATCGTAATAATAGATTAAGTATATTTAATTTATACTATGGTTATAGATTAAATTAAATAGCATAATATTTTTTTTAGTATTTTAGAAATACTAATTATAAATTAATAAGACGAGTCTTATTATTATTATTATTATTATTATTATTATTATTATTATTATTATTATTATTATTATTATTATTATTATTATTATTATTATTATTATTATTTAGTTCCTAAATGGTTTAGGAATTAATTAATAAGAGTACTCTCATATTAGTTCCTAATTAGATTAGGAGTTAAATTAAAAATCTTATTCCTAAATGTGTTAGAAGGACTGACTATATTTATAAATAAGATGAGTTTTATAATGGATTAACGTTATATACACTTATATAAATTTTGTAAAAGTATTCACAAGTTCTCGAGATCTAAGAAATTAGAAGAGAGAGAAAAAACTAGGATTTGTCATCACCCACTTCTTGAATTCTTATTCTTACTTGATGAATCACCTCTAGAGGCTAATCACTTGGGTGGTTAACGTTAATCAAAGAAATCTAATCAGTGGAATTCAAGGAGAATCCGAAGGAATTAGAGTTAAGCATGTACATATTGAAAGCTAGTGTCTACAATAGTATAATTCTCTATCTCCTTCTAGTTAATTAATAATATTGCATAAAGGATGATCCTGATTATTGTTTGTAAAATTTTAAATTTTGATTTTATCACACTTCCGCTATTATTGTGCAATTTGATTGTATGTCCATGGATATTACATAATAACATCTTGTTTGTTTAATCCTATGGCATCGATAGTCTAGTCCGTGCAACTTTGTAGGGTGGCCGGACCATGATTTGGAGATAATATATATATATATATATATATATATATATATATATATATATATATATATATATATAGTCCCCTTCTCCAGCGAACCTTAAAAAGCGAACCAAAGACGAACTGTCGTCTTTGGTATCTATGGCGACGATTCGACCCGTCGCCATAGCCGTGCACTCTATGACGACGGGTCGAACCGTCGCCATAGATACCAAAGACGACGGTTCGTCTTTAGTTCGCTTTTTAAAGTTCGTTTTTGAAAATTTTCCTATATATATATATATATATATGAACCAGTTATCTAGAGGGGCAACTCCCTAATTACTCTTCATGAGGGAACCCCTCAAATATGCTCGATTCTATCTATAAATCCAATAATAAGGGTTCTTAGAGGAGCAAGGTCTATCCATCTGAACATTGAGATTGGACACTCTTGGGCGTCCCTCCTGAAGTTCTTCCCTTTTGTGGATATTTGAGAGAGTCAATGGCTATAATGGATGCTTTACCAAAGAGATAGGTAATGCTAGGAGATCCGTTGAAATAGGACTCTGTAATAGATCTGAAGAGATAGGACTAGTTTCATTTACAAAAAAAAATATTTACTCTACAAAACAATTTTCTTCTTTTAGTAGTAGTATAAAAATTTAATATTATACTTCAAAATTCAGTAGAAAAATGAGAAAGAAATAAAGTATCATCTAGTGTTAAGAGATCATATGAAAATTTTAATCATGAACCTTTTCAAAATTTACTAGCGATAAATAAAAAAATAATTTTTTTACTACAAACAAGACGGATAGAAAAAACGCAGAATATCAAATACATGGTCGGAAAATTATATATATATATATATATATATATATATATATATATATATATATATAACTCATTTATTATAATAACCGGTTGCTGACCAACAACCAGATTTTGGCTTCTACAATAACAACTTATTGCGGTAAGGCCAAAATCAATAACAAAGGTCATGCCGCAACAAACTGTTGTGGCATGTAACTTTTAACAAAGAAATTGTCTCATATATATATGAGTGCCCAGCTACAGCAACCGGTTGCCGGAAGTAATATTTCAACAACCAATACAGGAGACAATTTCTTTGTTAAAAGTTACATGCCATATACATATTGCAAATGCTTGTGTCGACTTATTGGACATTAACTATGTGAATAATTTTTTTAAAGGGATATGTAATAGATGAGTCACTCATCTAATTTTATCCAATCTTATATATAATTAGTATGTTTTTCAATTATAACTTGACACAAAATTATAGAAATACACAAAACATCACTAGTAGAAAAACATAACAAAACTCTTCATCATTTAATAAAAGAAAATTGATATTTTTATAAGAAAAAATGATATTTTTATTTAAAAAATTAATAATTTCGTAATACTTTACTTACATAAAAATAAATCTCACTTTTTATTCATATAATTAAAACTTTACAAAATTATTAAATTTTTTTATAAAAATATCAATTCTTTTCGTAAAAACCATGCATCAACGGACAGGGGCGGATCTATTCGGAGGGCAGCATAGGCAACTGCCTACACTGGCTTTTTCCTTTTTATTTTGTATGTACTCTGGTCGTTGGCAACTCTAAAATATTTCCTTAATTCCTTAAAATATAAAATATTCCTAGAGATAAGAGCAAGATATTGAATATAATAACAACAAAAATATAACAGTAGTGCTTTAGTTCAATGCATAATTAACTTTCCAACTTGAATATAATTATTGTTACTGATAGCTAAGTTCACAATTTTTACAGTAGCTATTTTCTTGGAATTTTTAATTGTTTATGTTTGACTTTATTTTTTGAAGCTCACTAAATTGTCTTAAAAAAGCTATCTAAAATTAAGTAAAGTGCAACATAACTTTTGTGATATTTAAGGGGGAAAACGAAAGTAGACAGATTAGTTGATGCTCTAGTATAAGATGGTATAATTTCTTTTTCAATCTATTTTTTATCATTTTTGTTTATTTCGTTTTCTCTATCAAATTCATATATCATTCACAATAAATTAACCTAATTTTATGTGAATTTTATTTGATGGGTGTTCATCATATTTGAGCTTTTTGACCATTTGACCATCCCAATGGATGGTGCGGAAAGGGTGGAGATATTGGAAGAGGCGGCGCCGGCTGTGGGCAGAATCAAGTAGTGCCTCGCCCAGTTATTATCATCACATTTTCACGTGGAGACCAATAAATCATTATCACTGTTAATATCACGACATAAAAGACAAAAAAAATGAAAATGAAGAGTTTGATATTCATTTCATGTAGACAAGTTGGCCACAAAAAAAATATTAGTAAAGAAAGTCACGCCTACCCACCAACTTTATGGACTGATCGAATATCTGGCGGAATATTTGAATTTTATTTCGTATAAACTACACAATAATATAGCTCTTTGCAATTTTTACGAGTGTCCCAATAATATAACTTGTAATTAATTTTACGAGTGTCCCAATAATATAACTTGTAATTAATTTTACGAGTGTCAACTCAATAGACCCAATAATATAACTTATAATTAATTACAAGTTATACTCAGCCCATACGTTAATTGATTTCATGTGTGTCCTGCTGTAAGTTGTAGTATGTCTGCTACGCAACCCTTGTTTCTGTTTGGATGTCCAGAATATTAATAAGAAAATAATATTTTAAAAAAATAAAGTAAAGAAAATAAAGATAAAAAATTTATTGTTTTACAAATATTTAGTTAACATTATAATTTATATAAAAATAGACCTACAATTTCAGATGACATCCAAACAATCTAAGAAAATAAAGGTTACTTTTTTTAATTTATTTTTCCTTTCTTTTCCCGTAATTCAAATGAAAGCTCGGGAAATAATATAATTTTTCTTACACATTAAGTCTTATATGTTAGATCAAGACGGTTGATATTGTCAAAATAAAATTTATTTTTTCTGAATAAATATATATTTAACGATATTTTTATTATTGTTCTAATAATATTACTTTAAATGACATTTATTATTTGACCATATAATTTTTATTCTGATAATATTAATTGCGTAAATGAAAAATGCTAACTTAGCAGTAGTGTCTGAGGCAGTAGTGTGTGACTATTGTTCAGACTAGCTAAAATATAAATTAATTCCGACAAAAGTGATGTAATATATTAAAATTATAACATGTGAATTTGATTTGTATGTATATTAGGATTAGTTCTACTACTAATGTATCAACATTCACGATATTTTAAATAAAATTTGATTGAATTTGATTGAATATTATTCTATATTTAATTTGGGTGGAGCCGTTGCCAGTTTAGGAGGTGTTTGTTTAAAATTGAATAAAGCAGTTCTAAATATTTAAGCAATTTAAATGAACTGAATGAAACAGAATTATGAATACTGAACGAAAAAAAGTTATTTGATAATTGATATATTTGAATAACATATTTTTATTATTTTATCTCTCTAAAAAAATTTAAAATTTTTATTAATTTATTTAATATCACTTAATATAATAGTTAATATTTTTTTTTTAATTTTTTTCTTTATTCAGTTGAAATTTATTTATTCAGCTAAAAAAATTAAACTTAATTATTCCGTCTAAAATATTGACTGATTCAATCATTTAAATTATTTTTATTTAAAATAAACGCATTAAATAACTAATTAATTTAATTATTTAATCTCAAACAAACGCAGGCTCAGTAACAAATCAGAAGTTCTTGTAGTCCCGATATATATCATCAATCCACGATATTGAAATTCAACGCTCGTCTCATACGGACGACTGTCAGACACGAATGTTCCATTGTCCTTGAGGGTAAAAGAAAAAAAAAAGTACTCGAAGAAAATGAGCCTTACGCCACATGCATCTAATGTTTTATGGTGGACTAAATTCTAAATTAAATCTTAAATTTTAATTTTAAAATTAATTTACATCCTAAATTTTATTTTAAATTAAATATAATTTAAAATTTAAGTTTTAAAATAATTTGCACCATTCACATTGAAATTTAAGATATAAATTATTTTGATGCAGAGAGTGCGAAAGGTGTACTAAATTTTTTCTTTAAAATCATAGACTACATTTAATTTAAAATAAAATTTTAAATGTAAATTCATTTTAAAATTAAAATTTAGAATTAAAATTAAAAATTATTCTTGTTTCATAACCTCACTTTCTCATTATTATATAAGTCATACGACAGACAAAGGACACAAAATGAAAAAAAAAATTAAAAAAAATTGATTACTTACCCTAATTTGACTAGACAAGGATATTGGTCATTTGAAAAAAGTAGGGGAACATTTTTATTTTATTTATTTATATTTTTATCTTGGGGAGGACCAACTTAAGATAATATAGCATGTGATTACAGACACAAATCAATCAAATGATATAATTCCACATCTACGTGGGATTTATTTTTTTCCGTCTTTTTATAACTTCCGAACGTATTTTTTTTTTTTTTAATTTAGTGTGATCAGATAAGATTTTAAAAAATGACTCTTTTGTCAACGATTTTGAAATATTAATTTTAAGTATGAGTTAATGTAATAAAATTGTCAGTTGATATGAGTTTAATTGAATGTATCAAACCAATTGAGTTTTAAATTTTTAAAGATATATGACCCATAATATGACTACATTGTACTGATCCGCAATCAAAATTTAAAGAATTCAAGAGTTTACTTAAGTAAGAGTAAAGTATTAGGCACTCCCAATTTATGTGTATAACAATTACCACTGTCCTAATATTTTTTCAAGTTCTAAAAGAGTTGTCTTAGTGTGTGTCCTAGGTGTGTCGTGCCTAGGTATTTTGTGTCATTCAATAGTGCATGTATGTTGTGAAGTGAGTGAGTCCATTTTTATCGTAATGGGATTCAATTTGACTAGAAAATGGACTTTTGATTTATTTTATTTATGATTTTCATGAGTTTGATTTATAAACTCTTAATGTGCATAAGAGTGTGATTTTCAAAGAGTTGGGAGTTTGGTCTCTAAATTCGTATATGATTATGTCTACAAAGGTTCGTGATTGTGTTTTCAAAAGATGTGAGTTTGATTTTTGAACTCGTTGATGTTTATGTCCACAAAGATCCGTGAATTTGGTTTCTAAACTCATGAGTATGTGTTCTCAAAAGTTCGTGAGTTTGATTTCTAACAAACTCGTGTATGATTCTATTCACAGTTGTTCGTGAGTTTCAAAATGTGTTTTTGAAAGTAGTTTTCAAATGTGATCTTCAAAGTATTTTTCAAATTAATTTTTAAAGTGTGTTTTCAAAAGTGATTTTTCAAGTGTATTTTCAAAGTGATTTTTAAAATGTGTTTTCAAAAGTGATTTTGAAGTATATATTTTATTTTATTTTGTCAAAAGTCTCTTTCAAGCATTTGGTTTTTACC
Source organism: Hedera helix (assembly GCA_947179155.2). Classification (NCBI taxonomy): domain Eukaryota; kingdom Viridiplantae; phylum Streptophyta; class Magnoliopsida; order Apiales; family Araliaceae; genus Hedera; species Hedera helix. The sequence continues at coordinate 17,679,276 of OX359275.1, read as the reverse complement.
CTTTGAATTGCTTCATTTAGAAAGCCTTTAGCTTTTTAAATTATTTTTGATTACCCAAAATAAGTAAATGGATAGGGTCTAACTTACGGTGTAGAAACCATTATATTGGACCTATCACCGAGTAATTCTAATTTTTCCTATTTTGAGCCTTAAACTCTATGTTGAGAGATAAAAGTAATCCAACTAATTTTAAGGCCCATAGATGATTTACATGCATCAATAGCCTATTACAATTTAAAATTCAATGCCCATCATGGGAGAAAATTTTCAATTCCGCCAAATATGAATTTAGAGGCCTTAGTTTCCTCCTAGGCTCCCAATTTTTACAAATTCATATAAATTCAAATGATACAATTTAATTTCAAAGTCCATAATTAGAATAAGGCCCCAATGTTCTTAAATATAAATTTAGAAGCTTTAGACCTCTTCCTAGGCTCACAATCATGAAATTAATTCAAAATTCAAATAATTACGTGAATCTAATTTATAAATCCATCTTGGGCTAAATCTAATTTTCGTGGGTATAGACCTACAAATCTTAGATTCACCTAGTATTTCAACAATTTGTAATTCAAAATTTCTACACAAGCTATTCAATGATTTTTCACATAATTCAAAATAATACTCAATTCACATACTAGTTGAGAAGTAGAGGTGATATAGAGATACAAATTAATTAACAATTCTATTTGATTCAATTGAATTTAGGAAAGTAAGAATTGTACCTTACTAGCTTGAGGATAAGACTCCTCTTATTAATTTATAATTAGTATTTTCAAAATACTTAATTATAAATATTAAGTTATTTAATTTATTAAAACACTATAGTATAAATTAAATATCATTATGTCGACCACTTCTAAAATAAATATTTCTCTTTTATGATGTGACCTTTTAGGTTCTTCATATTAAACCGGTTGTAGAATAAATGAATTAAAACCATTCTAATATTATCGATTATGAATTAAAATCCTTTAATTCAAAATGAAAAATATATATGATGAATAAAAAAATGTCTTTAAATAAAACTTTTAATAATAAACGAATAAGATTACAAAGTATATACTTATCACATCAAATGTGATTAACTTGAGGGCATACTACTTTCAATCTCTCACTTGCACTAAAGTCAATTGCCCTTAGTATCTAATACCCATCTTATCTAAGTAGCGATCGTTCGAATTGCTAAGAAAATGTTTTAGTTAATGAATCTATACTATTGTTCTGAGAGTCTACCATCTATATGGTGTCACCTTCTCTTTTAACAATTCCTTTAATCAAATGAAAGTGCTGCAACACATATTTGGATTTCATATGAGACTTAGGTTCTTTGGCCAATTAAACTCCTTTAATACTAAGAACCATTCTAAGTTCTGTAATGAACTTGTTCATCCAAACAATCTCCTTTGTAGTTTCATTTATAACTATATACTATGTATTTGTCACTAAGAAAGCAACTTTTTGCTACTTGAAATTTTTTCAACTCATTATACCACTGTTCAAGGTAATCATATAACCTGAAATGAATTTACTATTGTCTTGAGTCTTTAATACTCATACCTCATCGTATGTTACTAAATCATTATTTACTATGATGCATACCTCATCATCATCTATAATGAATTCATACCTTTCAGGCATCTTTGGTACTATTCCAGATTTATGAATGGGTTGTGATACATTTGGTTTTTCTACTTGTGCTAGTTCCTTCACCTTATCTGTAGTGTTTTGTAATTTTTGAACTTTTTCAAGATTTATCTTACTCCCACTGATCTCTTCAAGGATAAACTTATTTTTCAATAAGGCAGCGTGTTTCACCAAACACCTTTCTAATCAGTAGGATTATATAATTAAAGAAAGTAGTATGCATACAAGTCAATCATATTTGATATGATGCAGTATGTACTTTGTAATCTTATTCATTTATTAATACAAATTTATTTATACAAAAATATTTTCTTTATCCATATTTAATAGATGACATTAATTGTGATAAACTCATAGTTGTTGAGCAATGCTTTTAGAATCATGATGATGATCATGCTAATGAGATCTAAATTCAAGATAGCTCAAAACTAAAATTATTCCTAATCGTGGGATTACTAAAATAGGGATTCGTAAATTCGGATAGATTAGTACATAATATGTTTGCTCTAATAAGAGGATGATTAATCTCATAATTATTTGTGTAAAGACACTAAATCAAATATGTAGGTGCTTATTAGAGAATAAGTTCACTGAACGTGACTCGCTCAAGAAATACCTAATGGAGTCTTACTTGCCTGTCAATAGAAATTTCTTTTGTGATAGTATCTGTGACGCCCCCAAATCTAGGCCTACATAACCCAATTTGAGACACTATAAAATACACGATTTCTAATACAAACAGTACATAGAACAGAAATACAGAACTCAATGATACACAACTAAGTCTTCACTATTATTGTCACACTATATATAACATGTGAAGACTACAATAGCTATCTCTCAGACCGTCGCTCCAATCCCTTGCTAGACCCAACTATTCTCTCATTTTCTGAAAAACAATGGAACAAAAGAAAGGGTGAGCTCAAATAGTCCATTAAGAAAATATCATGACTAAGATAATGACAAATAAATTATCATTAGCCTTCAACAGTTGAGTTCTTAATTGAATATAATAGACAATAAGTTTTATATCAAGAACTGCAGTTAAATTCTTGATAAAGTTTAGATCAACGATAGCAGTGGAATGAGCAATCCATTACAAAATAATGTAGACTATGATGTTCACTCGCTTATCTTTTTAGAAAAAATATCATCTACTTTTATCATCTGAAACACCACTGGTCATGATGATACAAATTCACAGTTCCTGGTCATAATCATGCAAGTCAACAGTTCATCTTTGCACTACGGGCCAAAGATATTCAATATATCACCAACGGTCATGATTATACCAGTATTCAGCCTTTGGTCATAATCATACCAAACAACAGTTCTTCTTTGCCCCCGACCAAAGAGAACATTCACCACGTGCCCTATGGTTCTCGTTCCTATGGTTGTTGTCATTTCTCTCTTTACGATGATCATTGACTCTTGGCTGAAATTTTTCATCTGTTTGCTCTACCCTTTGAGCCCTATCGACAACATCTGAATACAAACTAAATTTATGAGAGCTAAGTTGTTGATGAATTTCGAATCTTAAACCTCGTAAGAACATCCGACTCATCCGTGCTTCGTCATCCACTAGATGGGTCACAAAACGAGATAGTTCGGCAAACTTAGCTTCATATTCTGAGACTTACATATTTCCTTGCTCTAGCTTTACGAAATCCACCTCCTTCATATGGCGGATGCTTTCTGAAAAGTACTTTTCGTTGAATAGCTCTTGGAATTCCAGCCAAGACATTTCGAGAGTCGAATGATGGATGTGTTTTATCGCCTCCCACCAATGGTCTGCCTCCCCTCGAAACATAAAGGTGGTAAATGACACCTTCTGATTATCTACACATCGCATGACATCAAGTATTTTTGTCATCTGCTTCAACCACGCCTCCGCTTTGAGTGGTTCAGGTTTTCTAAAAATTCAAGTGGTTCCAACTCTTTGAATTGTTTAACGGTGACAATCCTTGAATTATCAGCGTTTTCACCATTATGACCTCCCCTCGGCTGATTTTGGATAAATTGCATTAAGTTTCTCAAGAAACCATCCTGATTTGCATGATCACCAACATTATTTTCTGAAGTTGTAGGATGATTGTTTGTAGCTTCCTGATTCTGAGCTACATTCATCTCAAGCAGTGGATAATTTATTCCCTGATTTTCAGAAGCCATTCTTAACTGCGGTCATAAAATAAAGGTTAGTTAAACTAACTCGTCACTTCTTGTCCCCACTTTCAAGCCAACTTATTAGATAACAAAATTTTATTTATGTAGGACACACTAGTGACGTAATCTATTCGTCTTTCTCCTCCTACTTCTACCCCATATTTCCATTAAAGATCACATCCCTAATCTTGGATACCAAATGTGACGCCCCCAAATCTAGGCCTACATAGCCCAATTTGAGACGCCATAAAATACACGATTTCTAATACAAGCAGTACATAGAACAAAAATACAGAACTCAATGATACACAACTAACTCTTCACTATTATTACCACATTATATACAACATGTGAAGACTACAATAGCTATCTCTCAGACCGTCACTCCATTCCCCTGCTAGACCCAACTATTCTCTCGTTTTTTGAAAAACAATGAAACAAAAGAAAGGGTGAGCTCAAATAGCCCAGTAAGAAAATACCATGACTAAGATAATGACAAATAAATTATCATTAGGCTTCAACAGTTGAGTTCTTAACTGAATATAATAGACAATAAGTTTTATATCAAGAACTGTAGTTAAATTCTTGAATAAAGATCAGATCAATGATAGCAGTGGAATGAGCAATCCATTAGAAAATAATATAGACTATAATATCCACTCGCTTCTCTTTTTAGGAAAAATATCATCAACTTTTATCATCTGAAACACCACTGGTCATGATGATACAAATTCACAGTTCCTGGTCATAATCATGCAAGTCAACAGTTCATCTTTGCACTACGGGCCAAAGATATTCAATATATCACCAACGGTCATGATTATACCAGTATTCAGCCTTTGGTCATCATCATACCAAACAACAGTTCTTTTTGCCCCCGACCAAAGAGAACATTCACCACGTGCCCTAAAAGACACAACAATTATATCGCCTTTATCCTATCATCAGTGCCCCAGGCCATAAATATTCACAACAACATGGTTCTTGATGATTACAATAACAATAGTGATATAGATAATGAGTCAAAAGAAACAGTATGATCAATAAATATCGAAAGTTTATGATCTTTCTTTGTGCAGATTCAAATAATGTCCAAATTGTCAACATGATGTGGACTTAAATTCAATAATGATATTCAAGATCCACAGTTTAGAATAACGGTTAAGGTTCAATAAAAAGATCTAAAAAAATAGGAAGGCTCAATTGAAATGATATTAGATGAAGCACAAACTATTAAAGAATATGTAATAATTTCAGAAAACTTTACCAATAAGAGACAAATACGAAGAGTAATTCACCAAACATGCGGTAGTCCGCGTAGTCAGGTTATTCTCATAAATTAATAAGGAATGAATATGAAAGGTTATTCACCAAATATGCGGTAGTCCGCGTAGTCAGGTTATTCCCACAAATTAATAAGGAATGAATACGAAAGGTTATTCACCAAACATGCGGTAGTCTGCGTAGTCAGGTTATTCCCACAAATGAATAAGAAAGGTTTTTCACCAAACATGCGGTAGTCCGCGTAGTCAGGTTATTCGCACAAATTAATATGGAAATAAATGACACATCTTACGAGTAAGGAAGAAACGATATTATTTTTGAGAATCAAAGAATAATAATCCTTTACCGCAGTAACTTTGAATAGTGGAAGATGAAAAAGATGGAATCCCTTACCTTAACATGTGACTGGATATGAAGTTGATCAACCTATATTTTTATAATTTAATTAGTAACTACCATATATAATTTCATGGTGTGTACCAATTCGTATGAAATCATCAAAAGTGATTTAATAGAATAAAGTAGAATAACTTCAATATAGTTTTTGAAGAAGATAGTATTTCAAAATAAATCTTCCAAATGAAGCTTTTCAAAATGAATCTTCTAAAGGAAGAGTTTTCTAAAGGAAGATTTATAAACACCGTGTGATGTGTGTGGTTACTTATATAACTTTTTAAAAAAAAACCTACTTGGTCAGTACTCGTACACTTACAGATCTTCACAAATACTCAAGATGACTTTAGCACACTCAAAGAGAACTTATACAAAGAAATATTTGGAGAGTGAAAGAGAGAATATGCAAGGAAGTTTTTATGAAAAATCCTTAAGTTAAGGCCTCTATTTATAGCCAAAAATCTTATTATAAGCAAGATTTCCTAACTTAATCCAAACCGTATATTTCAAGATAATGTTTAATCTATATCACTCATTTCATCTTTTAAGATTTTCTTAATTTAAACCATTCATTTAAAGATCATTTTTAATCTATACCACTCATTTCATCTTTTAAGATTTCTTAATCTAAACCATTTATTTAAAGACCATCTTTAATCTATACCACTTATTTCATCTTTTAGCATTTTCTTAATCTAAACCATTCATTTAAAGATTATCTATAATCTATACCACTCATTTCATCTTTTAAGATTTTTTTAATCTAAACCATTCAAATTACTTTATATATAAAACAACTAACTTTATATAAATCAATTAACTTTATATATAAAAATAAATAACTTTATATAATTTAATATAATAAAAAAAAAATAACTTTATCAATTCAATTATTCAATAATAATTCATAATTACTCATTATTATGACTGATTGTTATAAATGCAGTGTAGTTGACTTTCTGAGTTAGATAAGTAGAGAAATTAACTAATAATAGAATACAACAGTTTAATCAACATCATAAAAGAGATAACAATAATGCTGCAAATAAATAAGCACGTTACTGTCTAATGACAATTATTGATTCATTAATGTGAATTACTGTGCATATGCTGCTGTGACAATTATCAGCTCAATAATATAAATTATTATACATGTGACAATTATTTCTTCAATAAAGTCAATATAGTACAATAGCCATTTTATCAGTTCAATAATATGAAATATTGTGCAATACCGTGTGCTACTGTACAATACTGTGTGCTACTATGCAATACCGTATGTTACTATTCTTTTACCACCGGTTATTTTAACAGTTAAAAGTGATAGTACCGTTGACTATATTTATTTAGAAATGTTACGTATATCGCTTTCTAAATTCGACAATAATTCGTTGTGGGGGTCCACCAATATTTGGTTATTTCGGCGCTGTCGTACGAATCGAATATTCCCCAACAAAACGAATATTCTCCGACAAGATAAAATTTGTATAAACATTTCTTAATTTTTACTTTTGTCAATTTATTCATTTACCGTTTTCAGAAGAAAATATATAAAGAAAAATTTAATTTGTATTTCATAAAAGTCGGGGTCTTACAGTATCTTGAGATCATTTTATAGTATCTTGTGTATGATGAATTATATTTTGACATATTCCTTAAAACCTTTGGGGTGTATCAAAGGGTATGTTCGGGTATAATAAGTTGTACACAGAGATAAGTGAATGATAAATAAAGAATCTACCACTTCTAGTAAAAGAATAGAATGTCTCATGTGATTCGATAAATGATAACTCAGTAGTCCTTGGCCAAGACATAATGAAAATTAGAAAAGTAGTTTCTAATTTATATTAATTAGAGGTTTTTATTTGAGAATCAAAATACATATAATCAAATAAAATAAGACTTCATAATAATGCTATGTCTTATATTTGATTGGGACATTGTGAGGTAGAATGATTGAATTGTATGGTAACTATTCGCTAAATAGGTTCTTTTATAATTAAATGTTAAAATCTATATTATCTGAAAAATCGTTGATTACTAAGGGAGTTTACCCTTATTGTGGAATAAATATTATTTATTTAAATAAATTAAATAGTTTAATTTATTTATATAAATAAGATTAGAATATTTTTAATTTATTTATTTTATAACCGGCTTAATATAGAGAACTTAAAGGGTCACACTGCCAAATTTTTATTTTATTTTAAAATTAAATAGCATAATCTTTATAATGAATTAAGTATATTTAATTTATACTATGGGGATATAATAACTTAAATAACTTAATATTTATTATTTAATATTTTGAAAATATTAATTATAAATGAATAAGAGAAGTCTTATTATTATTATTATTATTATTATTATTATTATTATTATTATTATTATTATTATTATTATTATTATTTAGTTCATAAATGGTTTAGGAATTGTAATTGTAATATTAAATTAATTAGTTCCTAATTAGATTAGGAGTTTAATTAAAAACTCTATTCCTAAATGTGTTAGGAGGGTTGGTTATATCTATAGATAAGAGGGGTCTTATTATGTATAGATGTTACATACACTTTCATAAGTTTTTGGGAGAGTACTCACAAGTTCTCTAGATCTAAGAAATTAGAAGAAAGAGAAAATTAGGGTTTGTCATCACCTACTTCTTGAATCTTTATTCTTCCTTGGTGGATCACCTCTAGAGGCCAAACACTTGGGTGACTAACGTTGATCAAAAGAATCTAATCGGTAGAATTCAAAGAGAACACAAAGAAATTAGAGTTGAACACGTACCTGTGGAAAGCTAGTATCTACAAGGGTATAATTCTCTATCTTCTTATTGTTAATTAATAATTTTGCATAAAGATCGATCACGATTATGGTTTGTAAAATTTTCAATACTGATTTTGCCATACTTCCGCTATTATTGTGTAATTTGATTGTATGTTCATTAACATTACAAATTAACAGTGGCATCAAAAGCCAAACTTTATGTAAATTATTAATTGTCTTAATTCTATATATGTATGGGTATGTGTTTAGAACAATTTAATTGGGCATACATGTTGTATAAAATCATGGGTTTTTGAAAACAATTGCAAATGTCATATTTTTTATGAACAAAGAATCAAAACCGCAAAAAATGGATTCGGGGCTGAACGTCGGGGCACTTAGAATTCTGTTTTGAATGTCGGGGCGATCAAAGTAGAATTTTTCTTGTTTTCTTTTTTTTCTTTTTTTTTTTGCAGTTTTTCAAAAATTTTAAAAATAAGGGGTTATTTTACATGGTTTTATAATTAAAATAAAGAGTTATTTTAAACTTGAAATTGGATATCAAGCAACTTTAAATTACCCGTTAAATGATATCAATGTATATATGGAATGATTTATTTTCATGAGATGAATATTATTTATTGATAAATATGTTGATATATATGATGATAAATAGGATTAATTATGGACTATTGACCAATGTGTGATTGAATTTATTTTGTGGATGCATGAATGAATGTGTTTTATAACTGGAGTCTACGCACCTCGTCTTTCTAATTTTTCTTGTGTTTAATTTTATCTACCTCCTATGTACTTTCTCTTGACTGCTGATTAAGGTTTCTATTTAATATAAATAGTTTAGTTTGTAATAGAATTAGTTATAATTATTTTGAAGAATTAAAGTCAAGAAGCGCTTAAAGACCCATTTGTAATAGAGCCCGGGTTTAAATGTAGTAGTTATATTTAATTTTACTCTTGTACCCTAGGTTTGGCCTTTTGGTTCACTTGGTGGCTCTAGTGAACCAAACTAGAATAAAAGTTCATAATCAATTCAAGTAAAATATAGTATTCTATATGTACATGCTAAATATATGTGTATTATATATTATCAAAAATAATTCGCATGTTAAATAATATGACGTGTATTATATATATATATATATATATATATATATATATATATATATATATATATATATATATATATATATATATATATATATATGTGCATGCACGTTAAACAAGATGAGACAATTAATAACAAACCTCTCAAAGAAAATTATATTAAGTTGTAATATTCAAACATAGTTGGAATATCGGACGTCGCCTTCTAGCATGATAAAACGATATATTATCAAATAATCAATATAAGTTTATTATGCACACACAAGGCTTATATCGATTATTTGAGATGTCGTTTTATTACATTGGATGCTTACAAAAGAATTGAACACTACTGTTTTGTTGTGCACACACAATGACAGTATATTTCTCTTCACTTATATGAAAGTGCTAGGTCATACTTAACTTAGATAATTTTAATTTGGATGCCCACACACATGATCATAATAATCTAAGAGGCAAAATACAAAGAGTTATATGTTGATGTAATTGACAAGGAGTTATCTATCTATTGAATAAACTATAGTTTGTTGTGCACACACAAGGCTATACTTATGTCGATAGAATCCTTCTCACTAGCAAATCTTTAATAAGATTTGTCAAACTATATAAAGAATGTAATATAGTTTAATGAAAAATAGTGGGAGATACCAATTTAAATAAAGACCTAATTTATTTTGATAATTAATGAAATGAATGTTTGCTAAAATGTTATCTATTTTTCACGTGCAGAATTTTACAAATGTCAAACTCCCTATCACTATATAGCATACTTGATGCTAACAAACTGATCGAACCGAATTACATGGACTATTTAAGAAATTTGAGAATTGTTCTCACTGCTGAAAAGCTTTCCTATGTCCTAAATTCGTATGTCCCTGCAACTGCTACGGTAAATGCCTCTGAGGAAGAAGTTGTTACTTTTAAGAAGTGGCAAGATGATGCAGTTATGACTCAATGCATCATGCTCGCATCCATGAGTAACGAGCTTCAGCGTCAGCACGAAAGGATGGATGCTCCTACTATACTACTGTACCTTAAAGAACTTTATGGTGAGCAAAATAGGACTACTAGATATCAGATATCTAAGGAGTTCTTCCGATCTCGGATGACCGAGGGCACTATCGTTGAGACTCATGTCCTCAAGATGATCAATCTGATTGAACAATTTGGACAATTAGGGTTTGTGATGGATGGGGAGTTAAGCCAATATCTGATCTTGCAGCCACTCCTGGACACTTTCTCATAATTTATTATGAATTTTCACATAAATAAGTTGGACATCAACATGCCTGAGTTACTGAATATGTTAAAAATTGTGGAGGGTCACTTCCCATCTAAGAAGAACCAAGTCTTGTTAGTAGATGATTCTTCCAAGAAAAAGAAAGAGGCCTAAGGGAATTTCTCAAAAGAAGAATTCCAAGAAGGCTAAGGGCAAGGTAAAAGTAAAAGATAATAAGAAGGCAGATCCAGATAGCAAAGGAATGTGCTTCCATTGCAACAAACCGGGTCATTGAAAAAGAAACTGCAAGGAGTATATTACAAGTTTAAAGTAGAAAAAGCTTGGAGAAACTTCAACTTTAGATCAATGTTTGTTCATGATTGAAATAAATCTTTTTGTAAGTCAAAGTTCTACTTGGATATTAAATATTGGTTATGGTTCTCACATATGTAATACCATGCACGGACTAAGCAAAAGTAGAAAACTAAATAAAGATGAAGTCGTCCTGTGTGTGAGAAATGGAGCAAAAGTTCCTGTATTAGCCGTATGAACTTATTGTTTAGTACTGCCTTCAAGCAAATCCATTTATTTAAATAATTGTTATTATGTTTCAGTACTTATTAGAAACATTATTTCTATTCTTATATTGGACAAGGATGGTTTTCATATTATAATAAAGAATAATAGTTGTTCTATTTATAATAATAATGTTCTGTATGATACTGGTAAATTGCACAATGGACTTTACTTACTTGACTTACATGAAAATATATTACAAATTAAATAAACTAAGAAAATAAAAAGGGATAATATAAATTATACCTTTTATATGACATTGTAGACTTGGTCATATTAATGAAACTAGATTAAACAAGTTGTATAAAGATGAACTTTTAGAGTTATCTAATTATGAATTATATCCAACTTGTGAATCTTGTCACGTGAAAAAAATAACCAAATCTCCTTTTAGTGAAAAAAGAGAAAGAGTTATAGAGTTGTTAGAGTTAGTACACACAGATGTATATGGATCTATGACAACACATGCACGAGGAGGGTTTTCATATTTTATTACTTTCATCGATGATCATTCAAGATTCGAATACTTGTATTTGATGAAATACAAGTTTGAATCGTTTGACAAATTCAAAGAATTCAGAAGTGAAGTAGAGAAACAAACTGACAAGAGTATTAAGATTTTTTGATCGAATTGAGGAGGTGGATGATGACTGGTTTTTATACCTATTTATTTAATACCTTTGAACTTGATTATATTGTGAATTGTTTAGCATTTTAGTTAGTTTTATATGTTTTTCTGTTATTATTGTAAAATATGATGTAATATTAGCTTTATGTGTGTTATTTATATTTTAGGTAATTTATATTATTTCTATATATTTTATTTATTCTAATTTGATATTTGTAAGAAAATATAGCTAGAAGGGCATTTTGGTAAAATTTGTACAGAGGCCACCGCCGCAGCGGTGCCCTGCTACTGCCACAGTGGTAGTGCAATGCAGAATCCAACAACAGGTTTCACCATCGCGGCGCTCCACACCACCGCCACGGTGCCCAAAGTTTCTGCCTTGAAAAATTAATACTACCGCCGCAGCACTCCCCTGCTACTGTTTCGGCAGTGGTACTATTCATAATCGACATATTCAGTTTTAAAGTCCATTTTCCAGCCCTAAACCATATATCTTTCATTCATTTTTCCTTTTGAGGGCTGAGAGAGGTGATTCTTGGGAGAGAGGAGAGGAGGAAAGGTGGTTTCCTTCATGGAAAACTATCCAACCTTTGATTATTGAACCCTAAATCTCCTATTTTTGGAATAAGAATAATGAAGAAGATGAAGAGCAAGCAATGAGCTATCAATAGAAGCCATGGATGGATAGAGGAGGAAGATTGGAACTGGGATGACAACTAGTTTGTTTTCCTTTTCTCTTATTCATCTTTATATTTCATTATATTGAATTTCTTGTGGATTATGTAATGAATATTGGCTATACTTCTCTCATTGAATCTATGTATTATTTTGGAACCTAAATAGTTGTTTGAATTGATTTTCTCTCTCTTGATTGGCACCATATGGATTGGATTAGCATATTTTGTTCGTGATATGTATTGATTGATTGGTTAATCTATTAGTGGGGATTCCTATATGAAATTGACAAATGGAGTATAGGATTGACTTAAATGTGATAACATGTGATTGTGCTACTCTACATAGTTGGTATGCATGATTTGCGTCTTGGATAGGAATATACATGTATGCCATATGTAACCAATTAAGAACTTGTGCTTCAAACCCTTGTTTAATGTTAATTCTCATAGAAATATAGTGGATTATTTAGACTTGGGTATGCTTGTATTGCTATTGACAGAGGCGTATAAGTACTGTAGTGTTCTTGGTTAACTATTCTGTGGTTGAGGCCATATGAGTGGGTTGTCATGTTTTGTGTTGATTGTTAATTATTTGACTTTGTAATCACTTTGGTACATTGCATGAAATTGGAAGATGGATTATAAGTTTGGGCCTGAATATGTTAACATGTGTTAGGTTATTTGTTCTTAGGAGCATATGCATGATTTGCTTGTAGGATAGACATATACCTATGTGTCGCGTGTAGCCAATGTGAGAATCTGTGCTTAAAAACTCTATTTGTGTTAGTTCTCATAGAAATATAGTGAATTATCTTGCTTGGGTTGTTCTTGTCTAAATTCTGTTGAATAGGATAGGTTTGGATGGGATATGCTTATTTGGCTATCGAAAGATGCCCATAAGTACTATCGTATTCTCGGTTGATAATTCGTCGTGACCGTATAACTGGGAGAGAGTTAAGAGATAAAAATGGCATGTTGGGGGACATTGCAGACTTATATTCACCTATCTTAATTGCTTTCTAGTTTAATTGATAAATTTACGTTATGTCCATTTAGATTTCCCTTTCTTCCATTCAATCAACTGTTTGAGCTAAGATTGACTCGATGCAATTGGTATTTGAAACTCGTTAGAACTAATTCTTCGTGGGATCGACTTTTACTTTCACTTATTACTTGTTGACCATGTATGCTTGCACGTTATTCATTCAAACGAATTCGAGATCGGAATCTAACTAATAAATAAAATATAAATAAATAGTTTCGATTTCGACCAACAAATTACTGAATCATTATTTACTATGATGCGTACCTCATCGTCATCTATAATGAATCCATACATTTCAGGCATCTTTGGTACTATTCCAGATTTATGAATGAGTTGTGATACATTTGGTTTTTCTACTTGTGCTGGTTCCTTCACCTTATCTGTAGTGTTTTGTGGTTTTTGAACTTTTTCAATATTTATCTTACTCCCACTGATATCTTCAAGGATAAACTTATTTTCCAATAAGGCGGCGTGTTTCTCCAAACACCTTTTTAATCATTAGGATTATATAATTAATGAAAGTAGTATGCACACAAGCCAATCATATTTGATATGTTGTAGCATGTACTTTGTAATCTTATTTATTTATTTATTAATACAAGTTTATTTATACAAAGACATTTTATTTATCCATATTTAATAGATGACATTAATTATGATAAACCCATAGTTGTTGAGCAATGCTTTTGGAATCATGATGATGATCATGCTAATAAGATCTAAATTGAAGATAGCTCAAAACTAAAATTGTTCTTAATCGTGGGATTACTAAAATAGAGATTAGTGAATCCAGATAGATTAGTACATATTATGCTTGCCCTTATAAAGAGGATGATTGATCTCATAATCATTTGTGTGGAGACACTAAAGCAAGTGTGTAGGTGCTTATTAGAGAATAAGTTCACTAAATGTGACTCGCTCAACGAACACTTAATGAATTCTTACTTGCTTGTCAATCGGAGTTCCTTTTGTGATAGTAGTACAAATAATCTTTGAACTTGAGATCATCATAGTATCTTGTGTATGATGAATTATATTTTGACATATTCCTTATAACCTTTAGGGTGTATCAAAGGATATGTTCGGGTATAATAAGTTGTACATAGAGATAAGTGAATGATCAACAAAGAATCTAACTCTTCTAGTAAAAGAAGAGAATGTCCTATGTGATTCGATAAATGACAACTCAGTAGTTCTTGGCTAAGACATATTGAAAATTAGAAAGTAACTTCTAATTTATAGTAATTAGAGTTTTTCATTTGATAATCGAAATGCATATAATCAAATAAAATAAGACTTGATAGTAATACCATGTCTTATATTTGATTGGGACATTGTGAGATAGAATGATTGAATTGTACGATAACTATTCGCTGAATAGGTTCTTTTTGTGATTAAATGTTAAAATCTATATTATCTGAAAAGTCGTTAATCGCTAAAGGGGCTTACCCTTATTGTGGAATAAATATTATTTATTTAAATAAATTAAATAGTTCAATTTATTTATATAAATAAGATTAGAATATTTCTAATTAATTTATTCTATAATCGGTTTAATATGAAAAATCTAAAGGGTCACACCACAAAAGGAAAATAATTATTTAAGAAGTAAATGACATAATCGTAATAATAAATTAAGTATATTTATTTTATACTATGGGGATAGAATAAATTAAATAACTTAATATTTATTATTTAGTATTTTGGAAATACTAATTATAAATTAATAAGAGGAGTCGTATTATTATTATTATTATTATTATTATTATTATTATTATTATTATTATTATTATTATTATTATTATTATTATTATTATTATTATTATTATTTAGTTCCTAAATTGTAATTATTATATTAAATTAATTAGTTCCTAATTAGATGTTAGGAGGGTTGACTATATCTATAAATAAGAGTAGTCTTATTATGTATAAAGGTTACATAAACTTCCATAAGTTTTTGGAAGAGTACTTATAAATTCTCTAAATCTATGAAATTAGAATAGAGAGAAAACTAGGATTTGTCATCACTCACTTCTTGAATTTTTATTCTTTTTTGGTGGATCACCTCTAGAGGCGAAACACTTGGGTGGCTAATATTGATCAAAGGAATCTAAACGGTGGAATTCAAGGAGAACACGAAGAAATTGTGCATAAAGGTCGATCCTAGTTATAGTTTGTAATATTTTAAATACTGATTTTACCATGCTTCCACTGCTATTTTGTAATTTGATTCCATGTTTATGGATATTACAAATCATTAATTAATACCCTAAACATTCTTTAGGATATCTCACAAATTTGCACTTGTAGGATCTTGTCCAAAATTTATCTTTTTAAACCTTTTGACATAAGTTGGACAATTTCAAATCTCAACATACTTAAGATTTGGTTAAGTATTCATTATGAGAAAATAGTATTTCTTTCAAGACTGGAACATAGTAACAACTTACTAACTTAAAAGACTTGCCCGTAGGCAATGTTAAACTATAAGTTCTTATGGTTAATGCAACAACCTTTGCTCCATTCCCCGCGCACAAGATTAATTATCATTTATTTAGCCTTCTATTTCTGCTTAGTCTCTACAACGACTTGTATATGTGAGACCAACAGCCAGTATTTAATACCCAAGTAGAACTTTGACTTAAAAAAATTCTATTTCATTATGAACAAATCTATATCTGTAGTAAAAGTTTCACCAAACTTTTTCTACTTAACCACTGCAAGATACTCCTTACAGTTTCTTTTTCAGTTTCTCGACTTATCGCAATGAAAGCAAACTCCTTTGTCCTCGGGATCACTTTTATTTATATCATTTGTTTAGTACATTTCTTTTGCCTTCTATCTTTTTCTGATTTCTCAAAAACACCTTTGACCCTCTTCCTCCACTTGGAAGATTCATCTACCAGTAAAGACTTGGTCTTTCATGGAAGGAAAGTGACTATCAATAGTTTTCAACATGTTAAGCAAATAAGGCAAGTTGACATCTAGCTTATTCATGTTAAAGTTCACAACAATTGTCAAAAGGAGTCAGTGAGTGATTGCAAGATCAAATCTTGACTCAACACTTTGTTCATGACAAAACCCAATTATCTCAATTGGTCATCTTTAAGACATGTATCTATACTGTAATGACATTGATCATTTTAGATCGGGAGAGCTTCTTAGATATCTTATATCTAGTTGACTTACTTTGCTCACCATACATCTCATAAAGGTATAACAATATAGTAGGCGCGTCTATTTTCTCGTGTTGACGCTATAACTCGGTACTCATGGATGCGAGCATAATGCAATGAGCCAACTTTGTATCATCTTGCCACTTCTTAAAGTAGCAATCTCTTTCTCAGAGGCATTGTCTGCAACGTTTGCAGGAATTGGCAAATTAAGAACATTTACAAGCTTTTCAGTATTGAGAACTATTCTCAAATTTCTTTAACCAATCCGAATAATTCGGTTCGATTAATTTGTTAGCATTCAATATACTATCAGTGTTAGTGAACTAGGCATAGCAAAAAAAATTGAGTGAATATTAATAACAACATTAACATGTATTCATTTTATTAATCACTAAGTTAATTAGGTCTTTATTCAAAATGGTGTCTTCCACTATTTTTATCAAACTATATTACCCTCACTATATAGTTCAACAAATCTAGTTAAAGATCTGCTAATGAGATAAATATCCTATCAACATAAGTATAGTCTTGTGTGTGCACAATAAACTATAGTTTATTCAATAGATAGACAACTCGTTATTAATTACATCACCTTATAACTCATTTTATTTTGCCTCGTAGATTATTATGATCAAGTGTGTACACATAAGAATCAAAATTATCTAAGTTAAATATGACCTAACATTCCATATAAGTGAAGAGAAAAATATTGTTCTTATGTGTACACAACAAAATAGTATTGTTCAATTCCTTATAAACATCTAATGTAATAAAATCAACATCTTAAATATTTAATACAAACCTTCTGTGTGCACAACAAACTCATATTAAACATTTAATACTCTATTACTTTATCATGCTAGAAGACAACATTCGATATTCTTAATATCTTTGAACATTACAACTTAATATATTTTACCTTGAGGGGTTTGTTATTAATTGTCTCATCTTGTTTAGCGCGTATGCACACATGTATATAAAATACGCGTCATATTATTTAACATAAGAAATATGTTTGATAATATATATATATATATATAATAAGCATGCTCATATAGAATACTAAATTCTTTCTTCAAGTGTTCCTTGCTCTTCAACTCCAATTCTTCAAATAACTCTATTTAATCCTATTACAATCTATTTTCATAAAACAAAAACATTGATTAACAGTTAAGGGGAGGTACATAGGAGAGAGATATAATTTTTAACAGAAAATTTTAGAAAGCCGAGATACGCAGACCTCATTTATTTAAATACATTCATTCAAGCATCCATTTAAAATAAATCCAATTATAAGTTTAAAATAAACTCTTTATTTTAATTATAAAATCTTCCAAAATAAACCCTTTATTATAATTTTTAAAAAATTAAACAAAAATCAATAAAGATATAACTGGCAATTCTACAGTTCAGGGCCCTAGCCTAGAAGATAGTTCAAACTGGAGCCCCGACCCTTAAAAAGCCTATATCCCGTGGCCCCAGCCCTGTGTCGTAGATTCCAAACCTACGACTTTCTGCAGTTCCCGATTTTGCTTGTTTTTCAACCAAAACATGATTTTTTTACTTGTTTTCAAAACTCATGATTTTATATAATAAATTATACACAATAAATTATTTTAAACACATACCTATACATATAAGAAATCAAAACAATTAATAATTTACATAAATTTGGCTGTTGATGCCACTGTTGGTTTGCAAAAACTATACATACATATAATCAAATTGTATAACACAACGGAAACAGACATAAATCATATTTAAAAATTTTCTACAAACTAAATTTCAGGATCTTTCTTATGTGATACTTATTAATTGAGGAAGGACAAAAGATTATACTTTTGTAGATTCAACTCTGGAACAACTACGAATTCACCTCCCTTGATTCTTCGCGTTCATCTTCAAAATCATCGATTAGAATCTACGAATCAACATTAGTTATCCAAGAGTGTAACCTCTAAAGGTGATCCACCAAGAGATAATATAGACTGAAGAAGTAGATTTAAGTTTCTCCAAACCTTGGGAGGCTAGCTCTAAGTTTTTCTCTCTTCTAGTTCTTTAGATTATAGAAAAAATGTGAAGTATTCTTCAATACTTATAAAAAGTGAGTGACCCCGATCCATAATAAGATCCCTCTTATTTATAGATTTGTTCAACCCTCCTAAACTCTTTAGGAGTAGGGTTTTAATTTAACTTCTAATCTAATTAGGAACTAAATTAATTATTATAATAATTATAATTTCTAAACCATTTAGGTACTTAATTATTTATAATAATAATACTACTTATTAATTAATTTCTAAACTATTTAGGAACTAAATAATAATAATAATAATAATAATAATAATAATAATAATAATAAGACTCCTCTTATTAATTTATAATTAGTATTTTCTAAATACTTAATTATAAATTGTAAGCTATTTAATTTATTCTATCATCATAATATAAATTAAATATACTTAATTTATTATTACCATTATGTCATCCACTTCTAAAATAAATATTTCTCTTTTATGGTGTGACCATTTAGATTTTTCATATTAAACCGGTTGTAGAATAAATGAATTAGAACCATTCTAATATTATTTATTATGAATTAAACTCATTTAATTTAATATAAATAAATATATTTATGCCACAATAAGGGTAAGTCCCCTTGGCAATTCATGACTTTATAGATAATATGAATTTCAACATTTGATCACAAAGAACCTATTCCGTGAATAGTTACTGTACAATTCAATTATTCTACCACACAATGTCTCAATCAAATATAAGACGTGAAATTACTATCAAGTCTTATTTTATTTGATCATATGCATTTCAATTCTCAAATGCACAACTCTAATGTAAATTAGAAATTTCTTTCTAATTTTTATTCCACCTTAGCCAAGGATTTCTGAGTTGTCATTTATTGAATTCTATAGGACATTTTCTCCCTTTACTAGAAGTGGTAGATCTTTTGTTGATTATTCACCTACCTTCATGTACAACTTATTATGCCTGAACATATCATTTGTTATACCCGAATATTCTTAAGGAATATGACAAAGTATAACTAATCATATACAAGATACTATGATGATCTCAAGTTCAAGGATCACGTGTACTACTATCACATTAGGAACTCCTATTGACAGACAAGTAAAACTCCATTATGTGTTCCTTAAGCAAGTCAAATTCAGTGAACTTATTCTTCAATAAGCACCTAAATACTTGTTTTAGTGTTTCCACACAAATGATTGTGAAATCAATCATCATCTTCAAAAGAGTAAGCATAGTATGTACTAATTTATCTGGATTCACTAATCTCCATTTTAGTTATCTCACGATTAGGAATATTTTAGTTTTGATCTATCTTGAATTTAAATCTCATTAGCATAATCAACATTATGATTCTAAAAGTATTGCTCCAACACTATGGGTTTATTTATTTAATTAATTCAATCACTTAATCATGAATAAAAAATGCATTTAAATAATACTTTTATTAATAAACGAATAAGATTATAAAGTATATCCTTATCACATTTTCACATTAAATATGATTGGCTTGAGGGCATACTACTTTTATTTTTAAATACTCTTCTCCCTTCCCTTATTTCCAACTCCAGTTGCACTTTAGAACCTGGAATACTTTTCAGAAGTTCTACTACATAAGCCTCTATTCAGATATGAAGGTCCTTGAGAATTCATCCAGAACCATCCTCCTGGCTCTCATGCACTTAAAAAATCTAACATTCACTCTCCATTCTGTCTCAGCATCTTTTTTGAGGTCTTTGATCTTGTAGTCAAGATTTTTAAGAATTTTTTATTTGTAAAGTTTGGCCAAGAACTTTGTTGAAACCCTAGGGTTATTGAAAATCCTATAGCAATTATAGCCTGGGTCTAAAGTCTTTACTGCCGACCCAGGGCTACCATCATCCTTTGACATATACAAGACAAAAGGACACCCCACCTCACACTGGACACTTGTTCTATATGGTTCACTTTTCACATAATCAATGACACTCCCTAGAAATAACATACTTTGCTATGGATTAACCAACTTCAACTGCACCTGAAAATGTCATTCCCAAGCTAAAAAATGGTGTTTGATCATTTACATTGAAGCAGGCACGTTATCTTCTCTCACATGGCACCTCATCCTTGTCAGACCTTCTCTCACTATAATGAGTATCCTCATTATCCTCACCCTCATCTTCATATATAGCATCTTAACTATCATTATTTTAGTAGTATTAGAATTTATGTCATCATTAATCCTACAACTACCTTTATTAATATCTTCCACACCAACCATGCTAGCTTGTGTATTTAACACCATATTAGGATCTGCACTTGTTTCACAAGCTCTATCAATGCAATCAAAAGCATTTAGTACTTCATAAGTAATGGCCAAAATGTTATTTCTTAATATATGAGCATTTATATCATGGTTTTCAAAGAACTCTACGACATCTATGTCTGAATTTATTTTATTAAGAATTTTCCTATTCCCATAGTCATCCTCAACTAAAAAAAGTCATTCATCAATATTAAGTCCAGGTTCTAGAACATAGATATGCTCTGCATTGGCATATTTCAATGTCTTTTTATACGTATTATTAATGGCTATAATAGGCAGGTAATCGACGTTAAAATTCTCACATATATAAACATCTCCTTCTACATAATTCAACACAGGAACCATCACCCATTTTCCCCCATGATATAAATAAATATCAATATGCCCATCAATTCTACCAATCAAGTAAACAACTCACTCAACACATTATTAACCAAACATAACAATCAATTACAAGACAAATGCCAACTCTGAACTATTAAAAATATAATAAACAATAATATACAGGATAACATGTCCCCTAACAGTCAACACCCAACTTAAACATGGACCACATGCAATGACCAAATGACATCTTTTACCCATTAACCCATATAAAATGTCACTAGTCTATGTAATTGATTAATCCAAACAAGAGATTTCAAGAACCTTTGAAAGCACAGAGATTCCTTTCTCTTATTAGTACATTCCTTCGACTTTTTGGCCTCCTTTTTCCACTACAGAATTCGGCTTTCTCCCCTCTTTTTGTCCACTACAGACTCAATCTATCTAATTAAAGCGTCTTAGGGTCCCCCCCTTCCTTCTGGCTGATGTACAAGAATAACGGAAATGACAATTATTAATCACCGTTCGTAGCCCTTTAACTTTTTTTAACCGGGGGGGGGGGGGGGGGGGGGGGACGAGATTGAGCCATGTTTTCAAATGTCAAGGAAGTTTTTTTTAAAAATAATCCAGGGACTAAGTAGGCTCCGGCCAAAAACATCAAGGAAAATTTTGCACCTTTGCCCATTTTGAATAGCCTTGTGTTAGACCAAAACAATCCAATTGTTACCATTTAGAAGGAGTAAAATCTTATTATGGACCAAATCGAGAAGGGTTTTTATAATTTGTTTTATTCCAAAAGTAAATTAATTTTAAGAATAAATTTTGAAAGTAAATATAATGTTTTTATCCTCGTTTTTAAAAAGAAAAGAAAAGAAAAAGAGAGTCTCATTATAATTTTTTGAAGTCAAATTACGATACTCTTTAATTTAAAGTTAATATAAATTCATTTGATTTTATTCAATAAATTTTGACATATTTATAAACTATGTTAAAAGAACTACTAACTACTAAATTAGTAGTTTTTAAAAAAAAAAATTCACATAAATTTTAAATTTTAAATTTTGCATATTTAATTAAAATGAGAACTTTTTTGTGATGGTACAATAATTTGACTACAATTAGACATATGGGATGGAAACGGTCATTTTAAGTTTATATAATAAAAATGTACGAAATTTTATTAAGATGATATATTAAATTAATGTTACAATTGAACTAAATCTTCACTTTTATTGTCACGTTGTTTTATAACATGTGAAAATTACTACAGTTATCACTTAGACATTCACTTCATTCCCCGACTAGTCTCAGTTACACTCTCATTTCCTGAAAAACAAAAAAACAAAAAAAGAGTGAGCTCAAATAGTCTAGTAAAAAAATATTATGCCTAAGATAATGATGAGTAAATTATCATTAGCCTTCAATAGTTGAGCTATTGATAGAATATAATAAACAATAAATTTTAGGTCAATAATAACAGCGAAATAAGCAATCCATTAGAAAAATCATGTAGACTATGATATTCACTAGCTTCTCTTTTTTCAGAAAAATACCATCAATTTTTATTATTTGAAACACCACTGGTCATGATCATAGCAACAATAGTTCTTTTTTTCTCCATACCAAAGAGAGCATTCACCACGTGCCCTAAAAGACACACCACCGTTATATCGCCTTTTTCCTATCATCTGTACCCTATGCCACAGATATTCACAACAACTTGATTCTTGATGATTAGAATAATAACAGAGATATAACTGATGAATAGAATAACAAGATACTTTGTCTAGAGTCAAATAATGTCCAAATTGTCAACATGACGTGGACTCAAATTCAAGAAGGATATTCAATATCTATAATTCAAAATAACGATTGAAGGTCAATAGAAATGTTTAAGTAAATAGGAAGGTTCACGTGGAATGATATTAAATGAAATGTTACCTATTCAGGAAAATATAATAATTTCAAGAAATTTTACCCAACAATACTTACCATAGTAAATTTAAGACTATGAAAGAAAATGATATCTCTTACCTTAACACGTGACTGAATATTGATAAAAATGAGATTGATCAACATATATATATATATATATATATATATATATATATATATATATAAAATTAAATTAGTAACTACCATATATAAAGTTGTTGGTGTGTACCAACTCGTATAAAATCATCAAAAGTGATTTGATAGTAAAAATTTATGTAGTGTACAGAATAAATGATAATAAATTTTATAATAGTTTTTGAAAATAATATTTCAAAAGGATCTTAAAGAGAAAATTTTTCAAAATGAATCTTCTAAAGGAAGATTTATAAACACCGTGTGATATATGTGGTTACTTGACTAACTATTATGAAAAGACTTACTT
Organism: Hedera helix; assembly: GCA_947179155.2. Taxonomy (NCBI): domain Eukaryota; kingdom Viridiplantae; phylum Streptophyta; class Magnoliopsida; order Apiales; family Araliaceae; genus Hedera; species Hedera helix. The sequence continues at coordinate 17,655,525 of OX359275.1, read as the reverse complement.
GAATAATAATTGTATTCTTACTGATCTTCACAAATACTCATGATAACTTAAGTACACTACACTCAGAGAGAACTTACATAAAGTAATATTTAGAGAGTGAAATAAAGAATAAGGAAGGACGTTTACGAAAAATTCTTAAGTTAAGGACTTTATTTATAACCAAAAATCTTATCATAATTCAAAAAAAAATAATTTAATCCAAACTGTATATTTTAAGATAATGTTTAATAAATACCACAAATTTCATCTTTTAAGATTACTTTAATTTAAGCCATTTATTTAAATATCATCTTTAATCTATATCGTTCATTTCAAATTTTATAATTATTACATTATCTTTAATCTATACCATTTATTTCATTTTTTCTTTAATCTATATCGTTCATTTAATAAAGTAACTAACTTTATATATAAAACACCTAACTTTATATAAATCAATTAACTTTATATATAAAACAATCAACTTTATATAAATCAATTAAGTTTATATATAAAATAATCAACTTTATACAAGGTATCTAAAAAATTAACTTTATAAATTCAATTATTCAACAATAATTCATCAATTATTCATAATTATTCATTATTATAACCACTTATTGTAAATACAGTATAGTTTGCTTTTTGAATTAGAGACTCACAATACTAGCAGAAAAATCAACTAATAATGGAATACAACAGTTAAATCAACATCATAATAGGGATAACAATAATATAAAAATTAAAAATAAAAAGCACGTTAATATGTAAAAACAATTATTTATTCAGTAATGTGAATTACTGTGCATATGTTACTGTGACAATTATCAGTTCAATAATATGAATTATTATGCATGTGAAAATTATTGGTTCAATAAAGTCGATATTGTACAATAACCACTTTATCAGTTCAATAATATAAAACACTTAGCAATACCGTGTGCTACTTTGCAATACAATATGCTACTGTGTAATACCATATGTTACTGTGCAATACCGTGTTCTACTACTCTTTTACTACCGGGTATTTTAACAGTTAAAAGTGATAGTATCGTTGACCATTTTTATTTAAAAAGATTGTTTATGTCATTTTCTATAGCCGACAAAATTTCGTTGTGAGATCCACCAATGATTGGTTATTTCGGCGCCGTCGTACGAATCAAATATTCTCCGGCAAAACGAATTATCTCCGACAAGATAAAATTTGCACAAAATATTTTTAACTGTAACTCTTGTCAATTTATCCACTTACCTTTTCAGAAAAAAAAATAAAATATATATATATATATATATATATATATATATATATATATATAAAGAAAAATTAAATTATATTTTATAAAAATTGGGGTCTTACGACATCTCCTCCTTATGAAATTTCATCCCCAAAATTGACGTACCTGACATTTCGAAGAGGTAAGGATATTTAGATTTCATTTCAGATTCTAGCTCCCATGTCATTTTCTCAATATTATGGTTACTCCATAAAACCTTTGAGCGTAGGATCTGCTCTTTCTTATCTAAGATCTTGACAGGTACCTCCTCGTACGTTAAATTCTCTGTAATAACGTTTGGCTCCAATTCAATGATGTGATTCGGATCCTTCACATATTTACTTAGCATGGATATGTGAAAAACATTATGAATGCGGGACATGCTTGGTAATAGGGCTAGTTTATAATCCACGACTCTTACTTAATCTAGAATTTCAAATGGGCCAATAAATCGAGGGTTGAGCTTTCCTCTCCTTTCGAATCTCGTAACTCTTTTTTCATAGAGAAACACATAAGAATACATGGTTTATGACATTGAATCTCTCGTCCTTTCGATGAAGATCAGCATAACTCTTTTGTCATTCTTATGCTGTTTGTATTTGTTGCTGAATTGTTTGGATTTTTTAAGTTGTCAAGCGTACCAGCTTGGGTCTCAACAATGTTGCTTCTCCTACCGCATTCCAACATACTGGAGAACGACAATTTTGTCCATACAAAGCCTCAAATGGAGTCATGCCTATGCTTGTTTGGTAACTGTTGTTGTAGGAGAATTCAACCAATGACAAGTACTTGTCCCAACTTCCTTTGAAATCTAGTACGCAAAGTCTCAAAAGATCTTCTAGAGTCTGGATCATCCTTTCCGATTGCCCGTCTGTTTGAGAATGATATGCAGAACTAAATCGTAGCTCGGTGCCCATAACTTTTTATAGACTGATCCAAAAGCATAAAGTGAGTCTAGGATTTTGATCAGAAACTATGAAAACTAGCATGCCATACAATCTTCCAATCTCATTTATCTATATACCAACAAGACGCTCAAGTGAAAAGTTTTCTCGTATAAACAAGAAATGGGTGAATTTGGTCAATCTATCTACGATGACCAAATTGCATCTAAGTCTTGAGAAACTTTGGGAAGACCCATCACAAAATCCATAGTGATGTGTTCTCATTTTCATTCTGGAACTTCGAGTGATTGCAATGGATTCTTAGGCACTTGAAGTTATGCCTTAACACGTTGACAAGTTAGGCACCTTAAGATAAACTCTGCAATCTCCATCTTCATATTGTCCCACCAAAATGTATGTCGAATGTCACGATACATTTTGGTACTTCCCGAGTGCATTACAAATGGCATGTTATGTTCCTCCATCATGATTTTATGCTACAATTCAGAGTCATTATGACCACAAAGTTGAGAGTTAACTCGAAGTATTCCTTTCTCAACGATTCTTGCTTCCAGAATATCACCTTCTTGTACTTTCTTCATCATGGTCATAAGTTATCAATAGTTTGAGCAACTTTAATTTTATTGATTAAAATCGATTCTACTCGCACGTGCGCAATCTTCATATGTATCCATGGTGCCTTTAACTCTATCTCCATCTTTTGTAAGTCATACAAAATACATTTTTGCGTAGTCATCATTGCATTTGTACTTGTATACGATCTTCTGCTTAATGCATCAGCTACAACGTTCGCCTTTCCTAGGTGATACTGGATGGTGTGGTCATAATCCTTTAACAGCTCGAGCCAACGTCGTTGTCGCATGTTAAGTTCCTTCTAGGTGAAGAAATACTTGAGGCTTTTATGAACCGTGAAGATTTCCATTTTCTCCCCGTACAAATAGTGTCTCCAGATCTTCAATGCGAAAACGACTACTGTCAACTCTAGATTATGAGTAGGATAATTTTTTTCATAATCTTTGAGTTGTCGAGAGGCATAGGCTATAACATTTTCATGTTGCATAAGGACACAGCCTAGACCTTTGCCTGCAGCATCGCTGAAGATGACAAATTTTTCCTATCCTGATGGTATGGTCAAAATAGAAGTTAAAACAAGTCTTCTCTTTAGTTCTTGAAAACTCTACTCACATTCCTCGCTGAATTTGGTGCTTTTTTGAGTCAGCTGAGTTAATGGAGTGGTAATTCGAGAAAATCCCCCTGAATCTTTGTTAATAACCAGCTAGGTCTTGAAAGCTTCGTACTTCTGTTACTGTCTGAGGTTGCTCCCAATTTAATATTGTTTCAAACTTCGTAGGGTCAACTGATATTCCTTGACTAGAAATCACATGGCCTAGGAGCGTTACTTCCTCAAGCCAGAACTCACATTTCTTCAGCTTTGCATAAAGTTTGTTTTCTCATAGCTTTTAGAGTATCAATCTCAGGTGTTGTTTATGATCCTCACTACTCTTAGAGTATATGAGGATGTCATTAATAAAAATAACCACAAAATAATTTAAATATTCCTTAAATATCCGGTTCATCATGTTCATGAAAGCTGTAGGAGCATTTATTAGTCTAAAAGGCATAACTAAGAACTCATAATGCTCGTAGCGAGTTCTAAAAACAGTCTTTAGAATGTCATCAGCTTTAACTTTTAACTGATGATACCCAGAGCGAATATCTATGTCTGAAAAATATTGAGTATCTTGAAATTGATTAAACATGTCATCAATTCGTGGTAACAAGTACCTGTTTTTTATGGTGACATGATTGAGCTCTCGGTAGTCAATGCACAATCTCATACTCTCAACCTTCTTCTTGGCAAAAAGAACATGAGCACCCCAAGGTGATGCACTCAAACGTATGAAACCAATATCCAACAATTCCTGTAGTTTGACTTTTAACTCTTGAAGTTCAATAGGAGTCATTTGGTATGGGGCTTCGAAAATAGGCTTAGTATTGAGTTCAAGATCAATGCATAATTTAATTTCACAGTTTCGGGATAAGCTAGGAAGTTCCTCGAGAAAAAGGTCAAAAAACTCATTAACAATATGAATATCATTCAATTTTATCGGGTTTTTATTCAAATCAATGACATGATCTAAAAAGACTTGACATCTGTTTTTTAATACACGAGTGGTTAGAAATGACAGTTATAAATTTCAATGGTTTGGTTGTTTGAATTTGCTTGACAGGTTGATTAGGAATGTGAAAACTAATGATCTTTTGAAAATAATCAATTTTAGCATGATGGTTAGTCAACCAATCAATTCCTAAAATTACATCAAATTTATGTATTTCTAAATAAATAAGGTCAACGGGTAATGTAAGGCTGTTGATTTGAACTAAGCAAAATTTATATATAGTAGATGTAATGGTTATTTCTCCCAATGGGGTTTCAACTGATAAGTTATAGTCTAAGTTTTCAGAAGTTAAGTTTAATCATTGAACACATGTAGGTGAGATAAAAGAGTGGGTAGAGCCAGTATCTAATAAGGCTTAGACTTCACAAGAATTTATGAGTAGCTTACTAGTTATCACCTCGTTCTAGTTCTGTGCCCTTTGGGATGTCACAACAAAAGCGCTCCCCTAAACTACAGATTTTTCCTTGTCTGTGCTACCTCTTGGAGCCATCATTGCAGCTAGACTTGATTTTATAACAAGTTAAATTAAGCAATATGTCATCCCTTCCCACAACCGTAGCACAACTTGGACTGCTGAGTATAGTTCGGGCTGATGTGACCCTCCTGACCACATTTGTAGAATCTTATTGGTGGTCGATCTCCTCCCTTTTAAACTGGTGTCGGTGTTGGTGTTGATGTCGGTGCCCTTCCGTAATCATTGTGGGATCTCTTTCTCTTGAAGTTATTCCTACTGGATTCACCTCTTCTGTTATTTGAGCCGAGATTACCAGGGAAGTGGTATTGCCTCCTCTATGGTTCTCATTTTGGTGATTGTTATCATTATTTCTTTCTCTCTACTAGTCATTGACTCCTGGCTGAAATATTTTATTTTCTTGCTCCACCCTTTGAGCTCTATCCACAACATGTGAATATAAACAAAATTTATGAGGGTTGAGGTGTTAGCAAATTTTGGGTCTCAAACCTCGCAAGAACATATAACTCATTCGTTCTTCATCGTCCACCAGATGGGTCAAAAATCGGGATAACTCGACAAACTTGGCCTTGTACTATGAGACAGTCATGTTCCCCTGCTCCAGCTTGATAAATTCCACCTCCTTTATGTGGCGGGTACTTTCTGAAAAGTACTTCTCGTTAAAAAGCTCTTGAAATTCTATCAAATACATCTTGATGCTAAATGATGGATACGTTTTACCATTTCCCACCAATGGTCCACTTCACCTCGTAACATGAAGGTGGCAAATAGAACCTTCTGATCATCCGCGCATCGTAGGACATCAAATATTTTTGTCATCTGCTTAAGTCACGCCTCTGCCTTTAATGGGTCTGGCTTTCCATGAAACTCAGGTGGTCCTAACTCCTTGAATTATTTGGCAGTGACCATCCGTGCATTCCAGCATTTCCACCAAGAGGAGTTCCTCTCACCTGATTCTACATGAATTGCATGAAATTTCTAAAGAAATCATCATAATTTACATGGTCACTTGCGTTATTTTTCGAGGTTGTAGGAGGATTATTTGTAGCTTCCTGGTTCTCAGTCACATTCACCTTGAGCATTAGATAATTCATTCTTTGATTTCAGAAACTATTTTCCTTGTTTATCTCCTCAACAACTTCCGCCACCTTAGGCATGTCATCATCAAAAATAACATTATTGTCTATATTAACACTGTCTGCTTCATTGATGTTATTTGCTTTCTCTTGCGTCGGTGATGGAGGGACTATATTTTCTGGATCTTCTATATCGTTACCACTTCTTAACTCTTGTGCACTTGTATTCTCCGTTGGATTATTCATCGTTTGAGAAGGTACTTGCTCAGACTTTTGCTTTTCCAATTGATCGATTGTGATTTGTCCCATTTGAGTACCCAAACGCTGAATAATTGTATTATTTTCTTGAATATGTGCCTGCATGTCTTATTGAAATTGCAAAGTATCCTATTGAAATTGCAAATTATTAATTTCAATTAATTTAATCATATCCTCTAAAGACATATCAGAATTAAATGATTGGCCCTGTTGTTGTTGGGGACATGAATGCAGGTATTGTTGATAACTTGAGAAATTCTGATTTGCGGGCGGATTCATTTGTGGATTCTCATAGCCAAAATTAGGATGATCCCTCCATCCTGAATTATACACGTTTGAATAGGGATCATATCTCCATTGGGGTTGACTAAGAAAACCACTTGCTATATTGACTTGTTCATAGGACTCCTCTCGAAGAATGGGGCACATATTAGTTGAATGTCCTATTGTCGTACAAATCCTACAAGTTTCCACTGGTTGCGCATTACCTGCAACCATTTGATAAACAAGAGAAGTTAGGGTATCAATTTGTTGCTCAAGAGAAGAAATAGTTACCTCATTATCATAATTGTGCATGTGAGGATTTGAATTTTCAGAATTTCTTTAATAATATCAAATAAGAATTAATTGATAAAAAATATCAAGGTTGTTTAAGTTAATTATTATTTTAAGTAATTTAAAGTGTTTGAAGGGATTTAATTAGTAAATTAAATTTGTACAAAGATGGTGATGAATTATGTGAATTTAAAATAATTGAAAAGTAAATAAATTGTGTAAATACAATTTATGAAGAATAAAAGAAATTTCAGGTAAATGTACAATAAATTGTACAATTTAATTATTGTGAAAGTACAGAAATTATGATTTTAAAGGAGGTTATGTGATAATGTAAATGCATGAATTAAATATGTATATATTTATATATATACATTTTGTATATATATATATATATATATATATATATATGTGTGTGTTATGTTTAATTAATAATTATAAATGTTATTAATTATGGAAATTAAAAGGATTAATAATTAAATTAATCCAAATTTAAATAAAAAGCGAATGAGGAAGTTAATAAAATTGTAATTTTTGATTTTAGATTTAATTAAGAATTATGGTGAAAATTTAGAAATTATTGAGAAGAAATGTAATTATATAAATTATATAATAATAAATTATATGATTTATATAAGAAAATTAAAGTGATGTATAAAGGAAATTATAATTATATAAATTATATAAGGATAAATTATATAATTTATATAAGAGAATTAAAATAATGAGAGAGTTAATAAATGTGAAATTATTGATTAATTGATAATTATGGAAGAATTTAAGAAATTATTTAAGAAAGGAGAATGTAAATATATAAATTATATAATATTAAATTATATAATTTATATATAAAGAAATTATTGTAAATATTAAAGAAATTGAATAATAAATGAGAAAAATAAATGTTTTAAGTTATTAAAAATTATGTTTGTGTATAATAGAATTATTATGACTTTTATGAAAAATAATATTTCAGAAATATGAACATGTTAATGTAACATGTTGTCCAAGTAATGAAGTGAAAAATTAGGAAAAATAATTTTTATATGGTCTATGAATTATTTTATGATTTTTGGAGGTATAAATTATCTCATATAATTACATGCATGGTACTATGCGTATACAAAATTTGTCAAGTAAAGTACCCAAAAAGGGTCTAAATATTATTCATAAATCATATTATGAATTTTTGTGAATTAAAATAAATATTTTATATTTATTATATAAAATATTTATTACACAAAATAACTATGTAATGTATTAAAATTTTAATTTTTGCAAGAAAGTTTATCCGAAAGTTGAGTCGGTGGTTAGCAAAGTCGGTGGAAATTTTTTAAGGATGCATGGCCTTTGGTTATAAAAGTAGAAAAGAATTAGAAAAGAAGAAAAAGCAAAACAAAAAAATAAAATAAAACAATGCTCTCTCTTTATTTCTTCCTTGTTCCACCCAAGAACCATCCGGCCATCACTTTATCTCCATAGCCGCCAAGGAAGAGAGAAATATTGGTGCCAACAAGGAATATAACAAGCTTCCTAAGAAGATTTACCAAGCTTTGAAGGTATAAAAGTAAATTATTTGAATTATTTTAGTATTTGTGGTGTTAAAATAATTTTGTGAAAAAATAGGAAATAATTAGAATAATGATTCTAAATAATTTATGGATGTATAATTATGAGTTTTATAATTTTTGGTGTAAGTATATTGTGAATTTTTGGTTCAAAAATGGTGAATTTTGGTAAGTGGCGTACTGTTTATTGGGAAGAAGAAGGAAAAAGAAAATGGCTGCCCGCGCATTGCGCGGCAGCCAAATTCTTTCTGCGGCAAGAATAAAACGACGTCGTTTTGGGGTAGTAAAGGGGGGTCGCGCCATGCGCGTGCGGAAGTTTCCGGAATCAGGGGCAAACGATGTTGTTTTGGACGACCGGGGGTCGGTCCGCGCAATGCGCGGCCGACGATATACGATTAAATTACGATTGTGCCCCCGGGCTTTTTCTGAAATGCCGAGGGTGTCCCTGACCCTTGGTAAAGTACAATTTTGCCCCTGAACTTTTCGAAAAATGACCAGCGTGTCCCTAGACGCGCGAAAATTACAGAAATGCCCCTGGACTTTTCGGAAAATTTCGGTTATGTCCCAAAGCCGCGGAAATTACTAAATTGCCCCCAGAAGTGATTTTAATTGAAATAAATGTTTAAAAATTGTTTAAAAATCATAGAAAATTATAGAAAAATACTAAAAATACAGAAATGATGTTTGGGCATTAAATTTAATATTTTTGTAAAAATATTAAATATTGGAGATTAATATTTAAATATTTTAAATATTAATCTATTAAGTTTAAAAGTTAGAAAAAGGTTAAATAAAATTTTCGGACAACCAAATATGTTAAATTTTATCCGATGAGCCGGGTTGTCCGTATCGAAGGTATTTGATATCAAGTTATATTAATATTTAAGGGACGAGGTTAATATAATTAATCATAAATATTAATAATTGACCCAGAGATGATATTAATTAAGTAAATTAATATCATGAAGAGATAAATAATTATTATTTGATTATTTTATGATCATAGGTTGATCGAGTAAAGGGTATGAACTACCAATTTAAAAGTTGGATTTTCAGGCAAGTTCTTCAGTCCCTTTTATATTAAATGTTGGATTGTTATGATATGTAATTCTTGTTTAAATGCATAAAAATTGTGTGTTATGTGATACGTGATTAACATGACCACAATGTGTACTTTGTGCAACGATATGAATATATAGGAGATATATTGTTATGGTAGAAGCACAAGCACAAGATGTATGACACACACTGAGCATGATAAGGTATGTGCTACGTGAAATATAAACTGTTGAACTTGCTGAGCTGTTGTGCTCATTACTTGTTTAAAATAAACTTTTGCAGGGTAAAGAAATAAGTTTCAAGAATGTCAGATTAAGTTTGAGATGAATTGCCTAGAAGGTAGAAAACGTGATTGTTATATTGTTGATATTATAATTCAATGTGAGAAACTTGTTTATTTACTGTGATGAATTGTAAGTATATATATAAGTTAAATCTGGATATGATAAAAGTTCAATTATGAACTGTGATTGATCAGGATAATTGTTACGGTAGAAATTATTATACGTTTGATTATGAATGATGCAACAAGGAATCTTTGTATGAAAATAAATAACAGTAAATTTTAAATGATGAGTTTTATGATACGTGTAAACGAAAGAAAAAGTAAATGTTGCGATCCAGGGACTAGGATCCAGATATAAGGATTTTGAATATCCAAATATTTTAATACAATGATTGAGAAAAAGACAAATTTATACCGTAAAATTGGGTAATTGATGATTTTGAAATCAATTAATGAATGAATTAAGGTGATTAAAGATTTATTAACGAACCGAAATTTGGACGTAAGGCAAATGATGTTTAATAAACATGAGATTTAAAGTAATAAAGTGTGTCGAATTTTGGGGTCGTTACAGTGCATGACTTCCATCCTTAACCTGCACCACTAAATTAAATTATGAAAAACTAGAAAAATAAAATCGAAGAAAAATTTACTAAATTAAATAAATATTTACAAAAACACAAAATTAAATTAAAATCATTCCCCAGCAACGGCGCCAAAATTTGGTGTGATGTCGCAAGCACCCAAAAATAAAATCTTACTTTGAAAAAATATTAATGTAGTAGTGTAAACAAGAGTCGATCCCACAGAGAATGATTAATTAATTTTATGTTTTTGCAAACAAAAATTGGGGAGTTTTTGAATCAAAAAAATAGTTTAAATAAAATTAACTAAAATCATTATGCAAGTAATTTAATGAAATAAATGAGACGAAAAAGCCTTGGTTTAAGTTAATATCTACCATCAAGAATTTACAACTGATCACTGATGCAAAAATAAATCAATTAATATTTTGAATATTTATCGTAGAAAAAACTACTCGAAGGTGGAATAATTTTTCTCCTCTCTCCTTAATTTTAAATAAGTAGAGCCACTTGGTCTAAATACCCTTACTACTAAACATCCTCCGGCACTTGCTAAAGATTTAATTTAATAGCAGCATAAAGAATTAGAGAGATCGTTGAACTAAACAACACAAGCCACTTGTTTGCATTTAATTTAGATGAATATTTTTCCTAAGATAAAATAATCTTTTGATCTGCAAAACAATTATTAAACTTAGTTGCTTCACAAATAGCAGTAGATTAATATGAATAATAAACTACTAGCGCTCATAGCAATTAAACCAATCAATCCTAAAATTAAGCATAGAAGAATATTCAATAATCAAAATATAAATTGAACAATTAAAATAAATTAGATCTCACAGTGTATAAATCTTGATGGCTTCAATTACTTAAACCAAGAAAAATAAATAAACTACTCATAATTGTAAAGAATACTAAATAATAGAAGAGAGAATTTTTATTCTAATGAGAGTTGTATATTACATTGTACCTCAAGCCCTTTATTTATAAACTACAAAATCCTCCTAACCTGTCCAAACCCTAATAGGATTTACAATTAAAAATAAAAGAAAAATAAAATAATTATTATCCTAATCCTAATTGGAATTAAAATCTAATTTGGAATCAAAAAGTATCAAAAAATCGCGAATAATTCCGTTTTGGGCAATTTCCGCGCAACAAACAAGACACTCGCTACAGTGACAACGCACAGCTGCCCGCGCATTGCGCGCATTGCCTCCTCTGCTGAAACGGCGTCATTTCGCTTTTCTTCGCGTCTGCTGCTTGGCCGCGCATTACGCGAAGCCTTTCTTTTCCACTAATCAAAACGACGTCGTTCCTCTTTTCTGTACTACGCGCGCAATGCGCGGACGTCCGTTCCGAAAATTACCATTATGCCACCGTGCTGTTTAATTACCAAAATGTCATCAGATCTTTGCAGAATTTATAGATTTGCCCCCAAGCTTATTTTTCCTACAAAATAAAATCTAAAATAAATAAAAATAATATAAAAATAATAATAATGCATAATAATAAATAAAACACCTAAAACACTAAAAATAAATAAAAACACATAAATAAAAAGAAATATAAAATTACTATAAAATTACCTAAATTAACATAAATTAACTAAAATCCTATAAAACCTATTAAAACCAAAATAAGCTATATAATTAAACATTTAAACACACAATAAATATAAAAACTAAGTATTAAGGAATAAAAATATCATATAATTTAACCCTATCAATTTTTAATTACAGTCACAAAATAAAGGTTAGTTAAACAAATTGACTCGTCACTTCTTGTCCACTAATTCAAACTGACTGATTAGATAACAAAAATTAATTTAAGTAGGACACACTAGTGATTGATTCTATTCGTCTCTCCCCTATTAGTTCTAACCCTATATCGCCATTAAAGATCTTATCCCTAAGCTCGGATACCAAATGTGACGCCCCCAAATCTAGGCCTACACTGTTGGTTTGCAAAAATTATGGCATACATATAATCAAATTATATAAGCGCAACGGAAGCAAGAAAATCAGATTTTAAAATTTTTATACAAACCAATAACCCGGATCTTTCTTATGCGACTATTATTAATTGAGGAATGATAAAAGAATTTATACCTTTGTAGAACCAAGATTCCACGGGTACAAGTTCATCTCCCTTTGATCCTTCACGTTCTTCTTCAAATTCACCGATTAGATTCCACGGATCAATGTTAGCTCCCCAAGTGTTGAGCCTCTAGAGGTGATCCACCAAGAGATCTATGAATTAAAGAAGTGGATCTTGGTTTCTCTAAACCATGGGTGGCTAGCCCTAATTCTCTCTCTCTCTCTCTCTCTCTAACTCTTAGATCTAGAGAATTATGGAGTACTCTCTCTAATCTAATGAAAAAGTGTGTAACCTTGATCTATGATAAGATTCCTCTTATTTATAGATCTAGTCAACCCTCCTAAACTATTTAGGATTAGGGTTTTAATTTAATTCCCAATTTAATTAGGAACTAAATTAATTAATTACAATTCCTAAACCATTTAGGAACTTAATTATTTAATAATGAGAGTACTTCTTATTAATTAATTACTAAACCCTTTAGTAACTTAATTAATTATTATTATAATTATAATTCCAAAACTATTTAGGAACTTAATTATTTAATAATAATATTACTACTTATTAATTAATTCCTAAACCATTTAGGAACTAAATAATAATACTAGTAGTAATAATAATAATAGTAATAATAATAATAATAAGACTCCTCTTATTAATTTATAATTAGTATTTCTAAAATACTAAATTATAAATATTAAGCTATTTAATTTATTCTATCACCATAGTATAAATTAAATATACTTAATTTATTATTACGATTATGCCATCCACTTCTAAAATAAATATTACTCTTTTGCGGTGTGACCCTTTAGGTTCTCCATATTAAACCGGTTGTATAATAAATAAATTAGAACAATTCTAATTCATTTATTACGAATTAACTCTTTAATTCAGAATAAATAATTATTCCACAATAAGGGTAAGCCCCCTTAGTGATTAGTCGACTTTCCAGATAATATAGATTTCAACATTTAATCGTAAAAGAACCTTTCAGCAAATAGTTACCGTACAATTCAATCCTTCTACCATACAATGTCTCAATCAAATATAAGACACGGAATTTCTGTCAAGTCTTATTTATTTGATTATATGCATTTCAATTCACAAATACACAACTCTAGTTAATGTAAATTAGAAACTCCTTTCTAATTCCATTCAACCCTGGCCAGGGATTTCTGAGTTGTCAATTATTAAATCGCATAGGACATTCTCTCCCTTTACTGGAAGTGGTAGATCCTTTGTTGATCATTCATCTATCTCCATGTGTACCTTATTATACCCAAGCACATCATTTGATATACCAATAGGTCTTAAGGAATATGTCAAAATATAACTTAGTACACACAAGATACTAAGTTGATCTCAAGTCTAAGGATCACTTGTACGACTATCACATAAGGAACTCCTATTGACAGACGAGTAAAACTCCATTAGGTGTTCCTTGAGCGAGTCACGTTCAGTGAACTTATTCTCTAATAAGCACTTACATACTTGCTTTAGTGTCTCTACACAAATGATTATGAGATCAATCATCCTCTTCATAAGAGCAAGCATAGTATGTACCAATCTATCCGGATCTACTAATCCCCTTTTAGTGATCCAACGATTAGGAACAATTTTAGTTTTGAGCTATCTTGAATTTAGATCTCATTAGCATGATCCTCATCATGGTTCTAAAAGCATTGCTCGAAAACTATGAGTTTATCCATTTGATTAATTCAAGTAATTAATTATGAATAAAAAAATGCCTTGATACTTTTATTAATAAATGAACAAGATTACAAAGTATATGCTTATCACATCAAATGTGATTGGCTTGAGGGCATATTACTTTCATACACGGTCCAATTTGAGTCACCAAAATACATGACAACTATTACAAAATAGTACAAAGTACAAAAATATAAAGCTCAATAGTACACAACTAAGTTTTCACTATTATTGTCACACTATTTTACAACATGTGAAGACTACTACAGCTATCACTCGGACATTTACGCCATTCCCCGACTAGTCCCAACTATACTCTCATTTCCTGAAGAACAAAGAAACAAAAGAAATGATGAGCTTAAATAGTCTATTAAAGAAATATCATGATTAAAAGAACGATTAGTAAATTATCATTATCCTTCAACAGTTGAATTCTTGATAGAATATAATAAACAACAAATTTTAGATCAATAATAGCAGCGGAATGAGCAATCCATTAAAAAAATCATGCAGACTATGATGTCCGCTAGCTTCTATTTTTTAGAAAAAATATCATCAACTTTTATCATCTGAAACACCATTGGTCATGATCATACCAACAACAGTTCTTCTTTGTCCCAAGCCAAAAAGAGCATTCACCACGTGCCCTAAAAGACATTCCACCATTATATCGCATTTATCCTATCATCTGTACCCCAGGCCATATATATTCACAATAACTTGATTCTTGCTTATTAGAGTAACAATAGAGATATAAATGATGAATAGAATAACATGATACTTTGTCCAAAGTCAAATAATGTCTAAATTGTCAACATGATATGAACTCAAATTCAAAAATGATATTCAAGATCCATAATTCAAAATAACGGTTGAAGTTCAATTTAAAGGTTCAAGTAAATAGGAAGGTTCACATGAAATAATATTAAATAAAACACAAACTATTAAGAAACATATAATCATTTCAGGAAGTATTACCAAACAACACTTAACAATACTTACCATAGTAAGTTTAAGAGTATGAAAAAAAATGATATCTCTTACCTTAGCACGTGATTGGATATTGATAAAAATGAAGTTAATCAACCTATATATATGTGTGTGTGTGTGTGTGTGTGTGTGTGTGTGTGTGTGTGTGTGTGTGTGTGTGTGTGTGTGTATAATTAAATTAATAACTACTATACATAAATTTGATAATGTATACCAACTCGTATGAAATAATCAAAAAGTGATTTGATAGTTAAAATTTGTGTGATGTACAAAATAAAGTATAATAAATTTCAAAATAGTTTTTGAAAATAATATTTCAAAAGAATCTTCAAGAGAAAGTTTTTCAAAATAAATCTTCTAATGGAAGAGTCTTCTAAAGAAAGATTTATATGCATGCGATTACTTGACTAACTATTATAAAAAGACTTACTTGAACAAAACTTGTACTCTTATTGATCTTCACAAATACTCACAATAGTTTAAGCACACTCAGAGAGAATTTACACAAAGTAATATTTAAAGAGTGAAAGAAAGAATAAGTAAAGAAGTTAATGTCTCTATTTATAGCAAAAAATCTTATCATAACCCAAGATTTTCTAATTTAATCCAAACCGTATATTTCAAGATAATGTTTAATTCATATCACACATTTCATCTTTTAAAATTTCTTTAATCTAAACCATTTATTTAAATATCGTCTTTAATCTACACCGTTCATTTCAAATTCTATAATTATTATATTATCTTTAATCTATATCATTTATTTCAGATTTTCTTTAATCTATACCGTTCATTTAATAAAATAACTAACTTTATATATAAAATAACTAACTTTATATAAATCAATTAACTTTATATATAAAATAATCAACTTTATATAATGTATCTAATACAATTAACTTTATAAATTCAATTACTCAATAATAATTCATAAATTATTCACAATTATTCATATTATAACCAATTATTGTATATGCAGTGTAGTTGACTTTCTGAGCTAGAGACTCACAATACTAGCAAAAAAATCAACTAATAATATAATACAACAGTTAAATCAACATCATAATAGGGATAACAATAATGTAAAAAATAAATAAAAGAAAAAACATGTTATTGTGTAATAACAATTATTGATTCAGTAATGTAAATTACTGTGCATATGCTACTATGACAATTATCAGTTCTATAATATGAATTATTGTACATGTAACAATTATTGGTTCAATAATGTCAATATTGTACAATAACCACTTTATTAATTCAATATTATTAAACACTGTGGAATACCATGTGCTACTGTGTTATACTGTCTGTTACTGTGCAATACTGTGTTCCACTAGTCATTTATCACAGGATATTTTAACAGTAAAAAGTGATAGTACCGTTGACTATTTTTATTTAAAAAGATTACTTATGTCGTTTTTTATATCTAGTGATATTTCGTTGTAGAGTCCACCAATGATTGGTTATTTCGTTGTGGGGTCTACAAATGATTGGTTATTTCAACGCGGTTATATGAATCGAATATTTTCCGAAAGAAAGAATATTCCTTAACAAAACGAATATTCCTTAATAAAACGAATATTGTTTGACAAAATATGTTTAATTTTAACTTTTATCTATTTATCGTTTCAAAAATATATATATGTATGAAAAAAATTAAATTATATTTTATAAAAATCGGAGTCTTACAGTGATGATGGATGGTGTTATATAATATCACGTTTATTCATTTCATTATAATATATTCAATTTCACTGCTTCTCATATAAAAATACAAATCAAAAATTAAAATAAAATTTTATTTTATTAAAATAATTTATCTGGAAATATAAATAATTAAATATATAATTTTATTTCGTTTCGATCCTCATTCATACTATCCAAGCGCAATATAAATATTTGAACTTAAAATTAATGTAAGTTATTTTATTTATTCAACACAATTCAATCAAAATTGGGAATATATTTGACGGTGGAAGCTGCACATTTATTAACAAGTGGACACCTTGCTGACTTTCCCTATCTCCTAGTGGAAAAATCAAATATACCCCCACTGTTAGATGAGGCCACTGCCTCCACGTCATCAATCTACTCTGCTAATTAGGATCGTTAATGGTAATTGAAAATTTTGTATTCGGTCATATTTGTATTTGAAAAAAATAAATATTATTTATATTTAAAATAAAATGAATATATTTATATTTGATTTTAAAATATTTATAAATAAATAAATATAAATATAAAAATATTTGTATTTATTTAATATTTGAACGTAAATATCTTTAACAAATAACAGATATTTAGTATTTGATATTTAAATTTATATTAGTATTTAAAATTCATATTCGAATATATATATATATAACTTAATTATCAATCACCATCATATATCAAATAAACATAATTTTTTAAAATAACATTCCTTACATATATAATAATTAGTTTTTATTATTATATAAAAATTATTTTTAAAATATGTTATTTTATTTTTTAAAAAGAAAAAATAACACTTTTAAATATAATATTAAATATTAAAATAAAATTATTTAATTTTAATTAATATATTTTTATTATTATAAAATATAAAATATTTAAAATATATCATTTAACAAAAAATATATATATTATAAAAATAAAATTATAATTATTAATTTATTATAAATATTTTATTTTCAAATTCGTATACATCCGTTTATAACTCTACGGGTAACGTGTTCGCTCAAAATTTATTATCTACAAAAGGTACTACTAAGATCCAACATCAAATCGGGTCACTAACATCCGACCCGAGCTCCAAATTGCCCAAAACCATCGAAACCCGCGTCAAAAACCAGTCCAAAACACAAAACGTAAGCAGTGACAGGATCACCCTTTGTGGTCTACCGACACGCATACACCCTGTTTATTTTCCCGACATGTGTCCCTACTCCAGTCACAATTTCCCCCCTCCAACGTTGTCACCCACGTGAGTTCTAGAACACCGCCACGTGTCCCCGTCCGTCCCATATATACCTCCCTCTCCCTTCTGTTTCAAGTTTCAGAAGCTCCCTCTATTCAAAGCCTTTTCCATTTTCGTAAATTCAGAGAGAGAGTAAAATTCTAGAGAGAGAAAATATGGCAGTGGAATTACAGTTTCCTCCGGGTTTCAGATTTCACCCGACTGATGAAGAACTTGTGATGCACTATTTATGCCGGAAATGTGCGTCTCAACAAGTAGCCGTTCCAATTATTAAAGAAATTGACCTTTACAAATATGATCCATGGGATCTTCCGGGTAATTATAATTAATTTAGTTCCTTTATTAATTGAATTGAATTGAATGTAATTTTTAGAGTTGTTAAGTATTTGAATAAATATTGTCTAGTTTACCATAATAAATAAGGTTTAATTTACCTAGACAAAATATTAAACAAAATTAATAAGCTGTACGGTATAATTTTGTTCATCTATATTTTATTTTTGTTAAGTTAAACTAGACAGTATTTATTTTGTTTTTGTCTAGTAAAATAGATAGTAATTATTTAGTTGCCAGTATTTTTCTAATTATTCTAATTGAATTTGTTCCATGTTATAGATTTGGCTTTATATGGAGAAAAAGAATGGTACTTCTTTTCTCCCCGAGACCGGAAGTATCCGAACGGGTCGAGGCCGAACCGGGCGGCAGGAAGTGGGTATTGGAAGGCGACCGGAGCCGATAAGCCGATTGGGCATCCGAAGGCGGTAGGAATTAAGAAGGCACTAGTATTTTACTCCGGAAAAGCACCGAAGGGAGGTAAAACTAATTGGATCATGCACGAGTATAGGCTTGCAGGTGTTGATCGGTCGGTTCGGCATAAAAGCAACAGTTTGAGGGTATATTTTTAAGATTCTTAATTAAAATGGTAATTTTTGTTGGGTTATCGTTTGGGTAGTCGTACTGTTAGAAATTAGAATAGTAATGACCCTCTCTTGGAAAGTGGAGCCATGGTGGTATTTTTCACTTGGGAAAAAGAGATTTTTAATATGGTACATTTGCCTATTAGTTAGCCTTCATGAGAGTACCAGAATATTTTGCATTAATGATTCGGGGTAATAAATGGGGTTCAACTAATATTTTACTTGGAATTTAAATAAATTATTTGA
The DNA here is from genome assembly GCA_947179155.2 of Hedera helix. Lineage (NCBI taxonomy): Eukaryota > Viridiplantae > Streptophyta > Magnoliopsida > Apiales > Araliaceae > Hedera > Hedera helix. The sequence continues at coordinate 17,636,398 of OX359275.1, read as the reverse complement.
TCTATAAATGAGTATCTTTTTCTCTCAATTGTGCTTTTGGCAGTAGTATATCTTTAATTAGGTGGCAAAACTATATAAAGGAACGCTAAATAATATTTTAAGTAATAAAGGCAATTATTATTATAATATTAGGCTAACTAAGACTGATGCAATTAATTTATTTGCTTTCCCTTTGCGGAATATTATTCCTTCTTATCTCTATACTTTAATACTTGGTCTATAAGATAAGTTGGAGAAAGATTAGACCATGATATTAAATTATTAATATTCTTGACTTTCTTTCTAACTATAGTAATTAATCTGACGGTTTTTATTACTCCAGCTGGACGATTGGGTATTATGCCGGATATACAACAAAAAGGGCACGTTGGAGAAGAAAGACGGCAGCCGGAAAGTGAGCCATCCATTGGAAATTGAGGAAAAGAAGCCGGAGATCATGACTCCGGTATTGGAGACTTCGCCGGCGGTGTTTGATGACTTGGTGCACCTTGATCCATCGGATTCCGTCCCTAGGATGCACACGGATTCGAGCTGCTCGGAGCACGTGGTATCGCCGGAGATCACGTGCGACAGGGAGGTGGAGAGCCAGCCAAAGCTGGAGGATTGGGAGAAATCCGCCCTTGATTTTCCGTTTAATTACGTGGATGCCACCGTCAACAACACCAATGTGAACGCAATGTTCGGTTCGCAGCAGGGTAATTATCAGATGTCACCGTTGCAGGATATGTTCATGTACTTGCAGAGGCCGTGCTGAATGTTGTGTGTGGGACCTTGAATTTTTTCCGCCCTTGATTTTCCGTTTAATTACGTGGATGCCACCGTCAACAACACCAATGTGAACGCAATGTTCGGTTCGCAGCAGGGTAATTATCAGATGTCACCGTTGCAGGATATGTTCATGTACTTGCAGAGGCCGTGCTGAATGTTGTGTGTGGGACCTTGAATTTTTTAGTTTATTAAAATTATAAGTTGGGTTTGCACGTGTGACAGGAGACTTAGAAGTTGATGAGAGTTGCACGTGCGAGATTTGGTGTAGTCAAACTGCTGGATGGATTGGGGATAAGTTGAAAATAGAAGTAAATACTATGTTATATGTAAATAAAATTTTCATGGGTAATTTATCCAAAGTCTTTTATCGGTTATGCTCTTATACTCTTTTTGTCCTATTTTAATATTACCCTTTTTGCTTTTTGTGGATGTTTCACTGTTATATTATGGATCTACCATACAATTGACTATGTTCCATTATAATTGTTATAAATTTGTATTTTGAATATTTCAAATGATAACTTTAAGGTCATTGGTTCAAATCCTTTTTGACTAAGTTGTTCAAACGGTTACTGATATTTTTATAAATAAAAATAATAATTTTATAATTTTTTTTTCTCACTCGTAAGGGAAAAGAGTTTTTGAAATTATTATTTTTGTTTATAGAAATATTAATTCTCTCAAACATATTATAATAAGTTTTGAAAATGTCTTTTTTTGCCGAGCAAGGGCGAAATTACATTAGAATTAAAAATAAAAATATTTTGAGAAAGAAAATAAAAAATTTCAAAAATGTCTTTTTTTCAAACTCAAACATTGGATTATGATTAATTGTATTTTATTATCCTTTTCATAAATTACTAAAAACACATTAAAACTAAAAATAAAAATATTTCGAGAAAGAAAATAAAACATTTCAAAAATGTCTTTCTTTCAAACTCAAACATTGGATTATGGTTAGATTGTATTTTAGTATCCTTTTCATGAATTATTAAAAATGCAATTTTTCATAGGAAAAACACATTATATTACCAAGATAGTTTATATTTTGTTAATTTTAGAAGTGTTTTTATTTATATCTTTAAAATATCTGAAATTCTGTGAATTTCAATAAGATTTTTTTTTAAATAGTGAAAAACTAAAGCTTCTAAACTTTCTTATCTTATCTCTGTCATAATTATGTGAATTCAGGCTAGTGTAAAGAGAATGCATATGTTCTCACCGTCTTATCTTTTATGTCAATTAGACACGTGAACCTTGGATTGCACTTATTGCTGTGGGTGTTCAACCAGTAAACATTGATCCGAATTGAATTGCTATCAAATCGGATCGATATTAAAATTAATCAAAGTTTGATACTAATATCAGTATTGATTGGATTAGTTTATCGGACCGATTTACTTAACCGATAAATTGATTCGACATCGATAAAAATTAAATAAATATCAAAAATTATTATTATTATTATTATTATAAAAATTAGATAACCGGTATTGTTCTGTAAATTCTAAATTATAAAAATTCGGTACTGAAATCGATACCGAAAAATCGGTATATACCAATTTTTTTGTACCGGTATCGGACCAGTTCCTTTTGTCTCGAAGTGGCCAATTCTGTGACACTCCTAAATTCGGGTTTCTTGAACCTCGTATTTGGTGTTCACGATCCAACACTTAATAACATTCATAAACTTAATCTTCAATAACTAGCGAAAAATATATATAGATTCATTACAAAACGTACTATCAATCACAGGTTATACTATCTTTAATTACATATTGACTATCTTATAACACAAAAGATTTATCAACATGACAAAATATATAACAAGTACAATCACTACTACAAAGAGTTCTACTTGTTCGCTTTTCCTTTGCCTTTGTTCCTTTCAGAGCACTCGGGCTTAACACAAAAATGTTTATGATAAAACAAGAATGAGCAACTACTTTGCTCATCATGTTTAAGTAAGCAATAAAGTATATATCATGAATGAAAAAGAATTACTCTTCTTGAAATTTCAACAATATATAAGTATTGAGAAGAAACGAAATATGCGGACTATATTCAATAAGAGATTTTGAGAATATTTAATAATTCAACAATTTATAAATATTAAGAAGAAACGTAACATGCTGAATATATTCAATGAAAGATTTATAGAATATTTACTGCTGAGTTTGGCCACTACGAATCTAGAACATGTGTGAGGACTTGTCAATCTTTACTAACTACATTGGGAGGACTTATCAACCTTCACTAACCGCCTCGGTAGTATTTAATAGTCATTAAAACTGCAACACTCAAACAGAATATTTAAGGGGATCAATGCTCTTATATCTAATGTATATGCGTAACATTCAGACATATCTTATTTTATTGGTTACCCGACGTAAATATAATTACCCCTTTAGAAGAGTTTTTTCTTTCTCAGTCTTATTTTAAATGTCCACACCAACTATTGGTTTGGATAAATTTCAACAATATTAAAATGAATGAATTTATACATGTAATGTTTAGCTGAACAATTAACATAGACTATTTCTTAAACTTCATATTTATAATAAATTATATTAACACATGCAATATCCAGACGAAACAACTGGCACAGACCTACTTCGTAAAATAGTTCCTATCATGCGAATGCTCATCATTGTGAATATCAATAACAATAACGATGTAGATTAATTTTCAATAATTATCCTACTTAGAATACTTGCAAAATAATTACAAGTTAAGTTAAGAAACTTGCATAATGAAACAAGTTCAGGGTTAGAAGACTTGCACAATAAAAGTTGAGTTAGGGTTGGGAAACTTGCAAAATAAATCTAGTTTGAGTTAAAGAACTTATCTCTTCCACTAACTTCTGCTAATCAACTTAAATTAACTTCATTTGGATAACCTAACATTGATAACGTTGATCTATCAATTTGTATATCACATACAAGTATATTTTACCGTAATAACCTTCCTATATTTTACTTAAATTATTTAACACTTAATCACATCCGTAAACATCTAATCACATATTAAACACTTCATAAATTTTCATTCTTTACGAATATTATTAACCATTTACTAATCCTTTACTAATATTATTAATTATTTAATAATATTTTAATTATCTTATAATATTATTAATTATTTAATAATATTTTAATTACTTATTAATATTATTAATCATTTAATAATATTTTAATTTTTTACTAATATTATTACTCATAATATTTTATTCATAAATAATTTAATAATATTTTATTTATTTTCTAATATTTTTAATCATTTTATAATATATTATTCATTTTCTAATATTATTAACCATTTAATAATATTTTATTTATTTTCTAATATTATTACTTATTTAATAATATTTTATTTATTTTTTAATATTATTAACTATTTAATTGTTAATTAAATATTTAATAATATTTTAATTATTAAAATTGGGTCCCATAATAATATTATTATTTAATTTATATATTTTTTTACCCAATTTGGTTTTACCAGATTTGACCCGACCCGTTTTAAAATTAAATCGAATTTTCAAAAAAATTGATCGACACCCGGCTGCCTAGGCGTGGCACGGCGCCCCGAAGTCCAAACCCGGCGTTGGCTGCCTGGAAATGGTTCTAGGTTTTTGCAATGTTTTTCAACCTGTATTACTTTGATTTAATCTTCAATAAAATATGCTATACACATCTAAATGACTCCAAATTTTTGATTTGTTATTTGGTAAATTAACATTCTTCAATATTTCATGAATCGATTCACTTTTTGAAAATATTTTGAACATCAAAATCATGATCGAATCCATTAGATTGACTAGAGTTTTGAAAAATGACATCTTTTAGTATAAAAATCATAACTCATTCGTTTTACCAAAATTTTCAATCGTTCAAGTTAGGCCGTCTTAAGGACTTATAGATCTATCATACAAAATTTAAAGATCACAAAAACTTCTTGTACATTTCAAGCTACACACAATCGATCTAGAGTTTTTTTTCCCATTAAAAACAAGTTCATATGCAAACTTCTTCATTCTTTTCACATACTAACCATGCTAATGCACATATACTACATCTTTGACCATAAATCTTCACATATAGATTAGATCTACCATCATAAAGTTTAAAAATAGTTTTTTGAAAACATAAACTACACTTTATACATCAAACTAACTTTTTAACCATAGACATCACACACACACACACACACACACACACACACACACACACACACACACACACACATATATATATATATATATATACCACATAGATCACACATACTCCATCATAGATCTCACTATAGATCATCTTCACATAATTTCTCCAACAACCAAGCATATAAAAAGACTCATACAACACTAAATAAGTAACAAGTTTAAAGTTAGGAAACTTTTAAACCTTATAGTCTTCATGAATGCTATATTCTTGCTAAAAAAAATGCTATGGAATGCTAGAACTCCTCATTCTCCTTCTTGTATGGACCAAAAATAACCCACACTTACTAACACTCAAAGTGTTTTCTTCTCTAGAACTCTCGGAAATGTTGTAGCTTCTCTCTAGAACTTTATCTCTAAAATTTAGTGAATAAAACAAATGAACCAACATTTGCACAAGTGTTGGTAATTTCTATTTATAGAACTCTAGGAATACACCATTAATCCCTTAATTAACTAACATTGGTGAATTTATGAGCTAATTCATGTTTACTATTTGATGAATTGACAAGTTGAATGACCACTTGATTGACTATAGTTGGTGAGGATTTGGTGAAATTGGTGAACAACTACGGTAAAGTGTGAATTTCAAGCAACATGAAGCTTAACACCCCCCCCCCCCCCAAAGGGTCCCAAAAAATTCGGCTATGTGGCCTATATTTCCCCAATTTTCCTTTTCTTCTTATTATATATATATATATATATATATATATATATATAACCAATACTTGCTTTCATTTGAGCTCCACATTGGACTATAAAATTAATTCCAGTTGGACTTCTTCTTTTAAATTGTTTGGGCTCAAACATTAATTCTTTTGAGCTACTAGTTGATTTATTTAAGCTACTAATACTTGGGCTATCATATAATGCATGCAAGTATACGTTAGATGGACCATACTTTAATTAATTACATGGGCTACTAGTTTAATTTTATTCGACCTTATTTAATAAATCCATTGGTTTTAACACATAATCCCATTAGACTTGTTATTCAAAAGTCAATTGGGCTACTAGATTGAGTTAGATTATAAAATACAAGTACCTACAATTGCTTAGGCTTGTTGCTTAGGCTTGTTTAATTAAAACCTTAACACAAATTCACACTGATTATTTAGACTTAAATTGTCTAGCTCATTGACTATCACATATCATCATATTGAGTTTATAGTTATATACACAAATAACATATAATTATTCCTTTGTTAGATTAACTTAAATAAGTTATTTATTTTCGTTCTCTTCATTAATCAAATAAGTAAATCACCTTGTGATTATTAATTTTCTTAATTGTCATTCAAGGTCAATATTCAAGCTTTGTGATCTCTTCACATAATCTCATTTTCTTTTATTACTTTTCCTTCTTTCGTTAATTCGAATAAATTCAATTAACTACCTTACTAATTCTCATCACATAATATATACACATACTTAACATAACTTCACACCTCATATTTCCTCATGAATATAAATAGAAAAAAAATTAGATTTGTAATTTTCTCGGTTATTATAGGTTCGGACCGGTCCAAAAAATCGAAAATACCGAACCAAGTGCACACCCTTACTTATAGGCCAAGCTTGGTTTGCCAAGTGTTAGTGCACAAAATATAATTACACACAATTATATTGATGTAAAACGAAAAAAGCATATCATAGATCGTATTTAATTTTATTATTTTTTGCAATCTCAGGAATCACCTTTATGCGATATTATTAATTAAAGAAGGTTTAAAATCATACTGTATGAAGACAAATAAATTCTTGATTTGATCTTCAAATTCCAATTCTTCATTCTTTTGCGCTCTTTTAATTCTATATATAAAATGCAAGCTACTCAGTGTGTGTAGCACTCCAAAGGTGATCCATGAAATTCCAATTCTTCATTCCTTCGCGCTTTTTCAATTCCACATATAAAACACAAGCTACTCAGTGTGTATAGCACTCCAAAGGTGATTCACCAAGAAAAAATAGATGAAAAAAAGTAATTTAGGGTTATAAAAATTCTAAGGTGACTAGTTTATTTTCTCTTGATCTCTCATAAACTATTTAAACTTGGGAATAAAATAATAGTAGTAGTAAAACCTAATTCATAATAAGATTTCTCCTTAGATCAATGTTTTGAAATTCGAACTAGACTAGCCTATTCAATTGGTTGAACCAAAAATTGGTCCTATGTCTGGTCCGATGTGGCTCTGTGATGCCCCCAAATTCGGGTCGAACCTCGGGTCCAGTACTCACTATTCATCACTTGACAAACATTCATAAACTAAATCTTCAATAACTTGCGGAAAATATACATAAATTCATTACAAAACATACCATCAATCACAAGTTCCACTAATCTTAAATACATCACTATTACCTTAAAATACAAAAGGTTTACAATACAAAATAAAAACTAATTACTTCTACTCGTTCACATTTTCTTTGCCTTTATACTCCTTAGATATCTCGGGTTTAGCTAAAAAATGGTTCATGATATAGCAAGGGTGAACAACTACTTTGCGCAGCAAGTTTAAATAAACAATAAAAGATATATCATGAATGAAAAATAATTAACTCTTGGAACTTCAATAATATACAATAATTGTGAAGACATGTAACTTTGAATAACAACTTTCAATTGATTTAACATATTACTTCTTCATGCTGAAATGTCACAAGACCGTGAACATACGTTTTGAGTATTTATAATACCCTGTAGATATAAGACTGTCATTTCGTTTTGAATATTAACAACCATTTCAATTGCAATATCCGAATATGGGTACTCTATGTGATCAGCCTATTGTATGTTTATATTGTGCACATTATAACTATCTAATTTTGTTTTGACCGGAATTATTCCATCTGACCGTAATTTGATTATCTCATAATGATTTGTTCATTTTAGCTTTTCCCATCAGATTCCGTACCATAACAATATGGTTTGGATTAGCTTAAACAATATTCAGATTTATGAATTTAATACATACATGATCTAGCTGAAACAATTGGCATATGTAAGACCCCGAATTTTATGAAATACAAAATTTAATTTTTCTTCATATATATTTTTCCTGAAACAGTAAGTGGTTAAATTGATAAAGTTAAAAGTTAAAGATGTTATGTGCAAATTTTATTTTGTCAAACAATATTCATTTTGTCGAAAAATATTCGGGTTGTACAATGGCGCCGAAATAACTAATCATTGGTAGACCCCACAACAGAATATTTGTCGGATACAAAAAATGACAGAAGTAACCTTTTTGAGTAAAAATAATCAACGGTGTTATTACTTTTAACTATTAAAATATCGATGATAAAAGAATAGTAGCATACAGTATTTCATGGTATTTTATTGTAGCACACGGTATTTTACAGTAGCACACGGTATTGCACAGTGTCTCATATTATTGATTTGATAATGTGGTCATTGCACAGTATTCATCAATAATTGTTACATAATATTTTGCGTTATTGATTCAATAATTATCATTACACTGTATTTTATATCATTGAACCAATAATTGTTATTACACTGTATTTTAAAATTATTGAACCTAATAAATGTCACAGTAGCAAATATACAGTAATCTATATTATTAAATTAATAATTATTAGTAAAATGTTTCTCACATTATTGTTAAATTATTGTTGTACAATTATTTTATTATATATATTGGATCCACAAGAAGAAATAAAAAAATTAAAAAAAAATAAATTTTATTATTATTTTGAATAGTAAGCATGTGGGCCCTATTAGGGTTTCGACACAGTGAAAGCAACAGAATTTAAAAAAAAATTTGAAACCCTAAGACAGGATCCATGCAAAAACAGATTAATCAGAGGTTTAGATTATTTTACCGATTATCCGAGATGGACAGGAGATGATGGAATTCTGAAACAATTTCGAATCTTCAACACAATTCAGCGACTGCGTCTCTACGATATCCACACGAACGCTCCGCGAATCGTCCCACGATTTGCAGCAAAAGGAACCACGGTACTAGCCACCAATATCAGGATTTCCCAATTATTTTTCTCTCTAGCCTCTTTCTGAGAGCGGTTAGGGTTTTTGGTTTTTTGTTCCTTACGTGATTAAGACTACTCATATATCATATATATAGTAGTTAATAAGAATTAACCAAAACCTAATTTAATTAGAAAAATAAAGTCCGAATTTATATATATTATATCTTAATTAAGTCTAACTTAATTAATATACATATATATAAATTATCCTATTAATTTAAATTCGTAATTTTAAATACTATCAATCATATTGACATATTTAAACACTTACAATTTAAATTAATTCCTTTTTAAATACGTTCTAAGTGTGTGACCTTATAGGTTATTATTATGTTGGCAATAATTTTAAAATTATATTATAAAATTATAAACAGTGAGCGGCATCTAGTAATGCATCACTGTTACCCAAATAATAATAAGATCGGTGATTCGATGCAACCTTTTCGTGACCAATGTTTCAATGTAATTTAATCCTTTTAACCTTGACATCCTAGATTAAACTCGAGGCATGGAAAGTGTCACACTCTTCATAATTTAATCTGAGTTTTCTTGATCAATGAGTAGACTATATGAAACAAATCACTATTTGAGCATGACCATGAATTTCATAGTCCTACTCAATCAAGAGGCCTATGGATATCACCCCTAATATATAGGAGGGTTAAATTCCATCTAGATTACTCCTATTCTTCACACGATTCATGATGTACCCAATAATCACCTTTATTGTCCACCCTATTAAAGGTGACATTTGATGATATCAAAGTATATAAATTCTCGTGTAATAATATAGTGATCTCAGGTCGGAGGATCATTACATCATTGTCACTATGAGAATTTCTTATGACACTTTGCATAATGCTCCACGGAGAATTCTCATGGTGGGTCAGTCCAGTACATTGTTCTCTAACATGTACCTATGCATTGACTCAAATATCTTATATATTTATGACCAATGAGATTTGGTCATCAGTCAATCTACATACTAGTCTCAATGCATCATTGTTGTCCCATTAACAATGATACTCGACTAGGGACATTTAAGAGTAATGATACTAACTGTAATTATATGATCTCATGTTCAAGTCATATACTTGAAGCTATATATTTTATATCACTATTCTAAGGACTTTTATCATGTTAACATTTATATAACGCAGTAAATAAAAACATTATAAAATAATATCATTTATTCAATCAAATATAATATCGACAAAAGTTAAACAATTACATCAAATAATTTGCCTCTAGGGTATAAACTCTAGCAGACCCTCTATGGGGGCCATATGAGGAATGTGCATGTAAATTGAATTGCTGGGAAAGTTTGGTAGCAGCGGCTGTTGCTACCTTTGCTGAATTCTCAGCACTGGCGTGCCGCACGCCACTTACCTACCACATATAGTACATTTTTCTTCTCCTATAAATAACTTGCTCAGCTGAATAGAAAAATCACACCTAAAACATAATTTTTTTTTGCAAGTATTTTGTGAATTTTCTTTGAGAATAGTAAGGTTATCTTGAGTATTTGTAGACCAAAAGTGAGTGCAGAAAGTTTTTAAGTAAGTATTTTATTAAAGAGTAGTAATTGCACAAATACCTATTTGACACAGTATTCACAAATCTTCCTTTATAAGACTCTTCTTTAAGAAAATTTATTTTAAAACGCTTTCTTTGAAAGATTTATTTTAAAATATTATTTAAAAAATTATTTTTGAAGTTATTATTTTACACTACAAAAATTTATATTATATATATAATATTCCGAATTTGCGAAAGAATTGTAATCCGACTTTATATGAATAAATAAAGCTTGAATTACATCTTATATATGTTATGAAATCTTCGTTATTGTTTATTTTTGTATTTCACTTCTAGTATCCAACCTTAGCACATAAAAGGAGAATAAATTTTTAAAAAAAAAAAATTAGAAAAGAGGATAAAATCTAAACCCTAAACCCTAAGAAATCTAACCTAGGCTCTCGAGCGTTATGTATACGTCAAAATGACATTCTGTTTCAGGATTTATCTTTCCTATGTTTTGAAAACACATTATAATTGATAAAAGTTTTCTCGAAAAACGCGCTGAAAATAGAACGAAATAAGGAAAAGACAAAAATTATTTTTTTCCCTTTTTGGTCGTCTAACCATTTTATGAGAAATGGTCGCCAAAAATACTATTCACCAAAAAACGTGCCAAGTCTTTTGGACTTTTTTACTTCACATAATAGTATTTATACGGAACAAAACTCAGTAATATCAAAATTTTAAATCAATGGAAGTTAACCATTTAGTTTGAATACGAAAAATAATAAAAGTATACTATAATGTATAATACGAGAATTATATGAAAGATTATACGAGATTAATACGAGAATAATACGATGTATAATACCAATAGAATACGAATATTATACAATATATTATACGGGAAAATACGTATAAATACTAATGTATTATACTATTTAATTAATTAGTTGAAATCAAACTAGGTTATGTGTAACTAAGTTAGTGTAATTAAACTAGGAAAAACTAACACGATTACACTAATTGGAAAAGAACTAGCACGATTTGTTTGGAACTAAATCCAAGTGAAAATGAATCGACCAATCAGAAGAATGGTGATGTAAGCGATGATGCAAGCGCCAGGGTGCAAACTGTAATAAGCCGGAGTAAAAATGCGATTAATAAAACTTGGTTTTTCTATAAATAGGAAGCTAACCTCTTCATTTTTCTCATCATTTTCCAAAGTAAAAATTCAAGTATCAAAACTATACATATATTGAGAGAGAGTTCTATTGAGTTATTACCTTGAAAATTGCAAAGAAATATTTAAACTTACAAACACCAAAGGTATAATCTCTAGTAGTTATTATGTTCAATTTTTCTTTCGTCTTTAATTTTTCAAAAGCTCAAGAATGCGAGTCGTAGCTATGTACGATTGTCGTTCTTCGTGTTCTTCATGTGTTCTCGAGCCTTTCTACATTTTGTAGTAGTTATAATGTCGAATTTCAATTCGTAGTTTAAAGCTCAATGAACATACGTCGTTACCATGTACGGTTTATCCGTTCTCCGTGTTCTTTGTATGTTCTTGAGCATTTTTATACATTATTTTAATCAATTATGCAAGCCGTTATGATGACCAAATTTTGTCAAATATAAAGTGTAATAATCACTTATGTAAGTAGTTATAATGCTCAAATTATTTTAAGTACGAAAACTAAAAGTTCAAGAACATAGTCGTTACCATGTACGATTTATCCGTTCTTCCTGTTCTTCGTGTATTCTTGACCAAAAGTCATGAATCTATTTATGAGAAGGTTTATGATTCATTATTTTTATGTTATAAAGTGTTATTGAGTCTTATAACATGATTTCTTAAAGAGTTAAAGCAAGCGGTACCATGTTTCACATGGTTAACCCTAAAAATGTTGTTCAAAACATGCTCACTGACTGTTTTTGCTAAAATCCAAAAACTTAAAATTTGAATCTGCTTTAGAAATACAAATGAAAGTTGTAGATCATGAAATTATAAGCAATTTATACTTAAGAAGCACTTCAAAATATTTTTGTATGAAAAATTTATGGCAGTTACTAGAAAGAACATCAAAGCTGAAAATTTCTTAGTGACCCTCAGATTTTTGGCACCAAAAATAAGGTTTTGAGTTAGCCATACCTCCTTAACATTCCTCCAATGAAAATAGTCTAGTTAAGGTGTAAAAACAGTTATAAAATAAGAAAACTTGATGAACTAACTTTCAGTACGCGAAACCCTTTATATAGGTGCTTTAAACGATTACCGGGAAACCCTAAATTGTGCTTAAGGCAAGTTTTCTATCCTTAACCTTCGTTTAATTGCTTTTTATGTGATTTATATATTTTGTATAAGCAGTGTTATAAATTTTTGATATGTGAGTTATTGCTTCTTGTTTCGGCATAACTTGAAAAATGAAATGCTTATTCGCGATATATTTCGAATCATGCTTTATTATATCAAACCAAGTTGTCTCAGGGCAATCCTGACATGTTAAGTAAACTGAGATGAACAAGTATGTATCACTGTTCATAATTAGTCCAGTGTATAATATGTTATGCATAACATAGTAATTAGTCCAGTGTATAATATGTTATGCATAACATAGTATGTCTTTAGGTTGATCCCCTTTCTATTTCCACTGTAAAAGGTTCTAAGTCGAAAGACAAAGAACAGTTCAAGGTCTAACCACCACTTAGTCTTTATATGTTAAGAACATTTGTTATATCAATTGTTGTGCCATGAATCCTTACAATCCATATCGGTGTGAGTTCACTTATATGCTATGTGTTTAAGACTTGCTGAGTATCTTAGCTCACTCTTGCATAAACCTAAATTACAGACAAACCCAAGAGCTCCGACTCAAAGAAGAAAGGAAAGAAGAAATGCGTAGACTAGTTTACTGCTTTCCTTACTGTTTCTTAACTGTAGTCAAAATGACATTTTGTAATAAGAATAAGTTTCACACATGTAATCGAATATTATATAAATATTATCAAGTTTTATCACATTCTCTTGATATGTTTTTACTTTGATTAAACTTAAAATTGTTTAAAACTTAACATAGTATTAATAATGATCTATTTATTTGAATGAGGATCGGTAAATAACTTGTGAGTGTTGTACATCCGAGACAGGACTAAGAGATGTTGACTGGTCAAATCTATCGTTAAGGTTCCTCAAACCCAGGTATAACTCGTTATTACTATTCTGAATGTAGGATAAGTAGACTTATTAATATGAAGAGATATCACTATAAACAAATATGTTTCGAATGAGGGTTTTAACTAGTTGGATAATGTTCTGTACGGAAAGAGAATTTTGTACCGGACAAAGATACAACCATTTGTCACGGATAAAGATGCAAATATTTATCACCGGTGAAGATACAAACATTCACCACGAGATTCTCTGTTCCCAAGAGTCGTCCTAATGATTTAATACCGTGGATGTTGGAACATGTGAAGTTATAGAGTATCTAAATATTAAGGTTAAAATGTTACGAATGAGTATTAAGTCTCTTGTATCGATTACAAGGACTTGATATAAAATAATGAAAGATCTTTGGGAATTAAGATGAGAACTTTGTTTATAAATAAATGGAATCATCTATAAACCTAATGATTTAGCATTTTTAGTGAGTACCAAGTCAGCTATAGTAAGTATAATGATTTGGGGGCGTCACAGTTTGGTATCAGAGCTATAGATTATAGCTCTAAAGTAGCAAGTACTTTAGGATATAATCTGATCGATTAAGTTAAATAGACTTGTGAAGAGTCTAATAGATAATTAAAAGATGATTATAAATTTTAAATCTTAATTACTTAAAAGACATTATGTGAAAGGACTATACTAATTAAAGACAATATTGTTTTGTAGAAATGACTGACATACATGAAGACAATGCTCAAGCCTTGGGCTAAGAAAGTGATCCGAGTGAGCATTCTAGTGATGAGTCCAAAATAGAAGAGCCTAATTATAACATGAAACTACATGATGCTGGAGAGGTTAATCAAATTCCCCAAATAGATGATGAAGATGTCATTGACTTGTTGACTTACGACGAAATCATCGCCGAGTTGGAAGAAGATGCTGCTAAAATGTTGGCTTACGGTGAAGCTCAAGAAGAACATATTGAGTAATTGCAAATCGAGAACCAAACTAACATGATCAAGGCCAATGATATTATCGAGGTGCTTGAAAGGCAGTGGTTGGATGAAGCTGAAAGAAGCTACCAACTATAGATTCAGTTAGAAGCTTCCCAAGAGGAAGTATATCGCCTACAAGCAGACCGTGGTCGAATCAAAAGAGCTTATGGTACTACTTACGCCAAGCTAGAGAAAAAAAATAACTAAATTTCCTGCACCCGCCAAAGATTTGGGGTTGGAAATAAATAGGTTTGTGGTTATTAGCATGATCCACAAGATCAATAAGAAGGCTAAAAAGATCTAGTCGAATAATGTGTAATATATTAGTATGTTGTAAATATTTTGTTTAGCATTTTCCATTTTTATAAGGGATACTCATAGTTGTTAAGTGATTTTAAATCACTCGAATAATGTAATGTACAAATTTGGTTATATAAAAAGTTTATTTAAGAAATATGTCTTGCAATTTTAATACTTTTATATTTACACGTATTTTCCATTTATATAGAAAATGGTTCTACCAAGGCCAAGAACTAGGGCAACAACAACAACAAGTGTTAGTGATAAGAGTAATGTTCAGACTCCAAATCCTAAGCAACAATTCCTTGATAGATTAATAGGGGTCTTAGATAGTCGTATAACAAATAATGTGCCACCACCACCTCCACAACCACAGCCACAACCACAACCACAACCACAAATACCACCACCACCTCAGCTAGAACCCCAACCATAGAAAGTCTTATTTAAAGACTTAAAAAATGTAGGTCCTCCTGAATTCAAAGGAACCGCTGAGCCTATAGAGGCTCAATACTGGATTAAGGAAATAGAGAAAGCTTTTGACTTAGCAGAGGTTGCTGAGGACAAAAAGACTAAAATTTTCACGTACCTTATGAAGGGCGAGGCTAACTTCTGGTGGGAAGCCACCCAAGCCCGTGTCGGGGAAGGTGTGGTTGCATGGGAAGCTTTCAAAGAGTTATTCTTTGAAAACTACTTTCCACAAAGCATAAAAAATAGAATGGATGTACAATTTCTAAATTTGAAACAAGGGGACATGACTGTTCCCCAGTATGCCTCCAAATTCAATGAACTGGCTCGTTTCGCTCCAAATCAAGTAGATACGGAGGAACGTAAGGCAAGAAGTTTTGAGGAGAGTTTAAAACCCTGGATACGTGGTAAGGTAACTGTCTTACAGATAGATAGTTACGCCCATCTTTTAGAAAAGACTATCATTACTGAAGGCAGCAGTGAAGCCATCACAAAATTTAATAAGGAAAGGAAAAATAATAAAGGAGGGAATAGAGGAAGAAATAATAATATGGGAGGGAACGGGGGAGGAAATAATAATAATATTAATAAGAGAAGGTTCAATGGCGGAAACTTCCAACAACAAGGGGAGAATAAAAAGAAAACATTAGAACCATGCAAAATCTGCGGGAAACAACACGCAAGAGTGTGTCTAAAAGGGAAAAATATTTGCTACAATTGCAAACAAGAAGGACACATAGCACTTGCATGCCCTAACCCTAGGAAAGACACTTGTTTTCACTGTAGAGCCACGGGGCATTAAGCTAAGATGTGCCCCAAGAAAGGGGAAAATGCCGGAGGGGACAATAACAACAAATCTACCCCCAACAACTAACCCAGGTCGTCCAACAGCAAGGACATTCAACATGACCGTGGGAGATGTTGTGGCATCGCAGGATGTAGTGTCAGGTATCATTCTGATCAACACCATAAGTGCTTACATGCTATTTAATTCGGGTGCTACTTGCTCTTTTATTTCTCATGAATTTGCTAAGAAACTAAACGTACTTAGTGAACTGTTAGAAAGTCCTTTAATGATAGAGATTGCTAACAAAGAACAAATTCCTGTTAATAACGTATTGAAAGGTTGTTACATAGTGATCAAGGGTCATGAGTTGAGAGTCAATCTTATTCCAATCCAATTAGGGAATTTGATGTAATTCTAGGCATGGATTAGTTGACCAATCACCAAGCGATGATCGATTGTCAACAAAAGTGCGTTAAGCTTCTCACAACGTCCAAGTTAACGGTAATCTTCAACGGAAGTCAATCACCGAGAAAATCCCGATGCCTAACTGCAAATCAAGCAAATGGATTACTTTAGAAGGGATGTCAGTGTTATTTGACATATATCATAGACACCCAACAGAAAGGGTTAGATATAAACCAAATACCAGTGGTTAGAGAGTTTTAGGATGTCTTTCCCAATGATCTACCCGGTCTTCCACCATATAAGGAGATTGAGTTCGTTATTGATTTAGCTCTTAGAACTGCACCCGTTTCGAAGTCCCCATATAGAATGGCGCTTGTGGAATTGAAGGAGTTGATGGTAAAGTTACAAGAACTGTTGGATAAGAAATACATTCAACTAAGTGTTTTTCCATGGGGAGCACTAGTGTTGTTTGTCAAGAAAAAGGATGGAACTTTAAGATTATGTGTTGATTATCGTGAACTCAATAAATTGACCATAAAGAATAAGTATCAATTACCTAGAATTGACAACTTGTTTGATCAACTAAAAGGAGCGGAGTATTTCTCTTAGATTGATCTACGGTCAGGTTACCATCAACTGAAGGTTAAGAAGGAAGATGTGCCGAAGATAGCGTTTAGAACACGTTATGAACATTATGATTTTCTAGTAATGTCCTTTGGATTAACGAATGCACTGACATCATTCATGGATTTAATTAATAAGGTTTTTAGGTCTTGTCTAGACAAGTATGTTGTAGTTATCATCGACGATATTTTCATAAACTCGAAAACACTAGAAGAACATGCTATACACTTAAGAAGTGTACTAAAAACCTTACGAAAGGAACAACTCTATGCCAAATTTTCAAAATGCGAGTTCTGGCTAGAGAAAGTTTAATTTTTAGGTCATATGATTGACAAAAGCGGAGTTTTAGTGGATCCAACAAAGATAGAAGCAGTTATGAAATGGGAACAACCAAAGACCCTAACTGAAGTGAGAAGTTTCTTAAGTTTAGCGGGGTACTATAGACACTTCATTAAAGATTTTTCAAAGATAGCAACCCCGTTAACCAACTTAACCAGGGAGATCGTGAAGTATGCTTGGTCAGACAAATGTGAAAAGGGCTTTCAAGAGCTAAAGAAGAGGCTAAGTGAGGCACCAGTATTATCATTACCTAATGATAGTGGAGTGGTAATGATAGTGGAGGTCTTGTAGTCTACAGTGATTCCTCACATAAAGGATTAGGATGTGTTTTGATGCAGCATGACAAAGTTATAGCTTATGCTTCGCGACAACTAAAGGATTATGAGTTAAGGTATCTTACTCACGATCTAGAATTAGCGGCAGTAGTATTTGCTTTAAAGATATGGAGGCATTACTTGTATAAGGAGAAGTGTGAAATTTATACAGATCATAAGAGTTTAAAGTATATATTTACACAATGAGAGTTGAATATGAGGCAAAGACGATGATTGGAATTGATTAATGATTATGATTGTGAAATCCTATATCATCCAAGAAAAGCCAACGTAGTTGCAGATGCTTTGAGTAGAAAGAACCAAGAGAAGTTAAATGTGTTAACAACTCAGGATGAGTTGATTAAAGAGTTCGCTAGACTCGACATAGAGGTAAGAGTTCCTTAAATTTTGACAAGGAAATTGTTCGTAATGGAGGATCACTCAACCTTGTTGGGTAACATTAAGAAAATCCAAGAGGATGATGGAAACTATAGAAAGTTGAAGAAGTCAACAGAGATTACAGACGACAAATACAAGATAGACAAGGAGGAAATCATTAGATTTGAATCTAGAATTTGGATTCCTTAAATTCAAGAACTCAATAAAGAGATTATGTCAGGAGTACATAGTACTAAGTTTTTAGTACACCCAGGCAGTACCAAAATGTACAAAGACATAAGTCAATATTTCTGGTGGCCAAACATGAAAAAGAAGTGGCTGAATTCGTAAGTAGGTGTTTGACATGTCAGCAAGTTAAAGCTGAGCATCAAAGACCAAGTGGATTGTTGCAACCATTAGACATTCCAGAGTGAAAATGGGAGCATATTACTATGGATTTGGTAGTAGGCCTACCAACCACACAAAAGGGTCATGATGTCATATGGGTAATAGTTGATAGACTAACCAAGTCAGCTCACTTTTTACCAATCAAGGTTAAGTTCACTTTGGACCGATTAGCAAAGCTATACATTAAGGAGGTTATATCTAGACATGGCATACTAGTTTCAATTGTGTCTGATCGAGATCCAAGGTTCACATTGAACTTTTAAAAAAGTCTTCAAGAACATCTAGGTACACAATTGAGAATGAGTACTGCTTACCACCCACAAACTGATGGTTAAGGTGAAAGGACTATCCAGACTTTGGAGGATATATTGAGAGCTTGTATGATGGATTTTGAGGGAAGTGACGGTCGTTTTCACGATTGATATTAACGTGCAAGTATACACGGCCTTCAAGTAGTAAGAGTATTTCTATGTCGATCCCACAGAGAGTTATACTAATGTTGTCCAAATATTAAACTTCACACAATCGAATCCTATTTAAACTATGATTAAAGAAGTTGATGTTTGTTAACACAGATTCTTAAAATAAAATAAACTTGGCAACGAAAATTAGTTTTAAACAAGCTAAGATCACAACTTCACCCACTACCTTGTTTAAACCTCACAGCCCTCTTTTTAATGCTAAGATCGACGAATGGTAACCTGAGAATATAAGTAACCTTAAACCTCTTCCGAAAGTTAAATGATTCATACCATACTAATTAGACCACTATATTCCTATGTGATCCTAATCAAGCAAGATGGCAATAAAAACAATTCTGAACAAGGCTACACAAGATACCACGGTATATTCCTATCCGAGATACAAGTTAGGCACTCCATCTGAAGATAAAGAATCCTACAAGTGCTATCATGTTTTAGGTCAAGTTATTTACTCCATTTTCCAATATCATAACCAACAACACATTACATACAAGGTACATAATCCATACATGAAGCACAAAACATGATAACCATTCATTGTCAATCCATACACATCAAAAAGAGAGATATTCAATTAAAACAAAGTAATGAACTCGATTGTGATCCTAGGAATGAAGTTAGTTCATATATAAATGAATAAAAGTCATTAACAAGTTGCTCATTAGTCTTAAACTACACAAAATGAAGATAACTTAAATGAATGAAACTCTTTATATCACAAGTTTCAAGAACATAAACTCCCTTCCAAATGTAGCAATCCAAGCTTGATGAATCTTCTTGTTCTTGAGCTTAACAACAATCCAAGTTGATTTGAAGGTTGGAAGAAATGAAGAAGAACTGCTCTAATGCGTCAAAATCCGATCCCCTAGGATTAGCAACATTGTGACTTAAGTAGCAAAAATTCCATCTGAAAACAGCATGGCTGACCACTGTGGCGGTGGTCCTGGCTGAAATTTACCAAAATGCCCTTTTATCTTAAAAACCCTACAAATCACAGACGATGCATTATGAACCCTAAAAACATAAATGTACACATAAATAACTCTCAAAACTCACAAATCACTAAACTAGAAGTACTAATTTGCAGGTATAAAACTCACTCATCAAATACCCCCAAACTTAAGTATTTGCTTGTCCTCGAGCAAAAAAGTAAAGCATAAACAAAATAACTAATAATAACTACTAAACCAGACATGAATTGGAATCATAGCCTCAAGAAATAACTGCAACAGTTAAGATAAATCATAATGCAGAACAAAATATAATATTTCAACAAAATTTACAAGCTCGCGAATGCCACTGATCTGCTTTACATGTGTGTGTGCAAAACCCAATGTTAAAATTAGTCAGAGTTTATATGAACTTAAACGGAAAAAAATGCCATGAGTAATTTTACTTTAATCCACATAACCCACACAATCCCAACCAAACAAGGCAATAATATAAGGACAGGGTCTCTCAGATTTAAACAAGAAAAGATAAACCTATTTTTATAAGCACATGTGAGTGCGTTTTACGCTCCGTCTGACCTTAACTTACAAGCTTGACTGTGCAATGCCTAATTCTATTAGGCTATTCAGAGCTACCCATGTATCGAGCTTTTGATCAGTGACTCCCAAACCAGTCGACTTTAGGGCACTAGGTGGAAAGATACCCCAACGGATTTAATCACTCAAGTAGCAAATGTCACAAAATTAGACTAACCAAACTTTTATTATATAAAGAACATAAATAACTTTTTTTTTTCATTTTTTATTTTTTTTTCATTTTTTTTCAAACTAGAAAAAAAAAATCCGAGATCCCCCCAAACTTATATACGAGCCTAGATTTAGTGCACAGAAAGGGCTTTAAGAAATTTCTCCACTTAACCCACGAACATTTTTATCATACCAGTTCTCTAAACACAAACTAATAAACATCTGGGATCACAATTGTGCAAGATGAAAAAGGCAAGATCATTGGCATCGTTAACTCAAATCAATCGTTGAAATAAAGACTACGCATGCAAATAAATTTTACTTAAACCGGCAGCATGGCAAAACATTTCATATCATTAGCTACGAACTCACAACTAAAGTCTGGATATCTACTAATAAACTAACATAAGCATAAAAGCGACGAAACTAATCAGGCACTAAATAAAAACATGAACAGATAGAAACAAAAACACCCCCCAAACTTGAATATGGCAATGCCCTCATTGAAAATATAGAGAATTTAAAATTGAGGACTCCCCTACATTTGATTAGGCATTTGTATCTTCGTCAGGAGAATCCTGAGGGTAGTCAGGAATCACTGGCGGGCTTGGGAACTGCAGAGGGTTCGGACCAGCATTCAACCCCGTCCTCTCGAACATCTCAACAAGGGTCGTAGTGAAATTTGCATTAAATTGCATCATAGTGTTGACCTGTTGAGCGACATAATTAAGTTGGCAAGAGTGGCGGTGAGATTCTTTTCTCAAGTGCTGCACCTTCGTACCTATGGATGCTAGAGATGGCTGAGTTGCCGCGTCATCGTCTGGATCATCTGCAAAGAGCTCATCAATATCTAGAGACTGAGTCTCCAATATAAATCTGGCTCCGCTCGGATTAGTGGGGGCGCCATCCCACTGACTATAATGACTAATCAATCGAGAGTCAATTAGAATTTTGGGTTGTTGCAGAGGTTCATCCGCAGACCATTCTACTCCAGCATTTTGGCACAATCCACAAATCAACGAAGGATGCGGCAAATCACCCGGAGTACCCCTAAGGAGAGTGTGTTTGATTGATCCTAGAATAACCCTCCCCACATTGATGCTCATCCAATTGACCAAACAAAACAACAGCACCGCCTTTGATATTATCACATCGCTGACATACGTGGTGGGGAGCAATTTGGTACAAATGAAATAATACCATGCTTTGCCAAACCTACTCAAGAACCGATGCGAAAATAATCGTGGTGCCCCATCCTTGAGAGTCTATTCTGCATCAGGCTGACACAATCCTCGAAGTACGTCATTTAGATTGAGGCACTCGGTCTTGTACATGGTATATTGGTCAACCTCGTCTAGGTGGGGAATGTGATAAAAATCATTTATCTGTTCAGCCCCAAAGTGAACATTCACACCACGAATGCGCACCACATTGACATCCTCCTTCGCATTTGCGTAAAATTCTTTGACAATAGAAATGGCTGTCAGCTCGGGCTGCTCGATGAAATTGTGCCAATGCTTTTCTGTGATCATATGGTGCAAGAGTCCATCATTAACATTTGGAAGGAGGCCTCGCTCTGGGATAATTGTTTTTCCCTCTAGCACTTCATAAAACTTCTTCTCTGCCTCTTCGCTCACAAAACGATGAGTGTCATATGCGGCGCGAGATGATTGACCATGTTGACGCTTAGGAGCCATGATCTCTCAATGCAATGCCAATAAGCCAAAACGACCCAACAAGCAACACGAACCAACTGAATTTTGAATGATACTTGGTTGGGGCAATTTGTCAAACAGTTGGCGTGCACCCTCGAGTTGAACTCTGAACAAAGCTTCCCCCAAACCAAATTCAAGTCACCCGCTTAGGGTATTTCACCAATAACACCTAGCTACCAACTCTCAATCAATGAATCAAAGAGAGATTTGCACAAGTGAAGAAAATATGAACCAAATTTTGACCGAGAGACCTAATAGATGGCTCACGGTTTGGCAAGGAGAGAGAATGAACTTGCTTGGATCATTGGCTTGGCTTGAATGCTGGAAGGAATTTCACTTTCTTGTAGGAATCGGGGGCTGGGGCTAATTTAAAGTGATCAGAGACTAAGGTCTTTGAGGGAAAGGGCTGCATTCAGGCTACTAGGAAATAAACCCCGACGGGGGTTTATATATATTTTTTTCTGAGTTTTCGAACGACCGCTTTGGCAGTGGCAATGACCGCTGTGGCGGTGAAAGTTTCTGCTTAAAAAAAATAACCCTGGAAACCACCGCTGCGGCGGTAGCTGGGCACCGCTGCGGCGATGAAACTTTTTGCTTAACAAAATTTTTCTACTATAGACCACCGCTGCGGCGGTATCAGGGGAGCGCCGTGGCGGTCAAAGTTCCTGCCATAAAATTTTTTCTCTGCTCAGTTTTTTTCAATTTGATGCAATACTTTGATAGTACCTGAAAATGTAACATAGATTTATCAAAAACTAAATAACTAATCACAATTTTAACTTAAAAACATAGAAATTGCAATTAGTTATAAAGCTAATTTTTAATTATAAATATAATTACACGAATATACTATATCAAAAGTATTTAGCCCATCAAACTAAATCAAAAATGACTAAATATAAAATGTAATGCAAATAAAATTATATTGACAATAAAAATGGGTTGCCGCCCATATAGCGCTTCATTTAAAGTCTTTGGCTTAACTACTTCCTGATTCATTGCGGGTTGGCGAGAATGATAGAAACTTTTTGTTGATCCACCTCACCCCCATGTATTGCTTTAGACGTTGGCCATTGACTTTAAATGTGTTAAAAGTTGTGGCATCTTCCAATTCAACCGTACCGTGCGGGAATATATTTTTGATAGTGAAGGGACTCGACCATCTGGATTTTAGCTTTCCTAGGAAGAGTCTCAACCGGGAATTATACAAAAGCACTTTCTGGCCAATGTCGAACTTCCTCTCCACAATTTTCTGATCATGCCATCGTTTAGTCTTTTCCTTATAAATTTTTGCGTTCTCATACGCTTGGAGGCGGAATTCATCCATTTCATTCAGTTAAAGCATCCGTTTCTCACCGGCCGCATGTAATTCAAAATTGAGCTTTTTGAGGGCCCAATAAGCATGATGCTCAAGTTCAACCGGTAAGTGGCAAGCTTTTCCAAAAACCAAGCGATATGGTGACATCCCAATTGGTGATTTGAAAGCTGTTCTTTATGCCTATAACGCTTCATCCAATTTTCTAAACCACTCATTCCTGTTGGGATTCACCATCTTTTTCAAAATCCGCTTTATTTCTCTGTTAGAGACTTCTGCTTGACCACTGGTTTGCGGATGATAGGTCGTAGCAATTTTATGGGAGACCCCATAGTTAGCAAGGAGGGCAGCGAAATACTTATTACAAAAGTGTGAACCTCCATCACTGATAATAGCCCGTAGAGTGCCAAAGCGCGAAAAGATGTTCTTCTATAAGAAGTTAAGGATGACTTTTGAATCATTGGTCGATAGAGCAACAACTTCGACCCATTTAGATACATAGTCCACAGCGACTAGTATGTATTGGTTATTATAAGATGACGGGAATGGTCCCATGAAGCTATGCCCTAGACGTCAAAATTTTTGATTTCTTGAATACTATTCAGGGGCATTTCATGTCTCCTAAAAATATTACCCGTTCTTTGGCAATTGTCGCATCTTGCTACAAAAGAATGAGCGTGTTTAAACAAAGATGGCCAATAAAACCCAGATTGTAGGACTTTCGCCGCTTTTCTCTCCCCACCAAAATGTCCTCCATAATCAGATAAATGACAATGATGAAGAATATCACTCATTTCTTCTTTGGGCACACACCTCCTCAATAACTGATCTGCGCATTGCTTGAAAAGGAAAGGATCATCTCATACAAAGAACCGGACATCACTTAAGAACTTTTTTCGTTGTTGATAACTTAAATCCGGTGGAGTCACATTGCTCACAATGAAATTAGCGAAATCCGCATACCAAGGTAATTCGTTGTGCACAGCAAACAACTGCTCATCCGAAAAATGCTCATTAATCACCCTGCCATCTCTATTGTTTTGCTTAGAATTTTCTAATCACGAAAGATGATCCGCGACTTGATTCTCTGTCCCCTTTTTGTCTCAAATTTCTAAGTCAAATTCTTGAAGCAGCAGAACCCATCTGATCAGCCTCGATTTTGCATCTTTCTTTGATATTAAATATTTAATGGCAGAGTGATCTGTGAAAACCACAACCTTTGTTCCAATGAGATAAGAACGGAATTTGTCGAAGGCATACACAACTGCAAGTAATTCTTTTTCAGTGGTCGTGTAGTTGATTTGTGCATCTGACAACGTCTTACTTGCATAATAGATCGTGTGGAAGATCTTCTATTTTCTTTGTCCCAACACTGCTCCAATAGCAAAATCACTTGCATCGCACATTAATTCGAATGGCAACTCCCAATCAAGAGCAACTACTATCGGAGCAGAGATAAGTTTCTTCTTCAGCATCTCAAATGCGTCAATGCACGCTTTTTCCATCCTGGAGGGCACATCTTTTTCCAGAAGATTACACAATGGCTTAGTGATTTTTGAGAAATCCTTGATAAACCGTCTATAGAAACCCGCATGGCCTAAGAAACTCCCAACTCCCTTCACAGATGATGGTGGTGGAAGCTTTTCAATAGTCTCTATTTTGGCTTTGTCAACTTTAATTCCTTAAGCAGAGACTCTATGTCCGAGAATAATCCCCTTTTCCACTATGAAATGACACTTTTCCCAGTTTAACACCAGATTAGTCTCGACACACCTCTTCAACACCACTGATAAATTTTCAAGACAATCATCAAAAGAATTCCCGTACACCGAGAAATCATCCATAAAGACTTCCAAAGTCTGTTCTGCCATATCTTAAAAGATGAACATCATGCACCGCTGAAATGTAGCAGGCGCATTACACAATCCAAAAGACATCTTTTTAAAGGCAAAGGTGTCGTATGGACATGTGAATGTGGTTTTCTCCTGATCTTCCGGCGCAATGGATATTTGATTATAACTAGAGAATCCATCCAATAGACAGTAAAATTCATGCCCGGCCAGTCTATCCAGCATTTGATCGATGAATAGAAGAGGGAAATGATCTTTCCTCGTTGCTTTGTTAAGCTTCCGATAGTCCATGCTTACTCTCCAGCCGATGACTGTCCGAGTCGGAATTAGCTCATTGTTTTCATTAAACACCACGGTCATACCCCCCCTTTTTCGGAACGCACTGAACAGGGCTCACCCATGGGCTATCGGAGATAGGATATATAATTCCAGCATCGAGCCGTTTAATGATTTCTTTCTTCACTACCTCTTTCATAATGGGGTTGAGACGTCTTTGATGTTCTATGGTTGGCTTGGCGTCATCTTCCAATAAGATTTTGTGCATACAAATGGATGGACTAATCTCTTTTATGTCTGATATAGTCCACCCCAAAGCTGTTTTATACTTCCTCAGCACACTTAAAAGTTCACTTTCCTGTTCCTCATTTAAAGCTACAGCTATTACAACAGGATAAGTGAATTCTTTTCCCAAAAATGCATCCCGCAAATGATTTGGCAACGGTTTGAGCTCCAGTATTGGTGCTTCCTCTTTTGATAAATTTGAAACAGAAGTTCTTGCTTGTTCCAAAGCTTCATAATGTGGTTTGAACTTGGCAAATCGAGGAGATGAATCCAAATATTTCATGCATTCTGTATGAGTGGGATCTTCTGCAGTAGTGGTTCCAATGATCGAAGCCTCCAACGGATTAGAAATACAAGTTTTCATGAAAACTTCATGTACAAGCCTGTCAACCACATTGACTTTAAAGCACTCTTCGGAATCACTTGGAAACTTCATAGATTTGAAGACATTGAACTTTATTTCTTGATCTTGAACCCTCATAGTGAGCTCTCCCTTCTGAACATCGATAGTAGTTCTCCCGGTGGCTAGAAATGGACGCCCTAATATAATAGGCACTTCCTTGTCCTTCTCAAAGTCCAGAACTATAAAGTC
This sequence comes from Hedera helix, assembly GCA_947179155.2. Taxonomy (NCBI): domain Eukaryota; kingdom Viridiplantae; phylum Streptophyta; class Magnoliopsida; order Apiales; family Araliaceae; genus Hedera; species Hedera helix. The sequence goes on along the minus strand of OX359275.1, from coordinate 17,609,483 downwards.
GGCTGGAAAGATAAACTTGTCAACCTTTACCAGCACGTCTTCCACGATTCCTTTAGGGTATGTCAGAGATCTATCATCAAGTTGTAGAGTAACACTGGTAGGTTCGCTTCATTCAACCCCAACTTCCTATAGATAGACAATGGCATCAGATTGATGCTTGCTCCAAGATCACATAAAGCTTTTCCAGTAAATTCACTTCTAATGGAGCATGTAATGGTGAAACTCCCAGGGTCCTTTAGCTTAGGAGGAAGCTTATTCTGCAGAATTGCGCTGCATTCCTCCGTTAGAGCAACCGTCTCATAGTCACCAAGCTTTCTCTTCTTGGACAGTGTATCCTTCATGAATTTCATATAACTTGGCATTTCCTCCAAAGCTTCAGCAAATGGAATATTGATGTGAAGCTTTTTCAAAACCTCCAAGAATTTTGAAAACTGTTTATCCAGTTTCTGTTTTTGCTACCTTTGAGGAAATGACATGGGTTGAACTCTTGGAAGGGTTTTGTTGACTATGGGAATTGGCTCTTGGACTTCCTCCACAATTTCAGGAGTGCAACTTGTTGTGTTTTCTATCTCAACAACTACTTCCTCTTCCATTAGAAGTGGTGGCACTGTAGTAGTTTCTCCAGTGGTATTCAGTAAGGGTCTACCACTGCACAGTGTGACTGCTTTGCATTGCTCCTTGTCATCCCTCTTTGGATTGACCTCAGTGTCACTAGGAAAGGTTCCTTGCGGACGATTGTTCATAGCACTAGCAAGTTGCCCCACTTGGTTTTCAAGATTCCTTATAGCAATATCTTGGTTGTTGATCCTTGTCACATTCCAGGAAATGTATCTAGTCAGAAGTTCTTCCAAGTTAGCTTTCTTCTCCGTAGGAGGAGGAGGAGGAGCTTGTTGATGTTGTTGTTGAATTGGTTGTTGCTGCTGTGGATTGTAATTTTGATATCCTGGAGGATATGGCTGCCTTAAAGACGAAGATTGTCCTTGATTGTTGTTATTGCTCCACCAGAAATTAGAATGACTTCTCACTCCAGGATAATAATGTGTCGACACATTAGTCTTTTGTTGCCGACTGTAATTACTGACATATTGCACTGATTCTGCCTTGATGGCACATTGCTCGTTAGGATGTTCTCCAGCGCATATATCGCATAGTACTGCTACACTTTGCACAGGTTTTGTTCCCATATTGTCAATTTTTCGAGCAAGTACAACCACTTGTGCAGATAAAGATGTAACTGCATCCACTTCATGCATTCCCGCTACTTTCCTTGGAGTGAACCTCTCAGCAGGCCACTGATAATTATTTGCTGCCATGATTTCCAACAATTCAAGCGCTTCATCATAACTCTTTCCCATTAAGGCTCCGCTAGCTGTAGCATCCACGCTTTATCGGGTAGAATTTGATAAACAGTTATAGAACGTCTGAACTTGTAACCATTTAGGAATACCATGGTGGGGATATCTTCTGAGAAGATCCTTAAAACGCTTCCACGTCTCATAGAGAGACTCCGAATCCTGTTGGCTAAAGGTTGTAATGTCATTTCGCATTCTTGTTGTTCTGGCAGGCGAAAAGAATTTAGCCAAGAATTTCTGAGCTAGAACAGCCCAGGTGCTAATGGAGCCTGTTGGTAGAGAATGCAACCAACTCTTCACCTTAACATGCAAAGTGAAAGGAAATAGACGAAGTCTGAGAGTGTCTTCAGAAACTCCTTGATATCTGAACGTGTCACCGATTTTGAGAAATTTGACCAAATGATCATTCGGGTCCTCATTAGGCAACCCACCGAACTGCACATGATTCTGAATCATTTGAAAAGTGTTCGGCCTGATCTCAAAGCTAGCAGCAACAATGGTTGGCCTATTGATGCTCGTATGAATATCTGTGACTTGCGACATAGCATATTCCCGCAATGTTTTATAATCTTCTTCTGTCATTGTATCTTGATGGTGAATAACTTGACCCCTCTTTTCTTTTCGTAATACACGCAAAGTTCTTTCAATATCAGGATCAAAAGTTACGAGATTTGGATCTTGAAAAGGAAGCATGCACAATCAAGAGTACCTGGAAGAAAATAAAAATAAAAATAAAAATAATTAGACAAATGTAATAGTTTAAACGAAGATAATATTGATAAAGCTTAATATTGAAGATAAATTAGATAAATAACTCCCCGGCAATGGCGCCAAAAAGTTGACAGTCGTTTTCACGATTTATATTAACGTGTAAGTATAAACGGCCTTCAAGTAGTAAGAGTATTTTTATGTCGATCCCACAGAGAGTTATACTAATGTTGTCCAAATATTAAACTTTACACAATCGAATCCTATTTAAACTATGATTAAAGATGTTGATTTTTGTTAACACAGATTCTTAAAATAAAATAAACTTGGCAACGAAAATTAGTTTTAAACAAGCTAAGATCACAACTTCATCCACTACCTCGTTTAAACCTCACACCCCTCTTTTTAATGCTAAGATCGACGAATGGTAACTTGAGAATATAAGTAACCTTAAACCTCTTCCGAAAGTTAAATGATTCGCACTATACTAATTAGACGACTATATTCCTATGTGATCCTAATCAAGCAAGATGGCAATAAAAACAATTCTCAACAAGACTACACAAGATACCACGGTATATTCCTATCTGAGATACAAGTTAGACACTTCATCTGAAGATAAAGAATCCTACAAGTGCTATCATGTTTTAGGTCAAGTTATTTACTCCATTTTCCAATATCATAACCAACAACACATTACATACAAGGTATATAATCTATACATGAAGCACAAAACATGATAACCATTCATTGTTAATCCATACACATCAAAAAGAGAGATATTCAATTAAAACAAAGTAATGAGCTCCATTGTGATCCTAGGAATGAAGTTAGTTCATATCTAAATGAATAAAAGTCATTAACAAGTTACTCATTAGTCTTAAACTACACAAAATGAAGATAACTTAAATGAATGAAACTCCTTATATCACAAGTTTCAAGCATATAAACTCCCTTCCAAATGTAGCAATCTAAGGTTGATGAATCTTCTTGTTCTTGAGCTTAACACCAATCCAAGTTGCTTTGAAGGCTAGAAGAAATGAAGAAGAACTGCTCTAATGCGTCAAAATCCGATCCCCTAGGGTTAGCAATATTGTGACTTAAGTAGCAAAAATCCCGTCTGAAAACAGCATGGCTGACCGCTGCGGCGGTGGTCCTGGCTAAAATTTACCAAAATACCCTTTTAGCTTAAAAACTCTACAAATCACAGATGAGGCATTATGAACCCTAACAACATAAATGTACGCATAAATAACTCTCAAAACTCACAAATCACTAAACTAGAAGTACTAATTCGCATGTATAAAACCCAATCATCAGGAAGTTGGGACGATCACTTACCTCTGGTAGAATTCTCTTACAACAATAGTTATCACGCTAGTATTAGAATGCCACCATATGAAGCTCTGTATGAACGAAAGTGTAGAACACTGATGTGTTGGGACGAAGTTGGTGAACGAAAAATGCTTGGGCCAAAATTGATTCAACAAATAGTGGAAGTAGGTCGAATAATTCAACAGAGGTTACGAGCTGCTCAAGAAAGACATAAGAGATATGCCGATCTGCATCGACAAAAGAGAGACTTTGAAGTCAGTAGTCATGTTTTCCTAAAAGTATCTCCCTGGAAAGGAAAGATTCATTTCGGGAAAAAAGAAAAAATGAGTCCAAGGTTTATAGAACCATTCGAAATATTACTTAGAATAGGTGAGGTAGCTTATGAAGTAGCCTTACCTCCAGAACTGAAACATGTACATAATGTATTTCATGTTTCAGTATTACGTCCTTATAAACCCGACTACAAACACGTTATCAGCTACGAACCCATCCAAATCGAGAAGGATCTGAGCTACGAGGAGATTCCTGTTAAAATTGTTGATAGAAAGGAAGAAGTCTTGCGAAACAAACTCATACCTTCAGTCAAGGTCATATGGAGAAATCAATCCATCAAATAAGCTATGTGGGAATTAGAAGATAGAATATTCACATTTATTTTCTTAATTGTATAAGTTAATTTCGGGGACGAAATTCTTTTAAGGAGGGGTGAATGTAATATTCTGAACTTGTAAAAGAATTGTAATCCGACTTTATATGAATAAATAAAGCTTGAATTACATCTTATATATGTTATGGAATCTTCGTTATTGTTTATTTTTGTGTTTCAGTTCTAATATCCAACCTTAGCACGTAAAAGGAGAATAAAAGTTTTTTTAAAAAAAAATTAGAAAAAATGATAAAACCTAAACCTTAAACCCTAGGGTTCAAACCTTAAGAAATCTAACCTAGGCCATCGAGCATTATGTATACGTCAAAATGACATTCTGTTTTAGGATTCATCTTTCCTACGCTTAGAAAACACATTATAGCCGATAAAAGATTTTCCCAAAAAACGTGCCGGGAATAAGACGAAATAGAAAAAAGATGAAAATTATTTTTTTTCCCTTTTTGGTCGTCTAACCATTTTCTGAGAAATGGTCGCCAAAAATACTATTCACCAAAAAAACATGACAAGTCTTTTGGACTTTTCACTTCACAGAATAATGTTTATACGGAACAAAACTCAATAATATCAAAGTGTAATAAGCCAGGGTAAAAATACGATTAATGAAACTTGGTTTTTCTATAAATAAGAAGCGAACCTCTTCATTTTTCTCATCATTTTCCAAAGCAAAAATTCAAGAATCAAAGATATACATATATTGAGAGAGAGTTTTAGTGAGTTACTACCTTGGAAATTGCAAAGAAATAGTTAAAGCTTGCAAACACCAAAAGTACAATCTCTAGTAGTTATTATGTTCATTTTTTCTTTCGTCTTTAATTTTTCAAAAGTTCAAGAATGCGAGTCGTAGCCATGTACGATTGTCGTTCTCCATGTTCTTCAAGTATTCTTGACCCTTTTTACATTTTGTAGTAGTTATAATGTCGAATTTCAATTCGTAGTTTAAAGCTCAACGAACATATCGTTACCATGTACGGTTTATCCGTTCTTCATGTGTTCTTGAGCAAAAGTCATGAATCTTTCTATGAGAAGGTTTATAATTCATTATTTTTATGTTATAAAGTGTTATTGAGTCTTATAACATGATTTCTTAAAGAGTTAAAGCAAGCGGTACCATGTTTCACATGGTTAACCCTAAAAATGTTGTTCAAAACATGCTCACTGACTATTTTTGCTAAAATCCAAAAACTTAAAATTCAAATTTGCTTTAGCAATACAAATGAAATATTTTGATCATGAAATTGTAAGCAATTTAGACTCAAGAATCACTTTAAAATATTTTCGTATGAAAAAGTTACGGCAGTTACCAGAAAGGACGTCAAAGTAGAAAATTTCTTAGTGACCCTCGAATTTTTGGCACTAAAAATAAGGTTTTTGAGTTATCCATACCTCCTAAACATTCTGCCATTAAAAATAGTCTAGTTTAGGTATAAAAACAGTTATAAAACAAGAAAATTTGATGAACTAAGTTTTCAGTACGCGAAACCCTTTATATAGTCGTTTAAACGATTACCGGAAAACCCTAAATTGTGCTTAAGGCAAGTTTCTTATCCTTAACCTTTGTTTACTTGCTTTTTATGTGATTTATACATTTTGTACAAGCAACGTGTTATAAATCTTTGATATGTGAGTTATTGCTTCTTGTTTCGGCATAACTTGAAAAATAAAATGCTTATTCGCGATATATTTCGAATCATGCTTTATTATATCAAACGAAGTTGTCTTGGGGCGATCCTTACATGTTAAGTAAAGTGAGATGAACAAGTATGTATCACTGTTCGTAATTAGTCTAGTGTATTGTATGTTATGCATAAAATAGGATATCGTTAGGTTGATCCGCTTTCTATATCCACTGTAAAAGGTTCTAAGTCGAAAGACAAAGAATAGTTCAAGGTCTAACCACCACTCAGTCTTACTATGTTAAGAATATTTGTTATATCAATTGTTGTACCATGAATCCTTATAATCCATATCAGTGTGAGTTCACTTATATGCTATGTGTTTAAGATTTCCTAAGCATCTTAGCTCACTCTTGCTTAAACCTAAATTGCAGACTAACCTGAGAGCTCCGGCTCAAAGAAGAAAGGAAAGAACAAATGCGTAGACTAGTTTACTGCTTTTCTTACTTTTTCTTAACTATAGTCATAATGACATTTTATAATAAGAACAAGTTCTACACATGTAATCGAATATTATATAAATATTATCAAGTTTTATCACATTCTCTTGGTATGTCTTTACTTTGATTAAACTTAGAATTGTTTAAAACTTAACATAGTATTAATAATGATCTATTTATCTGAATAAGGATCGGTAAATAACTTGTGAGTGTTGTACATCCGAGACACGACTAAGCGATGTTGACTGGTCAAATCCATCGTTAAGGTTCCTCGAACCCAGGTATAACTCGTTATTACTATTCTGAATGTCAGATAAGTAGGATTATTAATATGAAGATATATCACTATAAACAAATATGTTTCGAATAAGGGTTTTAACTAGTTGGATAATGTTCTGTACGGAAAGAGAATTTTGCACCGGACAAAGATATAACCATTTGTCATGGATAAAGAAGCAAACATTTATCACGGGTGAAGATACAAACATTCACCGTAAGATTCTCTGCTCCCAAGAGCCATCCTAATGATTTAATATTGTGGATGTTAGAACATGTGAAGTTATAAAATATCTAAATATTAAGGGTAAAATGTTACGAATGAGTATTAAGTCTCTTGTATCGATTACAAGGACTTGATATAAAATACTGAAAGATCTTTGAAAATTAAGATGAGAATTTTGTTTATATATAAAGGGAATCATCTATAAACCTTATGATTTAGCATTTTTAGTGAGCACTAAGTCAGCTATAGTAAGTATAGTGATTTGGGGGAGTCACAATATAAATAATTTTGATGGTTCATAATATATGAGTTATCATACACCTTGAAATTTATATGTGGTAATTACTAATTATATTATAAATATATAGTTTGATCAACCTCATTTTTATCAATATCCAGTCACGTGAAAATATAAGGAATATCATTTTCTTTTATTACTTGTAAGAAATATCATCTTATTTCATCTTCTATTATTTAAACTTACTACGGTAAGGGATACCATCTTTTTCATCTTCCATTATTCAAACTTACTATGGTAAGGGATATCGTTTCTTTTATACTCTTAAACTTACTATGGTAAGTATTGTTCGGTAAAACTTCTAAAATGATTATATGTTCCTTAATAGTTTTTGCTTCATCTAATATCATTTTAATTGGACTTTCCTATTTTTCTGAACCATTCTTTTGAACTGTGGATCTTGAATATCATTTTGAACTTCACTACACATCATATTGACAATTTGGACATTATTTGAATCTGCACAAAGTAAAATTAGAAACTTTCGATATTTATTGTTTATCTTGTTTCTTTTGTTCATCATTTATATCACTGTTATTATTCTAATAATCATAATCAAGTTGTTGTGGATATATATGGCTTGGGGCACAGATAATAGGATAAATGCGATATAATGGTAGTGTGTCTTTTATGGCACGTGGTAAAAGTTCTCTTTGGTCTGGGACAAAGATGAACTGTTGTTTAGTATGATTATGACCAAAGGTTGTAGACTGGTATAATCATGACCGTTGGTGTTATATTGAATATCTTTGGTCCGTAGTGCAAAGATTAACTGTTAACTTGAATGATTATGACCAGGAACTGTGAAATTATTTTATCATGGCCAGTGGTGTTTCAAATGATAAAAGTTGATGATGTTTTTCTTAAAAAGAAAAGCGAGTGGACATCATGGTCCATATGATTTTTCTAATAGTTGTTATTCTGCTGCAGTTATTGATTTGAACTTTGTTTAAGAACTTAACTGCAGTTATTGAATTAAAACTTGTTGTTTAAATTAGTCTATCAAAAACTGAACTGTTGAAGGTTAACGATAATTTATTTGTCATTATCTTAGTCATACTATTCTTACTGGGCTATTTGAGCTCACTCTTTTCTTTTGTTCCATTATTTTTCAACAAGAGATGAGAGAGTAACTGGGTCTAGTCGGAGGATTGAGTGAAGGTCCGAGTTGTAGTTATAAAATAGTGTGACAATAATAATGAAGACTTAGTTGTGTATTATTTGAATACTGTATTGTGGTACGTTGTACGTTGTATTGTAATAGTTGTTGTGCATTTTAACAACTCAAGTTTGGACTGTGTGAGCCCATATTTGGGAGTGTCACAACATAGATCTTTCTCTTTAAATAGTTTATAATAAGAATAGTCATAATAACACATGCAATATCTAGCCGGAACAAATAACATAGATATATCCCATTAAATAATTCTTTTTTTAGAACTCGTGATTATAATTCATGCAATATCTAGCTGATACAATTGGCATAGATCTTTTTTCTTTAAATAGTTCGTAATGTGAACAGTCATGCAAATGCACATAAGTGCGATTATCAATAATAACATATATATGAAATAATTCTTTATAATTATTTCATCATGTACTACGAAACTAATTCCAACTTCTAGATACTTAACATAATAGAAACAAGTATATGAAACTTGCATAATAATAATTTGAGTAGGGTTTGAGAACTTGTCTCAGTTGTCGATTACAACTTACGCGACTTAAACTATTGTCCTTGAAAGACCTAGTATTAAATAGGTTTATCTTTCAATTAGAATAGCACATTGGAGTCCATATATCACTATCAAATAGACTATCATTTAAGCACACACTTTCCTATTTAACAATACATAGCTTACGCGACAATATTGTCACCCTCGGGTAATATTTTAATTATCAATTGATCTTATTATCAATTTAATAAGACTTAATTGATTTATTTAAACACTTTAAACAATTCACTTTAATTGATTTAAGTACCTTATTTCTCTCTAATTATTATCTAATATCATTTAAATAATAATTGGTAAATTAGTTATCCTTATCTTTTATTTAATATTAATTAAATAATAAACAATAATTTTTATTAATCTCAATTCCTTTTAATAATTATTTAATATCATTTAAATAATAATTAATTATTTATTTATCTTTATTTATTGTTCAATAATAAATAATTAGTTTATTAGTCTTACTTTTATTTAATTATTATTTAATATTATTTGAATAATTAATTAATTAATTATCCTTATTTATTATTTATTCTTAAATAATAAATAATTATTTGTTAACTTTATATTACCCTTTATTTATTATTTAATAATAAATAATTAGTCATTATCACTTTTTGTTTTAATTATTATTTTATATTGATTAAATAGTAATTAATCCCCTTAATGACTTTTCTTTACCTTAGTTATTATTTAATAACCAAATAATAAATAATTATATTTTTCTTTCCTTTTTATTGGGTCACAAATTAATTATATTAATTTTTAAATATTTTTACCCTTTTTGGACTTAATTGATCTGAACTAACCCGACCCAGATCAAATAATACACTGTTCATGAACAGTGTATAGGGCCCCGACCCCAAAATAACAAAGGAAATAGGAGCCCCGACCCCTAGTTGGCAAAATCTGCAGGTTTGCCATTTTTAGATTTTTCAACTTTTGCTCATTTGATTAAAACTTGAATAAAATGAAATCTACAAGTCCAAATGACCTCAAATTGGTATCGATGGATTCGTATATTCTTAAACTACAATATTCTATCATTGGATCTAATTTTTGGAAAACTTTTGGTTATGAAAAATAGCCACAAAGTGGGCTGTTTGTACATTAGGTTTTTAAAATGACATGTTTTACAATAAAAGTCACAATTTCTTCATTTTTTCATATTTTTGAGATATTCAAGTTGGATTAGCCTTACAACACGTCGACCTATCATTCAGGACTCACAGATCATAAAAATATCTTCCACATCTTAAATCATAAATCATCAACCTAGACATTTAACTAGGGTTCTAAAACAAAGTATGCACATACAACTTTTTCTTCCATTGTTTTCTATACAAAATATGTTAGAACACATATCTAGAATATTTAATTATAAACCTTCATAAATATTCAAAATCTAACACCACGTAGATTTTTCTTTCCCACAACTAATATACAAAACTAAATAACAAGCTACGGCTCAAAAAACTTTTAAATCTTTAATGGAGATCTTCTTCTTGGAAATGGTTGGAACTCCTTCTTGATCTTCTTGTATGGACCAAAAAGCATCCACACTTAGCAACACTCAAAGTGTTTGCTTCTCTAGAACTCTCACAAATGCTCTAACTTCTTTCTACAACTTTTTCTCTCTAAAATTTTAGTGAGTTGAGCAAATGAACTAACATTTACACAAGTGTTGGACATCTTTATTTATAGAACTCTAGGATTTCACCATTAGCTCTCCTAATCAACTAGCATTAGTTCATTAAGACTCTAATCTTGCTTACTATTAATTTGAATGACCGTTAGAGTGACATTTTGAATGACCATATGAATGACTAGGGTTGGTAGGGGAGTTGTTAAGCAACTTTGTACCCAAAATCACCAAACAAGCAAGTTTTCCATCCACCCAAAATTCGGGAATAACATTATAATTATTTCAATTTGGCTTTATTTTTATGTCTTATATAATTATATAAACATCTATATATACACACACCTATATATATATATATCCATATTCACCTATACTTGCATATTGGGCTTCACTTTTGACCTTTGAATTAATTTTATTTGTACTTTGAATTACAATTATTTGGGCTCAATAATTTAATTCATTTGGCTACTAAATTCATTCATTAAAGTCATCAACACTTGGGCTTCCAACAATTAAATCAATTGGGCTATCTATGACACTTGAAATAAAAAAAAGTATTATGCTAGTTTAAATTAATTTGGACTCACCATATATTTTATATATGGTTCATTAATTAAATCCTATAAGGCTACTACATTAGGATCGTTAAATAAATACAATAGTTTAATTACATAATCCAATTAGACTTGTTATTTATAAATCCATTGGACTACTTAATTGAGTTAGCTTACAAAACACTATTACTTACAAATTCTTGGGTTTATTTTAATGAAACCCTAATACATATTAATACAAATACTTTGACTTGATTAACTTTAATTCATTAGCTACCTTTTTCATTAACTTGAGTTTATAATATAGTTACCCATACACATAGTTATTCCCACATTGGGTTATCGTTAATAATTCACTTATTTCTTTTTTTCATTATTCATACAAGTAATTCACTTGTTTATTATTAATCCTCTTATTTGCCATTCAAGGCCAATATTCAAGTTTTGAGTTTTCATCACATAAGCTTCTCTTGCATTTCTTTTCCTTTTTTAGTTAATTCAAATAAATTTAATTAACTAACTTACTACATCTCATCATACAACATAAATGTGACATCCTGAATTTTTAAACGATTTCTAAATGAGGATCATGGTTAATTAAGTAAAGATTAGAGGTTAAAACCTGGTTTAGAAGGATATGATATATTAATATGTGATTAAAATTATGTATTATTTAATCAATGTGCTAGAAATGACCTGTGTGGTTGAAATGGTACAGAAGGATTCTTAGGGTGAGTAAGGGTTTATAAAATGTTTATGGATCAATTATCTATTTAGAGTGCATTAGCAATGTAGCAGATGTATGAAACAGGATTATGTGTGGTACAAAGTTATGTGATCAAGATCAGGTACAGAACAAGTATAAGCAAGAAGGGCCATGTATAGTTATATTAATGGCAAAATTTAGTTATAGGTTATGATGTGTTATATCATAATTATATATGGTTTTAAATTGAAAAAGATCAGGTCACAATTAATTAACGGTGGACCTAAGTCTAATGAAGGGTAAGTGAACGCTACGATCCTAATACATGTAAGGAATGTAAAATAAATAAACAGATTTATGAACCGCATTATGGTCAATTAATGTCTTTAAAGGTTAAAAGTTATGTTTTAACGCGCGAAATCACCGTTACGATGCTTTATGAATATAAAATATGATTTTATGATTAATGATTGCGTTATCCATACATAATTGGATTAAATAAGGAATATTGGGATTTCAGGTGCGTTACAGGTGGTATCAAAGCAGACAGGTTATAGACCTTAGGTAGGAGTACCTTAGGCTATAACCTTTGTGAGAAATAAGGAAATAGTAAAGAAATGGACTATAAAGGAGTTGAGTAATAAAGAAATGAATTTTGGAAATTCAGAATTAAGAAATGATAAATGATATCTTAAGATAAGACACTGAAAAATAGTAAAAGGGCTATGAGATCATAATGATCAAAGATAAGGGACTCTTGATGAGTTGTAAATTGTCAGATATGAATAAAAGGGACTCTTGATGAGTTGTGAACAGTAAGATATAAATTAATAAAATTCATATCAGGTAAAGGAAAAGCTGAGTTAAGGAAATGTTAGGGTATGTGAGATTTTTCATTGAGGACTCGTGGTAGTGGCTGAGTTGTACACTTTCTTGTATGGGCGGGGATTTGTACTTACTTGGCTTCCTATAATGATAATCAATAGAGATCTAGTGTCACGGTATCGATTATGTATGTTGATAAGGTAATTCTTTTCTTCTATATGTACCTGATACATAAGAAGTGAGAATGATTAAGTGAGAAAGATAAAGGTTAGTTGCGTGTTCTGAAAACCCAAGCGTATAGTAAGTTCGTGACTCATGATCGTGTGGTGGAGCCCCTCAGCGAATGGGCGACTTTGACCTGACTAGGACAAGCTCCTCAAACCATATAATTGTGGTAAGTTCCTGAGCCCAAATGGGTGGCAAATTTGATGAACATGGGTGGGTTAAAAAAGAGAGCCATAAGTTGAGAGAAATAGTTCTCAGAGTTTGGCTAAGGACAATGAAATAGGAAAGAAATAGAAATGTTAAGGAAGAATATAATTAGTTAAAGGAAGGAAAGGAATGATGACTAGGATTGGGTAAGCAATCCACTCTTCTAGCTATGCTAGATCATCGAAGTTTTTAAATGTTCTTATTCTCGCACATTGGTGCATTGAAAATATTTTGTTCAAGTATCTAAAAGTTTTTTAAAAATTATGTGATTCATGGTCTATGCCAATTGATTCGGTTAGACAAAGTTATTTGAAAACTTCAAAATGTATTTATGAAATCATTGTCATACAATTGAATATGGTGTGAAATGATAAAATGGCAGAATTCTCAGCGTACTTCTATGACGGTATGGTATAAAGAGGTCTTGAATGACTTAATTCTCAACGTACTGCTAAGATAGTACGGTATTATGAAACCTTGTAAAAGATTTTCTTGGATTCAAGTTTTGAGCCAATGAAGTGAAAATGAATTTCTGAAAATGTTTCAAGTTTGCAATGTATGAATGGTTTGATGATATGAGTCTATATCATTTGCTTTGGCTAGACCATTTTGCTAAAGGAATGAGTAAATGTTTTAAATCCATAAATGGATAAAGGAAAATGTTTTTAAAGTCTGAGGCAAACAACCCTAAATAAGGGGATATGATATGTGGGTTGGTTAACGTGGTTCAACCCAAAAAGTAAAGGAAAAATGGTACAATAGGCTGATCACCTAGCGTACCAATAGGCCAGGGAAAAAGAGTGGCATGGTTGCGTCGTAACTCATGTTCCTGGTGTTTATGACCCATGGATATTCTCAGTCTTTGTAATTATTAATATTCTTAACGTGTTCATGGTCTTTGTGACCCCTCAGCAAAAGGAAAAGATTGTTTGAAAGCAAAAAAGGTTTATGTTTAAAGAAAAAGTTCACTCCTATTTATTCATACTGTTTCACAGTTATTGAACAATTATGAAGATTCCTGAAAGACATTCCAATCTTCTGGAATGAATGATAGAAATGAGTAAGATGGGTAGAGAGAGGAGAAAATATAAAGGTTAGATAAAAACTTAGCTATGATGAATAAAGTGCAAAGAGATGTGTATGTTGCAAATGAGCGAGATATGGGTACACAGCAATTTCGAGGACAAATTTTTTTGAAGGAGGGGTGAATGTGACATCCCAAAATTTTACAGGATTTTTAAATGAAGATCATGGCTAATTAGGTAAAGGTTAGATGATTAAAACCTGGTTTAGAAGGATATGATATATTAATATGTGATTAAAATTATGTATTATTTAATCAATGTGCTAGAAATGACCTGTGTGGTTGAAATAGTACAGAAGAATTCTTAGGGTGAACAAGGGTCTATAAAATGTTTATGGATTAATTATCTATTTAGGGTGTATTAGCAATGTAGCAGATGTATGAAACAGGATTATGTATGGTACAGAGCTATGTGATCAAGATCAGGTACAGAACAGGTATAAGCAAGCAGGGCCATGTATAGTTAGCTTAATGGCGAAATTTAGTTATAGGTTGTGATATGTTATATCATAATTATATATGATTTTAAATTGAAATAGATCAGGTCACAATTAATAAATGGTGGACCTGAGTCTAATGAAGGGTAAGTGAACATTACGATCTTGAGACAAGTAAGGAATGTAAAATAAATAAACAGATTTATGGACCGCATTATGGTCAATTAATGTATTTAAAGGTTAAAAGTTATGTTTTAACGCATGAAATCGTCGTTATGATGCTTTATGAATATAAAATATGATTTTAAAATTAATGATTACGTTATCCAGACATAATTGGATTAAATAAGGAATGTTAGGATTTCAGGTGCGTTACAATAAACACATACACACATACTTTTAAGTTCATAATTTTTTTGGTTATTACAGGCTCGATTGAATCATTTTGGGCAAAACCCAGATTAAATTGGTTGACCACCAGTAGAACCTGTGGTTCAACTGATAAAACATGTTAAGTTGACCTAGTGAACCAGTTTTTAAGTATTTTTAATATTCTTTTGGTACAAAAATATTTTTAGTAATATTGTAACACAATTTTACTATATTTTAGCTTATAAAAAATTAATTTTTTTTAAATTTTATTAATTATGAATAATATAATTTTTATGTATTTATGACATCACTAGTTCAACAACGGTTTGATCATTAGTTGAAGCAGTGATCCATCCAACCAATTTTTTTTGTTTGATATCCGGTCCGAGTTTAAAAATATTGCCTTATATAGACAACTTCCCTTTTCTAAACTCTTTAGAATTTATGTTTTTAATCTAATTCCTAAACTATTTAGGAGCTAGAATATTTATAAAATAATAACAATACTTTTTATTAATTTATAATTAGTATTTCTTAAATACTTTATTATAAATATTAAGCTATTTAATTTGTTCCACTATGGTATAAATTAAATATACTTAATTTATTATTATTTGAACCAATTAATTCTAAATTAATATTTCTCTTTTATGGTGTGACCCTTTAGGCTCAATATGATGTTGGTAGTAGAATAAATAAAATTAGAACTATTCCAATTTTATTTAAACGAATTAAACGCTTTTAATTCTTGTATATAATTAATAAAATTAATTATATTTATTCTATATCATGAGTGACACTTCTAAATATATCATAATTATCCAGATAATATGAAATCAACTTTTAAAAAAAAAACCTATTTAGTAAATAGTTATCGTGTAATTAAATCATTCTACTAAACAATGTCTCAATCAAATATAAAATACGGAATTATATGTCAAATCTTATTTATTTGATTATATGCGTTTTAATTCTCAAAAGCACAACTCTAGTTAATGTTAAATAGAAACTCATTTTTAATTGTCATTCTACCCTGACCAGGAATTTCTGAATTGTCACTGATCGAATCGCATATGACAATCATTCCTTTTTATTATAAGTGGTAGATCATTTGTTAATCATTCATTTACCTCCATATACACTTTGTTACAACCGAACATACCATTTTATATACCTAAAGAGCCTTAAAGAATATGACAAAGTATAACTCAGAATACGGAATATATTATGATGATCTCAGGTCCAATGATCACATATACTACTATCACTATAGGAACTCCTACTGACTGGTATGTAAAATTTCATTATGTGTTCATTTAAACGAGTCACGTTTAATGAACTTATTCTCTAATAGGCACCTACATCTTGTCTTAGTGCCTCCACAC
Organism: Hedera helix; assembly: GCA_947179155.2. Lineage (NCBI taxonomy): Eukaryota > Viridiplantae > Streptophyta > Magnoliopsida > Apiales > Araliaceae > Hedera > Hedera helix. The sequence goes on along the minus strand of OX359275.1, from coordinate 17,593,335 downwards.
AAATGATTATGATATCAATCATTCTCTTTAAAAGAGCAAGTATAATATGTATTAATCTGTTCGAATTCACTAACCTCATATTAGTGATTCTATGATTAAGAACGTTCTAGTTTTAAGCTATCTAGATTTTAGATCTCATTAGCATGATCTCATAAACATTATAAAAGTATTGCTTCAAACTACAGGTTTATCACAACAATTAATTATAACAATTAAATATGAATAAATAAATACCTTTAAATAAATTAATTCTTTAATTAATTTATGAATAAGATTACAAAGTAAATACCCGATCACATCAAATATGATTAGTTGAGGGCATACTATTTTAATTCTATCTTCTACTTGCACAAAAGTTAATTACTATGTTATCTAATACCCATTTTCTTTAAGTGGAGTTTAAATTACTGTTGAGATAATGCTTTAGTAAAAAGATTTGCAATATTGTTCTGAGAGTCTACTCAATTTAGAGTAACATCTCATTTCTCAATAATTTCTCTAATCAAATGCCTTGTAAGGGCTCCGACCTTGTTCTGTAGTACAGAAAGAAGACCCCGATCCTGTTATGTAGAATCCGTTACTCCAGTTCGCGATTTTCTCGATTTTAGTCCCTTTTTAATTAAAAACTCATTTTTTGCTTCTTGTTTTCAAAACCAATGATTTTATACAACAAATAATGCCCACTAAATTGTTCTAAACACATACACATACATATACAAAATTAAAATAATTAATAATTCGCATAAAGTTTGACTCTTGATGTCACTGTTGGTTTGTAATATCCATGAACATACAATCAAATTGCATAATAGCAGCAAAAATATGATAAAATCAGAATTTAAAATTTTACAAACCATAACCAAGATCAACCTTTATGCACAATTATTAATTAATAAGAATGAGATAGATAATTATACTTTTGTAGATACTAGTTTCCACAGGTACGTGTTTAACTCTAATTCCTTCGGGTTATCCTTGAATACCACCGATTAGATTTCTTTGATCAACGTTAGCCACCCAAGTGTTTGGCCTCTAGAGGTAATCCACCAAGGAAGAATAAGGATTCAATAAGTGGGTGCTGACAAACCCTAGTTTTCTCTCTATTTTAATTTCTTATATCTGGAGAACTTGTAAGTACTCTCCCAAATCTTGTGAAAGTGTATGTAACCCTAATCCATAATAAAACTCTTCTTATTTATAGATATAATCAACCATCCTAATACCTTTAGGAATATAGGTTTTAATTAAACTCTTAATCTTATTAGGAACTAGTATGATAATATTCTTATTAATTAATTTCTAAACCATTTAGGAACTAAATAATAATAATAATAATAATAATAATAATAATAATAATAATAATAAAACTCCTCTTATTAATTTATAATTAGTATTTTCAAAATACTAAATAATAAATATTAAGCTATTTAATTTAATCTATCACCATAGTATAAATTAAATATACTTAATCTATTATTATAAATATTTTTCTTTTACAGTGTGACCCTATAGGTTCTCTATATTAAACTAGTTGTAGAATAAATCAATTAGAACAATTCTAATCTTATTTAAATAAATAAATTAAAATATTTAATTTATTAAAATGAATAATATTTATTCCACAATAAGGGTAAGCCCCCTTAGCGATCAACGACGTTTCAGATAATGTAAATTTTAATATTTAATCATAAAAGAACCTTTCAGTAAATAGTTACCGTACAATTCAATCATTCTATCACAAAATGTCCTAATAAAAAATAAGACATGGATTTACTGTCAAGTCTTATTTTATTTGATTATATGCATTTCGATTCTCAAATACACAACTCTATTTAATGTAAATTAGAAACTCCTTTCTAATTTTCATTCTGTCTTGGCCAAAATCTATTGAGTTGTCATTTATCGAATCACATATAACATTCTTTCCTTTTACTAGAAGTGATAGATTATCTGTTGATCATTAACCTATCTCTATATACAACTTATTATACCCAAGCATACGTTTTGATATACCTTAAAGGTCTTAAAAATATGTCAAAGTATAATTCATCATATACAAGATACTATGATGGTCTCAAGTCCAAGAATCACTTACACTACTATCACATTAGAAATTTCTATTGACAGACGAGTAAAACTCCACTAGGTATTCCTTTGGCGAGTCATGTTCAGTGAACTAATTCTCTAATAAGCACTTATATACTTGCTATAGTGTCTCTACATAAATAATTATGAGATCAATCATCATATTCATAAGAACAAGTATAGTATGTATCAATCTATCTGGATTCACTAATCCCCTTTTTAGTGATCTCATGTTTAGGAATAATTTTAGTTTTTAGCTATCTTGAATTTAGATCTCATTAGCATGATCATCATCATGATTCTAAAAGAATTGCTAAAAAACTATGGATTTATCACAATTAATATCATCAATTAAATATGGATACAGAAAATGTATTTGTATAAATAAACTTTTATTAATAAACGAATAAGATTTCAAAGTATATGCTATATCATATCAAATATGATTAGCTTGTGTGTATACTACTTTCAGTCACGCCACTTTTACATAGGATAATAGCGATGTCGTGCCGGTGATGCGAAGTTGATGGATTTTACGCATTTTTTATTTATTTATGTTTTTCCTTATTTAAATTAGGATTTATTTCCTTTTATAATTAGGTTTCTATTGTAACTTTAGTTCTTGTTGATTGGAGAATTAGGATTTCATAGGAGTAATATAAATAGATATCAAAGGCTTTTGTAAATACAACTTTTATTCAATCAATTAAATTTTTGTGAGGATTATTCTTCATATTTTGGTTTTTTGAGAATTTTTAAGCATTTCTTAGTATTCTTAATATTCAATTTGAATTATCATTCAACAATTTATAGTTGGGTGTGGAGTCTTCTACAATACATCAAGCGTCGATTGTACCAAAGTTCTTGTCTCATTATAGACAATAGAATAAGGTTGAAAGTAATATGCCCTCAAGCCAATCACATGTTGATGTGATAAGCATATACTTTATAATCTTATTTATTTATTAATAAAAGTTTTATTCAAAGACATTTTTTTTATTAGTGATTAATTGGTTGAATTGATTAAATAGATAAACCATTAGTTTTGGAGCAATGCTTTTTGAATTATAATGTTGATTATGTTAATGAGATCTGAATTCAAGATAGCTCAAAACTAAAATGTTCATAATCGTGGAATCACTAAAATGGGGATTAGTGAATCCGTATAGATTAGTACATACTATACTTGCTCTTTAAAAGATGATGATTGATCTCATAATAATTTGTGTGGGGACACTAAAGTAAGTATATAGGTGCTTATTAGAGAATAAGTTTACTGAACATTACTCAATTAAGGAACACCTAATGGAGTTTTACTTGTCTGTCAATAAGAGTTCCTAATGTGATATTAGTACAAGTCATCCTTGACCTTGAGATCATCATAGTATCTTGTGTTTGATGAGTTATACTTTGTCATGTTTCTTAAGACTATTCGGGTATAACAAAGGATATGTTCAGGTATAATAAGTTGTACACAGAGATAGGTGAATAATCAACAATGAATCTGTCACTTCCAGTAAAAAGAGAGAATATCCTATGTGATTCGATAAATAACAACTCAGTAATACTTGGCCAAGGCAGTATGAAAATTAGAAAGGAGTTTCTAATTTACATTAAGTGGAGTTGTTCATTTAATAATCGAAATGTATATGATCAAATTAAATAAGACTTGACAGTAATTTCATGTCTTATATTTGATTGATACATTGTGTGATAGAATAATTGAATTGTACATAAACTATTCGCAGAATAGATTTTTAGTGATCAAACGTTGAAATTCATATTATCCGAATAATTATGATATGCTGAAAAGGATCCCTCATTATGTAGAATAAAGAAGTATTTATTTATAAATAAATTAAATGAGTTTAATTTATTATTATAAATAATATTAGAATTGTTCTAATTTATTTATTATATTATTGGCTTAATATGGAACCTAAAGGGTCACACCATAAAAAAAAAATATTTTAGAAGTAAATGACATTATGGTAATAATAAATTAAGTGTATTTAATTTATACTATGGTGATAGAATAAATTAAATAGGTTAATATTGATACGGCTAAATTATACGATATTTTTATTCCCTAATACTTAGCTTTTATATTTTTTGTGTGCTTAAATATTTAATTATTTAGCTTATTTTGGTTTTAATAGGTTTTATAGGATTTTAGTTAATTTATGTAATTTTATAGTATTTTTATATTTCTTTTTATTTATGTATTTTTATGTATTTTTAGTATTTTAGGAGTTTTATTTATTATTATGTGTTTTTAGGATTTTTAGTATTTTTATATTATTTTTATATTTTATTTTGTTGGAAAAATAAAGCTTGGGGGCAAATCTGGAAAATCCGCAAAAGTTAGATGGCATTTTGGTAATTAACCAGCACTGATGGCAAAACCGTAAATACCGAAAAGACGCGTCCGCGCAATGCGCGCAGAAGAATCAGCCGCCCGAACTGAAACGACGCCGTTTCGTCCAAAGGATGGATGCTTCCGCGCAATGCGCGAAAGCTCGCTGACGTCACCCATGCGCGGTAAGCGCGTTGACCGGTCAAAGCGCATGTAAGGGCTGTTTGGTTGCACGGAAAAGCTGGAAAACGGGATTATTTTAGATTTTTGCTACTTTTTGATTCCAAATTGGATTTTTATTCCAACTAGGATTAGGAGAATAATTATTTTTCTTTTTCTTTTATTTTTAATTATAAATCCTATTAGGGTTTGGACAAGTTAGAGGCCTATAAATAGAGGGTCAAGCTCTTTCATTATGGATGGTAAGCTTTTGGGAGTTCTTTCTTCTAATTTCTTGGAGAGAGTTTTTCAACTAGTAGGTATTATTTTTATTATGTTTGGCTAGATTTTATTTTTCAGTTCTAAAGGGATGTTGAACCTTATTTTTAATTAATGTTTTAATTGAGTTTTATTATTTATTCCTTCATGCATGAGATTTATTCTTGATAATCTGTTTTAATTGTTCTATGATATTTGTTTGATTAATTTGATAATGGCCTGTTAGATTAACCAATAATTTATCATATGCTAGATTAAGATTTAATATTAAGCAAACGATATTTTATCTGATCATAAGTAGCAATTAATAATATTTAATTGTGGTCAAACTTTTGAATATTATTATGATTATCAAGATGGCAAGTTAAATGGTCTGCGATCTTGAGATTGTTGCTTGGAATAATCTAATTCTCTAATTTTTAATGCAACTGTTATATTAAATCTAGACTGATAGTTCTAGGTTGTATGATAGTTAGGGTTTTTTGTGAGCAATTGCTGCATTAGATTTATAATTTAAGGAGGATTTCGGGTAGCTTGGCGATTGTCGGTTATCTAGGATTATTAATTTCAATTGAAGGAAAAGATAATAATAACTTGATTAATTTGTTGATTAAAAGAAGGGGATACTGAACTAAGGAACTGAAGTTTGTTTTTAATTGATTTTTCTCATCTTTATTATTTATTATTTAGTTTTATTTTAATTAGTTAATTAATAATTCAAAACCCCCCATTTAATTAGATATTCTTGAAAACATTAGATTTATTAAAACAATTCACTCTCTGTGGGTTCGACTCTTACTTTCACTACTACATTAATATTTTTCAAAGTAAGATTTTATTTTTGGTTGCTTGCGACAGCATCCCAAATATTTATAATTAAGTATTTTAAAAATACTATTAAAAATTAATAAGAGGAGTCTTATTTATTATTATTATTATTATTATTATTTTTATTTTTATTTTTTTATTTTTATTTTTATTATTATTATTATTATTATTATTATTATTATTATTATTATTATTATTATTATTATTATTATTATTATTACTACTAATATTTTTATTATTATTTTTATTATTTTTATTATTATTATTATTTATTATTATTATTATTATTTTTTATTATTATTATTATTATTATTATTATTACTATTATTTTTATTATTTAGTTTCTAAATGATTTAGAAATTGTACTTATTATAATAAATTAATTTAGTTCCTAATTAGATTAAGAGTTAAATTAAAACCCTACTCGCAAAAAAAATTAGGAAGGTTGAGCAAATCTATAAATAAAATGATTTTCATTATAGATTGGGTTTACTGTAATAACCACGAGTTCTAAGACATTTTGTAATGATGATTATTAGATTATTATAATTGAATTAATTTCTTTTATATAAATTGATTATGCATTTACATGATTGAATGAATATATATATATATATATATATATATATATATATAAAAGTATGTGTATATTTATTAATCTAAGATTGTAGCAAGTGGTAGAATTAATTAAAGTAAATCTAATTAGATTATATTTTAAGTCCAAATAAATTATTAAATTATGGTCAATGAAATAAACTGTAAGACCCCGAATTTTATGAAATACAAAATTTAATTTTTGTTCATATATATTTTTTCTGTGTAAATTTTATTTTATCAGACAATATTCATTTTATCGGGGAATATTCGGGCCGTACGACGGCGCCAAAATAAATAATCATTGGTAGACCCCACAACAGAATATTTGTCGGATATAGAAAACGACAGAAGTAACTTTTTTAAATAAAAATAGTCAACGGTGTTATCACTTTTAACTATTAGAATATCCGGTGATAAAAAAAATAGTATCATACGGTGTTTCATGGTATTTTACTACAGCACATGGTATTCTACAGTAGCACACGGTATTGCACAATGTCTCATATTATTGATCTGATAACGTGGTTATTGCATAGTATTCATCAATAATTATTGTTACACAATATTTTACATTATTGATTCAATAATTGTCATTACACTGTATTTTATAACATTGAACCAATAATTATTATTGTACTGTATTTTAAAATTATTAAACCTAATAATTGTCACAGTAGCAAATATACAGTAAATTAGATTATTAAATTAATAATTATTAGTAAAATGTTTCTTATATTATTGTTGTAGCATTATTTTATTATATATGTTAGACCCACAGGAAGAAATAAATAATATATGTATATATATATATATATATATATATATATATATATATATATATATATATATATATATATTATTTGAATAGTAACATGTGAACCCCCGGTGGGGAACACATGAGAATTGGAATGAAATTTGGTTTCCGAAGTTTGGTGAGGGAAGAAAAAGCAGCCAGGTGGCTACTGCTGGATTTTCAGCACTGGCGTGCTGCACGCCAGCTGCTCACCTACCGCATAGTACCTTATTTTCTCCTATAAATAGCTTACTCAACTTAATCGAAAAATCACACCTAAAAGATAAAAAATTCTGCAAATATTTTGTGAGTTTTCTTTAAGAATAGTAAGGTTATCTTAAGTGTTTGTAAACCAAAAGGGAGTACAAAAAAATTTCAAGTAAGTATTTTATTAAAGAGTAGTAATTGCACAAATATCTATTTCACACGGTATTCACAAATCTTCCTTTATAAGACTCTTCTTTAAGAAGATTTATTTTAAAAAGCTTTCTTTGAAAGATTTATTTTAAAATATTATTTCAAAAATTATTTTTGAAGTTATTATTTTACACTACAAAAATTTATAATATGTAAATAATTTTAACAGTTCATACTAAATGAGTTATCATACACCTTGAAATTTATATGTGTTAATTACTAATTATATTATAAATATATAGGTTGATCAACCTCATTTTTATCAATATTCAATCACGTGATAAGGTAAGGAATGTCATTTTCTTTTATTAATTGTAAGGAATATCATCTTCTTTCATATTCTATTATTTAAACTTGCTACGGTAAGGGATACCATCTTTTTCATCTTCTATTATTCAAACTTACTACGATAAGGGTATCATTTCTTTTATACTCTTAAACTTACTATAGTAAGTATTGTTCGGTAAAACTTCTACAATGATTATATGTTCTTTAATAGTTTGTGCTTCATCTAATATCATTTCAATCGAACCTTCTTAATTTCTAAATCTTTCTATCGAATTATAACCGTTATTCTGAACTGTGGAACTTGAATATCATTTTTGAATTTTGCTCCACATCATGTTGATAATTTGGATATTATTTGAATCTGCACAAAGTAAAATTATAAACTTTTGATATTTATTATTTATCCTATTCATCATTTATATCACTGTTGTTATTATAATAATCATAATCAAATTGTTGTGGATATCTGTGGCCTGGGGCACTGTAATATCCCGGATATTTCACGAGATTTTTTGTTTTAAATAAGGTGTTGATGATGAAATAAAGGTTGAAGTTTAAGACCTAGATTTGGAGAAGTAAAAGATATAGAAGTGAGTAAACATTTGACCCTAATCTTGGTGTTTGTATTGAAATGTGAGTGACTGAAGGTTTTTAAATTTTAGAACCTGAAATTTGATTGTGTATACTGGGATGTATATTAGTAATAAGGTAATATAATACCTTTAAAACTCGGTGAATGTATTTGACTATAAGAGATCATGTAAGAAGTTTTAACATGAGTTATGTGAGAGATTTATTAAGGAAATAAATTTCAATTATTGAGATATTTTTAAGTTAGCGTGAAGGTGTATATGTATAGATACCTATATACTTGAAGGTGCGCTAATTATATTTTTTAAGCCGAGCATGGTAAATGATTAACTAAATTAATCATCAAGAATAATGTAAAACTTGATAAATAATGAGTTAAATTGGATGTGTAAATTAGTTAATGTGGTTATTAATTAATGAGAGTGCGTAAACATTAAAAATATTATTTATTTCCATTTAAAAAGTTGTTAATAGCAGATTATTAATGTTTTATAATTCCATTAGGAAATTAATAATTTGAATTTGTCAAATTGATTTATTAAACAAGCCCAATGTAATTTAATTTGTTAGTGGACATGTAAATTGTTCATGAGATAATTTAATTGGCTCAACATTGTGAATATGGCAAGCCATATAGGAGGTCCAATGACTTATATTGGTAGCCCAATTAAATTAATTACTAAGTCCAATGCTAGAGTAATGATTTAGCCTAAATGAAATTAAATAAAGTCCAAGGCGTGACTCATTTGATGCAAGTGTGGTATATATATGTATATGTATATATTTCACCAATTAAGGAATAAAAGAAAAACAAAAATGGAGGGAAAAAGGGGGGAGTACCAATGGAGGGTGCAATGCTCCAAGTTTCCTTTTTACTACTCCAAGAGAATCTAGTCTACAAAACTCTTCCCAATGCCAAGCTAGTAGGCCTATTTTAGTGATGGATGGGTGATGTGTATACTTACACAAAGTTTAAATATACATTTTGCCCAATAGAACCTAGTATACTCTCTCACTCTCTCTCTCATATTTCATTTCAATAGTTATTGGTGTTAGGAGAGTTAGAGAGAAAGAAAACTCTAGAGAGAAAGAAAAAGAAAGTTAGATCATGTGAGTTTGGATGGTTGGATGATCTTGAAGTAAGGATTAAAGATGGAAGCCTCTTGATGGTAAAGCTTCCTAGCTAAAAAGGTGGATCATCCAAGTCTCCTTAAGTTTCTAGCAAAGAGGAAGAAAGCAACCAATGAGGTTAAAAGTGTTTCAAACCCTAACTTTCACTCTAATATTACGTTTTATATGTTTGGAGTGTTTTTGTTGGTCAAAATGCGTTTTAATGGTAGAAAATTATTTTCAAAGCTCTTGATGCTTAAATCCATGCTAGACTAGTATATTTAGGGTTTAATGGGTTTAACATGAGTTTTAATATGCATTTATATTGGAAAGTTTGACAAAAATATGAAATCAATTTTCGCCGGAAAACCCAAAATGTAACAGTCCGTTCCCGGAGTTACTATTCATGTTCCGTAACTCGTATTCATGATCTGTAAATTTTGGGTGGTAGTAATATGAGATAAGAAGAGATTCCAAGTATAATGACTGAAAAATATTAAACGAGCTATCCGTGGTGACTTTTCTCGTAAAACAGTCTACTGTTAGAAATACCCAAAAACATTCTGTCCAAAAAATTAAAAGGCCTATTTTGGCCACTTTTCCGATTCTAACAATTCTGGAAATTTTATACATGATTTTATATAGGATAAATAACCCACTATCCAAAAATGAGCTCTATCCGACCTCGGATGAGTGAGTTATAACCCGACGTTTCTTTACGTTTTAAAAGTGAACTACAATATTATAACTTGAAATATATAACTCCGAAAATTGTGAAATTGTTATTGGAGATAATCTATGATGACAGGAAGCTACCATACAAATTTCAGAATTTTCTAATAAAAACCCAATTTTAAATAATTATTGTCATTTTCGGACAGAAATGGACTGCTTAAAAATAGTAAATCAAGGTGGAAAATTTAACAAAAATTATTTTGTGTATGGAATGAAATATAATAAAAATATCCAAGAGTTATAAAAATAATAAGTCAATTAAGTATTTTTTTTTTTTAATACGAAGGACTTAAGAAAAATAAGGATAAAAGAATAAAATAATTATGTATTATTAAATTTTAATTAAATAATACATAAAGGTTATTATTTATTATTTAAATAATACTAAATAATAAATAAAGTAAATAAAAAGAATTTAATTATTTATTTATTATTTATATGCTAAAGAATCAATAAAGTAAAGGAGTATATGAAGTTGATAAAATAATTATTTATTTATTATTAAATAATAAATAATGGTGATTAGTTAATTAATTATTATTTAAATGATATTAAATAATAATTAAAGGGAGATAAAGTTAATAAGGTAATTATTTATTATTTAATAATGAATAAGGATAATTAGTTAATTAATTATTATTTAAATGATATTAAATAATAATTAAAGGGAGTTAAAGTTAATAAGGTAATTATTTATTATTTAATAATGAATAAGGATAATTAGTTAATTAATTATTATTTAAATGATATTAAATAATAATTAAAGGAAGATAAAGATAATAAGGTAATTATTTATTTATAAGAATGATTAATTATTTAATTATTTTTTAAAGGATATTAAATAATAATTAGAGAGGGATGAAGCGAATAAAATGATCGTGTGTTATTTAATTAATATTAAATAATAAATGAGGTTAATTAGTTAAGAAGTTATTATTTAATGATATTCATTAAATAATTAATTATTATTTAAATGATATTAAATAATAATTAAAGTGAATAAAATAATTGTTATGTAATGCTGAATAACAAGTAAAATTAAGTGAGTTAATTATTTATTTAATATTAAATAAATAATGTGAACAAAATTTAAGGAATAAGGAGGTGATTAAACAATGTACATTTAAATTGTTTAAGCCTTTAAAGATTATAAAAGGAGTAAATGATAAATAGCAAGCGATGAAATATTATTAAAGGATTAATAATATTGGTAATTGGGTGAATATTATTAAGGGCTTAATAATATTAGTAATCAATTAAGGTGTTGTCCAATAATTGGGTAGCGCTGGTAATTTTAGTGATGTGTTATTAATGAATAATAATATTGATCGGTATTTAAAATATTATCCAAGAAGGATAATATTGTCTTATAAATTATAAGTTAATAAATAGGAATTTTCGTGTTGTAGAGTCAATTTCTTTGTGAACGGCAGCTGAATCCCTATGCGTTTTACTGATTGACAGATAAGCATATTTGGTCTTTCAGATGCGGTAATTTGATTTGTATGAGCATTAGTGATGGAATGCAGATTTCAGACTGGTAGCGTAAGTCAATGCGCATATCACACAAGTTTTTCAGTACTATGTGCTATTATTGCAAACCTGTTGCTATATGCATAAATTATTATGTGTGCAATTATTGTATGTGTTAACTGATTTCTAAATGTGTCTGTATACAGTCATATGATATTAATAGCTATTATAAAATTAATGTCATGGTGTGATGTCGCAAGCACCCAAAAATAAAATCTTACTTTGGAAAAAAATATTAATGTAGTAGTGTAAGTAAGAGTTGATCCCACAGATAATGATTAATTTAATCTTATGTTTTTGTAAACTAAAATTGGGGGGGGGGGGGGGGTTTAATTAAAGAAATAATTTAAATAAAATTAACTAGAATAAATATGCAAGAAGTAAATAAGAAGAAAAAACCTTGGTTTAAGTCAACATCCACCATCAAGAATTTAAAATTGATCACTGATGCAAAAATAAATCAATTCATATTTTAAATATTCAACGTGGAATAATTACTCCCATTCGAATAATTTTCCTATCTCTCCTTAATTTTAGTTAAGCAGAAACAAGCGATCTAAATAACCCTTACTACTAAATAATCTCAGACAAGCGCTAAAGATTTAACCAAGTAGCAGCATAAAGAAATAGAGAGATCGTTGAACTAAACAACAAAATCCAAGCGTCTACATTTAATTTAGATGAATATTCTTCCTAAGATAAAATAATCTTTTGATAAGAAAAATAATTATTAAACTTAGTTGCTTCGCAAATTAAAGTGACCAAACAATTACGGATTTGATATTTAATTTAGCAGTAGATTTCAACGAATAATAAACTAGTGTGCACCCTAGCAATTAAACGAATTAATCATAAAATTAAACACAGAAAAATATTCAATACTTAACATATAAATTGAACAATTAAAATAAATTAGATCTCACAGTGTATAAATCTTGATGGTTTCAATCACTTAAACCAAGAAAAATAATTTAGCTACTCATAATTGTAGAGAGCATCAAATAATAGAAGAGAGAATTTTTATTCTAATGAGAGTTGTATCTTACATTGTGTGTCAAGCCCTCTATTTATAGGCTCCAAAATCCTTTTAACCCTAGTAGGAAGTACACTTCTCCAAACCCTAATAGGATTTAAAATATAAATAAAAATAAAAGAAAAATAAAAATAATTATTATCCTAACCCTAGTTGGAATTAAAATCCAATTTGGAATCAAAAAGTAGCAAAATTCGCGAAATAATCTGATTTGGGAGAATTAACGCGCAGTCAAACAGACCTTTGACCGGTCAACGCCTGATAACGCGCTTGCTGACGTCAGCATTACGCACCGCAGCCAACCGCGCATTGCACGCGCTCTTTTCTACTGAAACGGCGTCGTTTTGTTCCGCTTCGTGTTTCTGCCACATCACTCCGCGCCATGCGTGGACGTTTTCCCACCCGAACACCAAACGACGTCATTTTGTTTCGCGCTGCAATTCCTTCCCCGTGCCATGCGCGGACGCTTGTTGTGGTTAATTACGAAAATGCCACTGGTCTTTTGCAGAATTTACAGATTTGCCCCCAAGCTTTATTTTTCCTACAAAATAAAATATAAAATAATTAAAAATAAATAAAAATAATATAAAAATACTAAAAATCCTAAAAACACATAATGATTAATAAAATACCTAAAACACTAAAAATAAATAAAAATATATAAATAAAAAGAAATATAAAATTACTATAAAATTACTTAAATTAACATAAATTAACTAAAATCCTATAAAACCTATTAAAACCAAAATAAGCTAAATAATTAAACATTTATGCACACAATAAATATAAAAACTAAGTATTAGGGAATAAAAATATCATATAATTCAACCCTATCATGCTATGAGTTGTAATGTGTTATATAACCTGGAAATAAGTATGAGTTAATTGTATAAATGCAAAACATAATAAGCACGATGCCTATATAAATGTAAAGCATGGAGCATAAAGCATGAATTAAATGTGACATATGTGTTATGTGTTAGCTGTTAGACTTGCTGAGCCGTCGTGCCCACTCTTACTTAAAATAAACACTTTCAGATAAGTGTGAGTTATTCGAAGGTTCATATACAGATCATGGAACAGGAATGCATGCTGACTTTCATAATTGATATATATTCTGATAAACTTTTTTGGGGATAAATAGTGTTACGATATGGTAAGAATTGATTAGTGAAATGTTTATATGACATTCGTATACGCTAAACACTTGTATCATTACAAGTCACTAAGGATTCATTGATGTATAATAGATCATAATATATATGATCTACGTTGCATAAAGTTTATGTAAAGAGAAGGTATTGAATACACAGATATATTAAAAGTTGATTAATGAGTTGTATATACTTACATGTTTAAAATAGACTAGGTCATACTATACTTGAACTGAGATCTATTATAATTTAATAAAGATTGCGATTCTGAGACAGAAAAATGGTGAAGTTTTAAATAACTCTGTTTTAAACAACTATAATATGGTTGTAGGTTATGAATGAAGTTGTAATAGTTTTAAAAATAAACTAGTTTTATCAATTATATTATTAAGGCATATTGTGGATTTAAGTACAAGGTTGTACACTAACGCACGGGGTCCGCCGTGATCAGTATGAGGGAATTACGGGGCGTCACAGGCACAAATAATAGGATAAATGCGATATAATGGTGGTGTGTCTTTTATGACACGTGGTGAAAGTTCTCTTAGGCTTGGGGCAAAGATGAACTATTGTTTGGTATGATTATAACCAAAGGTTGTAGACTGGTATAATCATGACCGTTGGTGTTATATTGAATATCTTTGGTCCGTAGTGCAAAGATTAACTGTTAACTTGCATGATTATGACCAGGAACTGTGAAATTATTTTATCATGGCCAGTGGTGTTTCAGATGATAAAAGTTGATAATGTTTTTCTTAAAAAGAAAAGCGAGTGGACATCATGGTCCATATGATTTTCCTAATGGTGGTTATTCTACTGCAGTTGTTGATCTGAACTTTGTTTAAGAACTTAACTGCAGTTATTGAATTAAAACTTGCTGTTTAAATTATTCTATCAAAAACTCAACTGTTGAAGGCTAACGATAATTTATTTGTCATTATCTTAGTCATGATATTCTTACTAGGCTATTTAAGCTCACCCTTTCCTTTTGTTCCATTGTTTTTCAACAGGAAATGAGAGAATAGTTGGGTCTAGTCGGGGGATGGAGTGAAGGTCCGAGTTGTAGTTGTATTAGTTTTCATAAGTTGTAAAATAATGTGACAATAATAATGAAGACTTAGTTATGTATTATTTGAATACTGTATTGCGGTACGTTGTACGTTGTATTGTAATAGTTGTTGTGAATTTTGACAACTCAAGTTTGGGTTGTGTGGGCCCAGATTTGGGGGTGTCACATAAACCTCATAGTCCATGACCATAATTAATTTAATGGTCCATGTTATAATTAAACTAGCTCAATGCTTCTTTTAATTAAAAATAGCATGTGTTAGTAATTGTTAGCCCAGTGGAATGAATTAATTAAATTCAAACAAATTAAATGAATGAGCCCAATATAATTAATTACTAGTTCAAAGTGGAGTTCAAACGAAGTCAATGTTTTGGATATATATATATATATATATATATATATATATATATATATATATATATATATATGAGTGTATATGTATATATAGATGTCTATAATTACAATAAAAATTAAACCAAAAATGGCATATTAAAGGCCATTTGACCGGCACATGTGGGGCCCAAGAGGGGTGTGCATTTCAAATTTGAATGTTGCTTGATTTTGTGTAGAAAGGTTACAAAAGTTGGTGAACAACTCCTACCAACCCTAGTCCTCTCATATAAGAAAATCTCTAAATTCTAGCTAATTTGAAATAAAAGATAAGATGAGATTGGTAATTTTGTATAGATATATGTAGTATATATATACACTTTGGATGATAGCCTTGGGCTATAAATCAGTTCTTCATTAAGCTTTGCTAGGTTGATTACTCATTTGCTAGATTTTCTAAAGAGAAAAATAGAGAGAAAACTCTAGAGCTTTAAAAGAAAAGTTAGACGGTTTATGAATAGTGAGCTAGATCCTCTAGAGGGTGAGTATAGTAGCCAAGGTGGAGCATTCAAGCTTTGTGGTTTACTTTGGAAGAAGAAAGAGAAGAGCATCCAAGCTTAGAAGGTTTAAAAGTGCTCTCTTCTTATACATCTCTTCATTTCTATGGTTTATATTTAGTGTAGAAATATTTGCCATGGTTGGTTGTGGGAGAAATTTATGTTTGATGGAGCTATGGTGAGCTTGAAGGTGTAAGGATGCAAATTTATTGGTGAATATACGAATATAGGTGTCTATGTATGGTAATGTATTTTTAATGGTCAAACTATGTTTTTAACTGTTCAAAACTTATTTTGATGTTCTATAATGCTAGATCTTGGATATATATGATTCATGGTTTAATATGTTTAATGTGTGTATTTGTATGCTTGGTATAAAAATGAGTAGTAGAAATGCTCATATTAAGGTTTACCGGTAAAACCCTAACTAGCTATGTGTTATAAATAGTTGTAGTTTGAAATGTATAAGTTGGTTATTTGATTTTGATGGCTAGAAAGTCACATTTATGAGTTATAAAGATAACCCTACTTGAATTTCTAAAAAATATGGAAAAATAAGAAAGTTATGGCATTTATCACAAATTATGTCGTTTTAAACCCTTTGACTGATCGATCTCAAATATTATATCAAAAATGCTTTCAAAAACAAAATCGAACCATGAAATGTTGAAAAACGAGAAGTTATAATGATAACAAAACTAATTTGTTGTACTTTGGACATGTATATCTCATTTTGTAAAAGATTAAACCAAAAAATCAAAATTTAAAAAATTAGGGTTTGAAAAATCAGTACTACCGCCGCAGTGGTAGGTCTCACTGCCGCTGTGAAACACTCTAGAAATTTAAAAATTGAACTGTCGCCGCAACGGTAGGTCTCACTGCCGCAGCGGTGAAACACCCTGAAATTTGAAATTTTGAACTACAGCCGCAGCGGTGGAACATCTTGTTTGAAAATTAATAGGTTATTAATCGGGTCGAGTCAGGCCAAATAAGACAAGTCGGATCTTTTAGAAATTAAATGGATCAGGAAATATAATTTTATATAACATTAATATTTAACAAGTTTTAAATGAATAAAATATTATTAAATAATTCATAATATTAAGAAATGAATAAAATATTATTAAATGATTAATAATATTATAAAATAAATAAAATATTATTAAATGAATAATAATATTAGAAAATAATTTAAAATATTATAATATTGCTAAGTGAATAAAATATTATTAAAGGATTAATAATATTATAAGGTAAATAAAATATTATTAAATAATTAATAATATTAAGAAATGAATAAAATATTATTAAATGATTAATAATATTATTAAGTGAATAGAATATTATTAAATGGTTAATAATATTAGATAGAAGTTTAATCTATATTAAATGATTAATATAGGTTTTATATGATGAAAATATTATCAAATAATGATAATATTTCTTAAGTGTTTAATACCCTTAATTACTTAATTATGTGATTAAGTACTAGAAAGTTAAGGTATTCAAAGGTTATTATATGAACCTAGATATGATACTAATTGAAAGATCAACTTGGTAAATAGTTAGGTTTGTTCAAAGGATAGTATATTGTATTGGTTAGCGGTAATTAACAATCGAGGCAAGTTTCTTTACTCAACTTTATATTGAGCAAGTTTTCTATACCTGAACTTGTATTTATTTTTCAAGAGTTTGAGTGATTTAATTATTGAAAATTGATCCACATTCATATTATTTATGAAATAGCACATAGTGCATTTGAAGCTTTATAGTTCTTTGATTCATGAACTGTATTAAGAATGTCTAAGCTAATTATTCGGCTAGACCCTGCATGTATAAATTCAATAACTTGAACATTTTTAAAGGCCTATCTAAACCATTGGTTAGTGCAGATTCTTATAGTAAGACTGAGAATGAACAACCCTAGATAAGGGAATTATATGTCGGGATACCGACCTTTGCACAAGATGAGTAAATGTAATGCATATACAGCGGGTTGAATAGGTTGATCCCCTTGAAAATCAAATTACTGAAAAGGTCAGAAGAAACTTTGTTTTGCCCTTGTTAATTTAAGGTCCTTGGTGACCACTCAACAGAAAAGACTTAATTATTTCTTTCATTAAAATTTGATTCATGTTCCTTCACAATTGTTATATATTGTTGAAAACTCTGAATTTATTCTCATTCACTCATGATACATCAAACCTTATATTATTGTTCTTAAACTTGCTAAGTAAGCTAGTTGCTCACCCTTGCAATATCATGAACTATTTTTCAGCTAAGCCTGAGTGCTCTAAGAAAGACAAGGGCAAGGAAAAAGCCAGAGCTTAGATTAGATTATTGCATGCTAGATTATCTGTTTAACATATAAATTGTAGTTGTAAATCTTTTATAATCCCTTAAGATATGTACTGTTTTTGTTAAGGTTAGAAGACCTTGGGATGGTAGTCCTTTTTATAAGGATCATTTATGTATTATTCCGTGAAGTTTATTTAAAGACTATGTATGTAGTTATGATTATGTTTTGCTTTGTGAGAACCAAACCCGAGGTTATGAAATCCCGAATTTGGGGTCATCACAGGTTAGTATCAGAGTTGTAGGTTATAAGACTTCGTTTGCAAAACTTTAGGATATAACCTTAGAAGAGTTAACTCATTTAGAGTGATAAGAGATGAATTGAGGAAATTCATCGAGATGAGTGGTAATACAATCAAATATACTTTCATGAATGAATGAAAATATTTTATTAGGATACTGATGTCGTGTTGTTTGTGTGATTGTAGGATGCCTGACATTGGACAGACTAGTTACACAGCTGAGTAGGATTTCATTGATATCCACATGGATATTGCACAGCGGCTGGTGGCTAAACCGATATAGGATCTAGGGTCTTGTTAGTTCCCAGAGGCACACAAATGATCTAGAAGGGGGGGGGGGGTTGAATAGATCACTTAGAAACTTTTTTCTTTAAGAGTTCATTACCAAATAATTTATTTGATCAAGATTTATTTGCACAGCGGAATATTAGTTTGAAAAACACCCCTTAAAGTTTTGTAAAACTTCTCCGTTGAGTTTAAGATAAAGTTGAAGAAAGTCACTTGTTAAGTAAACTAATTCACAGTCATATGTGTATATATATATATATATATATGAGGCAAAATATAAATGACTGAAATTAAATAACACCAGAGAGTTTAAAGTGGTTCGGAGACTGAAAAACTCCTACTCCACTCTTCTACTACAACGAGTAGGAAATCCACTAGGAATGGTTCATACGGAACCCTTCAAGCTCATTAGCTTGGAAACTCTGGTTCATTAAGAACCCTTCAAACCCAGCAGGTTTGGTTAGTTTAGTCACAAAGACAAGGACATTACTGCCCTCTTCAAGTCCAGCAGACTTGGCTCCTTTAGTCACTATGACAAGGACAAAAGCCCTCTTCAAGTCCAACAGACTTGGCTCCCTGATTGTTTGAAAGAGATTGGAGTTGTGCTGCTAAGTAGAACATTTGCTCTTCTTCATCTTTAGGTACTTAGCAGCTGCTTGTGATCAATCTTTGAATGTTGCTGATATTTGTCGTTGATGTTCTTCTTCTTTCTGTATTCAGCAATTGCTCATGATCACTCATTGTGCTGCTAGGCTTTTGCACTTCAGCTCATTTGGTACTTGATAACTTCTCGAGATGAACTCCTGAGATGACTGTGATGCTTCTTCTTTTTGGTACTCAGTTGTTCCTTCTTGTCATAGACAGTTTATAGCTTCTCGAGATGGGCTTCTGAGATGACTGTGATGCTTCTTCTTTTTGGTACTCAATTGCTACCATGTATGTATCAAGTTAGCGTTTAAGCTTCTCTCTTTCATGTGCCTAGCAGCTCTGAACACTTCTCTTGTAATAGAGTTATACATCTCTATGTCTCTCTCAATTCAGTGTTAGTGTTCTGATGGATCGTAGAGTCCTTGAGGATATTCATTTTCTGTTTTACTCTATGATCGGTTGTTGTCTTCTATCATCTCTCTTGTATATTTGACTACTGCAACAACCGCTTTACTGTTTTTCATTTTAGGCCTTTATATCTCTGAGCATATCTTACCGTTGAAAGAAATCCCGTTGGTTTCATTTGGCCTTGTGCAGATCCTCAATATCTTCAATGTTGACTTTCTTGCCGCTTGTGTCAGTGCTTTTCTCTTTTCTGACATGTTCTGATATATTGACCTGTAGCTTAGCTTTCTCTGAATTTATAGCCGTTGCACTCCCAGAGTTGTTCAGCAAGGATTATTATTTCCTTTGTTAATTAATCTTCTGATACAACATTAAATACCTTCCTTGACTTTTAGAACATACTGTTCTGATGTATTCAGAGATGTCCCATTGGTCTGACTTTATTCACCATCTTCCTGAGCAGTGGGTCTTGACTTATAGTCGTTTAGGCACAAGGTCTTCTGTGGCTCTGACATGCATCTAATCTCTCAAGAGCACTTACTCTTCCTTGTATCTAGGTGAGGAGTATTCTCTTTTCTCTCATACTATATTGCAGTTATGATTCTTTGCTGTTTATGATTATCGTGGAGTGACTGTCTGCTCATCTGAACTCTACGAATTCATCTCCACTCGTTATTTGAAGTATGTCGTGTAAATGGTGGAGATGAAGCGTACTTCTCTTTTACTCTGCGATCTTACTTTTGTGAACAGATCGTAGAGTTTGTCTGCAGTGCTTCTTGCTTTATGATTTCGTTCTACGATCTTGTCCTTTTGTTCAAATCGTAGAGTTTGTGAACTGTCGTGCTTCTTAGTGAAATCGTTGAGTTGTAGTCTTTGTTGCTTCATCCTTTAATTCCACTCAACGATTGTTCTATGTGTAAAGCAATCTTCTGTATTGCCTTGTCATTCTGTTCCACTCTACGACTTCTTCTATCTGTGCAAAATTCGGTTCTATGTGAGCTCTTCAAGTTTTACTCTACGATCTTGCTAGAGCGTGTATATCGTAGAGTATATCTCTTCTTTGGTTCAGCGCTATCTGCAGGCTCGCTTGGCTGTCTGTTCGACGATCGTAGAGTTCAGCTCTACGATTTGTACTTGAACACTTCTTTAATTTTACTTGTATATCCATCCTGTAGACTTCTTGCACATCTGACTCTCTTTGATGATCGTAGAGTTGTCCGGGCTGAGAGTCGTACCTTTCACTCTACGAACATGCCGAATCGTTGAGTCCTCTTTGCTTGGAATCGTAGAGTCCATTCTACGATCCTATAGACTGATCAACCTAACATATTTGATCTTTTCTAACTAAGTCCTTTCTTACATTATTACATCATTACATATTGAAAGGACTTTTACAGACTCTGACAGCACAAATTCAACACTGATTCATTCTGCTTATATCATACAACGTTTATGCAGAGTGACTTCTATTGAAAGATCAACCTAACATTTCTGATCTTTAAAAATCTAAGTCCTTTGTACATATGTGTCTAAAAAAGGACTTTACAACATTCTAATCAGATAACTTTCATTTTCTTTAATAAGCAACAGATAGTTTATAACAAGATCATATTTGTGCTATACAAGTGTGTGCACAACACAGTATTTGAAATAGGTAATATATATCATACACCCACAACAATGTAAGCACATAATTAGATTAACATATAAACACTTTGTCAAATAACCACATAAACACTTTTAGACAAACTGTGCACATAAACAAGTAAGCACATAATTACATTTAGAACACTACGCACTTTTTCAGATACACATTATATATCAACCATGACAATCAATCATGTAAGCACATAAACACTTTCAGAGTATCTAAGCACATAATCAATTAAGCACATAAGCACATTAACACATATAATCAATTATGTAAGCACATAAACACTTTCAGAGTATCTAAGCACATAATCAATTAAGCACATAATCACATTAACACCTATGCACTTTGTCAGATACACATTGACAATCAACCAAGTAAGCACATTTACCACAGTCCTTTTTGCACAACAGTCATCATCATCAAATCAAACAACCTTCAACAATCTCCCCCTATTTGATGATGACAAAACTAATAGACTTATTGATATGACATTCATATAATGCATCTACTTGACAGGTAAATAATGTCTTACGATACAGTGAAATACTGTATGGCTAGTGCAAAAAGATGATTTCATTAAATGAGCATTCTTACAAAAGGTTTTACATACTTACAGCTGCTCTTCATGTTTTAACTTTTCTCCCACTTAGTTTGCTAGCTATCTCCCCCTTAGTTGCTTGATCCTCCTTCTTCATAGCTCCCCCTTAGTTCAGCTCTCCCCCTTAGTTCAGTGATCCTCCTTCTTCATAGCTCCCGCTTTCTGCTGTATTCTCTCCCCCTTTTTGACATCATTAATTATGATATGTATGAAGCTTGCAGAGTTACTGCGGATTTGGAAGGATATTTTGAAGTCTAACACAGAGTTTTGAGACTCTACGAGACTAAGAGTAAGTACATTTTCATGGTCCATAGAATGTTGGGACTCTATGACTGGAGAATTGGTGTTTTGAGAAATGTTTGCAAAGTTTTGGGACTCTACGAACAGGGAGGTGGTGCAGGGTGACAACCGAGGACTAAGAGTTTAGTAAGTCACAACCGAGGACTTTTTGATTTCTGCATTTTGATTTTCCACAGACTGGCTAGAAGATTTAGAGCTGGACAGATTCCAGATGGATATTTCCTGGCAACTTTGGTAGTGAGAATAGAAAGGTTCACTGCTTATCAGTGTGGTTGCAAGGGTCATTGCCTTTGTGAAATGTTGAGCTACTAATGAAATATTTGGAAAAGTTGAGTAGCTCCAACTGATAGAACTTTGATCATTCATGAATATAGCCCTTAGAAGTGGTAAAATGGGAATGAAACTCAACAGTTGATTATGATCCCAAGTAATAGAGCATCTTTCCATCTGGCTGGCATACTTCCTTCTTTCTCTACATCTCCTTTTGATCTGCTTCAATCGATATGCTTCAAATTTCTGCTTTTCCAGTTTTCTCAGCAGTCTTACTTTCTTCAGCTTCTTTTCAGCTTTCATCCTTATTTGTCTCTCCTTCTGACTTGTTCTTGAACTTCTGCTTATTTTCTTCATAAAGCCACTTAATCCTCTTCTTCTACTTGACCTTCTTGACCCGTCTTTTGATTCTTCCAAATCATGAGTGCTGGTCACTTTTTGAAGGTGTTTATCTTCTTTCACCACAGTTTCTTAACAGTCTCCTTTTTCATCTGATTTAGTCTTTCTAGCTTCAGAATTTTCAGAGCATTGTTCCCTTGGTACATCATCTTCTTTATTGAACTCAGGTATTGAGTTTTTTTCAACTGGTTCAATTTCTTGATCAGAACCCAAAGAGACTTCCTTTTCAGACAGGCAATTTTTATGACATTCTGATCTTTCCTCTGAAGAGCCTGTAGATGTTTCCTCTTTTGAACTGCCAGGTGTTCTTTCTTCAGAATCCGAACTTGCTTCATCATCATCAATTTCTATCACCTGAGGTGGTCCTGTAATGATTGAGCTTCTCCACTGTTCTCTGATTCTCCAACTTCTTCTTGGAGCAATGTGAGGAACTTTCTTTTCTGTCTTCTTCTTCTTCTTCTTCACTTCAGATACTTTGGGATTCATCTTTTCCTTCTTAGCTTTCCCTGAACAGACATCTTTCTCTTCTTCAGCCTTCTCTATTTCAATGAATTTTCTTTTCTTCTCTGATTCCTGACTATCATTGATCACAAGAGTTTTGTTTCTTGATTGTTCATTTTCCTCCTGTGATATCTCCTCAGATATTTCTTCCATTTCCCTTTTTCCTTTTCCTTTCGATTTCACCTCCATCTTACTGCTGAAGCTCATAGAACCTCGTGACTTCTTACCCTTATTGGCATGAGGGTTCTTTTTCCAATCTTCAAACAACCTTGGAGTAATTCTTTTATTGCAGTTTAGAACTTCTCCTTCATCTTCCCCGATTTCATTTGCCAGCAATTTCTTCAAAATGATGCTTATGAATCTCCCATAGGGCATCTTGGGACTTGGCTTTCCAGCTTCAGCTCCTGTCTTTGAATCATTTATCCATCTCTTTATCCATCCTAAGAGAACTGCTCCGAAGTTGATTTTCTTTCTTTGAGCAATAGCAGTCATCAGCCTCAGTTGATCTTCACTGATAGTATCATATGCAGTGTCTTTGCACAGAATACTCTTTCCAACAATGTCAGCCAGAAACTCATACTGCTGAGGGAAATCTTTCTTCTTGATTCCTTTGAGAGGAGACTTATTTTCATAGCCCATCAATTCCAGTCCAAGTTCAATGTTAATCTTGTCAAGAGAAGTAATTCCTCCGCTTGGAATACCTAGACTGAGATTAATTTCAGAAACTCCTATTTGCACTGCAATTTCTTTAACCCTTGAGAACAGGGTGTTACCTCGATAATCAGCGTTTGAATAGAATTCTTTAACAAGTGTAGAGAAAATCCTGGTGCTGGTTTCCAAACATTGGGTGAAACCAGCATTCTTGACTAGATGAAGAATATCTTTGAATTTCTGCTCTGCATTTCCGAATTTTTCAAAACAAACAAGATTTCCCGGAATGACTTGAAGAGATGCCATGATTAAATTGATTTAGGAATAGCACAGGGAGAGATACCAATATCGGTTTTTTTGAAGAGTTTTCGATTTCTAGGGTTTTGATGAGTTTTGGGAGAAAGGGTATTGATAACTGACGAGAAATGACCATTGTCAGTTTAAAAACAAGACTTATGCTAGTTCCCTCTTATTTTTGCAGAGTACACGTGTCAGATACTCATTTGAAGAACGTGGGTTTAACCTTTTTATTTTCCATAAATGAAGCACATCAAGTATTCTATCCCACTTGAGTTTGTAGGGCGTGAGGTTCACTTTCTCTGTAGTAAACTTGATTCGTAGAGTTGGTTGCAAGACACTCAACCATCATCCTTTCAATAGGTGACCTTGATAAACTGGTGTGAATTGTATGTTGGCAAAAGGCTATGAAGGAGTTTATGGGAAAAATATTGTTATGAGATGCAAACGTAGACTCAATGTTCTACGATCAGGAAGATGATCATGGTGACTCTACGATTTGGGATGATATGGCTTGCTTGGTTATTAGTCATAGAATTTTGAGATTATGATCGAAGAGGTAAGTGCATTTGGTTCATCAATCACATTGTTTTGGGACTTTGTGACTGGAATGAGAAAGGTAGTCCAATGAAGAACCGATTTGCTTTCTGCTTTCTTTCTTAAGACGTAGAGTTGACATAGAATATTCCAAATTGTCTTCTGAAGAGTTTGGTACTTCTGAGCTTGCTTTCTTACTCTACGACTTGGCTTTGCTACTTTACGATCTTGTCTGAAGTGTAATCGTAGAGTTATGATTGGTACTGCTCTACGATCTCTGTCAATACTGGAGACTTTAGATGAATTCAGAGATCTTTGATAAGTCTGGTTGACAGTTCAAGAACAGCCTTCTGAAAGGACTTTGTAAGGATCGTTGGCATGACTCTGGTTATCATGTAGAGGTTGCTCTTTGATTTTGCTGGTTTCGTAGACTGGCTGTAGAGAGTCGTAGAGTGACTGATCGTGTTGACTCTACGATCTTGAGCTTTATGACGAGGAGACAACTCTACGTTCTTTGGAGAGGACACTTCATTTTTCCAAGCCTTATTTTGCGATCGCCTGACATACTCTACGATCCTTCTTAGTGAGATGAACTTTCTTCTTACTTGATTGATCTTTTATCTAACCATGATATTAGTGACAAACATTCCAACAAGATTCACTAAATCAATAGGTGAGGTAAAGACTAATAGATGCCTCCTTTTATGACCAGCTTCTTTCTCTTCTAGAGAATCCCAAGATTCAAATCTTCTTAATGCATCAGTATTCAGACTTCACTCAATCTATCATAGATTGGCTTCCTTGAGATATCCTGCAAATTCGTTGAGTAGGGTATACTCCGAAATTCATCGTTGAGTCTCAGAACAAATTTCTCCACCTTCTTTATATCGTTGAGCTTTCCTCTTGAGGCTGTGGCATTGTTTCCTTCCTGTTGATCTGCTTGAATTATCTTCATCCAGAATGATTTGTGAGTATGCATGCTTATCAAAAGATTTTCGGTTTAGCATTTTATAGGGCTGACTTCTTCATAGAATCAAGCAAATAATTCTTCAACCATTTCAAGCTTAGAGCTTCTTCTGATGCATTGAAGTTGGAGAGCCTACTGCCAAAGGTTAAGAGTGTGAACTTTTCTTTGAGATGAACTTTTCCTCTTTTCACAGATTGAAGGGTGATTTCTGAAACTTAGAGTAAATCATTCGTGATTACTCCTTTCTGCCTTGATCTCCTCACCCTTCTCATTCATAGAAGGTTTTGAAGAATTTTGACACTGAGAGCATTTGCCTTTTAAATCTGAACATGTACACATGGTGTGCCTGGAAATGACTTCTTCATTTTATGAGTTGCTTTGTACATGAATGAGGTTCTTCAACTCTTCTTGATCTTTAATGATCTGCAGAATGATTCTTAGATCCGGTGATCATTGATAAACATATATGTCCATTCATTCGTGCTGAGTTGATTTCCAGGTCTCGGGCCTGATAACTGTGATTTGGAGGAATGACTTTGAAAACTCATCACCAAGGATATTGCAGTGAAGTATACAACTGTGATTTGTTCTTCCTCCCAATTTCAGAGAAGTAGTTCCAGAAGACCATTGACGACTTTTGAATTAGATTTCTCAAAAACCAGTTAAACTAGAGATCATCCATTAGAAGAAATTAGAAATGCTGCTCGTGGATTTCATCAATGATTGCCACAAAAAAATGGCTTGACAGACCTCTTGATGCTGCTTCAAAATAAATGAAGCACTTCCTTTGACACACATCTTCAGATAAGATCCTTAGAATAAAAGTCCTTAAGCTTATCGGAAAGCTTAATGCTGAGCCCATCGAGTGAATATAGATTTTAGACTGATTCCAGCTGCTGACATATGGTAGATAGAAAAATTGTTTAACAATTTAAGCATAGATTTTTGTTGGTCTTGCTTCTGCTTCAAACTTTTAGAACCGGTGAGAAGTAGATTTGTTAGTGCTTGGTTCAGTGATGCTTCCTTAGAGAAGAATAGGATCCGGTGTCCTTTGGCATCAATATATAAACTTCCCAGTTTGTTTGAAGGCAAAAATACACGTTTGTATTCTTTGATTGAATCAATTAATAATTCTTGTCAACAGAACATCCTTTTGATTTCTTCAACTTGCAGCACCAGATTAACTTTGAAAGTTCACTCGATAGCTTCTTTTTGCTAAGATCATCTGAATTTGTATTAAAAAGTATTAATATCAATTAATATTCAGCATCAGACAGGGAATCACTCAACATTCAATTAGTACCTGAAAGAAAAACATTATTTTGTAAGCTTGTTCAAACGAAGTGTTTTACTTCAATTCTTAAACTCAAAAGCAGAAATTTGCTAGTGCCATAGGATCTACTCAAAGCGTAGCTTTAAAAGTTCGTGAGAACCTGCTCTGATACCAATTGTTAGTTCCTAGAGGCACACAAATGATCTAGAAGGGGGGGGGGTTGAATAGATCACTTAGAAACTTTTTTCTTTAAGAGTTCATTACCAAATAATTTATTTGATCAAGATTTGTTTGCACAGCGGAATATTAGTTTGAAAAACACCCCTTAAAGTTTTGTAAAACTTCTCCGTTGAGTTTAAGATAAAGTTGAAGAAAGTCACTTGTTAAGTAAACTAATTCACAGTCATATGTGTATATATATATATATATGAGAAAAAATGTAAATGACTGAAATTAAATAATACCAGAGAGTTTAAAGTGGTTCGGAGACTGAAAAACTCCTACTCCACTCTTCTACTACAACGAGTAGGAAATCCACTAGGAATGGTTCATACGGAACCCTTCAAGCTCATTAGCTTGGAAACTCTGGTTCACTAAGAACCCTTCAAATCCAGCAGGTTTGGTTAGTTTAGTCACAAAGACAAGGACATTACTGCCCTCTTCAAGTCCAGCAGACTTGGCTCCTTTAGTCACTATGACAAGGACAAAAGCCCTCTTCAAGTCCAACAGACTTGGCTCCCTGATTGTTTGAAAGAGATTGGAGTTGTGCTGCTAAGTAGAACATTTGCTCTTCTTCATCTTTAGGTACTTAGCAGCTGCTTGTGATCAATCTTTGAATGTTGCTGATATTTGTCGTTGATGTTCTTCTTCTTTCTGTATTCAGCAATTGCTCATGATCATTCATTGTGCTGCTAGGCTTTTACACTTCAGCTCATTTGGTACTTGATAACTTCTCGAGATGAACTCCTGAGATGACTGTGATGCTTCTTCTTTTTGGTACTCAGTTGTTCCTTCTTGTCATAGACAGTTTATAGCTTCTCGAGATGGGCTTCTGAGATGACTGTGATGCTTCTTCTTTTTGGTACTCAATTGCTACCATGTATGTATCAAGTTAGCGTTTAAGCTTCTCTCTTCCATGTGCCTAGCAGCTCTAAACACTTCTCTTGTAATAGAGTTATACATCTCCATGTCTCTCTCAATTCAGTGTTAGTGTTCTGATGGATCGTAGAGTCCTTGAGCATATTCATTTTCTGTTTTACTCTACGATCGGTTGTTGTCTTCTATCATCTCTCTTGTATATTTGACTACTGCAACAACCGCTTTACTGTTTTTCATTTTAGGCCTTTATATCTCTGAGCATATCTTACCGTTGAAAGAAATCCCGTTGGTTTCATTTGGCCTTGTGCAGATCCTCAATATCTTCAATGTTGACTTTCTTGCCGCTTGTGTCAGTGCTTTTCTCTTTTCTGACATGTTCTGATATATTGACCTGTAGCTCAGCTTTCTCTGAATTTATAGCCGTTGCACTCCCAGAGTTGTTCAGCAAGGATTATTATTTCCTTTGTTAATTAATCTTCTGATACAACATTAAATACCTTCCTTGACTTTTAGAACCAACTGTTCTGATGTATTCAAAGATGTCCCATTGGTCTGACTTTATTCACCATCTTCCTGAGCAGTGGGTCTTGACTTATAGTCGTTTAGGCACAAGGTCTTCTGTGGCTCTGACATGCATCTAATCTCTCAAGAGCACTTACTCTTCCTTGTATCTAGGTGAGGAGTATTCTCTTTTCTCTCATACTATATTGCAGTTATGATTCTTTGCTGTTTATGATTATCGTGGAGTGACTGTCTGCTCATCTGAACTCTACGAATTCATCTCCACTCGTTATTTGAAGTATGTCGTGTAAATGGTGGAGATGAAGCGTACTTCTCTTTTACTCTGCGATCTTGCTTTTGTGAACAGGTCGTAGAGTTTGTCTGCAGTGCTTCTTGCTTTATGATTTCGTTCTACGATCTTGTCCTTTTGTTCAAATCGTAGAGTTTGTGAACTGCCGTGCTTCTTAGTGAAATCGTTGAGTTGTAGTCTTTGTTGCTTCATCCTTTAATTCCACTCAACGATTGTTCTATGTGTAAAGCAATCTTCTGTATTGCCTTGTCATTCTGTTCCACTCTACGACTTCTTCTATCTGTGCAAAATTCGGTTGTATGTGAGCTCTTCAAGTTTTACTCTACGATCTTGCTAGAGCGTGTATATCGTAGAGTATATCTCTTCTTTGGTTCAGCGTTATCTGCAGGCTCGCTTGGCTGTCTGTTCGACGATCGTAGAGTTCAGCTCTACGATTTGTACTTGAACACTTCTTTAATTTTACTTGTATATCCATCTTGTAGACTTCTTGCACATCTGACTCTCTTTGATGATCGTAGAGTTGTCCGGGCTGAGAGTCGTACCTTTCACTCTACGAACATGCCGAATCGTTGAGTCCTCTTTGCTTGGAATCGTAGAGTCCATTCTACGATCCTATAGACTGATCAACCTAACATATTTGATCTTTTCTAACTAAGTCCTTTCTTACATTATTACATCATTACATATTGAAAGGACTTTTACAGACTCTGACAGCACAAATTCAACACTGATTCATTCTGCTTATATCATACAACGTTTATGCAGAGTGACTTCTATTGAAAGATCAACCTAACATTTCTGATCTTTAAAAATCTAAGTCCTTTGTACACATGTGTCTAAAAAAGGACTTTACAACATTCTAATCAGATAACTTTCATTTTCTTTAATAAGCAACAGATAGTTTATAACAAGATCATATTTGTGCTATACAAGTGTGTGCACAACACAGTATTTGAAATAGGTAATATACATCATACACCCACAACAATGTAAGCACATAATTAGATTAACATATAAACACTTTGTCAAATAACCACATAAACACTTTTAGATAAACTGTGCACATAAACAAGTAAGCACATAATTACATTTAGAACACTACGCACTTTTTCAGATACACATTATAGATCAACCATGACAATCAATCATGTAAGCACATAAACACTTTCAGAGTATCTAAGCACATAATCAATTAAGCACATAAGCACATTAACACATATAATCAATTATGTAAGCACATAAACACTTTCAGAGTATCTAAGCACATAATCAATTAAGCACATAATCACATTAACACCTATGCACTTTGTCAGATACACATTGACAATCAACCAAGTAAGCACATTTACCACAGTCCTTTTTGCACAACAGTCATCATCATCAAATCAAACAACCTTCAACAGGTCTAATCCAGAGACGGGGGATAGAAAGGAGCCAGTCAGATGTGGGGTGATGAGGCCCTACAGTGAGGATGGGGCTGAGTCAGAGGAGTCAAAGGAGGATGAGACAACCGAGGAAGTTTATGGCATGGGCACTATAGCTAGTGACATCATCGAGGGACTGACTACGAGAAACGATGAGCTGGAAGCAAGAGTCCAGCACTTAGAGGAGGAAAATCTTACCCACCAGCATTTGGAGAATCAGTATAAGGCAGCAGCTTATCAGTTCTCTGGCGAGAACACGGAGCTAAAGGAGTAGATAGTGGGACTAGAGGAGCAGGTACAGGGTTATGAGGACTCTGTGAAGCACATTAAGTTGCTAACACATTAAATGGTTGATCAAGGACGCCGAGCTGCAGGCTAAGTTAGTAGCGACTAAGGCTAAATTAGCAGAGGCTAAGCTAAAGGTTCAGCAAGTGCAGGTAGAGAAAGAAGCCATCTGAGTCCATTGGTAGGAGGCAATAAAGGATAGGATTGAGATGGAGACTTAGAGAAATGCAGCACACGGGCAGATGTTGGAGCTGGAGCACGAGGTCCGCGAGAAAAGGGTGAGGATAGATAGGCTCATTTATGTCTATCGCTTTCATTCAATAGCTTTTAAAGCAGGGTGCACTACTACCCAGCTGATGAGGGTCAGTCTATGCACACTATCAGTAGGAGCCTGGAGATGGTCATAGGGGATGAGGAGTATGATGATGCGATTCGTCGGGGGATGTGAAGACATTAGTATGTTATAATGATGTATGTTTATAAATGCAATAGAACCCAACTTTTATTTTGATAGAGGGTTAGTAAGTTGTAAATCCCAACTCTAGGAAGTTTGTGGGATATGTTTATGATTAGATCCCATCTTTTGTAGCCTTTCAGGGATAGAGGCATTTATAACAGTATGCTTGTGATGTAAGGTGCTATGCACTACTATTTTAGCATATGAATATAAATACAGTTATGTTTTATGATTATGTGTTTTGATTGGCTAAATATTTACATGTAATAATTAATGTTAAAAGATGAAAGAATAAGATTTAGAAAAAATAATAACTTAGAAGTTTTCTTGTTCCTTTAATCAGACAATGACGTCACGTAGACAACTATAAAGAAACCAAGGAGTAGAAGTGTCAGTTAACAATGATGAGGGAGGACGTAATGTGGACCCAATGCAAAACTTTGTCAATATACTAGCAAAGGCGATGCAGAATCGACACCCAGTAGTAGGGAATCCGCCACCACCGCCAAGTCAGTGGGCCAATTTTAAAGACTTTAAATTAGTCAAACCGCCGAAGTTTAGGGGAACGGTAGACCCGATCGAAGCTTAGTCATGGATAAAGGAAATAGAGAAGACGTTTGTTATTGTAATAGTGGTGGAGGAGCAAAAGACTACTTTTGCTACCTACATGATAAATGGGGAGGCTAATTTCTGGTGGGAAGCTAATCAGAATAGGGCTGGAGAAAGAGTAGTGTCATGGACAATGTTTAAGAAAATATTTGATGAGAACTACTTTTCGAAGAGTATGAAGAGTAGAATGGAGGTTAAATTTCTAGAACTGAAGCAAGAAAATATGTCGGTACCTGAGTATGCGGTAAAATTTAATGAACTGGTCAGGTTCGCTCCACATCAGGTGGACACTGAGGAACGCAAGGCCAAAATATTTGAGAATGGTTTAAGACCATGGGTATTCAACAAAGTGGTAGTGCTACAGATTGACTCATTCTCAACTCTGTTGGAGAAGTTAATCATAGCTGAAGGAGGAAGCGAAACGTTATCCAGGTATAACCAAGAAAGGAACGAAAAGAAAAATGGAGGAAATAAGAATAGTAACAGTGGTGGCAACAACAATAATAAGCGTAAGTGGGACAACAACAACGATAAGAGCTCAAAAAATCAACAAGGAAATTTTCAAAAAAAGAAGGCATGCAGTAAATGTGGAAAGAATCATTCCGAGGAGTGCATGAAGGGCAGGAATACATGCTACAACTGCGGACAGGAGGGGCACATTTCTCCAAATTGTCCCCTCCTAAAGAAAGTAAAATGCTACTCATGTAGAGCCTCAGATCATTTGATAAAGGATTGTCCTAATAGGAAAAATGATGTAGGAAGCGGCTACAAAAGCAATAACAGCAGATTAGCTATCGGGGGACCGGTATAGTAGAACAAGTCGACAGCACGAACTTTTAACATGACAGTGCAAGATGCCGTGGAATCAAAAGACCTGGTGTTAGGTATTATTCCGATCAATAATATATATGCTTATATATTACTTGATTCGGGTGCTACCTGTTCATTTGTGTCTGATGATTTCACTAGACGATTAGAATTTCCTAGAGAAAAGTTAGAAAACCCTATGAATATAGAAGTTGCAAATAAAGAAGTGATTCCTATAGAGTATATACATAGAAACTATTGTGTAGAAATCAGGGGTCAGAAGTTAGTTGTGAACTTAATTCCGATACATTTGGGGGATATTGATGTTATACTTGGGATGGATTGATTGTTTATCCACATAGCGATAATTGATTATCAAAAGAAGTGTATACACCTTAAGACACCAAATAAGTCTTAGGTCATATTTTATAGCAGCAAATCGTCAAGACAATCTTGTTGTCTAACGATGATGCAGTCTAAGAAACTGTTGAAGAAATGATGTGTAGGATATCTAGCATATGTAGTGGATACACGGATGGTGAATCCTCAGATGGATCAAATACCAGTAGTTAAAGAGTTCATAGATATTTTTCCAGAAGAACTGCTAGGTCTTCTGTCAGATAGGGAGATGGAATTCGTGATTGATATAGTACCGGAGACAGCACCAATATCAAAGGCACCATATAGGATGGCTTCAGTAGAGATGAGGGAGTTAATGATTCAGTTACAAGAATTGTTGGATAGGAAGTACATTCAGCAGAGTGTGGGGAGCACCTATGCTGTTTGTAAAGAAGAATGATGGATCGATGAGACTTTGTATGGACTATAGAGAGTTAAACAAAGTAAAGATTAAGAACAAGTACTCATTACCAAGAATTGACGATCTATTTGATCAACTACAAGGGGCGAAATACTTTTCAATGATTGACTTAAGGACTGGTTATCATTAGTTAAAAGTAAGGAAGGAAGATGTACCAAAGACGGCATTCAGAACTTGTTACGACCATTATGAGTTTCTGGTGATATCGCTTGGACTGATGAGTGCGCCAGCCGTATTTATGGACATGATGAACAGAATATTCAAGCAGTACTTAGATAAATTTGTAGTTGTGTTCATTGATATATTGGTTTATTCCAAAATTAAAGAGGAGCACGTTGAACAGTTAAGATTGGTGTTGGAGATATTATAAAAGGAGCAGTTATATGTCAAATTTTTTAAGTGTGAATTCTGGTTAGAGAGAGTTCAATTTTTAGGTCATCTTATTGACAAGGAAAGAGTTTCAATGGATCCTACAAAGGTAAAAGCTGTAATTAATTGGGAACAACCAAGGACGCCGACGGAGATTAGGAGTTTCTTAGGGTTAGCGAGTTATTATTGGAGATTTATCAAGGACTTTTCAAAGTTTGCAACGTCGTTAACCAATTTGACAAGGAAGATAGTGAAATATGTATGAACAGAAAAGTACAAGGAGAGTTTTCAGGAGTTAAAGAAGAGACTTAGTGAAGCACCAGTGTTGACTCTACCAGACAACACGGAAGGTTTTACGGTCTATAGTGATGCATCGCACAAGGGACTAGGCTGTGTGCTTATGCAGAACGGCAAGGTCATTGCGTATGTGTCATGGCAGTTAAAAGATTATGAGAAGGGATACCCTACCCATGATTTGGAGTTGACAGCGATAGTGTTTGCCCTTAAAATCTGGATGCATTATTTATATGGAGAAAAATGTGAGATATTCACAGATCATAAAAGTCTAAAGTATATCTTCACACAAAATGAGTTGAACATAAGACAGATGAGATGGTTATAATTGATCAAAGATTATGATTGCGAGATTCTATATCATCCTGGCAAAGCCAACGTAGTAGTAGATGCTCTAAGCGGGAAGAATAGAGAAAAGTTATTTGTATTGACAGATCAGAAAGAACTAGTAAAAGAAATGGCTTGAATGAAGTTAGAGGTAAAAAAATCCAAAGGAGTCAATAGGGATGGAAGCGAGCCTAACCTTATTAGTCAAGGTAAAAGAGACTCCAGACAAAGATGCAGAATGTGATAGGATAAGGAAGAGAATAACTAATGGAGAAGAGGTCAAGTTCAAAATGGATAGCAAAGGATTGCTAAGATTTGACAATCGTGTTTGGGTACCATTAGTGCCTGAATTACGGGAGGAGATATTACAAGAGGCCCATAGTACGAGATACTCGATACATCCGAGGAGAACAAAGATGTATCAAGATCTACATCAGTATTTTTAGTGGCCGAATATGAAAAAAGAAGTTGTAGAATATATCAGCCGATGCCTAACTTGTCAAAGGGTAAAGGCAGAACATCAGAGACCAAGAGGGTTATTACAGCCGTTAGAGATTCCTAAATGAAAATGGGAGTATATCATGATAGATTTTGTGGTAGGACTTCTAGCAACACAGAAAGGATTAAACACGATATGGGTGATTGTGGATCAACTAACGAAGTCAGTGCACTTTTTGCCGATCAAGATTAAGTTCAATTGCCCAAGTTGTACATAAAAGAGATAGTTTTAAGACATAGAGTGTCGGTGTCAATTGTGTCAAATAGAGCTCCACGCTTCACGTCAAAATTTTAAAAGAGTCTTTAGGAAAGAATGGGTACAGCGTATCATCCTCAGACTGATGGGCAAAACAAGAGAACGATTTAAACATTGGAAGACATGCTCAGAGCCTGTGTGATGGATTTCAAGGGCAATTGGGAGGAGCATCTACCTTTAGTACAATTCGCATACAATAACAGTTATCATGCAAGCATAGGCATGCCGCCTTATAAAGCATTGTATGGGAGGAAATGTAGAACACCCCTATATGGGATGAAGTGGGAGAACGTCAACTGTTGGGGCCGAAATTGGTTCAACATACTGTAGAAATTATCAGAATAATAAGAGCTCGATTAGTAGCAGCTCATGACCGCCAGAAGAAATATGCAGATCTACATCGACAAAAGCGAGATTTTAAAGTAGGAAGTTTTGTGTTTATGAAAGTATCTCCCTGGAAAGGAAAGATCAGATTTGGGAAAAAAGAAAAACTGAGCCCGAGGTTCATAGGACCGTTCAAAATATTGAAGAGAGTGGGTGAAGTGGCGTACGAGGTAACTCTACCCCCTGAACTGAAGCATATTCATAATGTGTTTCTTGTCTCAGTGTTGCGGCCATATAAGCCTGATTACAAGCATATCATCATCTATGAGCCGATTCAAGTTGAGAAAGACTTATCATATGAAAAAATTCTTGTCCAAATATAAGATAGGAAATAATAGACATTACGAAATAAGGTTATACATTATATCAAAGTGCTTTGGAGAAACCACAACTTGAGGAAGTTACGTGGGAACTTGAAGAAAAAGATGAGAAATAGTTATCTGAATCTTTTTGAGTAGTTTTAAATTTGTAATTCTGGGGACGAAATTCTTATCAGGGGGGAGAATGTAATAACCACGAGTTCTAAGACATTTGTAATGATGATTATTAGATAATTATCAATGAATTAATTTTTTTTGTATAAATTGATTATGCATTTACATGAGTGAATGAATATATATATATATATATATATATGAGTATATTTATTAATCTAAGAATGTAGCAAGTGGTAGAATTAAGTAAAGCAAATCTAATTGGATTATATTTTAAGTCCAAATAAATTATTACACTAGGTTCAATGAAATAAACCTAGTAGTCCATGACCATAATTAATTTAATGGTCCATGTTATAATTAAACTAGCCCAATTCTTCTTTTAATTAAAAGTAGCATGTGTTAGTAATTGGTAGCTCAATGAAATGAATTAATTGAGCCCAAATAAATTAAATGAATGAACCCAATAGAATTAATTACTAGTCCCAAGTGGAGCCCAAACTATATATATATATATATATATATATATATATATATATATATATATATATGTATAGAGAGAGAGAGAGAGAGAGAGAGAGAGAGAGAGAGAGAGAAAGAGAGAGAGATAGATGTGTATAATTATAATAAAATTTACACCAAAAATGGCATCTTAAAGGCCATTTGGCCAGCACATGTGGGGCCCAAAAGGGGTGTGAATTTCAAATTCTAATGTTGCTTGATTTTGTGTAAAAAGGGTACAATAGTTGGTGAACAACTCCTACCAACCCTAGTCATCTCATGTAAGAAAATCCCTAAATTCTAGCTAATTTGAAATAAAAGATAAGATGAGATTAGTGATTTTGTATAGATATATGTAGTATATGTATACATTTTGGATGATAGCCTTGGGTTATTAATAAATGCTTCATTAAACTTTGTTAGGTTGGTTACTCATTTGCTAGATTTTCTAGAGAGAAAGCTCTAGAGCTTTAAAAGAAAAGTTAGAGGGTTTGTGAGTAGTGAGCTAAATCCTCTAGAGTGTGACTATAGTAGCCAAGGTGGAGCATTCAAGCTTTGTGGTTTACTTTGGAAGAAGAAAGAGAAGAGCATCCAAGCTTAGAAGGTTTAAAAGTGCTATCTTCTTATACATCTCTTCATTTTTATGGTTATATTTAGTGTAAAAATATTTGTCGTGGTTAATTGTGGAAGAAATTTGTGTATGAAAGAGCTATGGTGAGTTCGAAGGTATAAGGATGGAAATTTATTAGTGAATATACGTATATAGGTGTCTATGTATGTTTAATGTATTTTTAATGGTCAAAATATGTTTTTAACATGTCAAAAATTTTGATGTTCTATAATTCTATATCTTGGATATATGTGAAGATTCATGGTTTAGTATGTTTAATGTGTGTAATTGTATGCTTGGTATAGAAATGAGTAGTAAAAATATTCATATTAAGGTTTACCGGTAAAACCCTAACTAGTTATGTGCTATAAATAGTTGTAGCTTGAAATGTATAAGTTGGTTATTTGATTTTGATGGCTAGAAAGTTACATTTATGAGTTATAAAGATAACCCAACTTGAATATCTAAAAAATATAGAAATATAAGAAAGTTATGGCATTTATCGCAAACTATGTTGTTTTAAAACCTTAGAATGATCAATCTCGAATATTTTGTCAAAAACGCTTTCAAAAATGAGATCGAACCGTGAAATGTTGAAAAATAAGAAATTAGAATGATAAAAAAAACTGATTTGATTTACTTTGGACATGCATATCTCATTTTGTAAAAGATTGAACCAAAAAAATCAAAATTGAAAAAATTAGTGTTTGAAAAACTAGCACTACCACCGCAGTGGTAGGTCTCACCACCGTCACAATGAAACACTTTAAAATTTTAAAAATTGAACTACCACCACAGTGGTAGATCTTACCGCCTTAGCGATGAAACACCCTGAAATTTGAAATTTTGAACTACCGTCGCAGCGGTGATCCTCACCGTCGCAGCAGTGATCCTCACCGCCGCAGCGGTGGAATAGCCTGTTTGAAAATAAATAGGTTATTAACCGGGTCGGGTAAGGCCGAATAAAACGGGTCGGGTCGGTTCTTTTGGAAATAAAATGTCTCAAAAAATGTCATTTTATATAACATTAATATTTAACAACTTTTAAATGAATAAAATATTATTAAATGATTAATAATATTAAAAAAAAGAATAAAATATTATTAAATAATTAATAATATTATAAAATGAATAATAATATTAGAAAATAATTTAAAATATTATAATATTACTAAGTGAATAAAATATTATTAAAGGATTAATAATATTATAAGGTGAATAAAAAATTATTAAATAATTAATAATATTATTAAGTGAATAGAATATTATTAAATGGTTAATAATATTATATAGAAGTTTAATCTATATTAAATGATTAATATAGGTTTTATATAATGAAAATATTATCAAATAATGATAATATTTCTTAAGTGTTTAATACCCTTAATTACTTAATTATGTGATTAAGTGCTAGAAACTTAATATGTTCAAAGGTTATTATAAGAACCTAGATATGATACTAATTTGAAAGATCAACTTGGTAAATTATTCGGTTTGTTCAAAGGATAGTGTATTGTATTGGTTAGCGGTAATCAACAATTGAGGCAAGCTTCCTTACTCAACTTTATATTGAGCAAGTTTTATATACATTAACTTGTATTTTTTTTGCAAGAGCTTGAGTGGTTTAATTATTGAAAATTGATTCACATCCATATTATTTATGAAAATCGCACATAGTGCATTTGAAGCTTTATAGTTCTTTGATTCATGAACTATATTAAGAATATCTAAGATAATTGTTCGGCTAGACACTATATGTATAAATTTAATAACTTAAATATTTTTCAAAGCTTATCCAAACCATTGGTTGGTGCAGATTTTTATAGTAAGACTAAAAATGAACAACCCTAGATAAGGGGATTATATGTCGAGAAACCGACCTTTGCGCAAGATAACTAAATATAATGCATATATAGTAAGTTAAATAGACTGATCACCTTGAAAATCAAATTACTGAAAGGTTCAGAGGAAACTTTGTTTTGCCCTCGTTAGTTCAGGGTCCTTGGTGACCACTCAGCAGTAAAGACTCAATTATTTCTTTCATTGAAATTTGATTCAAGTTCCTCCACAATTGTTATATATTATTGAAAACTCTGAAGTTATTCTCACTCACTCATGATATATCAAACCTTATATTACTGTTCTTAAACTTGTTGAGCAAACTAGTTACTCACCCTTGCTATATCATGAACTATTTTTCAGCTAAGCACGAATGCTCCAAGAATGACAAGGTCATGAGAAAAGCCAAAGCTTAGATTAGATTATTGCATGCTAGATTATCTGTTTAATATGTAAATTACAGTTGTAATTATTTAATAATCCCTTAAGATATGTACTATTTTTGTTAAGGTTAGAAGACCTTGGGATGGTAGTCCTTTTTATAAAGATCATTTATGTATTATTCCGCAAAGTTTATTTAAAGGCTATGTATTTAGTTATGATTATTTTTTGGACCGTGAGAACCAAACCCGAAGTTATAAAATCTCAGATTTGGGGTCGTCACATTTACTAACACGATTGTAAGTATTGGAGAATCCTTCATAATTATATACATCTAAGGAGTTAAAGAGATAGAGAGAATTAGGACCAGCCACCCATGATTTAGAGAAACCTAAATCTACTTCTTCAATCTATATTATCTTTTGGTGGATCACCTTTAAAGGTTGCACGTTTGGGGAGCTAATGTTGATTCGTAGATTCTAATCGATAAATTTGAAGAGGAACACAAATGATCAAGGGAGGTGAACTTGAAGTTGTTCAAAAGTTGAATTTACAAAGGTATAATCTCTAATCCTTCCTCAATCTCTTATGGTTGCTTCCACTTTTTTATGCAATTAGATTGTATGAATGTATTATTTTTACAAACCAACAGAGGTGTCATTGGTGTTCCATTTAACGTAGATTTCCTTTCACAAGCGATTGTACCAAGATTCTCACTTCTATATAGGCGACAGGTTGAGGTGTCGTGCACGTTCCACTATACAACTTTGCTAAAAAATGATCCGAACAATGTTCACCTTACGCAAGTGTATTATGGATATTATCTGTTGGTATCAGAGCTACATTCATCTAGCAGGTTATCTATCTTTACTTTTCTCGTTCTAGTTTGATTATTTGGTAGTAAAAAAAAGAGTATAAAAAAGAATTATATATATAGTTAGATAAATTTAGTTTATTATCAATTTCTTGCAAGTTGTATATTTTTAGGCTCTAATCAAGTGCATTCTACGAAGATTCAAAGAATGTCATGGAGTTCAAAGAACATCCTAAGGTGAACAACCAGTGAATTTTGTTGGTAACACATTAGTCATACCTTGCTATTTTATTATTTTTGATAGTTCTTGTTTTAATTGATAGACACTTTGATTGTGTTTAGTAAATTTAAAAAGAATCTAAAAGACAGAATATTGAGTGGTAAAAGGCAAGAGTTGTGAGATTAATAGAGGATAAAAGCCTATAGCGCACGAGTGATCAATTGTATTGAGCGAAACACATAAGGGAGTGGTGAGAATTTTTTTTACTACTAACCTTTTTTTTGTTTGCAGTAAATCATGTTTGGTATGAAAGATAAAGGTATCTTTGAAGATACATCGTCAATGGAGGAGCCAAAGGTGGATTTTGTAATATCCCGGATATTTCATGAGATTTTTTTTAAATAAGGTCTTGATGATAAAATAAAGGTTGTAGATTAAAACCTAGTTCTGTGAGAAGGGTGTAAATAGATGGATAAATTTTATTTATTTTTATCTATGTGTTAGTAAGAACCTAGGAGGTTCAAGTGTTGTAGAACCCTGAAAATTTTCTCTTGGAGTAAAGATGCCTTAGAGGGATGAGTAAATCAAATATTAATCCAGTATATGATTAGTAACTCAATAAATAAGGGAATAATAATAAAAATAATTTGCCAGGGTAAAACCAGGTAATATGATACCTTTAAAATTCGATGAATTATTTGATGGATAAGATAAGCTAGGTATTGTTTTGATAATTCGATTTAAGCCAACCTAGTTGAAATGAACTCGAAAATTTAATAATGTTATAAATAAAATTTAGAATTTTATTTCTAAATTAGTGCATTAATGAAGGGTGATTATTGCAAACCCTAGGAAGGGGTATTATTAGGGGTGAGCAAAAAACTGATTTGGCCCCGAAACCGCACCAAAAACCGTACAAACCGCATCAATTAAAACCGCACTAACTGTTCCGGCGTATGTGACAGTTTTAGGTAGGTTGAAAAACTAAATTTGCGGTTTGGGTTTGGTTTCTAGGCAAAACCGTACATAGAAAAACCGCACCGTACTATTTTTATTTTTATTTTTATTTTTATTTTCCGTTGTTTGACTATTTTCAACATGAACCATATCAAAAGGCATTATTATGGAAGTCACCCTTCAATTAATCCATTTGGAATTATCCCTCGTGTAATTATCTTTATTTAGAAGTTTCATATGTGAGAAGAAATTTTTAATTACTCCATTTGGAATTATCCCTCATGTAACTTCTATTTTACTTTTGTTTAGACAATATATTATAAGTAAAGTTGTGTGTGTTATAAAAGTGGTATTTAATATTGTGTGATGTTAAATTGTTAATTTAAATTGCATAAAATTTAATTGTTTCAATTAGTTTTGGAACAGAAATTGCACCAAATAAAACCGCACCGCACGGTTCAAAACTGCTCCGCACCAATCACAAGCGGTTTCATGTGTGGTTTTGAATTTGTCAAACCGCACCTAAGCGGTTTCATGTACGGTTTAGGCTTCAAACCGCACCATGCTCACCCCTAGGTATTATGAATATTTAAATATTTGAGGAATTATTTTAAGGTTGTTCGATCGACGGGATTATTAAATTGACGAACAAACTTAGGAAATTAATACCGAGCGAGCGGTATGTTGAGAAACCCTAATTACGATTCAATGAGGCTTAATTAGGGTAAGTCTAATTGGATTAGATGATTAAATTAAAATCGTTTAGTGAATCGATTCGATAATTAACTAAATCGACGCGCGATTATTAAATTCAAGTACATACGCAACACGCGGCAGAAATTTAATTAAAGGTGACCTACTAATAAATTAAATTAATTAGGGGACTAACCTAGAATTTTTTTTTATATCAAGAAATTGATAAGTATTAAACCCTAATTAAATATACAATGAATTTGAATATATGGCAAATCTAATTGGATTAATTTAAATTAATTAATATAGTTATTAATTAATGAAATGAAGGGTTATTATTAATAATATAATTAATATTTTAATAGGGGAAATTATTTTCTCATGAGCTAATATTAAATAAATTAAACCAAACAAGTTTAATAATTGGTGATATATTAAGTGGATTAATTTAATTCAATGCTTGAATTTAATTGAGAGATTATTGATGATTTCCATGAGCCCAAAAATGTGATGGATCCAAGTGTGCAAATGGCCCAACAAATTGGTGAACAGAGGCCTAAGATATTGCCCATGTAGGATTTATGGGATAAATTATATATATATATATATATATATATATATATATATATATATATATATATGTGTGTGTGTGTGTGTGTGTGTGTGTGTGTGTGTGTGTGTGTAATAATATATCATTTAATTTGTACAAATTGCAAAATAAAAGGAAAAATAAAATAGGGAGACATGAGAGGGAGGGATCGGCAGCCCTATGGCTTTGTGAGGCTCAAGAATTGCCAAGATAGTCAACAATGAGGGCTTTCCTAGAATTCCTCCTTAAAACCTTGATCTTTGTCCACCTTTGGTTAGCTAAATTGTGGTCAAAGTGAGATTAATTAAGCCACTAAGCATGATTATGATGTCTCTATAAATATGAGGTCTCCCAACTCTTTTAATGTTGGATAATTTCATTTCCTACAAGTTAGGGAGAGTGAGAGAGCTTGGAGGAGAGAAAAGAACCTAGTTCTTTATATTTTCCTACCAAGTTCCATACACTAGATCACACCACAACCATTTTTCTTCACCACACGGCAGCAAGGGGGAGGAGTGTGGATATCATCTAAGTTCATTTTCTATTTCGGAAAGCTAAGAGCAAGATCGTCAAGAAAGTTGAGGTGAAACACCTCCTAAAAATCCTAGTTTTGCTCTCCATGTAATTTTTATAGTAGAAAACCATTTCGAAAGCTCCAAGTGTCTAGGTTCATGCTAGATAAGTTAAAAAGGAGTTCCATGGGTTCAAATCATGTATCCAAGTGTGTTTATTGCAAAGCGTTTGGCCAAAATCATGAAAACAATTTTTACCGAAATACTAGTGATTTTCGATGGTTTATTTTCTCAATATGTTAGAACTTTAAGTCAAGAGAAAAATCCCTTTGGAATCACTTAAAAATACTTTGAAATGCATTTTATATGAATTTTTGAACAAAGGAACCTCACTGTTGAGATTCCCGCTGGACAGTCCACTTGGGAGGACGGGACCAAAACATATCCAAAAATATCAAAAGACCACAGTTTATTATATTTCAGGAAAAGACAAATCCAATGATATAAAGTAGAGCTCCATCAAAGTTGCAGAACTCAAGATATTCAAGTTTTAATAAAGGACCCCAAATCAGAAAACTAAGGGGCATTCTGCTTAGTATTTTCGTAAATAACTAGAACTTAGCAAAATCTGGGTTGGACCGGCTCAGGCGCGACCCGGTCAGCCAAATCGGGTCAAGGTGCAAATTTTTATAGAAAATTAATAGTTAAATAATTTTTAAATGATGTAAATGGTATTAAATGTTTTCAAATATTAATTAATTAATAAAATATTATTATTTAATTAATAAAAATTATGAAAAGGACTAAAACATTATTAGATTAATAATGTTAGTAAGGAAAAATAATTATTATTAATTCTAAATAATAAATAACTAATTATTTATTATTTAATAAAGATTAAATAATAGGTAAGAATAACCATTTAATTATTATTTAATTAATTGAAATTAAATAATAATTAAAGGATAATAAAATTTATTATTATTAAATGTAATTAAGTAATTAATTATTATTTAATTGACCTTATATAATAATTAAAGAATAACTCAAGATTAATTAATTAATTAATTATTCAATTAATATTGAGTAATAATTAAAAGGGGATTAAAATTAATTACTTAATTAATTAATACTTAATTATGGATTAAATGATAAGTAAGTATAATTTAATTAATTAATTATTATTTAATTGACATTAAATAATAATCAAAGGAGTAGTAAGTTAATAAATTAATTATTTATTATTTAATTAAGATCAAATAATAAATAAAGGTAATTAAATAATTAATTATTATTTAATTAATCTTAAATAATAATTATAGGATAGTAAGCTAATTATTTATTATTTAATCAATATTAAATAATAAATAAGGGTAATTAATTAATTAATATTAAATAATAATTAAAGAGGGTTAATTGCTTACTATTTAATATATTAAATAGTAATCAAAGGATGTTAGAGTGAATTGTATAATTTTTTATTATTTAATTAAGAT
Source organism: Hedera helix (assembly GCA_947179155.2). Taxonomy (NCBI): domain Eukaryota; kingdom Viridiplantae; phylum Streptophyta; class Magnoliopsida; order Apiales; family Araliaceae; genus Hedera; species Hedera helix. The sequence continues at coordinate 17,548,551 of OX359275.1, read as the reverse complement.
TAAATAATGAGTACGGATAATTAAGTAATTAATTACTATTTAATTCATATTAAATAATAATTAAATGGTAATTAAGTGGAATAAATTATTACTTAATCGGAAGAAGATTATTAAGTAATTAAAATATATTGATAATATTAATGATTAACTATTAAATGATAATAGTTAAGAATTAAATCATTATTCAATAATTAATAATGATATGTAATTGATTTAAAATATTATTAAAGAATTAATAATATTGTTTAACAAGTAATTAACTATTAAATAATAATAGTTAAGGGTTGAATCATTATTGTGACGCCCTCAAATTCAGGCTCCTGGAACCTTGAATTTGGTGTTCACTATTCATAATATCACATACATTAATCACTACCCAAAATTACCATTAATATACATTACATATGCTAATCTCCAACATAATACAAAATACATCTCTCACACTCCCAGGGTCATTAACCTTTACATACATATAACATTACTAAGATAACATTTTCTATCTACAGTCACAACATAGATTTAAGACTACCGGCTGGGGACAACACATCAATTTCATTAGTCCGATATCTTTCCTTTGCCTTTGTCTTTCTTATCTAGACTCTCGAGTTTTACATCTTTGTTTGCGACATTTTAAGCAAGTAAAAGTGAGCAACTGAAGTGTTCAGCAAGTATAATGAACAGAATAACAATGTATTATGAGGATCAGAATTTTTACCAATAATGTAATATTAATTCAATTAAAACGAAGAAAAATAATTGCAGGAATTATCTTTTGAAACGTGATACAAATGAATTAAACTGAGGGTCACAAGACCTGTAACGACCCCGAAATTCGACCTTTATTCTTACCTTAAATTTTGTATTTATTATACATTATCTTCCTTATGTCCAAATTTCGGTTCGTTAATAAATCTTTAATCTCCTTAATTGATCCATTAACTGATTTAAAATCATCAATTACCGAATTTTTCGATATAATTTTTTTTTTCTTTTTCTCCATTCAATCATTGTATTAAAACATTTGGATATTTAGAATCCTTACATTTCAATCTTAGTCCCTGGATCGCAACATTTACTTATTCTTTTCTTTCTATAACCCGTATCATAAAGTTCAACATTCAACATTTAATGTTATTTAAATCCATACAATATTCTTATGTCGTAATCCATAGTCAGACATATAATAGTCTCTATCATAATATTCATGTTGAACAATTGCAGTTTACAATTTAAACTATACTCGTCATATTCGGATCCAACTTATCTGTACATACAGCATATCAATATAACTTTGACAAATTATTTACCTTGAATCATAATACAAACATTTAATAATAACATTTACAACCTTTTTGGAAAATCCGTCTTTACATCATCTGATATTTTTGAAATTTATTTCTTTCCTGCAAAAAATGTATATTAAGCAAGTAATGAGCACAGCGGCTCAGCAAGTTCAACAGTTCATGCTTCACGTAGCACATATCTTAACATGCTTGGTGTGTGTCATATATCATGTGCTTGTGCTTTAACTATAGCAATATATCTCATATCGTTGCACAAAGAACACATTGTGGTCATATTAAACACGCATCACATAACACATAATTTGTATGCATTTAAAACAAGTATTGCATATCATAATAGTTCAACATTTAACATAAAAGGGACTGAAGAATTTGCCTGGCGTCCAATTATTTAATTGATAACTTAAAACCCTCTCTCGATCAACCTATGATCATAAAATAATTAAATAATAATTATTTCTCTCTTTATGATATTAATTTACTTAATTAATATCATCTCTGGGCCAATTATTAATTTATATGGTTAATTATATTAACATCGTCCTTTAAAATATTAACATAACTTAATATTTAATGACTTCACTACGGACAACCCGGCTCATCGGATAAAATTTAACATATTTGGTTGCCCGAAAATTTTATTTAAACATTTTCTAAATTGTAACCTTATTAGATTAATATTTAAACAATTAAATATTAATCCCCAATATTTAATATTTAATCAAAAATATTAAATTTAATGCCCAAATAACATTTCTATATTTTTAGTATTTTTCTATAATTTTCTATGATTTTTAAATAATTTTTAAACATTTATTTCAATTAAAAATCATTTTTGGGGGCATTTATGTAATTTCTGCGGCTAAAGGGACAAAGCCGGTATTTTCTAAAAAACTAGGGGCATTTTCGTAATTTCCGCGCCCTTAGGGACATAACCGAAATTTTTCGAAAAGTCCAGGGATATTTTTGTAAATTCAGCAACGTTAAGGACACAATCGGCATTAACAGAAAAGGGCAGGGGCACGCTGGTAATTTCCAGCGTGTCGTCAGTCGCCCGCGCAATGCGCGGCGACTGTTTCTGCCAACGCCAAAATGACGTCGTTTCATGCCTTCTTCCAGAAATTTCTTTCGCGCATAGCGCGGCCCGCCTCATACGCCAAAAACGCCGTCGTTTTAACGACGCGTTCGGCAAATCTGACCGCGCGCAATGCGCGGTCGTTCCTTTTTCCTTCATCTGCTTCTGTCGTGAACAGTGGCCACCTTTTGCCAAATTATTCATTTTTTTCACTAAAAATCATAATTTAATTTATAAATAACATTAATACCTCTTTTGGGCACTTTTCTTGACAAATTTTGTACACGCATAATGACACGCATGTATTTATTTGAGGTAATTTATACTTCCAAAAATCATAAAATAATTTCTATAACTTATAAAAATTATTTTTCATAATTTTTCACTCCGTTACTTGGACAACATGTTACATTAACATGTTCACATTTTCGAAATATAATTTTTCATAAAAGTCATAATAATTTCATTATACATAACCATAATTTTTATTAAATTAAAACATTCCTTTTTCTTATTTATTATTCAATTTCTTTAATATTCATATTAATTTCTTTATATAAATTATATAATTTAATATTATATAATTTATATAATTACATTCTCCTTTTAAATAATTTCTTAAATTCCTCCATAATTATTAATTAATTATATAATCAATAATTATACATTCATTAATTCTCTCATTATTCTAATACTATTATATAAATTATATAATTATCCTTATATAATTTATATAATTATAATTTCTTTTATACATCCCTTTAATTTTCTTATATAAATTATATAATTTATATAATTACATTTCTTCTCAATCAATTTCTAAACTTCCTCCATAATTCTTAATTAAATTTAAAATTAATAATTATAATTTTATTAACTTTCTCATTCGCTTTTCATTTAAAATTGGATTAATTTAATTATTAATCCCTTTATTTTCATAATGAATAACATTTATAATTATTAATTAAACATAACACACATATATATACAAATGTATATATATACATATTTAATTCATGCATTTACATTATCACATGTCCTCCTTTAAAATCATAACTTCTGTACTTCCACAATAATTAAATTGCACAATTTATTGTACATTTACCTGGAATTTCTTTTATTCTTCATAAATTGTATTTACACAATTTATTTACTTTTCAATTATTTTAAATTCACATAATTCATCACCATCTCTGTACAAATTTAATTTACTAATTAAATCCCTTCAAACACTTTAAATTACTTAAAATAATAATTAACTTAAACAACCTTGATATTTTTTTTTCAATTAATTCTTATTTGATATTATTAAAGGAATCCTGAAATTCGGATCCTCACAAGACCATTGAACATAGGTTAATCAATTTTAATATTGATAACTCATTTATGTCATAAAGACCATAAAACCTTAAACCCGTACTCGAAGTGATCAGCCTCTCGTACCTATGACTGTGCACATCATATTACCGCATATCGCAGGGGATCGGAATTTAAAGCTTCCGATAAGCTATACCCCTGGAATAGGGTTGTTCATCTTAGTTTCTAGGAGTCCGCACCAAAACAATTTGGTTTGGCTCGGCATTAAACAATATAGAGTAATTTGAAATTTAATTGTATCAAAAGTCTAGCCGGACAAGTGACATAGACTTACAACCATTAACTCACTAATCAATAGTTATGATTCATTAGGGATGGCATAAAAATGAATGTGAATAACTACAGAGATTTTTAAATTTTTACTGAACAATTCATAATATCAATTAAGTGCAACATTCAAGGAAGTGGAATAATGACAAAACTTGGGAAATAGAGCTCAATAAAGATTTTAATGTCTAACATAAAATTAGTAGTTTAAAGATAGGGTTTAGGAACTTGCCTCGATGTCCGTTTACTAATTTAACGGTTAACTATCCTTTCTTGAGTAACCTATAATAATATCATAATCAAATAATAATAATTTAGTAACTCACGATATTAATTTATATAATTAATACCATTCTTAACCTAATTATTCTACCCATCGGCTCTATATGGGTATTTATAATTAATTATAACCTAATTTGGTTATAATTCTAGTTATGTTCTTTTAAATACCCATTATTAAACCTTTAATAATTAATTGGAATTATTCCTCAAAATTGGAAATTTGTTAGATTTAATTTATAAAACATTTTTGTATATTTTTCTAATTTTATATGATTTTTACACAATTTTTATCATTTTTTTAAACATTTATTTTAATTAAATTCACTTACAATGGCATTTCTGTAAATAATCTGAAAATCGGAACCAGGGGCAAAATGATAATTTCGCAAAAAATTGGTTGGTCGCGCATAGCGCGGGCCCAGCCCTCCGCGGCACCAAACGACGTTGCTTGGCCCTGCCCCGGAAGATCAACAGTCGCGTATGGCGCGGCCCCGTCTGGCGTCCCAAAACGACGTCGTTTTATGCCAGCTACAGAAAAAAAATTATGGCCGCCACGCCATGCGCGGTCGGCCTTAATTTTTTTCTTCTTCCTGGGGTTAACAGTAACCAGCCGGAAGAGAAATTTCTCCATTTTTGATCATTATTTACACCACAAAATTATCCCAAACATCACAAAATTCATAGATACATATCTAAAAATTATATAGAACAATTATATAATTATTTACCAATTTTTCATACAATTAATTTATCACCAAAAATTACATAAATAATTCAAAGAATTTAGTTTATACCTTCCAAAAGCTTGCTAATTCCTTCCTTAAAGTTTTATATGTGATTTGTTGCCTCCAAAATTTTCTTGGTGGTGGCGGCGTAGATAGTTGGTGGTGGCGGACGGTGGTGATAAGGGAGAAGAGTATTGTGTTTGGGTTTTGTTTGTTTTTTGTTTTTGTTTTTTTTTTAAGCTTTGGCAATATATCATTATTATTATTATTATTACTCTATCTATATATATATAGATACTTACCCAACTTTTCAGCATTTTTAAATCTCTCATTGATTCCACCGACTTACGTAAGTCGGTGAGAAAATTCTTTCCATGCATGCGTATTTTTAATACATTACGCAATTAATTCGGGTAATAAATATTTTATAAAATATATATATAATATTTATTTTAATTTACCAAAATTCATAAAATAATTTATAAATAATATTCACATATTTTTAATGTACATTGCTTGATAAATTTTGTACACGCATAAGGACATGCATGTAACTATATGAAGTATTTTATACTTCCAAAATTAATAAAATAAGTTGCATAACTTAATAAAATTAATTTTCCTATGTTTCAACTTTATTACATATACATTACGTAAACATACATGTATTTTCTATTACTACATAATATATACATAAATTAATTATTATATATATTATGTATTATAACAATTTCTCTTACATGCATAATTCATAAAACATTATATCTCATAAAAATAGAAATAATTCAATTTTACATAAACATAATTTATTTTATTAAAAATAATAATCATTCATATTTATTTATTATTCTTTTCACTACTTTATATATTTTATATAAACTATACAATATAAATTTTGTATAATTTATATAATTATTAACCTTTTCTTTAATAACTTTATTTTCTTGTATAAATTATATATCACCCTCATATAATTTATATAACCAAAATTCCTTCACACATAATTATATTTCCTTATATAAAATATATATATTTATTTCTATATATTTTATATATATAATTCCTTTCTTAATAATCTCCAATTTCCTCATAATTATAAATTAATCCATGATCAATAATTTTGACTTCATTAATTACCTCATTAACTTTAATTTAATTCAGGATTAATTTTCAATATTCATCATCTTTTCATTAACATATATCATTAAATTAATAACCGTAATAAAATATACATCCATGATTAATTTACATAATTCACATTAATTGCTTAATTTAAATAACTAAAATACACACATTTTATTTATTTAAACTTTTTGCACGTCATAATATCCTGGATATTACATAAATAATTACTAATGATACGTGAGGATTTCAAATATTATTAAATGATTAATAATATTGATGAACAATTAAATTATTATTAAAATAATTAATAATGATGAGAAGTCAATTAAAATATTATTAAAGGGTAATAATACTAGCAAGTAATTAAATTATTATTAAAAGATTAATAATAATGATTAAGGTAAACTATTATTAAAAATGAATTAGTAATAGTAATGATTATTTAAAGTGTTATTTAACAATTAAATAACATTATAAGTTATTACTAATTGATAGTAAGATTTAAAATATTTTTCGAGACGGTTAATATTATGATAAGTTGTCGAGATAAATGATGTGATTAAGTTAAACCAATGTTATAGTCCATTTGTGACTAATTGGTGGTTCAACCTAAATAAATATAGGAGTCGGGTTTTAATGCAGTGACATTAATAAATGTCAGAACTACATGGTTATGTACAAAAGGTTTGCAGTGTTAAAATGAAACACTGAGTCAAGTCAACGAGAGACTAAAATATGAAATTAACCCTATTGATTTAAAAAGGGGAAGATAAGAAGAAATAAATATCTTTAAAATAAGATTTAGTGTTAAGTCAAACTTTGACTGATATTGTGCACCGTTGATCTCACATACCGTGTAGGTGGTGCAAGGAACGTGAAAGATTAGCGTAAGCTGGTTATGTAAGTCCAGACAAGTTTTTCAGAACGTGTTGCATTATGTGCCTGCTTTAGAATACTATAAAATTATTATGTGTGCATATGTTATTATGTGCAATAATGTGGTAATATGCTTTTGTGATACAAGTTGAAATAAACTGTTGAGATGCAGTAGATGGTTAAGTTGATTGTTCTATATATATTGAACTGTATGAAATTGTAATTGACATGCATGAATCATAGAATAAATGCAAAGCATGATATACATGAGAATGTAGTCATTGCAAAGCATGAGATGCATGAAGCATGATGAAATATGATTATGTGTTATGTGAAACTATTAGACTTGCTGAGCCGTCGTGCTCACTCTTGCTTTTAAATAAAACATTACAGAACAGCTTGGGGAAGCGGATTACTCTAGTAGAGGCAGATGAAGATTGACTAACGAGTCATCAAGATTGAAGTGTAGGTGTCTCTATAGTAAAACTTGCGATAGATTAAATTACCTTCCTTGTATAATACTTGCGATTAGGTAATGTTTGAATGTGCTACAGCATAGCAAACCTAAATGTTGAAAGAACATGTAAAGATTATTTAATATCATTTTCAGGTGTCGTCCTTTATGTTTAAGGGTGATAGATAGGGTGATTGAGTCATATGATTTCAAAGTTGTAATAGAATGTTTAAAGATTACGATTCTAAGACATGATTATGTTAAAATTTTAAATAACTCTATTGTTAACAACTATAATATTGTTGTAAGTTATAATTGAGATAAAGAAGGTTGTACAATAACACATGAGGTCGTCTATAGCTAGTACGGGAATTTTCGGGGCGTTACAGATTTAAAGTTTGAGATGGATGCCATTGATGGGGAGTTACGAAGTTGTTTAGGAAGATGGACAAGATAGATGACAGGTTTGAAAGAGTGGAGAGTGTCCAAAGGGAGCAATCATAACTGATTATGAGCTCTCAAAAGAAGGAAAATGCACATCAGTGGGAGAGCAAATATGACAAAGAGAAATCTGTTGGTGGTAGATTTAGTGAAGATGATTATGATCTAGATCTCTGAAGGATAAATGGGAATATAGATCGAAGAGATAGAGGAGATAGGAGGGATAGAGGGAATACATGAGATAGAAATTGGGAAGATGATAACTTAGAAAGTTTTAAGATGAAAATTATTGTTTTTCAAGGAAGAAGTGATCCCGAGGCATATTTAGAGTGTGAGAAAAAAATGGAGGGGGTGTTCGATTGCGACAACTATTCAGAGCGCAAGAAAGTTCAATTGGCAGCCATGGAGTTCACTAACTATGCAGTCACTTGATGGGATCAATTAAAAACTAGCCGGAGGAGATGTGGGGAATGAAAAATTTACTTGGGAAGAGATGAAGACTGTAATGAAGAAACGATTCATTCCAATTCACTACCATAGAGATCTATACAGGAGCTTGCAAACTCTCAAGCAAAGTAGTTGGAGGATAGAGGATTACCACAAGAAGATGGAGGTTATGATGGGCCGAGCTAATGTGGTGGAGGACCGTGAGGCGACTATAGGGAGATTATCCACAGGGTTGAATTAGGAGATTACTGATTTGGTGGAGTGACAACATTATGTTGTACTTAAGGATATCGTACATATGGCCATCACGATCGAGAAGCAACTCAAGAGGAGAGGTGGCCAACGATCAATTTCCATTATGGGTTCGTCTTGAAAACCCAATGTTCTGAAAAAGGAGGAGAAGCCAATCACGAGCAAATCCAAAATTGAGCCAAAGCCTGAAACATCTAATCGAGAAAATCAAGGTAAAAATGAGTCTTCTTCTAATAGAAATCGTGATATTGTATATTTTAAATGACAAGGCAAGGGTCATATTTTGAGCCAATGTCTGAATCGGAGAACTATGCTTGTACGTGATGATGGAGAGGTGGAGACTGAGGATGAAGATAGTGATGATGATTATATTCCACCATTGGAGGATGTAAGTGAAGATATGAAAATTATTAAAAGAAGAATGTTAGAGACTAGAAGGGCTCTTAGTGTTCAAGCAAATGAGGATGATAGATTGTAGTGGGATAATCTATTCTATATGAGGTATCTTGTTTAAGGCAAAATTTGTAGCATAGTCATTGATGGAGGAAGTTGTATGAACATTGCAAGTTCCTTCATGGTGGAAAAGTTAAGTCTACCAACGATCAAGCATCCTCAACCATACAAGTTACAATGGCTTAATGATAATGGAGAAATCAAGGCGACTAAGCAGGTGTTGGTTCCATTCAGCATAGGAAAATACGGAGATGAAGTGTTGTGCGATGTGGTTTCAATGCAAGCAGGCCATCTGTTTTTTGGGAGGATCGACTTGTGAAACATGATGAGTTCTCAAACAAGTACTCATTTGTTTTCAATCAAAAGCCAATCATTTTGACACCGTTGAGTCCAAAATAAGTTCATGAAGATCAATTGCATCTGTAAAAAAGTTATGAAGAGTAAGAAAAGAGCAAAAAAGATAGCAGTGAAAAAGAAAAGATCAAGAGGGAAAAGAGTGAAAAAATAAAGTTGAGAGAAAAGATGATAGTGAGGGAAAATAGAGAGAAAAACAAATTTCTTGACAAAAAAGAGTGATGTGAAGAGGGCTTTATTTTTTAAACAGTCGATGATTATACTTTTGTACAAGGAGGTGTTAAATACTAATGTGACTAATTCTTCTTTGCCTAGTGTTGTTGTATCTCTTTTGCAGGAATATGGAGATGTTTTCCCTAAGGAGCTACCATAAGGGTTACCACTTATTAGATGGATTAAGCATCAAATTGATTTCGTACCCGTTGCTGCTATTCTGAATCGACCTGTATATAGGAGCAATCTCGAGGAGACGAAGGAGTTACAAAGGCAGGTTGATGAACTTATGGAGAATGTGTTCTTTCGAGAGAACATGAGTCCATGTGCAGTTCTGATGGTCTTAGATACTAAGAAGGATGGAAAGATGTGCATCAATTTTCCAGCGATAAATAACATTACGATAAAATATCGACATCCCACTCCTAGATTAGATGATATGTTGGATGAGTTGCATGGATCATATATTTTTTTTAAATTAATTTAAAAAGTGGATACCATTAAATTAGGATGAAAGAAGGTAATGAATGAAAAATTGCTTTTAAAACAAAATATTGTTTATACGAGTGGTTAATTTTACCTTTCGGATTAACTAATACACATAGTACTTACATACGTTTTTTTACGTTCTTTTATTAGAAAAATATATGTTGTTTACTTTGATGATATTTTAGTCTATAGTAAAAACTTGGATGATCATGTTAAGCATTTAAAAATCTATTTTAGATGTGCTTATGCAAGAGAAGTTATTTGTTAACATGGAAAAATGCACGTTTTGTACAAATAACGTTATTTTCCTTGGATTTGTTGTTAGCTCGCAGGGAATTTAAGTGGATGAAGAAAAAATACGTGCAATCCAAAAATGGTCGAGTCCTACAAATATGATTCAAGTCTAAAGTTTTTATGGACTCGAGAGTTCTTATAGGCGATTTGTGAGGGATTTTAGCAGCATTATTGCACCACTTACTGAAGTCATCAAAAAAAGCATTGGGTTTAAATGGGGAGACGAGTAAGAGAAGGCTTTTCAATTAATTAAATCTAAATTAACTAATGCTCTTTTACTTGATTTACCTAACTTTGCTAAAATATTTGAACTTGAATACTATTTCAGGTTTAGGAATTGGAGCAGTATTGATACAAGAAGGCAAATCGATGGCTTACTTTAGCGAGAAATTAAGTGGGGGCGGTTTTAAACTATCCTACTTTTGACAAGGAGTTGTACATGTTGGTTCAAGCTTTAGAAACTTTGCATTACTACATGTGGCCTAAAAAGTTCATGATTAATACGGATCGTAAATCTTTGAAGAACTTGAAGGGTCAACACAAATTGCATAAGAGACATGCGCAGTAAATGGAGTTTATCAAGACATTCCTATATGTCATTTAATATAAACAAGGTAAGGAAAACATTGTCGCAGATGCTCTATCAAGAAGGCATGTGTTGTTAAATACTCTTAATATAAAATTACTTAGTTTTGAACAAAATAAGGAGTTATATGCGTTAGACTATGATTTTCGTGAAGAGTATGAGTCTCGTGAAGAGAATGCAATAGTTAAGTACTTTAGCATGATGGATTTTTGTTTTGTGAAAATAAATTGTGCATACCTACTTGTTCTTTACGTGAGTTGTTAGTTAAAGAATCACATGGGGGTGGCTAATTGGGTCATTTTGGTGTGGTTAAGACACTAGCTGTTTTGCAAGAACATTTTTATTAGCCACATATGAAACGGGTGTAGAAAAAATTTGTGATATATGTATTACGTGTACAATCTAAGTCCAGTGTTCAACCCCATAGTTTATATACATAATTGCCTATACCTATTGAGTCTGGATTGATATTTTTATGAATTTTGTGTTGAGTTTACCTAGGTCTAAGAATGGTCATGATTCTATTTTTGTGATAGTGGTTAGGTTTTTTAAGATGACACATTTTATTCCATGTCACAAAACTGATGATGCTTCTATTGTTGCTAATTTGTTCTTTAATGAAATTGTTAGATTGATGGGAGCCAGTAAATCCCATGCAACAATTTGTGGATTTATTGATGGGAGCTTTTCAAAACAGGAACGTAAACCATGTGGGTGATCAACCGGTAGCTGCTCGAATTACTACATTCAAAGATTTCAAAGTTGTAGGACCTCTAGAGTTTAATGGGACAATGAATTCGGTAGAGACCCAGAATTGGGTAATTGAAATGGAAAAAGTGTTTGATTGGAAAACGTTGCAGAAGAATAGAAAACTGTTTTCCTTACATTCAAGTTGAAAGGAGAAGCCAATTACTGGTGGAAAAATAATAAAGGAAGACTGGGAACATGAGTTAAATCATGGGAGCGATTCAAAGAGATATTTTTCGAAGCCTACTTCCCTCCAGTAACCCAAGATATGATGGAAGTTCAATTACTGGGTTAAAATAGAGGAATATGACGGTGGCCGAGTATGCTGTCGACGCCGGGATTTTCGTCGTTTCGTTTTTTAATATTAAAAGCCCTTTCCAGTTTTAGCTTTTTGAATTAAATGTGATTTTAAAAAGGGTCGGCTTAATGTCGACGGGTTTTGAAAGATCGATTTTTTATGAGCCAATTGACCAGAGTCGCCAGTTGGTATATTTGAAATGGATGTACCAACTCATCCGAGTTTATTTTCGTAATTGCTGGCTCATATGTGACTCCGAGTTAATTGGTCCGCAAACCGAGATTCATAGAGTTCGGGGGCTTGCTTAAGCGAGGGGAAGGTGTTAGGCACCCCCCGACTTCCGTGAAACACGGTTACCGCAATCTCGATGTTTTCCTATCCTTTTAAATCCTAAAATGTGTGAGTTGCGTGTGTGTGCGTGTGTGCCTAGGTGAATGCTTGTGGTGAATTTTGTTTGGATTTTTTTTTGTATGGCAAATGTGCATTAACTGGAAAGCGTTTTAACGTCTTTTGACCCAAATGACGAGGCTTCGCTTTTTGTAAGAAAGATTGATTTTAATTTCGAAAGCGTTGAGGGTTTTTTATTTAGATGTCATTTTAGAAAACAAATAGTTTTAAACTTTTGTCAAATAGGAATCGAGACTATACATTGCCTTCTAACAGTTAATATAGATAAAACGAGGGCAACTTCTAGAACTCTTTAACCCTATGCACAAAGTTTAATGAAACATTTATTTATTTGCTAAATCATTTTTTGTGACGTTTTAAAACCAACTAAAGCCTATTCATCAATCATGGATTAAAGTTTGCCAAAACACTTAACCTTTAAACCTCGTGAATCTAATATCCTAAATTGATCACTTTTAGAAAATCTTCATCGTTTGCCTTATTTTGGAAAACCGTTTTTCGTGTCGTAAATTAAAACAAACATCCCAAAACGTGTCGGGGCTATCCATGGGCATGTGAGCCATCCAGACAACCCCAAACACCCACAATCACATATTTTATTATTATCACGGGGCCTTAACCCGAACACGACTTTGTGTCGTTTTAAGGCCCGATTTTACAAAATACACATACATGGACCCTATATCACGATTACATATACCCAAAACGTCCATCATCGGGATTCGACCACTAGGATCTCCTCCCTAGGCTCACAACCATCCAAATAGCTACATAACCAATAATAAACCAAATCTAACAATATTAAACCTCGATATCGCACTACATAACCCAAATATCACCCAAATCAAAACTACGCATTACTCATTACCACAACGAGCGAAAAATCACCGTACGGATGTCATCGGGGCGTTAGGAGGAATTACGTTCCGATGGAACCCTCGCTAAACGACCCCTAATCCACGGATCATCACCATTACCACAACAACTATACTACACAAACCCAAAACATAATATTATCACATTTATATAAACAAAAAAACCCAAAACAAACAACTTTTCACCTTGCAAAACGTCGATTTAAGCCTCTTATTTCACAAATCGGACAACACCACAAGAACACTCAACTATCTAGCAAGAGAATACAAAGATTTCACTCAAATCTCACCAAGAACAAGGGTTTTTTGCTCTCCACCCGCGCACTTTCTCTCTCTAAACTCTCTCTTCTTCCTCTTTTTTTCTTCTTTTTTTTCAGCTCTCGGGTGGAAATGGCGATCTATAGCCATTTCCAGGCAGCCGCAGATGCACCTGCGACTGGCCGCAGATCCATCTGCGGCTGGGCGGCAAGCCGCCTGCGCCGCTTCCTCGGCTGCCGTGTGCCGTCTCCTCGAGCCGTGCGAAACCTCGAAAATCGTTTGGCCGCAGATGCATCCGCGGCTGTCTGGCTTGCTTTTCTCGATTTCCGTGCCACGCGGTCTTAATTCGCCAATTTCTGCGGTATTGTTTTGGGAGGCTGTATTTTTACAATCCGGAAATCCCTGGGAAACGTGTCATATTGTTCTGGGAGGCTAGTTTGGCGGGCTGCGACTTGATATAGAATTTGATAATTGTGCCTGGCTTCCAGGGGGCGCTGCCCCCTTTCCACCCCCGCCAGCTCACCGGCGAGCTGGGCAGCCGCTCGCTCACCGGGGAGCGAGACCCCCGAACATCGTAAGCGGAGTGGCCATTAGTCGTCTTTTGTGGTCAGCTCAGGCTTTTCGGGATCAACTGTTCGCCTTGCTTCAAGTGACCGGATGCTCGTTGTCCGTTGTGGCGGTTTGGACCATAAATCGCTGGGGTGGCTTTGTGCTGGGGTCCACCTTTCTTTCCGCATGTCGGGTCAAATGACGATTTTTCCCTCCTGCCAGGGTTAGTAGAGAAGTGCAAAAATTGGGTGTCTACAGCTGCCCCTCTTTATCATGTTTATGGAATGCAATATGAAATGAACTTGATAAAGAAGTAGGCACCCGATGCATGACAATGCCAAATATAGTCTTAACGATGCCGCACATGCGTTAAGATGATGTGATTCACATTCAATACGCTCCTGTAGAGGCTATTTTCAAAGTTACGACTGAACACTGCCCGGGTCTCGTCTCCGGTGGGTCGATTTTTTGGGATGGTCAGGTATCGTCTTTGCCGAGTTGGTCAGGTATCGCATCTGACGGGTCGTTGTGAATTGGTCAGGTATCGTATCTGACGAGTCGTTGTGAATTGGTCAGGTATCGTATCTGACGAGTCGTTGTGAATTGGTCCGGTATCGTATCTGACGGGTCGTTTTTCAATTGGTCAGGTATCGTATCTGACTGGTCGTTTTTCAATTGGTCAGGTATCGTATCTGACTGGTCGCTTTGAATTGGTCAGGTCTCGTATCTGACTGGTCGTTTTTCAATTGGTCAGGTATCGTATCTGACTGGTCATTTTTCAATTGGTCAGGTATCGTATCCGACTGGTCATTTTTCAATTGGTCAGGTATCGTATCTGACTGGTTGCTTTGATTTGGTCAGGTCTTGTATCTGACGGGTCGTTTTTGAATTGGTCAGGTCTTGTTTCTGACTGGTCGTTTTTCAATTGGTCAGGTATCGTATCTGACTGGTCATTTTTCAATTGGTCAGGTATCGTATCTGACTGGTCATTTTTCAATTGGTCAGGTATCGTATCTGACTGGTTGCTTTGATTTGGTCAGGTCTTGTATCTGACGGGTCGTTTTTGAATTGGTCAGGTCTTGTTTCTGACTGGTCGTTTTTTTTGAAATGGTCATCTAGTTTTTTTAAAATCTTGCATCTTATCGTGGGATAAGTTACGCGTTGACTCGGGGTACCAAAACGGGAGTCAAAAGGACACCGGGAGCAGCCGCAGGGGCATCTGCGGCCAGCCGCAGATGCATCTGCGGCTGGAATCGGATCCTATTTCAGATCGCGACCCCCCCGAATTATTCACTTTTCCGCCTTCTCTTTCTCTCGTTTTCGGTTTTCCTCGTCCTCCACCCGGCTTTTTCGTCTTTTGGACACCTTTTGGCAAAATCTGCTCCGATTAAAACAGTCTACGCACTTCGGGTAACGTTTTAACTCCTTTTTCTTTGATTTTCGCTTTCGTTTGGCTATGTATTTACTTGTTTAAATGTTTTAATCTTAGCAATGCATGCCTATACGAGATATTGGTACTAGACGTAGCCTAGATAAACAATGGGTCTTGCAGTTATGCTTTATTTATTTTGAAAAACCATGGTCTTAGTCATTTTATGCTCCTGGTGCATCATTTTTACTTGCATATGGGATTTGTTGGTTGCCTGACTTGATTAAACATGCCGGACCGTGCATGGGATGCCCATTTTACAAACGAAACTCTGCCGAAATTTCGGGAAATCTAGCGCACCCCCAGGAATTTACTTATGCATTTCCCCTTTATAAACATGTCATGCTGCCCTATGATTCTTTAGCAATATGCAATGAGATTTACTTAAACGATAACGAGCTAAGGATGTACCTCCTTTTCGTGATGCCGTTTCAGTCATGGATCCTGATGCTCCCAGTGGCTCCACAGTGCCCCGGGTTGCGGGTGTCCGACGTCGCAGAGCGGCCACCCCAGCTCCAGCTCCCGTCCTGACCCGTCATTCTCGTAGATTGGCGGAGTCTGTCATTCGCCCCGTTCAGCCGGATGTTGATGAGGATGCCCCAGTTGAGGCAGAGGCGGGCCCTTCGGGCACAGCGGTTCCTCCCCCCACGCGTCGGATCTTACCAGGGGCCCGTGCCAGGATACCGGATCTGCTCGGTCCTGTTCTCAGTAGTCACCCCTCAGCCTACCTGGCGGCTAACGAGGTATATCCGTTGTTCACGTTCATTCACACCTGTATGGTTACCGTGCCTGACTTTTGATGGCTGTCACAGGTTCCTGAGTTTACCCAGCCTCGGGGAAACTGGTTCAGCATCTACACCCTCTATCATGCGATGCATTCTGATTACAGGGGGATGGTGGATTCTTGGGGCTTTAGACATTTCTTCACCATCGCCCCACGCCGATGTCCGTGGGGCTATATGAGGGCCCTATCTAAGCGTTGGTTCCACCAGACACAGTCACTTCACCTTCTGGACTGCGAGCTGCTGCTGACCCCTCTCGACTGGCGTTATATCACCGGGGTGGAGTTCTCTGGACCCCGGGTCCCTCTAGAGACTGACATCACCCTAGCATCTGTTCGATCCT
Organism: Hedera helix; assembly: GCA_947179155.2. NCBI lineage: Eukaryota > Viridiplantae > Streptophyta > Magnoliopsida > Apiales > Araliaceae > Hedera > Hedera helix. Next base: position 17,531,848 of record OX359275.1, on the reverse strand, counting down.
TGTTGGGTTTTACTCCCCAGGAGAAAGTCTTTAAGGCCCGCAGCATTCGATCGGGAGCCTTGGCCGTAGACGCCATTGGAGGGGTCCTCTCCGAGCCATTCCCTGAGGACCGGACTGCTCGTGACTTTCTGCTCCGACGCTTGTTCCTGACCATTATGAGGGGCTATTTTCTGGGGAACAACTCCTCAACTATACATTTCAGTATCGTTGGAGCCACCCGGGAGGTTGACCAGATCGGGGATTATGATTGGGGTTCTTTCACCTTTGCTTACTTCCTCCAGGGTCTTCGGCTTCGCTCAGAGGGACAAACGGATGCTTGGCTCGGATTTTACCCCTTCCTGCTAGTAGGTCCCTTTCTATTGTATAGTCCTTGATCTGTTCCATTTCTTTGTCCCTTCCTGCTACTTACGGTTTTCCTGTTTTGTTTGACAGTTCTGGGCTTACGAGAGACTACCCTGCTTGCGGCCAGTTACTACCCTCGGCCCGGAGACTTATCCCAGGGGTCGTAGATGGCACCATAGCACTCTTGAGGAGACCCCAGTGTCAGATAGTTTTGCTCACTGTCGGCTGCAGTTAGAGCTGATCTCGTCCGCGGATGTTACCTGGGTTCCCTACACGGCGGATCATTTGGCGGCTGGCCTCGCCGGTGGTTATGCCGCGGATCGGGAGCATGCCTTGTCTACTCGTCGTATTCCATTTCTGACCTATGGTGGATGGGAGCTGTATCTAGGGGAGCGCGCCATCAGATGTGTGACTGGGGAGGCTCGTATCCCTCTCGCCCCTCCCTCACAGAGAGCTTGGTTCGCGGATGCCTACCTCCCAGAGGACCTGATAGCCGGGGAGGACGGATATATGCTTTCTGCCGGTCCTCATTCGAGCGAGAGCTTCAGTGCATGGTGGAGACCCCGCACTATCGGGCCTCAGACCCGTGCCACCTACTTCCTTGGAGACTTGGTTCACGGGTCGGTGATGATGGCAGATTGGATGGAGTGTGTCAGGGCCCCCACCCATTCGGACCAGATCGCTTCCCTCACTCGGCAGGTGGATCAGCTATCCCTTTTTGTTCGGAGCTTGGGTCGAGATCCCGAGGAGGCTTATGCAGCAGACCCACAGGGGTACGATTTTGGTGCGGGTTCCGGTCCTTCGTATGCCCCAGTTCCGCCTTATTCCTGCCTAGACCTGAACTTTGAGGATGAGGCCTCCGTTCCCCAGGATTTGCCTGCAGATCAGTTTGAGGATGATGCCTTCATTGACGGCATAGAGTTTACTGATTAGATCTGGATAGGCTAGGACCTCTGTATTTAGACCTGCTCGTTTTATTATCATTTCTCATTTCATGGATTATGTACAGACTCATTTTATTTTATGCACCATCATTTACTTTTGATGATCCATTCATTCCATTATAGTTTGTATGATGTATGATTTGTTATATAAGGAAAAATTGACCCCTGTATAGTCTTTCGATACCGCTTTTTACAGATGTCATCCCTGGACGTGGTTCGCGTGGACCCTCGCGCCCCCTCAGGGATTATTGGCAGGCTCTTCTTGTGGCTGGATAGTTTGCTACCCTCCGACCGAATCATCGCAGAGGGTCTTTTGGGACACTCCTTGGCTCTACTGTCATTTCAGGTGCCGCCGGGCTTTGTTGCTGGCATTCTCAGTTGTTGGATCCCGGACAGACAGGTTTTCAGGTTTAGGCTGGAGTATTTGACTCCCACCCTTGAGGAGTATGCTCGCTTTACCGGTTTATCAGTGGATGGTCCCTGTGCACGGGTTACCTCGGGCCATATGCGCCGCCAGTTTCTAACTTTCACAGGCTTGCGGAGGACAGCTCTGCTATCCGTGACCTCCTCGAGCCACCTTGTTCCTCTATCCTTCCTGGTTGACAGATTTGGCTCGGTGGATAGCTTCTCTCGATTTCTCAGTGATTTTTCAGTATCTGAGGAGCGCTGGGGCGCTTTGAGAGTGGATGTTTTGATGGCTTGTGTCGTATCAGTTCTGTACATGCCTGCAGGGGATGACCTTATGGATATGCGGGTTATTGTAGCGGTTCAAGCCCTTCAGGAGGATCATACTATCCTTCCCATGATACTTGCCGAGACCTACCTATCTGCCTCGTATTGCCATTCCTTTTCTGGTCGCACATTCAGGGGAAGCTCCATTTTGTTATATGTATGGTTCATGAGCCATCTCAGACCTATCGGACATTTTCGTCGGCATGGGTTTTGTTTCAGCCACAGCTTGGCCATGCAGTTCTCATTCCGTCCTCGGCGATGCACGGATACAGCTTCCTGGAGGGAGTTCTTATCGGCCATTGAGGAGCCTTTCCATCTTCTGATCTATTCGGGCTATTGCTCCTTCCAGAGTTTCTTGACTCATGTGCCACCTTTTGATTTCCTCCCTCTTCTTGGCTTGAGAGGGGTGACGACTTATCATCCCTTAGCTGTCATGGGGCAGTTTGACCAGATGCAGGATCTTCATCTCTTTGCAGGAGCAGCTGATTACCGATTTCTCATATCGCCTCAGACGGAGAGGGAGCTGCTGAGGGTATACGATCTTTGGTCACACAGGGTCTCGGCCGAGTTTGGGGACAGTCACCCCGGTCAGACACCCGATTATCTGTTATGGTTGCACGGGGATTCTGAGATTGCCGACTTTGACCTGATCGGGGTATTGGATGGTTCCCGAGGACTTTTCCCAGGTGAGACTAGTTCAGATGCGATCATTTCTCCGGAGGTTTCGGGATTAGCGCCCAGATCTGGTTTTGAGGAGGTTCCCACTTCGGTACATGCCCATGCCTTTGACTTGACTGATCGGATCCAGAGATTGACGATTGAGGGTACCCGGCTCCGGTCCGTTTTGAGTTCTGCTGAGATTGAGAGGGATACCGCCTATGCGGAGCGGGATGCTGCTGTACTAGCCCGGGATGCCGCCCTTTCCGCCAGAGATAACATCGTAGAGCAGGCCCGAGTCATCATGGAGGGCCATTCCACGACTGTTACCAGTGCTGCTGCTCTTTTGACTCGGATTGACATGATGGGACAGCAGATTGTGGATGAGCCGGAGGTTTATGATGCCTCGACTATTCTGTCTATCCTGCTCCAGCTGGTCTCTGACCTGTAGATGATTTTATTTCCTGCACGGACTATGTCAATTTCATCACTTTTATTTAAAAGACAGACTTGTAATCAAAATGTTTTGTATATATAGAGAAATATTTGTGGTTTTAGTCATTTCCCTTTTTGATGCATCGTCGCCCTTCATTGGATCCTCATTTTATCCAGCTGATTATGATTTCGATATATTGCCTTATTTCTTTCCTCAAGTCTTGATTGGAACTCCACAGATATTGCCGCGTGCCCCCCCTTTGATTTCATCGAAGTGAGTCTTGGACTTTGGGCTAATTATGTGGCTAGGTTTGGGTAAGTTTTGGAGTGTATAGGATTTCGGAATTTTCGGGAAGTGGTTTCGGTATAGGGACAATGTTTATTATTTTGGTATAGAACGGACCGGGCCATGACAGCTGAATGTATTTGTCCAAAGTAAGGTTTCGGGTTTTCTGGAAATGGGTTTGGTATAGGGACGAGATTTATTATTTTGTATAGAACGGACCGTGCCAGGATGGCTGCCTACGTACTCCCACAAGGTCGGGAGATCAGGTCCTACGTAGTTCGAATTACAAGGGAGATAGGAATTTTTTTTTTTTTTTTTTTTTTTTTTTTTTTTTTTAAGCGTAGAACCGTTTCACAGAATCAGAATTCAGGGGCTGCGGAAATACCTCGCCATCCATTTCTTGTAGGATAAGGGCCCCTCCAGATAGGACTTTCTTGATCACAAAGGGTCCTTCCCAATTTGGAGCGAATTTCCCTTTGGCTTCGTCCTGACAGGGCATGACCCTCTTTAGCACTAAATCATTTTCCTTGAACTTTCGGGACCGTATCTTTTTGTCGTACGATCGAGAGATGCGTTGCTGATACAACTGACCGTGTAATATAGCCGCCACCCTTCTTTCATCTATTAAGGCCAACTGGTCGTATCGACTTTGTATCCAATCCTCCTCGTCAATCCGAGCATCAAGCAAAATTCGGAGGGATGCCATCTCCATCTCTACTGGCAAAACGGCCTCCATCCCATATACCAAGGCGTAAGGGGTTGCTCCTGTGGACGTTCGAACTGATGTCCGGTATGCAAACAATGTGAGGGGCAGCAAATCCGGCCATCCCCGATGATTGGCAGACATTCTAGCCATAATTCGCTTTATATTCTTATTTGCCGCCTCCACGGCCCCATTCATTTTGGGCCTGTAAATGACAGAATTGAGATGCTTGATCTTGAATTGGGCGCACAACTCTTTCATAAGGGCATTGTTCAGATTCTTGGCATTGTCGGACACCAAGATCTCAGGCTGTCCGTATCGGCAAATGACATTGTTCCTGATGAAACTGACTATAACCTCCTGTGTTACCTTGGGGAAAGAAGCCGCCTCTACCCATTTAGTGAAATAATCAATCATGACGAAAATAAAACGGTGGCCGTTGCTCGCTTTGGGCTCCACGGGCCCGATAACATCCATACCCCACATGGAGAAAGGCCAAGGGGAAGTCATACAATGTAATTCATTAGGAGGTGCATGCATCACATTACCGTGTGCTTGGCATTGGAAACATCGCTTGACATGATCGTCACAGTCAGCCTTAAGTGATAGCCAGTAATGCCCGGTTCTCAGAATTTTCTTGGCCAACATTGGTCCACTCATATGCGGCCCACATACTCCACCGTGCACTTCGCCCATGATTTTCTGTGCTTGAGTCTCGTCTACACATCGCAATAATCCCAAGCCTACATCCCTCTTATACAGGGAGTCTCCGCTTAAATAGAATTTCATCGCCATCTTCTGGATTCTCTGCCTTTCCGTTCGGTTCGCCTGGTCGGGGAGTGATCTATCCCTCAAGTATTTCTGAATGTCATGATACCAGGGCTGATTTGGTTGAGCCACATCTTCTGACAACTCCGATATGTATTCTTCGTAAGCGGGGGCACTTTGTACTGTTATTTCAATATGTGGGGTGGCTTTGCCTTTGAGTACGTGGACTAACGAAGCCAGGGTAGCCAATGCATCGGCGAAGTCATTCCGCCCCCGGGGAATGTGTCGAAAAGCTATATCTTCAAATTCTTGCATCAATCGGACTACACACCGGTGGTATGGGAGTAACCGAAGCTCCTTAGTGCCATACTCCCCAGTCGCCTGTCTGATTACCAATTCTGAATCTCCGAACACGGCTAATCTTTTCACTCCCATATTGCGGGCGAATCTCAGTCCCAATATACATCCTTCGTATTCAGCCGTATTGTTCGAGTTACTGAACTTTAATTTGGTGAGGACAGGGTATTGCTCGCCCGTAATGGAGACCAGGACCGCTCCAGCTCCAGCCCCTTCAGCATTCATAGCACCGTCAAAATACATTTTCCAAAACTGCCCTTCGTCATCACACCTCGCCTGCTGGACCCACAGTATGTCTTCACCCGGTAGGAAAGTCTCTAAAGGCTCCATCCCCCCTGTCGGCGTCTCTGATAATTGATCTGCAATTCCCTGCCCCTTCACGGCTTTCTGGGTAACATACAGGATGTCGAATTGCTGGAGGATTAACTGCCACCTTGACAATCGACAATTCAGCATTGGTCTCTCAAATATATATTTCAAGGGGTCGATCCGCGAGATCAAATAGGTAGTGTGTCCATGGAGGTAATGCTGTAACCTCATAGCAGCCCAGGCCAAGGCGCAACATGTTCTCTCGATCGGTGTGTAATTCTGTTCACAGCTGCTGAATCTCTTGCTGAGGTAATAAATGGCATGCTCCTTACCGGATTCACTCTTCTGCCCCAGCATACAACCCATCGCTACATCATTCACGGATATATACAGGAAAAGGGGAATCCCGTCCTTTGGCGGTACCAACACTGGCGCTTCTGTTAATTGTTTCTTAATAGTCTGAAAGGCCTTTTGGCATTGACTGTTCCACTTCCGGGAGGCATCTTTCCTTAACAGTTTGAAGATTGGTTCGCAGGTGGTGGTCAGATGGGATATGAACCGACTGATGAAATTTATCCTCCCCAAAAATCCCCTTATCTCTTTCTCTGTACGGGGAGCTGGCATATCCACAATAGCCCTGATCTTAGCCGGATCCAGTTCGATACCTCGATTGCTCACCAAGAATCCAAGGAGTTTACCTGACTGAACCCCGAAGGCACATTTGGCTGGATTGAGCTTCAAATTATACTTCCTGAGCCGCTCAAATAGCTTCTTAAGATGAGTCACATGGTCAGATTCCGCCCTCGATTTCACAATGATGTCATCCACGTAAACTTCTATCTCCTTGTGCATCATGTCATGGAATAGGGCCATCATGGCCCTCTGATAAGTGGCTCCTACATTTGTGAGGCCGAAAGCAAGTCGTCTATAACAAAATGTGCCCCAGGGGGTGATGATGGCAGTTTTTTCTCGATCCTCTTCCGCCACCATTATCTGGTGATACCCCGCGAAACAATCGACGAATGAATACATTTCATACTGAGCCGTATTATCCACCAAGATGTGTATGAAAGGCACTGGGAAGTTATCCTTAAGACTGGCCTTGTTCAGATCCCTGTAATCCACGCACACTCTCACCTTTCCTCCGGGTTTCGCCACGGGGACTATATTGGAAAGCCATTCTGGGTAAGTGGACACCATGATGATCCCAGCCTTGAATTGCTTGACTATCTCTTCCTTCACTTTTAAGCTCCACTCCGGTTTCAATTTTCTCAGCTTCTGCTTAACTGGCTTGAACCCCTCTTTGATAGGCAATCGATGTACCACAATATCCGTGGACAAACCGACCATGTCTTCATGTGACCAAGCAAACACATCCTCATATTGGCTCAATAGTTCAGTTATCTCCGTTTTCTGGTCTGGAGTCAAGTCTGCCCCAATTTTTAGCTCCTTGGGGTTCTCAGGGGTTCCTATGTTGATTGTGATGGTTTGGTCTAGGTTGGGTTTGGGTTTATCCTCGACCCACTCTTTGATCTCGTCGGGAGCGTCGTCATCATCTGCTTCGTCCTGCTCAATTCCCATCAAATCGAAATCCAGTTCTATATCAAAATCATAATCGTCTTTCAAATTTGGAAAATCGTTTGTTAGGCTAGAATGACTCAAATCGGTACACCTGACATGAAACAAAAATATTTGTCATATATATAAACATTAAGTACATGGCTTCCTTTTTCAATAATCATGACAAAAAATAGACGTGCAGATACATAAAAACAAAAACACCGTCTTAAAAAACCCCTTGATCCCCCTACTGGACAAGATTCCCGGACACTCCTGCATTTACCCTTTTCTGGATACTACTGGCTGCACGGTCCAATTCCTGGGGATCACTTCGGTTTTATAGCTGGTGATGGAGGGGGTCTCTGTATCTGACACTTCTTCAATGATTGCAGCAACTTGGCCTCGGCTTCCCTTTTCACTTTCCTCGGGCACTTCTAACCCGGCCCAATTGATAAATGGCATGATCTGCTTGCCTTCAGTTATCTTCTCTCTTCCCTTTTCATTGGGGCCTGACTGCCCCGGGAGATGACACTTCTCCTCAAACTGCTCCATAACTTCTTGCAAGAAATCCATCTGATGGACCAATCCTTTGGCCGGGGGAGCCTCCACCTTACCCTCTGCTTCAGACGCAGGCTTGATTATCCTCGGGGATTGTTCATCATTGGCTCTCGGTATCGGGACTCCGGTTATCCGCACGGGAATTTTCTTGTGTGAGTTCCTTGGCCTTATACCTCCGTGATATCCTAACCCCGCCTTGCCTGACTGCACTGGTACCTGGATGGGCTCGGTGATTCCTTGGCTGTGCTTGCCTAGTCCTTGCCCCGGCTGAAAGTTCATGGCCATCATTTCCCGGGCAACGAAGGTGAGCTCGGGGGACATCTTAAGTTTTAACTCCGGAGCTCCCAACTGCTTGTACTGAGGGGTGCTGATTTCAAACGCCTGATAGCTTGTCGGTTCGGCTGACTCGTCCACATGGATCACCGGCATGCCTTTTACAGAGGGAACGGGGCAGTCAGATTCTGCGGCGATTGTTACCAAATGTCCCTCAACAATAAACTTTATTTGTTGATGCAGGGTGGAGGGAACTGCCCCAGCCATATGAATCCAGGGCCTCCCTAAAAGCATGTTGTAACTGGTCGTGATATCTAGCACCTGGAAGGAGATATCAAAAGTATAAGGCCCGATCTCTATCGGCAGCTCAATCTCCCCTACCGTGTCCTTTCGAGATCCATCAAACGCCCTTACCACCACTTGGCTGGCCCGCAGGCGCTTAGGGTTGATTTTTATCTTCTCCAGAGTACTGTATGGGCAAATATTCAGGGCTGACCCCCCATCAATCAAGACTCCGTTCATTACGTACCCGGAAGAGATAACCGCAATGTGTAACGGCCTCCGGTGCCCCCTCCCTTCTTCGGGGATGTCGTCGTCGGTAAATGATATTACATTGCTGTCCAATAGGTGGCCCACCAAGTGGCCAAATCTTTCCGTACTAATTGACTTGGGAACATGAGCCTCTTCCAGGACTTTGCTCAATATCCGATGATGATCATTTGATGCCAATGCAAGATCCAAGATTGATGTCAGGGGCGGTTGTACCTCCAGAGCCTTGACCACATCTGCCTTGCCGTGATTCATCTTCTCCCAAAACTCCAATGCCTTTTTCTCCGATATTTTCCCGTTTTCCCTTCTCGTTTTCTCAAGAACCCTCCTGGGTAGATACAATGGATTTCCCTTTGAGCTAACTGATGCACAGCTGGCCTCCTCCTCGGTCTTCCCCCCGTAATTCCACGGAACAGCCTTCAGATTGGTAATCGATAATTGTGACCTGGCTGCTATGACAAGGGGTCTTGGGGCTGATAATCGGATAGGTTCTGTTTTGGTATCTCGAACCACGCCAACCAACTTGATAGGCTCGCTCTGCACATCCTCCTGGGCATGGGTCATAGCAATCTCTTCTTCTATCTTTCTGATGTACTTCAATTTCAAAGGACCTTCCGCCCCGCTGACTTCCACCACGTTCACGCCTCCCCCATGGTGCTCGGGAAGAGGGTTGGCCTTTACGTTTGGGGGTTCTGGTTGCTCTACCACTATCTCTCCGCTGTCGATCATGTTCTGGATTTTATGTTTTAGTGACCAGCATTCTTGGGTGTCGTGCCCCGGGGAAGCCGAGTGGTAGGCGCATCTCTTGCTAGGGTCATATCTCTTGCTTTTCGGGTCTGATGGAGGCAATAGCTCAGTAATCTTTTTCTGGCCCACCAACAGGGCCAGTATATGTTCCAATGAATCCCCCAATGGGGTGAACTCCCTTTCTGGTGGCTTTTCGAACTTCCTGCGCCCCTCATATCTTTGATTGTTGAAATTTGACGGACGCGGGGTCTCACTTCTTTGCATGCGGACCGGAGGGCTGGTCATTGTTTTCCCAGATAGTCCTTGCAGTATCAGGGACACATCCTCTTCCTTTCTCTTCTGGGGTCTCCGGGATGAACTGCCGTAGTTTCCACTCTGGATTTGCTCAGCAACAGCTTCAAGAGCTGTGAAATCTCGGATCTTTCCTGACTTCAATCCCATCTCAGCCATTTCCCCATGCTTGATCATCTCCGCAAAAGGCTTTCCTATTCCCGCCATTACTCTTTCATAATAGGGAGCCTCCTGGATATCAATGAAAGTCATAACCATTTCTGCCTCACTCATGGGTGGGTTCACTTGGGCTGCCATCCTCCTCCACCGTTGAGCATAGTCTCTGAAGGATTCACTGGTCTGTTTTCTGATTTTGGTCATCTGGTAGCGGTCCGGGGCCATCTGGGACTGAAAGCTGTATTGGGTTAGGAAAGTGTGGGCCAGCTCCTCCCAGTTGTGGATCTTAGCATTATCCAATCTTGCATACCATGTCCTAGCCTCCCCTGTCAGGCTTTTCTGGAACAGTTGCATCCTTAGCGATTCGTCCTCAGCATATCCCCCTAGCTCTCCGATGTACACTTTCAGATGCGTGTATGGATCCCCCGACCCGTTGTACTTTTCAAATTCAGGGAGCTTGAACTTTTCGGGATATCTGGTTCCTGGAAAGATGCAAAGGTCGGAATAGTTCACGCTGCCATATGACCCGATCCCCTTCATCGTTTTGATGGCCTCTTCCATCTGCTTTATCTTCTTACTAACACCACTGGCCACCTCGTCTTCTGGGATGATAATGACTTGCTTTGGTAGCTCTACTTTTGGAGTTTCGAGGGTCAGTACATTCCCTTGAGATGATGGCCCCGGCGGGTCCTCGAGCTGTGGCCCTGATTTTAGTTTGAAATGCTCTTTGAGCAACATGGTCAATTCTGTCATTTGATTTTTCACAGCATTGAACTCTTCCCGAGATACGGGCGCCAGATCAGGATTAGGGTTCTCAGCCATCTCGACTGTTGATTCTCTGGCTTTCTTAGATCGGAGACGGGTTTGGGGAGCAATCCTGCGTATAAACAAACCAAGTTTAGTTCTGGGAAATGACACTGGTGGATGCATGCTAAAGCAAATATTTTTGTGTTTTTGAGTTTTGTAATCTTTTCCTGCAAAATAGGGTTAGTATCCCTTTATTTTAACCAAAGTATGATAGTGTGCAATTACGATGCTCTCCAAGCTGTCCCTGTAACACAGAGGTTAGTATCTTTTATTTTGATAAAAGTGGGAGGTACAAAATGATTGACTACAGTATGATATCATGTGCGTAGATCGTAAAAGGGTATGAAGAGACCCACCACGCGTCGGGTTTATCTGAGGCTGACCTACCCTAAGTTACTCTCGCGGGCTTTTCGGCATGAAGGTTCCCAGATCTTCGCAACATACTCGAAGGAAAAAAATCCGATCTTTCAATTGGATTGGATCTGAGTGGATGCTTTTCCTGAGCCTCGCCGGGGAGCACCCCTTTGAGTCCAGTAATCCACATCCGACGGGTTTGCCTCAGGAGGAGGAACTGCTCAACATACATTCAATCATACATTCATCGTTCCTCACCGTATGCATATGATGCTAATACAGTAAAGATTTGAAAAGAAAACGCAATCACACCATCCACATACACGCACAAAAAGGTAAATCAACTCAAATAACGCCAACACACATTTTTTAGATTTTTTAAAGGATAGGAAAACATCAGGATTTTAAATGCGGCTTAAGCCCTCTAATGTTCCCCAGCGGAGTCGCCAGCTGTCGACGCCGGGATTTTCGTCGTTTCGTTTTTTAATATTAAAAGCCCTTTCCAGTTTTAGCTTTTTGAATTAAATGTGATTTTAAAAAGGGTCGGCTTAATGTCGACGGGTTTTGAAAGATCGATTTTTTATGAGCCAATTGACCAGAGTCGCCAGTTGGTATATTTGAAATGGATGTACCAACTCATCCGAGTTTGTTTTCGTAATTGCTGGCTCATATGTGACTCCGAGTTAATTGGTCCGCAAACCGAGATTCATAGAGTTCGGGGGCTTGCTTAAGCGAGGGGAAGGTGTTAGGCACCCCCCGACTTCCGTGAAACACGGTTACCGCAATCTCGATGTTTTCCTATCCTTTTAAATCCTAAAATGTGTGAGTTGCGTGTGTGTGCGTGTGTGCCTAGGTGAATGCTTGTGGTGAATTTTGTTTGGATTTTTTTTTGTATGGCAAATGTGCATTAACTGGAAAGCGTTTTAACGTCTTTTGACCCAAATGACGAGGCTTCGCTTTTTGTAAGAAAGATTGATTTTAATTTCGAAAGCGTTGAGGGTTTTTTATTTAGATGTCATTTTAGAAAACAAATAGTTTTAAACTTTTGTCAAATAGGAATCGAGACTATACATTGCCTTCTAACAGTTAATATAGATAAAACGAGGGCAACTTCTAGAACTCTTTAACCCTATGCACAAAGTTTAATGAAACATTTATTTATTTGCTAAATCATTTTTTGTGACGTTTTAAAACCAACTAAAGCCTATTCATCAATCATGGATTAAAGTTTGCCAAAACACTTAACCTTTAAACCTCGTGAATCTAATATCCTAAATTGATCACTTTTAGAAAATCTTCATCGTTTGCCTTATTTTGGAAAACCGTTTTTCGTGTCGTAAATTAAAACAAACATCCCAAAACGTGTCGGGGCTATCCATGGGCATGTGAGCCATCCAGACAACCCCAAACACCCACAATCACATATTTTATTATTATCACGGGGCCTTAACCCGAACACGACTTTGTGTCGTTTTAAGGCCCGATTTTACAAAATACACATACATGGACCCTATATCACGATTACATATACCCAAAACGTCCATCATCGGGATTCGACCACTAGGATCTCCTCCCTAGGCTCACAACCATCCAAATAGCTACATAACCAATAATAAACCAAATCTAACAATATTAAACCTCGATATCGCACTACATAACCCAAATATCACCCAAATCAAAACTACGCATTACTCATTACCACAACGAGCGAAAAATCACCGTACGGATGTCATCGGGGCGTTAGGAGGAATTACGTTCCGATGGAACCCTCGCTAAACGACCCCTAATCCACGAATCATCACCATTACCACAACAACTATACTACACAAACCCAAAACATAATATTATCACATTTATATAAACAAAAAAACCCAAAACAAACAACTTTTCACCTTGCAAAACGTCGATTTAAGCCTCTTATTTCACAAATCGGACAACACCACAAGAACACTCAACTATCTAGCAAGAGAATATAAAGATTTCACTCAAATCTCACCAAGAACAAGGGTTTTTTGCTCTCCACCCGCGCACTTTCTCTCTCTAAACTCTCTCTTCTTCCTCTTTTTTTCTTCTTTTTTTTCAGCTCTCGGGTGGAAATGGCGATCTATAGCCATTTCCAGGCAGCCGCAGATGCACCTGCGGCTGGCCGCAGATCCATCTGCGGCTGGGCGGCAAGCCGCCTGCGCCGCTTCCTCGGCTGCCGTGTGCCGTCTCCTCGAGCCGTGCGAAACCTCGAAAATCGTTTGGCCGCAGATGCATCCGCGGCTGTCTGGCTTGCTTTTCTCGATTTCCGTGCCACGCGGTCTTAATTCACCAATTTCTGCGGTATTGTTTTGGGAGGCTGTATTTTTGTAATCCGGAAATCCCTGGGAAACGTGTCATATTGTTCTGGGAGGCTAGTTTGGCGGGCTGCGACTTGATATAGAATTTGATAATTGTGCCTGGCTTCCAGGGGGCGCTGCCCCCTTTCCACCCCCGCCAGCTCACCGGCGAGCTGGGCAGCCGCTCGCTCACCGGGGAGCGAGACCCCCGAACATCGTAAGCGGAGTGGCCATTAGTCGTCTTTTGTGGTCAGCTCAGGCTTTTCGGGATCAACTGTTCGCCTTGCTTCAAGTGACCGGATGCTCGTTGTCCGTTGTGGCGGTTTGGACCATAAATCGCTGGGGTGGCTTTGTGCTGGGGTCCACCTTTCTTTCCGCATGTCGGGTCAAATGACGATTTTTCCCTCCTGCCAGGGTTAGTAGAGAAGTGCAAAAATTGGGTGTCTACATATGCGACTAAAGTCAATGAGTTAATAAGATTTGCTCCACACCCGGTGGACACGAAGTAAAAAAATGCAAAACGGTTTGAAAGTCGTGGATTTATAGCAAAGTTTCAATGTTTCAGATTGGAACTTTTGCTAAAGTGATGGAGAAGGCCATTCTAGCAAAGGGAAGCAGTGACGCCTTAACAAAGTACAAGCAAGAACAACGTGGCAAGAAAGGTGATGGACCTAACCGAGAAGGAAGTAGTGGGGGAAGTAACACCAATAAGTGAAAATGGAATAATAACAGTAACACAGCTAGAAGTAAACAAGGATAACCAAATAAGGAAGTGGAACCATGTCCTACTTGTGGCAAGGGACATTCAGTAGTATGTTTGAAGGGAAAGAATGTATGTTTTAGGTGCGGTCAAGAAGGACATATTGCAAAAAAATTGTCCAATACCGAAAGCAAACAAAGGGTGTTTCAATTGCGGGAAAATAGGGCATCAAATTAAGAACTGTCCTAAGAAAAAAGCGGATGGGGGAAGTGGAAGTAATGGAAACACCAGTGGCAAGCTTACTATTGATGGACCTACTCAGCCGGGGAGACCGACAGCACGTAACTTTAACATGACAGTTCAGGATGCGGTGGAATCAAAGGACATGGTATTAGGTATCATTCCTATCAATAATATAAACGCTTATATATTATTTGATTCGGGTCCTACCTGCTCCTTTAGTTCTAATGAGTTTGCAAAGAGATTAAATTAACCCCAAGTAAAGTTAGAGAATGTGTTGAATATAGAAGTAGCAAACAATGAAGTAATTCAGGTAAAAAATATTCATCGGGATTGTTGTATGATGATAAGAGGCCACAAGTTAACAGTTGATTTAATTCCATTTCGATTAGGAGAATTTGATGTAATACTGGGAATAGATTGGTTTCATAGTCATAGGGCAGTGATTGACTGCCAGAAGAAAATGTAAACATTCAGACTTCTGCCAAGTCTAATGTAGTATTTTATGGTAGCAAATCGCCACGACAATCTTGTTGTCTGACGATGATGTAGGGCAAAAAGTTGTTAAGGAAGGGGTGCGTTGGATATTTAGCACACGTGGTTGATACTCAAAGAGTGGGATCAGAAATGGGCCAGATACCCGTAATAAAGGATTATACGGATGTATTTTCAGATGAGTTACCAGGTCTTCCACCAGATAGAGAAATTGAATTTGTTATAGACCTTGTACCAGGAACGGGACCAATCTCAAAGGCACCATACTGAATGGCTCCAGTCAAGTTGAAAGAATTGATGGTTTAGCTGTAACAATTATTGAAAAAGAAGTATATTCAATCAAGTGTGTCTCCTTGAGGAGCACCTGTTTTATTTGTGAAGAAGAAAGATGGGTCGCTAAAGCTTTGTATCGACCACAGAGAGTTGAACAAAGTAACAATTAAAAACAAGTACCTATTACCAAGGATCGATGATTTATTTGATCAACTACAGGGAGCCAAGTATTTTTCGAAGATAGATTTAAGAAGTGGTTATCACCAGTTGAAGGTGAGACCTGAAGATGTACCTAAGATAGTATTTAGGACTCGTTATGGTCATTACGAGTTCTGGTGATGTTTTTTGGTTTAACAAATGCACCAGCTGCATTTATGGATTTAATTAATAGAGTATTCAAGCCGTATTTAGATAAGTTTGTGGTGGTGTTCATAGATGACATCTTGATTTATTCAAAGACTTAGGAGGATCATGTAGAACATTTGAGAATAGTATTGGAAAAGCTGAGGGAAGCAAAATTGTATGTCAAGTTCTCAAAATGTGAATTTTGTTTGGAAAGGGTGCAATTTTTGGGGCACATGATTGACCAACATGGGATATCAGTAGACCCAACTAAAGTAGAAGCAATAATAAACTGTGAACAACTGAAGAAACCTACGAAGGTGCGGAGTTTTCTTCGGTTGCATGGATATTACAGGAGATTTATTAAGGATTTAGATTTCTCAAAATTATCAGGACCTCTAACTAATTTGACGAGGAAAGCCATGAAGTTTGTTTAGTCGAAGAAATGTGAAGAGAGTTTTCTAGAACTCAAGAAGAGGTTAAGTGAAGCACCTATGTTATCATTGCCTAATGATACGGGAGGATTTGTATTGTATAGTGACGCATCGCATAAGGGACTTGGTTGTATGTTGATGCAGCACGACAATGTCATAGCATATGCGTCAAGGCAGCTAAAGGATTATGAGAAAGGGTATCCTACACATGACTTAGAATTGACAGCGGTGGTCTTTGCCTTGAAGATATGGAAACATTATCTATACGGAGAGAAGTGTAAAATATACACAGATCACAAAAGTTTAAAGTATATTTTCACTCAAAATGATTTGAATATGAGGTAGAGGAGGTGGCTAGAATTAATTAAAGACTATGACTGCGAAATTCTAGACCATCCAGGGAAAGCTAATGTGGTGGTCGACGCCTTAAGTAGAAAGGGTCGAGAAAGATTGAAAATGATAACTGCTCAAAAAGAGCTAATCAAAGAAATGGAAAGGATGAAAATAAAAGTAAAATATCCAATGGAGTCTAAAGAGAAGTTATATATGGTGGAAGCTCATCCAACGTTATTGGATAAGCTCAAATTCAAGATCAAGAATGCGATTTAACCAGAAAACGCATATTCGATGGGCAAGAGACAATATTTAAAGTAGATGAAAATGGATTACTCAGATTTGAAAGTAGAGTATGGGTGCCGATGGTATCCGAATTAAAAGAAGAAATCTTGCAGGAAGCGCACGATTCGTGATATTCGATTCATCCAGGAAGCACAAAGATGTATTAAGATCTTCAACAGCATTTTTGGTGGCCCAATATGAAGAAAGACGTGGCAGAATGCGTAAGTAAATGCCTAACTTGTCAAAGAGTTAAGGCAGAACACCAAATACCTAGTGGGCTACTTCAACCACTAGAGATTCCAAAATGGAAGTTAGCACATTACAATGGATTTTGTGGTGGGACTTCCAACTACACAGAAGGGTTATGATGTGATATGGATGATAGTGGATCGACTGATAAAGTCTACACACTTCTTACCGATTAAGATCAAATTTAACTTGGATCAGTTGGCAAAACTTTATGTGAAGGAAATAGTGTCTAGACATGGAGTTCCGGTATCGATTGTTTCAGACCAAGATCTGCGATTCACATCAAATTTTTGGAAGAGTTTCTAAGAGCGTTATGGGCACACAACTGAGGTTGAGTACAACGTATATCCTCAAACAGATGGGCAAAGTGAATGAACAATCCAAACGTTAGAAGATATGCTGAGAGCATGTGTAATGGATTTTAAGGATAATTGGGACGACCATTTACCGTTAGTTAAATTCGCGTATAACAACAGTTATCATGCAAGTATTGGCATTCCACCTTGTGAGGCATTGTATAGAAGGAAGTGCAAAACACATATGTGTTGGGACGAGGTAGGAGAACGTAAGCTTTTAGGACCAGAAGTAGTGAAACAGATTGCTGAAATTGTCAAAGTAATAAGATCGAGACTTAGAGCCGCATAAGATAGACAGAAGAAATATACAGACTTTCATCGACAGAAACGAGAATTTGAAGTAGGGTCCTATGTGTTCTTCAAGGTATCTCCCTGGAAAGGAAAAATTAGATTTGAAAAGAAAGGAAAGTTAAGTCCAAGATTCATTGGACCTTTTGAAGTGTTGAAAAGAATAGGAGAGGTAACGTATGTTTTGGTATTACCTCCAGAGTTAGAGCATATACACAATGTTTTTCATGTATCGATACTGAGATCGTATAAGTCAGACTACAAACATGTGATAGAATATAAGCATATTCAGATTTAGAAAGATTTAATGTATGAGGAAACTCCTGTTCAGATTATTGACATGAAGGAGAAAATTTTGAGGAATAAGGTAATACCTTTTGTAAAGGTAGAATGGAGGAACCACAATGCTGAAGAAGCAACGTCGGAGCTAAAGGAAAGAGTGAAGAAGGAATACCCGAATTCGTTCATGTAACCTTATAATAGTGATTCCGAGAACGGAATCCTTATAAGAAGTGAAGAATGTAAGGACATGGAATTTATAATTATTGTAAATAGTATTATTAATTAATGAAATTAAAATTTTAAAGTGTGACAAATGTTATTGGACAAGCCAATTATGGATTATTTGATTAAGGAATAAAATTCAAGTTTAATGAAATAATTTTGGATCAAAAAGGACTTGAATTTGATTAAAAATAAGCAAACAATGGTTTAAATGGGAATTAATTGTCTAAATTTTGTGACAAAAGACCAAACTACATTTGGCAATAAAGAGAATGACCTTGGTATCCTAGGATGGTTTAATGTCTAATATATCCTTGGTTAGCCATATGAAATGTCTTTAATGACCTTATCATACATGGGTTAAGTTAACCAAAAGATGGTTAAGTGTTGGAGAATATATACAACTTATACATATGTAATTTGTAAATATCAAGCTAAGTCATCTCCTAAGTTGCTAGATAAGAGAGTTCTTAGAGAGAAAGAGCGAGAAAGGCTAGGGTTTGCTAGAAGTCTCAAAAGATTGCTAGAAAAGTGTTCAAATGAAGAAGAAGTAGCCATCAAAGTGGAGACTCTATCCCTTAGAAGCTTTATTGCAAGAAGGAGAAGAGCTCAAAGAAGGTATAAGGGTGTTCATCTTCAAAAGTTCATCAGTTATGTGATTAAATTCAAGATTTAGAGTAGGCATGCATGTATTTGTGGCTAGAAGTAAGATTCTTGTGATTTATGTGCTATTTGAATGGTATATGATGAAACTCTAAGTTTAAGTGTTGTATTACAAATGTGGTGAACTATTCATGTATGTCTTCAAGTTAAAAACCATGATTTAATGGAGGATCATGTGTTAGTTGTTGGAAGTTTTGATGAAAACCCAGTTTGAAAGGTTGAACATGTTTGATACAAGCATATTATTTTGCTAGATAACATAAAAGATGCATTAAAGGTGTAAAAGCATGACTTGTGAAGGAAAAATACAATATTAGGTTATGATTTGCATGTAGACCAAATCATAATCTGTAAAGTACTTTAGAAAGTGCATATAGAGGTTATGTGAATACACAAAGGATCTAAATGTATATGTGTTAATGTATATGAGGTATAGAGTTTAAGGATTCAAAGAATGTTCAAGAGGGAATTTTGTTAAAGTTGACAAAACTCCCCCAAAGGGTATTTTTGGCCATTTTATGTAATTGAATGTCAAATGAAGTTAAACAACTAAGTTTTATGTAAATACACGTGTTAGAGTTGATTTGAAAGTTGTTTAGTGTTTATGGCGATAAAAGTGAGTTTTAAACATTTAAAAACGTTCATCAGCACCTAAAATGAAACTTATGAAAAAAATTGAACCATTTGAAAACTTTTAAATGTTTTGAAGGCCCATGCAAGTCAAAGACATGTTATGCATGTTAAATCATGTGTTGGAATAGAGGAATATGGTTTATTGCCAAAAATAACATCAAAATTGGAAAGAAAAAAATTCAAAAAAATCTGCCCTAAGCCAGATTTTTGCCTACAAAATTTGGCCCCAACCATATCCTCTCAGCCGAATCTAGCCCCAGCTGGATTTTTAGCAAAAAAATCTGGCCCCAGTCGTGAGCAACAGAGTTTGGATTTTTTTTTCCAAACCAAAATGAAATGTTTAATATTAAATGATAAAGATATGTATTGTAAGCCATAAATTGATAAATATGATCAATGTGGTAGATATTAAGATATGAGTTAATGATGTGTTAAGGTTATGTAAAGGTAAATGATAACTTATATAGCAAGGTATAGCATGCATGTGTATATAACTAATGCATGAACTAATATTATGGTTATGTTGGACATAATCGGGATACAATATTACACAGATAAACTTAAACGAGAATGAAGGCAAGTGTTCTATCCGAACTCACTCTAGTTCTTAAACAGTAAATTATGTCATGCATTTCTATGAATCATTTTAAAGTTCATTCATCATTGAACTGTTATTGAGAAAGATCAATGCCAATCTTGATTATGGCTAGACATATGTAATAATTCACGTTGAATTCAGACATTTATTGTTATGTGCTCCAATCCATATTGTTGTGGAGCGGAATCTATGAAATGCTGTAATAGAACAACCCTGATAAAAAGGGGAATAAAGGATAAAGGAAATATAAATTTTATGGCGTGGTTGTGTTGCTAGATGTTTATATTATGCACAATGTAAAGGTACGATAGGTTGCTGAAAGGAAATGCAGTCTTATGACTGACCTGGGAAGTATCAGTCTTTGTGATTGGTATTGATCATAACAAGTTCTTGGTCTTGTGACCATACAACAAGCAAGTTTCATGTTTTCAATACTAATCATGCAAAGTTTTATGTTATATTCTCATGTTCATTCACAAAACTGTTATTGGATCAACCTTATTGTAAATGATTCCCTTTCATTATTCAGAAATATCATGTCATTAATTGTTTATATACTTGCTGAGCTATTTTATGCTCACCCTTGCTTTAACATGATATTTCAGCTAAACCTAAATAGGCCGAGGGATCGGGTACAGGCAAGGGGAAATGAAAAGTCAGCAAGCAATAAATATATAGTGATAGAGCCAATGTAAATATTATATTTTTGTAATATGTCAAGTATGAATGTGTTGTATGTATAAAGATATTTAGAACTTGGGATAGTTATGTATTAATGTAAATTAAGTTTTATTATTCAGAATGAATGGTTGGGATTGAATGGTAGAGTAGTATCGTGAGCACCGAATCTGTGGTTCAAGGGACCCGAATTTGGGGACGTCATAGTCGTCGTGCCATAAAATGACCTGAGAATAGCGTCGCCGCGCCATATCGTTAGAAAGTTAGAAACGGAGCAACACTGTCATGTCAATTTTTCATAGGATAACAGCACTGCCAAGCCGATAAAGCGAAGTTGATGGATTTTACGCGTTTTTGATGTTTTTTCTTATTTAAATTAGGATTTATAACCTTTTATAATTAGGTTTCTTTTGTAACTATAGTTTCTATTGATTGGAGGTTTATGATTTCATAGGAGTAGTGTAAATAGACATCACAGGCTCTTGTAAACATAACTTTTATTCAATAAATTAAATTTTTGTGAGGATTATTCTTCATATTTTGGTTTTTTGAGAATTTCTAAGCATTTATTAATATTCTTAAGATTCAATTTGACTTATCATTCAACAATTTATAGTTGGGTGTGGCGTCTTCTACCATGCATTAATCATCGATTGTACCAATGTTCTTGTCTTAATATAGACAATGAGTTAAGGTGTCATTAGTGTTTCATTCAACGCAGATTTCCTTACACAAGCGATCATACCAAGGTTCTCGCTTCTATATAGGCGACAAGTTGAGGTGTTGTACCTATTCCACCATACAATTTCTCTAGAAAATGATATGGGCAACATTCACCTTATGCAAGTGTACCATGGACCTTTTCAGTATGTCACTTAGAGTTTCTTCACGGGACACTAAGTCCTTCTCACAAAAAGTCTTGATTCACTAAGAATTAAGGTAAATCACCAAGAGTTGTCTTTTCGTTGATGTTGTTGTTAATGATGATGATGTTTAAGAGGTGTTACTAAGTGGCATGATAAATCTTTCTCTTTTATAACTTAACAGCTGAACGATTTCTCTGAAGAACTTCTGTATCTTAAGGAGCACTTTTACTAAAAGTAGTATGCCCTCAAGCCAAGCACATTTATTTTGTAATCTTATTCAATTTATTAATAAAAGAATTATTTATTTAAAGACATTTATTTAACCATGTTTAATTATATGAATTAATTAATGCGACAAACCCAAAGTTTTGGAGCAATGCTTTTAGAATCATGAAGAGTTCATGCTAATGAGATCTAATATCTCGATAACTCAAAACTAAAATGTTCCTAATTGTAGAATTACTAATGTGTGGTTATTAGATCTAGATAGATTAGTACATACTATACTTAATATTTAGAATATGATGATTGATCTCATAATCATTTGTGTTTAGACATTAAAACAAGTATGCAAGTGCTTATTGGAAAATAAGTTCATTGAACGTGACTCGTTTAAGAAACACCTAATGGAGTTTTATATTCCTGTCAATAGGAGTTCCTAATATGATAGTAGTATAAGTGATCGTTAGACTTGAGATCATCATAGTATCTTGTGTATGATGAGTTATATTTTTTCATATCTTTTAAGATTATTTAGGTATAACAAAGGATATGTTCGGGTATAATTAGTTATAAATGGAGATAGGTGAATGATCAATAAATGATCTACCACTTCTAGTAAAGGGAGAAAATGACTCATATGATTCGATAAATGACAATTCAGGAGTCCTTGGCCAAGATGAAATGAAAATTAGAAATGAGTCTCTAATTTACATTATTTAAAGTTGTGCATTTGAGAATTGAAAAACATATGATCAAATAAATAAGACTTGATAGAAATCTTATGCCTTATATTTGATTGAGACATTGTATGGTAGAAGGATTGAATTGTACGATAACTATTCGCGAAATATGTTATCTGTGATCAAATGTTGAAATTCATATTATCTGAAAAGTTATGAATTACTAAGGGGGTTTACTTTTATTGTAGAATAAATATATCTATTTATTTTAAATTAAAGGAGTTTAGTTTATAATAAATAATATTAGAATAGTTCTAATTTATTTTTTCTACAACCGATATACTATTAAACCAAAAGGGTCAAACTGCAAAAGCTAAATATTTATTTTAGAAGTTAACGATAATAAATTAAGTGTATCTAATTTATACTATAGTTATAGAATAAATTAAATAGTTTAATATTTATAATTAAGTATTTTAGAAATACTAACTATAAATTAATAAGAGAAGTCTTATTATTATTATTATTATTATTATTATTATTATTATTATTATTATTATTATTATTATTATTTAGTTCATAAATGGTTTAAAAAGTAATTAATAAGTAGTAGTATAAGTTCTTAAATGGTTTAGAAATTGTACTTATTATAATAATTAATTTAGTTAATAATTAGATTGAAAGTTAAAAAATATACTCCTAAAGAGTTTAGGAGGGTTAAACAAGTCTGTAAATAAGGAGGGGGGGGGGGGGGGGGGGGGGGGGGGGCTTATTATAGATGGGTTGATACATAATTGCAAGTATTAGAGAATACTTCATATTTTCTCTACATCTAAGGAGTTAGAAAGAGAGAAAAAAAATTAGCGTTAGCTACGCAAGATCTAGTAGAATCTGAATTATTTTTTAAATTCATATTACTCTTAGTGAATCACCTTTAAAGGCTGTACGCTTAGGTAACTAGCGTTGATTCACGGATCTTGAAGAATCGCGAAGGATTTAAGGAGGTGAACTCGTAGCTAATTAAAAGTTATTCATATACGAAGGTATAACTTTTATCATTCCTCAATTAATAGTTTTGCATAAGGTAGATCCTGGGTAGTTCAACAAATATTTAAATCTGATTTATGTCATGCTTCCGCGCTTTTATTACAATTTTATTGTATATCTATGATTTTCTGTAACTAAACAATGGCATCAAGCGCTAACCTTATTGTGAATTATTAATTGTTTTAATTTGATATATACATGGGTATGTATTTAGAATAATTTATTCGGGCAAATTGTTGGCATAAAATAATGTTTTGAAATGAAACAGGAAAAATTTGCGAATTCGCTAAATTCAAAAAACTGAATCTGTAATTGTTTTCCTAAGCAAAAATTTTAGATCAAATTTTTTGATGGGGAACAGTGATGCGAAGGGGTGAAATGTTTTGAATTAAATCATGCGCCAAGGCGAAAAAGTATAGAATCTTCAATTTTTGTTTTTTACTTTGAAATTTCAAAAATTAAAATAAAGAGTTATTTTGGATGATTTTATAATTAAAATAAAAAGTTTATTTTAAACTTGAGATTGGATTTTATGCTAACTAAATTGCCCATTGAATGATATCAACATATATAAGGAATGGTTTTAATTCATGCGATTAATGGTTTTTTGATACATATAATGATTTGCATGATAATAATATGATTAATTGTAACGACCCCGAAATTCGACAAAACTTATTACCTTAAATTTCATATTTATTATTCATTATTTCCTTAATCTCCAAATTTCGGTCCGTTAATAAATCTTTAATCACCTTAATTAATTCATTTATTGACATTATAGTCATCAATTACCAAATTTTTTGATATAAATTTCTCTTTCCAATTATTGTATTAAACTATTTGGACATTTAAAAACTTGTCGTCTCGATCCTAGTCCCTGGATCGCAACATTTGCTTTTCTTTTGTTACTAGTGTCACAAAGCTCAACATTCAAAATTTAATATTGTTTATACCCATATAAATATCATTTGTTTCATAATTCATAATTAAATATATCGTAACAACAATCTTGATCATTACCATACACCATTTAACTTTACTTGTCCAATCTGGATCCAATTTACATTTATATACAACACATATATATAAACTTTGCCAATATATCCACATTATAGTATTATATCAAAAATATATAACAATTACGTTTACAACCTTCTATAGCAAAATCCATCTCTAACACAATCCGATATTTTTGAAATTCATTTATGTACCTGCAAAAGTTTATATTATGCAAGTAATGAGCACAACGGCTCAGCAAGTTCAACAGTTTACACCTTTCATGCTTCACGTAGCACATAGCATAACATGCTCTGTGTGTGTTATACATCATGTGTTATGCTTATAATAAAGCAATATATCTAACATGTCTCATATTTAATTCAGATTAGCAATTTCGTAAAACTAACATTAATCAATTCACATATATCCATGTCATTGCACACAATACACATCATAGTCATATTATTCACAGATCACATAACACATAATTTCTATACGCATTTGAACAAGAATTAACATATCATAACAGATAAACAATTAACATCAAAGTACTGAAAAACTTGCCTTGACGTCCAATTATTAAATTGGCAGCTCAAAACCCATTTCTCGATCAACCTATGAACATAAGATAATTAATTAATAATTATTTATCTCCACATGATATTAATTTAATTAATTAATATCATCTATAATGTAATTAACCCTACTCGATGGTTTATTTTAGGATACCGTGCCAATTATCAATTTATATGGTTAATTATATTAACATCATCCTTCAATATATTAATTTAACTTAATATCAAACACTTTCAATACGAACAACCCGGCTTATCGGATAAAATTTTGCATATTTGGTTGTCCAAATTTTTATTTAATCATTTTTTAACTTTTAAACTTAATAGATTAATATTTAAAATATTTAAATATTAATCTCCAATATTTAATATTTTTACAAAAATATTAAATTTAATGCCCAAATATCACTTCTATATTTTTAGTATTTTTCTATAATTTTTAAACAATTTTTAAACATTTATTTAATTAAAAACTATTTTTTGGGGGCATTTTGGTAATTTCCGCAACCCTAGGACACGCTGGTCATTTTCTGAAAAGATCAGGGTTATTTTCGTAATTTCTGCGCTTCTAAGGATAAAATCGTAATTTCCCGAAAAGTTCTCGCCCGCGCCATGCGCGAGCCTGCATTCCTTTACACACGAAACGATGTCGTTTCGTCCCGTCCGCTGAAAAAAATTAAGTCGCGCGGTGCCCCCCCCCCCCCCCCCCCCCCCCCCCCCTTTTTTTTGCAGTTTCGTTCCTTCTCCAATTTCTTCCATTTTGAGCCATTAATACACCTCTAAAGCTCAAAATAATTACTAATAATTATCCCAAACTCACATAGAATCTTAAATAAAATTATTTTTCACATACCCATAACTTAAAACATATGAAATAACATTAATTTCACATTATTTCCACTAATATTAAATACTCCAATATTCAATATTTTTGATCAAATCCTTCCACAACAATTACCCTCACTATCAAAAATCCATAAATATACATCCAAAAATTATTTAGAATAATTATTCTAATTATTTACTAATTTCCCATAAAATTTATTTAGCATCATAAATACTAAAATAATTTCATTAAAATGTTTTATACCTTCTAAAACTTGAAACTTCCTTCCTTTGGAGCTCTTTCTTCGTCTTGATGGCACCAAATATTTTCTCCTTCTTGATAATGGTGGTGTATGGTGGCGGTGGTGGTGGTTTCGATGAAAAAGAATGAGGGAGCAAATGTTTATTTTTGTTTTATTTGTGTGTGCATGCTATTTTCTTTCTTTCTCATTCCTTTTATACAAAGCATTTAATCATTTTGGAATCCTCTAACACTTCCACCGCCCCTACCAAAGTCGGTTAAGCCACAAAGTCATACATAATTAATTATTTAATACATTACGTAATTATTTTGTGTAATAATTAATTTACGTAATGTCCTTAAAATATTTATTTTAATTAACTATAATTTATAAAATAATTTATAAATAATATTAATACCTTTTTCAGGTACTTTACTTGATAAATTTCGTACACGCATAATGACATGCATGTAATTATATGAGGTAATTTATACCTCCAAAATTAATAAAATAACACATACAACTTATAAAAATTATTTTTCATACTTTTTCACTTCGTTTCATGGACAACATATTATATCCACATGTTTAAGTTCCTCAAATATTATTTCCCATAAAATTGAAAATAATTCCATTATACCATAAACATAATTTTAATAAATTAAAACATTCATTCTCCTCATTTATTTACCATTTTCTTTAATATTTGGCACAATATATAATAAAATATTGCACAAATTGTACAAATATATTTCATTTCTTAATTAATTTAATCCTCTTATATAAATTATATAATTATTCTTATATAATTTAATTATTCTTTCCTTACTATTTACTTAAATTTTCTTATATAAATTATTATTATATAATTACTTTTTCTTCTTAAATAATCTCTAAACTTTCACCATAATTATTGATTAATTATATAATCAATACTTTCGATTTTTACTAACTCCCTCATTAACTTTTCATAAAATTTTGGATTAATTTAATTATTAATCCATTTATCTCCATAATCAATAAAAATTATAAATATAACAATTTAATTATACAATTTCATGAGATTTCTCTTATTCTTCATAAATCGTTTTTAAACAATTTATTTACTCTTCAATTATTTTTATTCAACACAATTCATCACCTTCTTTGTACATATTTAGTTTACCAATTAAATCCCTTCACACACTTTAAATCACTTACATCATAAATAATTTAAACAACTTTGATAATTTTGTTAATTAAATTCTTATTTAATTTTATTAAGGAAATCCTAAAAATTCTGGTCCTTACATTAATTATATACTATTGATCAATGTGTAATTAGATATATTTTGGATGGATGCTTAAATGACTAAGTTTTAATAAATGAGGTCTGTGTACCTCACCTATCTAATTTTTCTGTTGTAAATTCTATCTTCCTTCTATGTATTTCCCTTGACTGCGTACCTCGCTTATTTATTTATTTATTTTGTAAATTATATCTCCCTCTTATGTACTTTTCATTGATTGTTGATCAATGTTTTATTTTATAAAAATAAAATGTAATAGGATTAGATAGAATTATTTGAAGAATTATAGCTGAAGAGCAATGAGAATTGAAGACCTCACCTATCTAATTTTTCTGTAGTAAATTCTATCTTCCTTCTATGTATTTCTCTTGACTGCGTACCTCGCTTATTTATTTATTTATTTTGTAAATTATATCTCCCTCTTATGTACTTTCCATTGATTGCTGATCAATGTTTTATTTTATAAAAATAAAATGTAATAGGATTAGATATAATTATTTGAAGAATTAGAGCTGAAGAGCAATGAGAATTGAAGACTCATTTGTATTGGAGCCCGGGTTTGAATATAATAGTTATATATAATGTTTTATTCTTGCACCCTAGATTTGACATTTTAGTTCAGTTGGTGGCTCGAGTGAATCAAACTAGAATAAAGTCCATAATTAATCCAAATAAAATATAGTATTCTATATGTGCATGCTGATTATATATATATATATTTTACCAACATGCTTTGCATGTGAATAATATGATACGTATTTTATATATATGTGTGTATGTGTGCTAAACAAGATGAGACTAATAATAATAACAAACCCCTCAAGGTAAACAATATTAAGTTGTGACGTTTAAAGAAATTAAGAATATCAAACATTGCCTTTTAGCATGATAAAGAAATAGAGCATTAAATATTTAATATGAGTTTGTTATGCACACACAAGACTTGTATTAAATATTTAAGATATTGATTTTATTACATTAGATGTTTATAAAGAATTGAACGATACTGTTTTGATGTGCATGCACAAGGACAATATTTTTCTCTTCACTTATATGAAAATGCTAAGTCGAACTTAACTTAGATAATTTTGATTCGGATGAGCACAAACATGATAATTATAATCTAAGTTGTAAGGAGTTATATAGTAATGTAATTGACAAAAGTTGTCTACCCGTTAAATAAATATAGTTTTTTTTGAACACACAAGTCTATATTTATGTCGATAGGATCCTTATCTCACTAGCGAATTTTTAACTAAATCTGTCAAACTATAAATATAGGGTTATATAGTTTGAAAAAAATAGTGAGAGACACCATTTTAAATAAAGATCTAATTAATTTAGCGATTAATAAAATGATAGAGGTGATCAACCAAGGAATAATATGGATTCAAGAAGTGGGTGGTGGCAAACCCTAATTTTTTATCTCTTCTAATTCCTTATATCTATAAATTGTATCATACAATTTCAAGATTTTAGTTCACAAGGATAAAGTCATTATCAAAACCAAAGAACAGAGTGTGACCAAGTTAACATGTATGACTTCTTTTAGAGAGAATTAACAGAGATTAACATAGAATTACATAGATCTAACATAGTTAAGAGTAAGATTTTATTATATTTGAAGTAAATATTCAAAGCGAATAATTCAAGAATTTGAAAGATAAAGCTTGGGAATTGAAGACTGTGATCAGGGTGACAGATAGATATCAAAACACAGATTTAATTATCTTTTTTTTTTCTTTTTCTTTTTTTTATAATTTTGAGATGTTGAATTATTTGTGGATGATTTATTATTTAATTATGAGCTAATTTTTATTTAAGATTGCAATGAAATCCAATATTTAATTTAAATTAATATTTTATTATTATATTTAACTATATATGAATTGTTTATCATATTTTGGGTGTTCAAGTATTACTTAACTACTTTAATTATGTGACAATCTATATGAAATTGACAAATGGATTATAGATTTAGGTCTAATTATTTTGTGCGTTAATGTATTAATTAATTTAATGTATTAATTAATTGAGGATAATTATTGAGATAATTTATATGAACTCGATAGATGGATTATAAATTTAGATATGGGTATGATAACATATGTTCGTGTTATTCTGTATGTGATGGGATGCATGATTCGTATATAGGATACACATATACCTATATGTCATATGCAACCTTTATGAAAATCTAAGTTTAATGACTTTTGCTTAATGTTAAATCTCATAGACATATAGTGATTTATTTAAGTAAGAAATACTCACTTGACCATCGACAAAGACTGGTGAATACAAAAGAATTCTTGGTTAACAACTCTATATAATTAATTAATTAAAAAGGGATTGGAGAGATTTAAATGAAGTATTGAAAAAAAATTATAATTTTAAGCCTTTAAAATCTGATTTTTATCTTTGTCATTTATATTAGTTAGTTGTTAATTTTAATTATTTTTTATTTTATAGTTTTAAATAAATTATTTAAATAAAATTAATTTGATATAAAACCAGTAGTTGATAATAATTATTTTTAATTCTTTGTGAAAATGATACCTTACTTGTCATTATAATGCTATTCAATCATGTATACTTGCGTGTGAAATCTTAAGTTAAAAATAGGCAAACATACACCAATTAGTCACATCATGACTCCACATATTGATTTATTTTTATTTAACATATTTCATTTTCCCAAACTTGTTTTCTGAAATTTTCACAATATATGCTTTTTTTCACAATGTCTGACTTTAAAAAATCAAAACAAACCTAACTGTTCAAAAAATATCTAAAGTTGACACGGCGCCGCGACGCTGGGAACTAGCGCCTACCCGTGAGCCTATTCGCGCACCTACGAGCCCGTGTCTGCCCGCCCCTCGCCCGCAACCTGTCGAGGCTTGATGCACCTTGCAGCATCACACGTGTACACAAGCACTGCGGCACTGTGCCAAGCGATGCGACATTGCAAAGCCAACACCTAAACCCTAGCTTCTCATTTTCCAGATTTTGGTTAGTTTTGCATTACTTGCGTCAAAGATTCATAATTCACTCATCTGAAGTCGGAATGAGCTCAAATTTGGATAGTGTCTCAATGGGTTCATATACTAACAAAATCCAAAAAGGACTTAATTTTTCTTACACATTTACTAGCCGAAACAGTGGTCAAAAAGTCTATAAGTTTTAAGGTTTTCAAAATCACCTGTTTTAGTAGAAAAATCACCATAAATTGCCATTATCATATTTTTCTCTCATTTCACTTGGGTTATCTTCGTAACTCATAGACGCATCTACCACCATTGATGGATCTTAAAAATAAATTATACATTTTGAGTTATACCCATTTAAAAATCAGTGTGCAAACTAGGTTTTTCATGCTTCATGTTTATGTTATTATTTCCATTTCCTCTTACCTTGTTCATGCGTCAAAACATATATTAACCACATAACTCCATCACAACCACCCTTATTATACCTTCGGATCCACCATGATCCTCAATATAGAACAAACTCCCACAATAAAGAAGCTAAATCATAATCTAACAAAATTTCTAGGGTTTTTAAAAGTTAGAACTCATTATACCTTTGAAGCGCGCACGAATGGTTTTCTTTCTCCTTCTTTCTTGCTACCTTGATTAAGCTAGGACTTCTCCTTATTTCCTTGCTACCTCCCAACCGAGCTCCCTTCTCTATCTTCTTCTCTCTAGTTTTAATTTTCTAAGCTTGGTGAAATGAACTAAAACTCTTACAAGTATATTTGGTGTCTTCTATTTATAGAGCAATTTGGAAAACTTACAAGTTGATGCCTCTTGGATAAATATGGCTAAACCCTTCATCTATAATTCCTCATACATAGGCCCCACAAGATTAACCTTAAACACCCAATTAATTATGTTAAGCTAGATTAGGGCTAATTAACATGGCTTACTATTCACATGACTTAACTTGAAGTTGGTAGGAAAGTTGTTAAGGCTAACTTCTCCCACACTCAAGGCCATACCTGGCCACCCCCTTCCCATTTTTTTATTTTTATTTTTTATATAGCATCACATGCTCATGTCATGGCTTGTCTCATTTTGCAAGACTTGGGCCACCTCTTGGACTTTGTTTTGGGCTTATTACTTGGGCTTCTTCTTATGCTACAAGGCTTGTTTAATAGTTTGTTATGGACACTAGTTTGGGCTTCATTTTAAAAAAATTCATACAAGACTTGCCTAATTAATAGCTTGAGCTTACTTACATATTTGTCGTTTACTTTGTTTCTTTAATTGTTTGATTGGACTTGTAGGTAGCTTACTCGCTTAATTGCTTAGGTTTGTCAATAACTTATTTCTTTACTTGTCTTGGGCCTTTAAATGTTGTCACACAAGGCTTACGCCAAAACTTGTTAATTAATAACTTAGACTTTAGTTATTTTAACTTGTAATCAATTTATTTAAATAAATTCTCTTGACTTTCATTTTTGTTCCTTATTTAGTTCAAACTAATTAAAATAATTAGTTATGTTTGACCATTAATTTACTTCTCTTATCTCTTGTTTGGCTAATAAATATACCACACACACACACACACACACACACACACACACACACACACATATATATATATATATATATATATATATATATATATATATATATATATATATATATATTCACACATTCACTTCATAAGCACAACAATAACTTTTTGAATAATAAAATTCATTTTATTAATAAATATTTCATAATTCTAGTTACAACATTACATGTTCTTTTCAGTCATTACACTTATATTTCGTTGTGCAAATTAAGTAAATTTAATTTACTTAACTACTTGGTAATCATTCTTTAAAAAATAAAAAATAAAATAAAGAATCTATTCAACTCCCCTTCTAGATTATTTCAAGTGCATTTAGACATAAAAAATTATATAATCAAGTACACAATCACAATCACAATTACAACATCAATAAATTCATATTAATGGTGAAAAAATTATAATAATTATTTAAGCATTGTAAAAGAGAAGCTAGCTTCACACAAAGTAAAAAATAAATTCACACATAAGTAAGAAAAAAAACCTGAGACCTAAATGCCAATAAGGTCTTAGCAAATGGTAAGACTGAGGCATCTAACCTTTTAGACCTTAAATTTGATTCTCACATTTTTAATTAACACATTTATGCGAGTTTATTTCTTTATTTAATTATTTGAACTATGAAGCTTCTTTCAAGCTTTATGTGAGATATGATCATTTGTTATTGTAATTTTTCACTGTTAGTGCAATATATTGTAATTTTTGATACTATGCTTTATTATAACAAGATTGTTGTTATATATATATGACAACAAATGTGTGTTTATATTAAATAACAACGTATGTAGATAAATGAGATAAAAACGAATAAAGAAATAACTCATACATTACTATTCTATTAATCTCAATTCAAATTCGTCATGAATAAATTGACATATAGATCATTTTCTTTATGAAAATTCATAACACTTGTATTATATCCCCAAATTAGGATTTTTCCTGAAACGTAGATAAATTCGTGCTAATATTTATTTTTATTTTTATTTTGAAATAGTTTTAAAATAACTAAAATATATTAAATCTTTAAATTTGTTACAATTCATCTTATAATTACCACAGAAAAACGACAGAAACAGTAATATTAAGTTAACTTCGTTACACAAATAATCTGTTACAAAGTGTTCTAATATTGGTTAAGCACAATTTGAGAATAAAGTTTTGCTCCAGTACTCTGACCTAGTTATCCTGTTACTCAGAGGACACGTGAAGGTAAATCAAACTGCAATTAGATTTACAATGGTTGTTGGGATTTTATTCACTATCATGGGCCGAAAAGGTCTGAAATCCGATTTTAGACAGTTAAAAAGGGTCGGCCAAATAGGTAAGCTACTACCTCCAAGTGGTCTAATTATTTCTCTCCACTTGTCATAGCTAGGGTTATGACGAATTGAATTGACTACGATTAACTTGGATGAGGTTTTCTCTCCCTCTGTTCTTTATTTGTTTATTTTGTTTTTTTACCAATTGCATAGACAACTAATAATATCATACTAATATTTATATTTTCAGGCAAAACATATATTTAATAATATTATTATACTTATTTTAATATTATTTTTTTTATTTTGGCAATAATATTTTGCTCTGATAATATAAATTTTATTATAATATTATTACTCGTCATTTTAAAAATAAAAAAATTGGTCACAGAAGTCTCGCATTGCTTGCTATATTTACAATCATACCTTTTTTTATTTTTTGTACAATTATTATACACTAAATACAAAATTATTGGTATTTTTTCATTTGAACCACTTTTACACTAATTTAAGATTGTTGATGTTGTCAAAGTAAAAATAATAATAACAAAATAATAAGTATCGCTTGAATAATAGCAAAATTGACAATAAATAAATATTTGCTATGACAACTTATTTTTACCTTGATAGTATATATCAGTAATCTAACTAAATACGAAAATCTAAGTTAATATATATATATATATATATCAAATCATACAAAATACATAGGCAAACAAGAATTATAGAAGTACATGGAATTTGATTTCCACAAAAGAAAGTCAAAGTCAGTAGATACTTGTAATCAAGGGCACGAGCAACCTCTCAACTACAATGTCAAAAGATAAAAACTACCACTATCTAGTATTGGAATTCTCATGCTTGCTAGCAAGGATATGAGCTGTTAGTGCTGGATTCCAACACAAAATCTTAACCCTCACGAGCCTATTTAAAGACTCTTTCCTCTTCAATATTCAGAAACACAAAAAACACCTAAATTTCTCTATATACCAAAAACAAAACACAAACTTCTTCAAAATGCGTTGTACTATTTTCCTCACCACAATGCTGCATCTTTTCCTCCTCCTCTCCCCTCCAATGCTTGTCATTAACGGGCCGAGTGCCATTTTTTCTAGGGTTTGTGGTGCCACAAGATCTTTGGATGAAAAAAGTATTCGAGGATACGTAGCATTCAAGCCCAAGTTGGGAGGTGATAAAGTTCACCAGGACATCGAGAACTGCTTACCTAAAGGGTTTCATCGTACTTCTGCTCCTAGTCGATATATAAATGATCATACTTTTGGTTCAACTTTGTGCTCTGAAACCAAACCATGAAATTTCATTTGTGTCGATGGAACTTTGTGAAATGTTTGAACAAAGAAGTGGCTTGTAGTCCTCCTTTTCTAGTTTTTATGCATGTTTGTTACCTTTTTCAGTGTGTTTAGTATACATAATACTAGTAAAAATTGTACAACTTAACTAGTTGTATATGGTTTTCTCTATTTGATAAATGCTGATTGTATACCTCTTAATATATATGCAAATGCATTATAGCCAAGTGTTATAAAGGACTGTTGTGTCAATATAACATTTATTAATCTTCTTATTGTTCATATAATGTACCTAACCTAAACCATGTCACTGCACAACCGCTACAATATTTTCCAGATTCTACCATAAAGCTAGAGCTTGTCTTTTGGAAAACCAAAATGAACACGTGCTATTTTATTATTAGTAAACTTTATAAAAAATAAATAAAAGTAAACCAAATAATTATGTTTTGAGCCTTTATTATCATTCGTACTTATCTCATTAATTATCTATACTGGTTGCAAAATAAAAATCGGTAGTTTGGAACCGTTGACATATATTGATTATAGAACTACTATTTGAAAAACAAGAGACAGCTAGATAACTTGAAAATGCACGACAAACAAGTTCATAGCGTTTAAACTGATTTATATAACAAAAACTTGTAATTAGCACGCCATAAACTTGCTGATTCTAGGTTGATGCGTATAGCCGCATGGAGCGAAAAATTTTAGTCTTAAACTTTAACAATGAAAGAGAGTTATTGACTAAAATATGTACAGTTGATTCAATCACAAACATGTATATAATAAAGTAAAAGAGAACTTTCATTTTCGAATGAAGACGTGATACAAAATCTCATGTGTGTCTAATATTTATTATTTCAAATTTGGAATATCGTTTTATTTGGCACCATAAATTTGTTAGAGAACAACACTACCGAAATAATAACAAGAGAAATCGAAAGAAGAAAAAACATGTGAGACAAAATTTAAGTGGATCAGTATCCAAACATTGATCTAGTCTACGGTTGGCGACAGATCAGCCTCACTATCTTTAGAATTTTAGTTACATCATACAATACAGGATTTTCTCTTTATATAATATATTATAAAAAAATTTAAAAATAATTTATATAAAAAAAAAGAAAACTAACTCAACCAGGAAGCACGAAACTAGTAGCTTTATAATTATATCTCTAAATTAAAGTTTGGATAAGACTTAATAAATTACAAAATTTTCACAAATGCTGTTATGTAATGATGTTTATATGAAAATTTCGTAGGGGGGCACTAAAAACTTGATCAGCCTCAGATCTAGCGGACACGAAATAGAATGAGCACGGGGTGTGATTCCCAATGGGCCCAAACCCAATTCACAGATATTTACGCGAATCTCTTATGTACGCAGTTAATCACCGATTTATTCAAATCTCATACTCGGTTCAAATACGTAATTTAAAAAGCATGCTTCTTGTTTTCTCTTTTGAGGATTGCGTATGAGGATTTAAAAATTCTTTTCACTAATTTATGCATGTGTTGAATATTCATATTTTATCAATTTATTGATAAAATATAAATAAAGAGAAAAAAATTTAAATAACTTTTAAATTATTAAAACTCACAAATATTTATTAAGATTACATGAACTTTGTTTCAAGACTAATATGATAACGACACGTGGCAGATAAAATTAGAGCAGCTGAACAACTAAAGTAGTTAACTCCTTAAATCCCACCATCAGTAATCTCAAAAAATTAAAAAAATCATAGGCATATAAGTTACACCGACTATCAAGAGATGAAAAATTATAAATGGGTCATGTCATAGTTGTTGGTTTGTAATATTCATAGACGCAATCAAATTGCACAAAATAGCGGAAGTATGGTAAAATCAAATTTTAAAAATTTACAAATCATAATCCAGGATCGACCTTTATGCGCAATTATTAATTAATAAAGAAGAAGTTAGAGATATACCCTTGTAGAACTCAAAGCTTCAACGGGTACAAGTTCACCTCCAAATCCTTCACGATCTTCTTGAATTTCACCGATTGGATTCCAATGATCAATGTTAGCCACCCAAGTGTTTGGCCTCTAGAGGTGATCCACCAAGGAATAACAATAATTCAAGAAGTGGGTGATGGCAAACCCTAGTTTTCTCTCTCTAGAGAATATGTGAGTACTCTCCCAAAACTTATGGAGGTTTATGTGTGTAACCTTAATCCATAATAAGACTTCTCTTATTTATAGATTTAGTAAACCCTCCTAACACCTTTAGGATTAGGGTTTTTAATTAAACTCCTAATCTAATTAGGATCTTAATTAATTTAATATAATAATTATAATTCCTAAACTATTTAGGAACTTAATTATTAATTATGAGAGTACTCTTATTAATTAATTCCTAAACCATTTAGGAACTAAATAATAATAATAATAGTAATAATAATAATAAGACTCCTCTTATTAATTTATAATTAGTATTTCCAAAATACTAAATAATAAATATTAGGCTATTTAATTTATTCTATCCACATAGTATAAATTAAATATACTTAATTCATTATTACAATTATGCCATTTACTTCTTAAATAATTATTTTTCTTTTGCGGTGTGACCCTTTAGGTTCTCCATATTAATCCGGTTATAGAATAAATTAATTAGAACTATTCTAATCTTATTTATATAAATAAATTAAACTATTTAATTCATTTAAATAAATAATATTTATTTCATAATAAGGGTAAGCCCCCTTAGCGATCAACGACTTTCCAGATAATATAGATTTCAACATTTAATCACAAAAGAACCTATTCAGCGAATAGTTACCGTACAATTCAATCCTTTTACCTCACAATGTCCCAATCAAATATAAGACATGGTATTACTGTCAAATCTTATTTTATTTGATTATATGCATTTCGATCCTTAAATGAATAACTCTAATTAATGTAAATTAGAAACTACTTTCTAATTTCCATTCTGCCTTGGCCAAGGACTACTAAGTTATCATTTATCGAATCGCATAGGACATTCCCTTCTTTTACTAGAAGTGGTAGATTCTTTATTGATCATTCACCTATCTCCATGTATGACTTATTATATCCAATCATACCCTTTGATACACCCTAAAGGTTTTAAGGAATATGTCAAAATATAATTCATCATACACAAGATACTATGATGATCTCAAGTCCAAGGATCACTTGTACTACTATCACAAAAGGAACTCCTATTGACAGGCAAGTAAGACTCCATTAGGTGTTCCTTGAGCGAGTCACGTTCAGTGAACTTATTCTCTAATAAGCACCTACATACGTGCTTTAGTGTCTCTACACAAATGATTATGAGATCAATCATCCTCTTCATAAGAGCAAGCATAGTATGTACCAATCTATCCGGATTTACTAATCCCATTTTTAGTGATCCAACGATTATGAACAATTTTAGTTTTGAGTTATCTTGAATTTAGATCTCATTAGCATGATCATCATCATGGTTCTAAAAGCATTGCTCAAAAACTATGGGTTTATCCATTTGATTAATTCAAGTAATTAATCATGAATAAAGAAATGTCTTGATTCTTTTATTAATAAACGAATAAGATTACAAAGTATATGCTTATCACATCAAATGTGATTGGCTTGAGGGCATACTACTTTCAATCTCCCACTTGTACTAAAGCCAATCGCCCTTTGGTATTCTCATACCATTCTTCTCTAAGTGGCGTACAAATTGCTTAGTAAATGCTTTAGTTAATGGATCTGTAATGTTATTCTAAGAGTCTACCATCTTTATGGTGTTGTCTTATTTTCAATGATTCATCTAATCATATGAAAGTGCTGCAACATATGTTTGGATTTCAGATGAGACCTAGGTTCTTTGGCAAATTAAACTCCTTTAATGCTAGGAACCATTATAAGTTCTTTAATGAACTTGTTAAACCAAACAAATACCTTTGCAGCTTCACTTATAGTTATTTACTATGTCTTTGTCACTAAATCAACAACTCCTTACTGTTTGGAACTTTTCCAACTCACTGCAGCACTGTTCAAGGTAATCATATTACCTAAAACGGATATGCTGTTATCTTGGTTAGTCTGAACAAACTTGAGTTTGTTAAGCCCTCTAGTTTTATATCAGACTCATCATTATAAACTATTTTCTAATATTCTTCTCCAGAAATGAACTGATATCTGCTTATCATGCATAAGCAATATCAAGTTAAGTACATATCATCCCGTATATGATAGATCCTATTGCTGAGGCATAAGGAGTCTTACTTATACGGTCTCTCTCTTCAGGTATCTTTGGGGCCTGCTTCTTCGAGAGATGTATTCCAGAACCCATCGGCATGAGCCCTTTCTTGGAATCTTTCATGCTAAACTTCTTTAGCATATAATCAATGTACGTTCCTTGGGATAAGCCAAACATCCTTTTAGATCTATCTCTATAAATCTTT
Source organism: Hedera helix (assembly GCA_947179155.2). Lineage (NCBI taxonomy): Eukaryota > Viridiplantae > Streptophyta > Magnoliopsida > Apiales > Araliaceae > Hedera > Hedera helix. The sequence goes on along the minus strand of OX359275.1, from coordinate 17,493,292 downwards.
ATCCCCAAAATATAGGATGTTTCTCCCAAGTGCTTCACGGAGAAGTGTTTAGACAACCACATCTTTACTGATTGTAGCATCGGTATGTCATTCCTTATCAGTATTATATCACCATATAATACTAGGAATGTAACAGTGCTCCCACTAACCTTTGTACACTATTGGTTCATTTTCGTCTTTGATATAATCAAACACTTTTGATTATCTCATCAAAACGGATGTTCCATCTTCGAGAAACTTGCTTCAATCCAAAATTGGATCGTTATAGATTTCATACTTGATTTACTCCATCTATATAGAGATAAATCATCTTGGTTGTATCATACATACATCCTTTTGTATAGTAAGCTACAATTGCAAATAAAATCCGAATTGAAATATGCATTTTCACTAGTGAAAATTTTCATTTTAGTCAACTCATTGACTTTATTTGAAATCTTTTTACCACTAGTCAGGTCTTATAGGTCTCCACCTTGCCATCTGCATTTAGTCTTTCTCCAAAGACCCATTTCGAATTTTATGATTATCAGTCATTTCTCTTGAGTATTTAATACTCATACCTCATCGTATGTAACTGGATCATCATCCACTATGATGCGTACCTCATCACCATCATCTATGATGAATCCATACCGTTCAGGTATCTTCGGTACTAAACCAGATTTACAACTTGATTGTGGTATAATAGGTTTATTTACTTATACAGATTCCTTCACTTGATCTGTAGTGTTTTGTGGTTCTTGAACTTCTTCAAGATCTATTTTACTCCCACTAACCCTTTAAGGAAAAACTTTTTTTTTCCCTATAAGGCAGCGTGTTTCAACAAACACTTTTTAGTTAGTTGGATTATAGAAGTGATACCCTAAACTTTCTTTAGGATATCCCACAAGTTTACACTTATCAATCTTGTCTCAAGCTTATCACTGTCAAACTTTTTGACATAAGCTGGACAATCCAAATCTTAACATACTTAAGACTTGGTTTCCTCCCTATCTATGACTCATATGAAGTCTTGAGGAGGAAATAAGATGGTATCTGATTTAGTAGATATGCGATCGTTTCTAAGGTATAACCCTAGAACTATACTGGAAGATTGGTATAACTCATCATGGATCATCACCATGTCCATTATGTGAGAATACCATTTCGCTTGAGATGATCTAGAAACTTATTGCTTAAGTATTCTCTTCTCAATCTAATCGAAAAACTTTAATACTTTTGGCCTTTAGTTTCTATACTTCACTTTTGAATTCTTTAAACGTTTCAAACGATTTGGATTTGTATTTCATCAAATACATATATCGAAATCTAGAATTATCAGTGAAAGTAATGAATGAATACCCTCCTCTTGCATTTGTTGTCATAGGTCCCACACACGACTGTGTGTACCATCTCTAACAACTCCGTAACTCGCTCTCCATGTCCACTAAATGAAGATTTAGTCATATTTTCCATGATACAAGATTCACAAGTTGTATTTGATTCATAATCAAAAAGCTCTAAAAACCTATCTTTATACAACTTGTTTAATCTTGTTTCATTAACATGATCGAGTTAACAGTATTGCATGAAGGTATGATCCATATCATCTCTTTGTCTTTAGTTTGTTCAATTTTGAAATATTTTCATGTAAGTCAAGGTTACAAAATCCATTAAGTAATCAACATAGTAACATCTTACTAACTAAATGGATTTGCCCGTAGGCAATGCTAAACTGTAAGTTCCTGTAATTAATGCAGCAACCTTTTGCTCCATTCCCCACGCACAGGATTACTTATCTTTAGTTCAGCCTTCTACTTCTGCTTAGTCTCTGCAACGGTTTGCATATTCAAGACCACCAGCCAGTATCTAATACCTAAGTAGAAACTTGACTTATAGAAAGTTCTACTTCATTATGAACAAATCTATATATGCAGTTGAAGCTTCACTAAGCTTCTTCTGCTTAACTACTACAAGATACTCCTTGCAGTTCCTCTTCCAGTATCCCAGCTTATCGCAATGAAAGCAAACTCCTTTGCCCTCGGGATCACTTTTATTTATGTCCTTTATTTAGCCTTTCTATTGCCTTCTATCTTTTCTGACTCCTCAGAAACACCTTTGACCATCTTCTTCAACTTAGAAGATTCATCTACTAGTAAGACTTTGTCTTTCTTGGAAGGAAAGTGACTCTCAACTTATTCAACATATTTAAGCAAATCAGGTAAACTGACTTCAAGCTTATTAAAGTTAAAGTTCACAACAATTTGTGAAAGGGAGTCAGCGAGTGACTGCAAGATCGAATCTTGACTCAACTCTCCATTTTTGACAAAACCTATGTGTCCTAATTGATCAATTGGATTGATCATCTTTAGGACACGGGTCTTTACTATAATGCCATTGGTTATTATAGATTGGAAGAGCTCATTAGATATCTTATATCTAGTTGACCTACTTTGCTCACCAAACAACTATTGAATGTGCAACAATATAGTAGGTGCATCCATTTTCTCATGTTGACGCTGTAACTAAATACTTATGGATGCGAGCATGATGCATTGAGCCATCTTTGCATCATCTTGCTATTTCTTAAAATAACAATATCTTCCTCATAGGCTTAGTCTACAACGTTTGCAGGAATAGACAAATTAAGGATATTTGCTAGCTTTTCAGCATTGAGAACTTTTCTCAAATTTGTTTAATCAATCCGAACAATTCGATTCGATTAATTGTTAGCATCTAATATGCTATGCAGTGTTAGTGAATTAAACATAGCAATATTCTTTAAGTGAATTAATAACAACATTAACATGCATTCATTTTATTAATCACCAAGTTAATTAGGTCTCTATTTAAAATGGTGTCTCCCACTATTTTCATCAAACTATATTACCCTCTTTATATAGTTCGGCAAATCTAGTTAAAGATTTGCTAGTGAGATAAAGATCCTATCGACATAAGTATAACCTTGTGTGTGCACAACAAATTATAGTTTATTCAATAGGTAGACAACTCCTTGTCAATTACATCAACATGTAACTCCTTGTATTTTGCCTCTTAGATTATTATGATAATGTGTGTGCACATCCAAATCAAAATTATCTAAGTTAAGTCAGACCTAGCACTTCCATATAAGTGAAGAGAAAAATACTGCCCTTGTGTGTGCACAACAAAACAGTAATGTTCAATTCCTTATAAGCATCAAATGTGATAAAACAACATCTCAAATGATCGATATAAGCCTTGTGTGTGCACAACAAACGTATATTGATTATTTGATACTCTATCGTTTTATCATGCTAGAAGGCAACGTTCGATATTCCAAATATCTTTGAACGTTACAACTTAATATTTTAGTAGTAGAATAAATAAATTAGAACAATTCTAATTTTATTTAATTGAATTAAACTCCTTTTAATTCATGAATTAAACATTTTAATTCATTTTATAAATAATATTTATTCTACATCATGAGGGGTTTGTTAATATTAATTGTCTCATCTTATTTAGCGTGCATGCACATATATATATAAAATACGCGTCATATTATTTAATATGCGAAGCATGTTTGGATAATATATAATATATATAAACAAACATGCACATATAGAATACTATATTCTACTTGGATTGATTATGGACTTTTATTCTAATTCGGTTCACTAGAGCCACCAAGTGAACCAAAAGGTCAAACCTAGGGTGCAAGAATAAATTAAATTAAATATAACTATTACATTTAAATTTGGGCTCCATTACAAATGAGTTTTCATACGCTCCTTGCTTCTTTGCTCCAATTCTTCAAAATAATTCTAACTAATCCTATTACAAATTATTTATAATAAATAAGAAACCTTGATCAACAGTCAAGGGGAAGTACATAGGAGGGAGATAGAATTATACATAAGAAAAATTAGAAAGACGAGGTACGCAGACCCCATTTATAAAACTCATTCATTCATGCATCCATTTAAAATTAAATCCAATCACATTGGTCAATAGTCCATAATCAATCTCATTTATTATCATATATATCAACATATATATCAATAAATAATATTCATCGCATGAATTAAATAAAACATTCCATATATGTATTGGTATCATTTAATGGGCAATTAAAGTTGCATGAAATCCAATTTCATGTTTAAAATAAACCTTTTATTTTAATTATAAAATTATTTAAAAATAAACTATTTATTTTTATTATTTTAAAATTACCCAAAATAAACTCTTTTATTTTGAAATTTTAAAAATCTATATAAAATTACCAAACTGTTTGGATAATTAATATATATATATATATATATATATATATATATATATATATATATACATTATAAATATATCATATATATTTTAATAATATATATATACCAATTCGGTAACAGTATATATAGTACAAAAGAAAACAAAACTGTTTTGTTACTTTATTTGCTACCGAAAACTGTGACTTTGGCAAAGTGACGCAAAAATGGGACAACTCAAAGCAATTCGTGACACACAATTTTGGGACTAGAAAGTAATCAATATATCATATATATTATATACAAAACCGTGGCTGCTGCTTTATATATATATGTATATCTTTTAGTCTTTTTCGGTGATGCACAAAAGTTGCTTTAGCTTTCTTTGTTAATTATATATATACTATCTGAAACACTAGTCCCAAAAATTTTTTAAACATATATATATATAGTACAAAACCGAAAGTGCTTTGTTGCTTATACCAATATATCAATTCCGGATGCTGCTATTTCCGAATCTAATTCGGTTCCAGAAAAAGAAAAAAAACAAACAACTTTGTTTTAACATCCGGGACACCCAATATGGGACAAGCCATATTACCGAAATCAGGGGTTGCTGCTTTGTTTTCTAATTTCCCAAAAATGGTTGCCTTTTAAATTGCCAAAACCGAAACTTTGTACCGAAACAGTGAACAAAAATATTCGGTAATTAACCAACGCTTTTTTAAAAAAAATATAATTTTATACAATAAATTATGCCCAATAAATTATTCTAAATACATACCCATACATATATGAAATCAAAATAATTAATAATTCGCATAAATTTTGGCTCTGATGCCACTGTTGGTTTGTAATATTCATAGACGCAATCAAATTGCACAAAATAGCGGAAGCATGGTAAAATCAAATTTTAAAAATTTACAAACCATAATCCAGAATCGACCTTTATGCGCAATTATTAATTAATAAAGAAGAAGTTAGAGATATACCCTTGTAGAACTCAAAGCTTCAACGGGTACAAGTTCACCTCCAAATTCTTCACGATCTCCTTGAATTTCACCGATTGGATTCCAATGATCAATGTTAGCCACCCAAGTGTTTGGCCTCTAGAGGTGATCCACCAAGGAATAACAATAATTCAAGAAGTGGGTGATGGCAAACCCTAGTTTTCTCTCTCTAGAGAATATGTGAGTACTCTCCCAAAACTTATGGAGGTTTATGTGTGTAACCTTAATCCATAATAAGACTTCTCTTATTTATAGATTTAGTAAACCCTCCTAACACCTTTAGGATTAGGGTTTTTAATTAAACTCCTAATCTAATTAGGATCTTAATTAATTTAATATAATAATTATAATTCCTAAACTATTTAAGAACTTAATTATTAATTATGAGAGTACTCTTATTAATTAATTCCTAAACCATTTAGGAACTAAATAATAATAATAATAGTAATAATAATAATAAGACTCCTCTTATTAATTTATAATTAGTATTTTTAAAATACTAAATAATAAATATTAGGCTATTTAATTTATTCTATCCACATAGTATAAATTAAATATACTTAATTCATTATTACAATTATGCCATTTACTTCTTAAATAATTATTTTCCTTTTGCGGTGTGACCCTTTAGGTTCTCCATATTAATCCGGTTATAGAATAAATTAATTAGAACTATTCTAATCTTATTTATATAAATAAATTAAACTATTTAATTCATTTAAATAAATAATATTTATTCCATAATAAGGGTAAGCCCCCTTAGCGATCAACGACTTTCCAGATAATATAGATTTCAACATTTAATCACAAAAGAACCTATTCAGCGAATAGTTACCGTACAATTCAATCTTTTTACCTCATAATGTCCCAATCAAATATAAGACATGGTATTACTGTCAAGTCTTATTTTATTTGATTATATGCATTTCGATCCTTAAATGAATAACTCTAATTAATATAAATTAGAAACTACTTTCTAATTTCCATTCTGCCTTGGCCAATGACTACTAAGTTGTCATTTATCGAATTGCATAGGACATTCCCTTCTTTTACTAGAAGTGGTAGATTCTTTGTTGATCATTCACCTATCTCCATGTATGACTTATTATATCCAATCATACCCTTTGATACACCTTAAAGGTTTTAAGGAATATGTCAAAATATAATTCATCATACACAAGATACTATGATGATCTCAAGTCCAAGGATCACTTGTACTACTATCACAAAAGGAACTCCTATTGACAGGCAAGTAAGACTCCATTAGGTGTTCCTTGAGCGAGTCACGTTCAGTGAACTTATTCTCTAATAAGCACCTACATACGTGCTTTAGTGTCTCTACACAAATGATTATGAGATTAATCATCATCTTCATAAGAGCAAGCATAATATGTACCAATCTATCCGGATCTACTAATCCCCTTTTTAGTGATCCAACGATTATGAACAATTTTAGTTTTGAGCTATCTTGAATTTAGATCTCATTAGCATGATCCTCATCATGGTTCTAAAAGTATTGCTCAAAAACTATGGGTTTATCCATTTGATTAATTCAAGTAATTAATCATGAATAAAGAAATGTCTTGATTCTTTTATTAATAAACGAATAAGATTACAAAGTATATGCTTATCACATCAAATGTGATTGGCTTGAGGGCACACTACTTTCAATAGTAAGAATAAAGACACGCGAACTTATCAACAACAAATCAATAAAATAGCTCTTTTCAGAGTATCTATTATAACTGGTAAACGGGTCGGGTCGGGCTAAAAAGGCCCGGAATTTTTTGGGTCAAAATTTCTCAGCCCGTAGCCTGGACGGGTCAGGCCAGCCCGCGGGCCAATTGATTATTTTATTAGCTTTTATTATTATTATTTACAATTATAATACATAACATGATGTTTTGATTTTGGGCTATTGAGCATAGCATACAATTTGTTTTATTCAATAAAAATGTACTTATTAACAAAAAAATATTAAAAAAACTTATGTTTAATACTTTAATTAAGAAATAATTTTAACATTATAAACTATTGAGAGTATTATTTATTTGATTAAATATGTGAAAATAATAATTGTAATTAAATATCAAGTGACTAATTTTAAAAAAATGCTAGAATAATACCACAAGCACATCACACATGTATGTATTTATATAGTGACAATTATTTAATTATACATGTAACGTATTCTCATTATTCTGCTATGTGCAAGTATATAAAAATATAATTAATTATTATTTTTTATTAACATTTGCTAATCAATAATATTTTAAATTTTTATTTATTTAAGTTCTTTCATATCTAATAGTCATATGTTTGGAGATAATAGTACTCTAAACAAATAAATAGATGTTTTGTTTCATAAATTGATCTAAATGATTAATGAATTAAGTTATTTTTAATTTTTTTTATATATATAGATGCATTTATTTTTTTTGAAAAAAAAATTTTTTGGGCCACGGGCCGAGCCAAAAACGGGCGGGGCCAAAATGGCCCGCTTTTTTTGAGCTGAAATATAAAAGCCCATAGAACTCTTTTTTTGAGCCAGCCCGACCCGCGGGCCCGGGCCCTTTTTGCCAGGTCTAGTATCTATTGTCGACGCCGGAATTTTGTCGTTTCGTTTTTTAATATTAAAAAGCCCTTTTCCAATTTTAGCCTTTGAATTTAAGATGTGATTTTTTTTTAAAAGGGTCGGCTTAAGTGTCGACGGAATTTCGAAAGGTCGATTTTATAATGAGCCAGTTAACTAGAGTCGTCAGTTGGTATATTTGAAATGGATGTACCAATTCATCCGAATTTTGTTTTCGTAATCGCTGGCTCATATGTGACTCCGAATTAATTGATCCGCAAATCGAGATTCATAGAGTTCGGGGGCTTGCTTAAGTGAGGGGAATGTGTTAGGCACCCCCCGACTTTCGTGAAACACGGTTACCGCAATCTCGATATTTTCTTATCCTCTTAAATCCTAAAATGTGGATGTGCGCATATGTGTGCGTGTGTGCCTAAATGAATGTTTGTGGTGAATTTTTTGCATAAAAGTTGCTTTGATTTTATATGACAAATGTGTTTTATCTGGAAAGCATTTTTAGACATCTTTTGACCCAATTGATAAGGCTTTGCTTCATAATAAAGATTGATTTTAATTTCGAAAGCGAGAAAGGTTTTTATTAGGTGCCATTCATAGAAAACAAAGTTTTTTTAAACTTTTGTCAAATAGGTGTCGAGACTATACATTGCCCTCTAATAATAAATCGAATAAAATGAAGGCAACTTCTAGAACTCTTTAACCCTATGCACAAAGTTTAATGAAAACGTTTATGTATATTTGCGAAATCATTTTTTATGACCTTTCAAAACCAAGTGGAGCCTTTTCGTCAAACACGGATCAAAATTCGCCAAAACTCTTTATCTTAAACCTCGTGAATCTAATATCCTAATTTGATCACTTTTATAAAATCTTCATCGTTTGCCTTACTTTGAGAAAACCGTTTTTTCGTGTCATAAATCAAAATAAGCATTCAAAACGTGTCGGGGCTATCCATGGGCATGTGAGCCGTCTAAATACCCCAAACACCCACAATCACATATTTTATTATTACGGGGCCTTAACCCGATTTTCGACTCGATGTCGTTTTAAGGCCCAAAATTTACATATTTACAACAAAGGCGCATTGCGATCGCTACATACGTAAAAACTATATAAAATAAACTAAAAGGATATCATCGGGAGGTTAGGAGGAGATTCCATCCGCAATAAATCCTCTCTAACCATCCCTAATCCATAGATCCAAAACATATATCGACTACATCGGATCTAACTTCCACATACACAAAATCAAAATATTTAAATCGCAATGCACCAAATATCTTCGGATCTACAGTAGATCCACCCAATGAAGCACAAAAATTGAATATTTATCGATTTAACTACTAAAGCAAAATAAACGGATTAAATCTAATAGATCTACAAAATCAAGAAATCACAAGAAAAAGTAAGATAAAACTTCAATAAAAGCTCATTTTCACCTTGCAATGCTTCAAAAATCGTTATATATTTCACTATTGAGCAAGAACACGAGAAAACCTCACTATTCGGGTAAGGTAAATGCAAATCTCACTATGTTTAAGCTACACCCGAGCTTTTCTCTCTCTACCTCGCCTGTCTCTCTATCTCTAAAAACATAAAAAATTTCTTCTCTCTTTTCTCTCGGGTGAAAACTGGCCATTTATAGCGTTCCGCAGGCAGCTGCAGGTACAACTGCGGCTGGCCGCAGGTGCATCTGCGGCTGGCCGCAGGTGCATCTGCGGCTGCCTTCGCTAGCTGCCCGCGCCGAATCCTCGGCTGCCGGGTTGTCTCCTCGAGCCGCGAACTGTCCTCTTTGTCGGTGGCCGCAGGTGCACCTGCGGCTGCCCGGCTTGCTTTTTTCGATTTCCGTGTCACGCGGTCTTAATTTGTCAATTTCTGTTGTATTATTTTGGAAGGCTGTTACCTGATGCATAAATTGCTCTTTGTGCTTGGCTTCTAGGGGGCGTTGCCCCTTTCCACCCCCGCCAGCTCACCGGCGAGCTGGGCAGCCGCTCGTTCACCGGGGAGCGAGACCCCCGAACATCGTAAGCGTAGTGGTCGTTTGTCGCTTTTTGTGATCAAATCAGGTTCTTCTGGATCAACTGTTTGCATTGTCTCAAGTAACCTGATGCTCGGTGTTCGTTGTGGCGGTTTTGACCGTAAGTCGTTGGGGTGACTTTGTGTTGGGGTCCACCTTCCTTTTCGCATATCAGGTCAGTGACGATTTTGCCCTCCTGCCAGGGTTAGTAGAGAAATGCAAAATTTGGGTGTCTACATCTATCTTAAGATTAGAATTAGTCACCTACTAAGTGCATTGCAAGGCAATTTAGACTATAGGAATTAGTATAATTTTAGTTTTTGTAAACAATTCTTAATTCTGTATTAATATAATTGTAGTAGTTTATAGACAATTTTTAGTCACGTGTTGCAAAATTTGTGTTAGTGTAATTTTTCATTATGCAATAAAATTCTCTACGTTCTAAGAAATTATTGAGTTTAAGGTATCAAATACACAATTACTTGGTTCTTAATAAACAATTTGGATTTCTAAATTGTTTATAGGTTATTTTGATTTTTGTTTTTTTTTAATATGTAATGTTGTCTTACTTTTTTGCCATTTGAATTTAGTAAAATCAGTTTTATTTAATGGAAAATGAGCCTTTTTTTGTCACATGAACACTGAAATCCCATTTGTTAAACTTTTAATGATGTGATGTTTCTATTGAACAAATTGAAAACACGACCTCTAAAATGGAAAAAGGGTAAACAGTTTATATATATATATATATACAGAACCGTTTAAGAACATACCCGACTAAATGACATACCCAGCCTAAATGACATACCTATATAACTTATCCTAAAGTCAAATCCCGCTCCTCACTTTGACCAAAAAGAAACTATCTGGCAACACTCTCAACCAAAAAGAAGTTGCCTGGCAACACTCTCCGTTCTCTCTCCTCACAAACCAAGGCAGCCATCTGAGAATCATTCTCTCTCCTCAAGCCAGTAATCTGAGAAGCGAACCAACGAAGCTCCGACCGACCAACCAAGCCAACCATCTGAGAAGCGAACAACGAACAAGTATGGTGAGTTCAATTTTTTTTAGATTTTACTTGAATCAATAAGATTTTTTGGTGAGATGATTCAAAATAATGAAGATTATAACTTCATTTTAGTCAAATAAAGTTAGATATTGGAGGTTTAGGGCTAACTAGTAAGAGCAACGCTTATTTCAGATCTTTGCTTAATAAAGTATATCTTTTCTTAAAAGCCAATATTTTTAAGTTGTTTTTAATCACAATATGTTCTGAATGGGTAATGTGGATAGTTATTCTAAAAATTGGATCAATTTTTTAAATTGGCTATGTTATTTCTTTAAATTTGACTTTCATATTTTTTTTATATTTTTTTTACAGAGTGGGCTTCAGAATTGCACTAATCATTGGAGTTAATTGGGATGCTATTCAATTTTAATATTTGTAGTAGTCAATGGAGTGACTTGTAATTTCAATATTTATAGAGAGGACATTGATTGCAGAACTGTGTTAATTTCAATATTTGCAATACTAAGTTAATTCATGTGTTATTTCTCTAATAGTAAATGAGTTTTGTATCTTTGTTTTTCTTTTATCCATTCACAGTGCAGTGTCTATTTGACAGTAATGTTTTTCTTTTATCCATCACAGTGCAAATGGTTTTGTCTCTGTTTTCCACCATAATTTTATCTTTCATGTTTTGTATCATAATATCAAAGCATATAATGCACTAATATAAGTTGATGATAATGTCCAAGCATGGACGGTTTGTATTATAATGTCATCTTTTTCATGTTTTGTCTGTGTTTTGTATTATAATGTCAAAGCATCTATCATGTTTTGTATTATAATGTCAAAATATCTTTCATGTTTTGAAATGGAGCATAATAGAAATTTGGGTAATTTACAATATCAAAATTTGAAATTGCTTCACAATGACAAAAATTTCTAAAATGTTATGAACTTGATCAATATTGTTGAACATTGAATGATTAAATTTGATGATAAGAAATAATGTACAAGGGCTGTATTAGATAAGATCAAAACTATTAGGTTGATCTCTTGTTAATTGTATAAAAGTCTTTTGTGTTGTACTAAGACTTAGATAGATCAAAACTGTTAGGTTGATCTGTTGGTGTAATAAAATCGCAGAATGAACTCTACGATTTGTGTCAAGGAAACTCTACGATTTGAACAGACTCTACGATCAAGGCAACCAATCGTAGAATGGACTCTACGATTGGTTCAGAAGACTCTACGATCAAGGCAACCAATCGTAGAATGGACTCTACGATTGTGGTCCAAAAGACTCTACAACCAGACAGACTATGTTCTTTACGAGAAACCTTAAATTGAACTCTAGGATCAACAGTCTAACAGTTAAGTAAACTTTACAATGATCGTAAGAGATGATCCTTTACAGATCAATCACGTCAGCAAGGATATTCGTAGAGTTAATCACATAAGGTCGTTGAGCAAAAGGCAAAAGACATCACGATTCTCAGATCAGGAGCTATTCTATTCACGCATTCAATCTTCATCAAAGTAACCAAAAAGGAAGCCTCTGCAACTCGATCAAGTCAGAAAAGTCAGGTGTCTGACCCAAGCGCACTATGGAACAGAAAGAAGACTTTCAAGGCAGAAAAGTCAGAGGACTGTGTCCTATCAATCCTATAGTTTGGAAGGATCAAACGACTCTATAAAAGTTGGTGGGAACCTACGACTGACATATCTGTCCCAAAGGAAAAAGAAAACAACCTTCCATGGACTAACAAGTCAGATCTAATAAAGTCTCATCAGAGCTTTAATGAGCTATATTAATATAATATACAGCAGCTCTCCTCTGTGAGGTAACGGAAAGAAATACAAGCTCAAGCAGATGGTCCAACGGGAAGAAAACCGAAGCCCTAACTTCTTAAATACCAAGATCAGCAAAAGAGAAAAGGGGCACTGCACCAAAAGAAAAACGCAAGAAGTGAAAAAGATTAAAGCTTGCATTGCTACTAAGTCCTTCAAAAACTCAAGCTAATAAGCAACTTAGTAGCACATCCAAATATACATCAATCCAGAAGAGTTCCTTGTGAACTAGTGTAGGCAAGTCTGTTAGACTTGTAAAGTTCTTTGTGAACTAAAATTCCAAGACTGCGAGTCTTGAAGAAATCTTAGTGATTCAGATATTGTAAAAGTATCCTTAGTGGATTTGCTGTTGGAAGAGCAGAACAGTGGAGTAGGAGTCTTGTGTGCTCTGAACCACTTAAAACCCAGAGTCTTTCTCATTCTGTCTTTCATTTGCTATATCTGTCATATAATTGCTTGTTGAATTATTACTCTAACATATCAAGAAAAGGATAACTAAATCATATTCCGTTGTGTTAAACTTTCTGTTTAAGAATTAATTAAGTAAGATCTTTTCAAATAAAAGAAATTTTTAAAAGAATCTATTCAACCCCCCCCCCCCCTTCTAGATTTCTATCGTGTCATTGGGAACTAACAAATATCTAATGGTGTTCAATTAGTAACAGAAATAGAAGTTAGGTTCATAGTACAAAACCATAACCACAATATTACTTGTTCCTTCATATTGCAAATAGCATTTACAAGAGTGATCACAACCATTCAATACATACTTGCCAAAATATTCTTCCCTACATAAATTCTAACTACCGCAACCATTCCATTAATATTAAACAAACCACCTTCAGACTTTAATACTTTCAAATCTGCACATTTGTTTGCAATACAAAGAAAATTACAACCCAAGAAATTACTACAACAATCCATAATTTCTTCTCCATTGATCTTTGCTTGGCAATCTGTTTCTTTAATGTTAGGACTTGTGTTTGCAACATCAATACATCTTCATGCTTGATTTCTTCATTTTCTTTGTCTCCTCCAGTCATCAATTGCATGAAAATTAAAGATTCAGAAGGGACAGTTAAGAAATCACATAGTATCAACTCAACTACCAACACTGCCATAACAGACTCAACAACCAACATAGTATCAACTCAACTACCAACACAGACTATATCTAGTGCCTTAATGAAATTTAAACACAAAACAAAAACCAACCTGTTATGTACGACCCCAACTTCATTCCAAACATGCTATAAACTTGGACTTCTCAATCAATAACGCAAACAATATAGTGATTGTTCTCCTGTCAATTTTGCTGTTAAAACCAAACATTCATCACACAAATAAAATTACCCATTCTTTGATAAACAATCACATATCCCATTTTTTTCTTCTACGATGTGCATACCATTTACATACACACAAATAAATAAATAACCTAAAAAAATAGCAACACTTCCATTTGAGGAGAAAGAACTATAATTAGCTATTAGAATATGAAAAAAATCAAAATCGCAACACTTATGATTTTTCCCTAAATTCTGTAAAAAAAAATTGGGGCTTACCTAAACAATTTCAGATCGGGTATGAGATGACTTTTTATTCTTCAAATCGGGTATGAGATGACTTTTTGTTCTTCAGATGGGTCTGAGAGACGATTTTTTGTTCTTCAGATGAGGATTCTGCAAATGGTCGGTCGGAGCTTGGTCTTTCTTGCTCATTCGGTTAGATCTTGGCCGGTTGCTGCTTCGTTGGATCACCATTGTTTCTCGCTCACTTGGTTTGCATCCACTGAAATGAGGCTGAGAATTGGTGAGGAGAGAGAATGATTCTCGGAACCCAGCCTTGGTTTGTGAAGAGAGAGAACGGAGAGTGTTGCCAGGCAGCTTCTTTTTGGTCAAAGTGAGGAGCGGGATTTGACTTTAGGATAAGTTATATAGGCATGTCATTTAGGCTGGGTATGTCATTTAGCCGGGTATGTTCTTGAACGGTTCTGTATATATATATATATATATATATATATATATATATATATATATATATATATATATAAGCCTATAATTTATTAAGTTTATGAATGAGTTTGATAACCCATGAATAATGAAAAGTTATTCCATGCTCCTGGAGTATGGTTATCAAAATCCGCCCTATATTATAAACAAAAAAGCTTGAGCTTTAAAAGACCCTAAATTTTTAAACACTATAAATAACTTATATAAAAAAGACCTTATAAAAATATAAATTCAATAAATCATTTAGGGCTCATAGTTCAATCAAAATATTAAATACTTAAAAAAAATTTAACAATATAAAAAAAATCTCATTTAAATAAAATATATTAATACTCCATTTGTTACAAAATAAAAGTCATTCATTGACTTTTGCAGTCAAATTGACTATTTTTAAAATTAATAATTAAACATATTCTAAATTTTCAAAAAAAATAAACATTGAGATTAATACTAAATTTTATGTAGTTTATAATATTTATAAACTTTATATATATATATATATATATATATATATTAAGTAATAATAAGATATATTAATTTGAAAAATTATCAATTTAACTATAAAAATCAATGGAAGACGTACCAAAACATAAAATACCTCATTTAGAAGTATCGCTTTATGTCCTAAATTGTCTTGAGTCACCCCTAATGGTTACTGTTTACTCCACCCTCTCACATGAGGGTAGGTTTCTGTGATGCCCCCAAATTCGGGTCTCAAATACCCGGGTCCGGTCATCACGATCCAATACAACCATCCACCTCTAAACAACATACAATAACTAAATGCGGAATAATAAACATATGTTGTTCATTCAAAAGGTGTTACTAGTCCCAAGATACGATAACCTTACACAAAAGTATATAAATACCCTTAATAAACTACTTAGGATTTACATCACAAAATAAACAATTTTAGCTAGACGAATAAACTAAAGACTGTCTCTTAAAGTCTATCACTTCATCTTTCCCTTACCCTTGTTCTTTCCAGAAGCCTCGGGTTCCACTGCAATAAGGTTCATGATATAGCAAGGGTGAACAACTAGTTTACTCAACAAGTTTAAATGACAAAGGAAACAATATATCGTGAATGAAAGGGAATAGCTGAAACAATTCAACAATATGAATAACATAAGCAAGAATAATGATTTGCTTTTAGAATCAAGATAGTCAAGTAGACTATGAACTATAAACATCCACTGAAGTCAATAGCAGGTTGACCCAATAGTTACTATCAGAAATATGTACCCGAGGGGATCAGCCTCAGTACAATATGTGTATGTATAACATTTAATTTCAGTGTTTTGTACCTGATATTAGATACAAGATACTCCCCTATAATAAATTGGTGTTCATAATAGTCAAAGAATCTGCATCTTCAATGATTTTGATAGCTTTTAAAATCTTTAACATAAATGTCTAGCTGAACAATGGCTTAGACCTACTTTGAATAGTTCTTTAAACAGTAGAACATTAAATAAGGTACAAATCAAAGATTGTACAAGATCAAGTGCACCAAGTGTGAATAACAACAATATTAATGTGGAATAATTGTAAAGTAATTAAACCACTCAAAGCATGCTTGGAATTACAGTTCAAACTTAAATAAATAATTTGCTCAATGAAATAAGTTTAGAGATAAGTAACTTGCGCAAAATAAAGTTCGAAGTTAGGAAACTTGCATATCTGCTCAGCTACAACAACCTAGCTTTTAAATGGCTTTGAATGACCTAACATTAATCAAGTCGATCTAACAATTAGTACTGCGTATACTGGCATGTTTGTACGCTTACTATGAACTTATCTAACAAATAAGTTTAACACATAATTCACATCATTCGACATACTAACATAATCCCTCCATAAACACACTTAGATTAATGATTTAATAACTTATAAGTATTCATCCTAAGTATTAAACACTTAAGGAACCTTTAAACAATTTAATCCAATTGCAGAATTAGTGAGCTATTAAATACGTTGTATTTAACTAACTCTTATTTATTTAATTATCATTTGTTCTTAGTTAAATAGTAATTAATTAACTACCTTTAGTTATTATTTATTAAATACAAAATAATTAATTACTTCTAAAATCTTATTTTTCTTTAATTATTATTTACCATTAATTAAATAATAATTAATTAATTATTTATCTTTACTTATTATTTAATGGTTAATTAAATGACAATTAATTAAAAGATAAATCTTATTTATTTTGGATTGTCATTGATAACCAAAATCAAAAGTTTTATGTTCTCCTATCGTCGGGTGAATAGTCACTCAACGATTTGTACAGTTTGTCTTAGCAGACTTACTCTATGAATCAAATGGTCTGCCTCAGCAACTTAGTCGACGATCAAAAGCAGTTCTACGACCGGAGTGATCTCACCCTACAACCACTCTGTAATGGCCGAGACCTGGCCGAGACTACACTACGAAAGCCGAAGACTCTGGCCGAGACCACTCTACGATAGCCGAAAGCTCGGCCGAAAGCCACTCTACGATAGCCGAAGGCTCTGGCCGAGGCCACTCTACGATAGCCAAAGGCTTAGCCGAAGGCCACTCTACGATAGCCGAAGGCTCTGGCCAAGGCCACTCTGCGGTAGCCGAAGGCTTTCAGATTTCAGTTTTAAACACAATAGTGAACATATTAACCCTTCTGATTCTTTTAGACAGTTTATGATTACTTGGTGATTCTACTGGTTTCTTTAATAGGTTGACATGAACACAGGCTACTTCATATCCATTATATAGCTTATATGTATTGGACTCGTTATGGTTCTTCATAACAAATTCCTCCCAACAGCAAGTAACCACAACAACCTATTTTAACATAATATGGAACAATAACTAACTTTCTTAAGATATTAAACAGAATTATTTATACGTTAAAGCTGGTTTGAAACGAAATGGGTTCTTAGTTGCTGTTCTTCTTCTTCTCCCGAAGCAGGTGATGTAATCCGAAGACATCTACTTCACCGTTACCACCACTGGATACTTTACTCACAACTTTTCGATGGCTTCCTTGTTATATCTCTCACTTACTACACTCAATTTATAATTCGGAGCTCACAATGACTCTCTTGCATCAGTATTGAATAACTCAGCAAGCTTTTGCAAGAGAAAACATGGTCTCTATTTATAGGAAATCATTACCTGTTGGTTACTGAGGTTTAGGTGGAAACTTTACCAACCCATCTTTCAGCCATACCCAGAAATCATCACTTTAGGTTATACTCGACAGAGTAGGGTCACTGACTGAGCTCGGCAGATTATACACACACGCAAAGATAATATATTAGATTAACCGTTAACAGTAAAGGACCCCATGCCGGGTCATCTCTGATTTGGGACAACATACTGACTTAACTGCCCAACAATCCATACACTCAATTAGCTATTCTCTCTCCTCCTATTCCACGGCAGGTTTGGAGATTTGTTTCCTAAAAGATTGTCACATGTTAACTCTTTTAATAAATAATAAATTACACAATTAATTCCAAGTGGGCTCATGCTTTGGACTTCATTTAATACCCAATGGACTCTTATTAAATGACTTGGACTATTATTTAATCAAGTTCATTTAATTTAACACTAGTCATTAAATATAACACAATGATTAGTTATTTAATTTAATTGAATATTTAATTAATGACAACTTATCAATTCTATTGATATTAAAACTTTAGGGTTTGTTCACTAATTTAATTAAACTATTAGCGACTCCCTTTAATTAACTCTAACAATTAATCACATAATCATTTAATCACGTAATTAATTAATCTCATATAAGATTTAAATAATCTCGTAAAACTAACTCATTAGAAATTAAATTAATAATTTAATTAATAATGACGTGAAAATTCTAGGTCATTACAGTTTCACATGGGTCCTACCACGTGTGGATCCCGCCTTCATGTGAGAAAGTGGAGCAAATTGTATCTATACTCCAAGAACATAACATAATTTTTCGTAAATAACTGCAGATTTAAGTTAAAATGAATTATAATTTTATCATAACCTGTTTCTTAAGTATGAAGAAATCTTATACTTAAAAATATATTTTTTTTCTTAATAGTTGATATATATGAATGTTTATAGGTCTAAGCCAATTTTTACCAAGTCTAGTGACAAACATTCCCTTTTTTTTATGTGATTTGTGCTTTTAGTTGCAAACAATTTCAGTCAATGATATCCATTCATTAATTAAGTTCACTATGATGATTTGGATAAAAATTCTGATGACTCTTCCTTGAATTTTGACAAAATCTTACATCACCATCTATTGTTTAAAAATACACATAAACTCCTGTATTCGCGAAATCAAATAAAATTGTTATTTTTTATTTATTCATGTTTACTCATTTCTTTCGTGTTTTACTTTTAAATTGTTGTAAAAATATAGTACATGTGAAGTAAAACACAAAAGAAAGGAGCCATTTTTGGATTAAAAAAAAGTTCATAGTTCACTTAGGCTATGTTTATTTGCAAAATACGTACTTGGGATTGGACTATTTTTATTTATTTAAAACTATTTTGGACTTTTTTATCCCATGATGAGGATTATTAGTCCCTTCATGTTGGACTATTAGTCCCATAAAGTCATTTAATAGCTTAAAATGAAGGGGACTATTAATCCCAAATTCATCATGAGATTATATAATCCCTCATAAATAACTTTAAGAATGATAAAAAAAATAGTCCAAGTGTAGACACCCAACTTTTGCACTTTTGTACTAACCCTGACAAGAGGGCAAAATCGTCACTTGACCCAACATGCAAAAAGGAAGGTGGACCCCAACACAAAGCCACCCCAACGACTTACGGTCAAAGCTGTCATAACAAATAACGAGCATCAGGTTACTTGAGGCGAGTCAAACAGCTGATCCAGAAGAACCTGATTTGATCAAAAAAGACGACTAATAGCCACTACGCTTACGATGGTCGGGGGTCTCGCTCCCCGGTGAGCGAGCGACTGTCCAGCTCGCCGGTGAACTGGCGGGGTGGAAGGGGGCAGCGCCCCCTAGAAGTCAAGCACAAAAAGCAATTTCTATATCAAGTAACAGCCTTCCGAAATAATATCACAAAAAATGATGATTTAAGACTGCGTGACACGAAAATCGAGAAAAGGAAGCCGGGCTGCCGCGGATGCATCTGCGGCCGACGACACGTGACATTTTTTGTGGCTCGAGAAAACGCACGGCAACCGAGGTTTCGGCGCAGACGGCTAGCGAAGGCAGCCGCAGATGCACCTGCGGACACTATACAGCGGCCATTTCTGCGTCCGAGAGAGAAAAAAAGGAAGAAAAAATGGAATTGTAGAGAGAGAAAAGCGACGGGAGAAGAGAAAAAAAAGAGAGAAGAAGTGAGATTCTTTATCTTTTGTTCAATCTTTATACTAGGTATTGTATTCTAGTTGATTTCCAAGTGTTAAAGCGTTTATTTCATCATTTGGAACGTGAAAAAATCCGAGTTTCATAGCTTCGTTGTGTTGAATCTAGTAAATATTTTAGATATAGTTTTATTTTGTTCTTATTGCATTTGTTGGGTGGATCTACTGTAGATCCGAAAATATTTGGTGCATTGCTATTTAAATAGTTTGATTTTGTGTATTTTGAAGTTAGATCCAATGTAGTCAATATATGTTGTAGATTTGTGGATTAGGGACGGTTAGGGAGGATTTATTGCAGATGGAATCTCCTCCTAACCTCCCGATGATATCCTTTTAGTTTATTTTATAGCTTTTACGTATGTAGCGATCGCGATGCACCTTTATGTAAATATGTAAATTTTTGGGCCTTAAAGCGACATCGAGTCGAAAATCGGTTTAAGGCCCCGTGATAGTGAAATATGCGATTGTGGGCGTTTGGAGCTATTTAGACGGCTTAGATGCCCACAGATAGCTTCAACGTTATTTTGATGCTTGGTTTTCCCTTTCGACACGAGAAAACGATTTTGGGAATGAAAAGATAAAGATTTTCATAAAATCAATTAAAGTAGGATATTAGTTCACTCGTAGGCTAAAAATAAAATCGAAAGTGTCGAATGAGCTCTATTCCTATTTGACGAAGGATTTGAAAAATATATTTTACAAAATATCAGCGATTTTATTATCGGAACAAAAAATAATAAAAATGAACTCTTCGATTAAATCAAATTCTTTGTGCATAGGGTCAACAAAATTTCTGAAGCACTTTCAAAACAAAGCATTTCGACAATTTTTATAGGCACATACGCATACACACACGCACACACGCACACACGCACACACACATTTTAGGATTTAAAGGATAGGAAAACATCAAGATAGCGGTAACCGTGTTTCACGGAAGTCGGGAGGTGCCTAACACCTTCTCCTCGCTTAAGTAAGCCCCCGAACTCTATGAATCTCGGTTCGCAGACCAATTAATTCGGAGTCACATATGAGCCACTGCGATTACGAAAACAAAATTCGGATGAGTTGGTACATCCCTTTCAAATATACCAACTGACGACTCTGGTCAATTGGCTCATCATAAGATCGATCTTTCGAACCTCGTCGACACTCAAGCCGACCCTTTTCAAAATCACATCTTAAATCCCCAGGCTAAAATTGGAAAGGGTATATTATTAAAAAACGAAACGACTTTTCTCGGCGTCGATACCAAGGACTATTTAAAGGACTATTAATCCCTTATCATGGAATAAATATAATTCGAAATAGTGTTAAATTAATACAAATAGTTCAATCCTAAATATAATTTTTGCAAACAAATATAGCCTTAATTTATTGATTAATGGAGGTTTGTGTTTATTTTTGAGCAATGATCATTTGAAACTTCACAAAACCTAGACGATCATCTGAATTTTACCTTAATACTAGCAAATTCATTGTTTACGAAATTTAAGTATAGATTCACACGTTTTTTAATTTATAAATTTAACAAAAACAAAATAAATTAGATTACGATGAAGGGTCCAAATGTGTTTATATAAGAGTATCTTCAATAGATAGACTATTTCATGGACTATATTTAGTCCATATGATATCAGCAAATATCCTTTAGTCTTCAATCATTCCAGCAGATGAACTATCTCGTGGACTATAATATAAAAAAATTAAAATAATCAATAAATTCAAAAAAAATTCTATCATCCTTTTACTCTCCCATTTAAATATAATTAATTTTATAGTCCATGGACTATCTAGTTCCTAGATTTAGTCTTTTAAGGGTTTCAAATATAGTCTGAGACTATATTTAGTCTATCTGCTGGAGAAGAAAGTTAAATCCTATACTATATTTAGTCTAGAAATTCATTGCTGAAGATGTTCTAAGGTCAATTACCCTAAATATATTGAAAATAATTTTTTATTTATAATTTTATAGGTATATGAATGAAATTTAAAATAATATCTTAATTAGCAAATTTGTTTTTAATATTTTTAAAGTTCAAATACATAATTAATTTTATTTTATTAAAATAAAATAATATTCTAACTCGTACACGGAAGATGAAAAACAGCTATGTAATAACCATGGTTTTGCTGTGGTTGGGTTTGAACATCATTTCTATTCTCACTCTCTTTCTCCTCCGTGGAGCTCACCGTAGCCATCCGCTCTGGAAAAATCTCCCTTTTAATCTTTTTCCTGTCTCTCTGTTTATATACCATACGTGGATCTATTTCCATGATCTCTTGAATCTTGATTGAGACGCAAATTGGATTCCCCTTTTTAATTCCGCAGATCCAATCCTTCTCCTTTTCTCTCTCTGGTACGCAATCCAGTAGAAAATTCCAATTTGGTTGAACCCCAATTACAATTTATTTGATTAATTTTGTTTTCCATTTTTTTCAGTTGAACGAACTTTTTCTGTGAAGTAATCAATTTGCTACAGATGGGAATTTTCGATGGATTGCCGGTTTCTCGGGATAAAGCGGTAATTATATTAGAACCATTTTCATTTTACTCATAATTAGTGCTGGATTTAGTTGGGAATAGCTCTGAATTGAGTTGAAATATCTGCATAAATTTTAGATACTGCAGTAGTAGTGTTAGTTCATTTATGGGCTATATTCATTGCATTTTCATTTTACTTATAATTAATACTGGTAATGAGCAGTGTTCTGAAAATCCCGCCTAGGTCCGATTCATTTACTGCCTCAATTTTATTGGGCCTCCTGCCTAGGCAGAATAAAAACTCTATTTTGAAGCTCTACATTGGTTAAAATGATTTTTTTAAGCCTTAGAAGTTTATTTTTTTCGGTGGTAATTTTCCATGTAATTTTTTTTTAAAAATTACATCTTATATAGTATAACAAGTATGTATAATATAAAAGAGGACGGTTCAAAAGCATACTTCTTAAATAGCATACCTTCTTAAGTAGCATACCTTTATCAAAACGACGTCGTTTTAAAATTTTTTTGATGACATTTTCGTAAATAAAAGAAAAACAAGTGAGGCCTTGGAATGTCACACTTTTTTTTAATAATATTTAAAAAAAAAAAGAATTTTCAAAACGATATTGTTTTGATAAAAGTATGTTATGTAAGAGGTATGTTTTAGAACCGTCTTCTAATATAAAAATAAATAAATAAGATTGCCTAAGAAAATACAACACCTAGTCCGCATAGGAAAACGCCTAGCACCGCCTCCATTGCCTAGATCTGCCTGGCGACTTTTAAAACACTAGAAATGAGTTGGGAATAGCTTTGAATTTAGTCGAATTATCTGCATAGATTTTGGATACTGTAGTTGTATTACTTAATTTATGGGTTATATGTTTGATGATATTCTTGTTTTTGTGGTTTATTGGGGTTTATACAGTATTTGAGAGAAGAGCTTTCGAAAATTGATGAAAGCTGGGCTACTGCACGTTTTGATTCATTACCTCATGTGGTTCATATTTTGACATCAAAAGATCGTGAAGGCGAAGCCGCAAAATTGAAGGAGCAGAGTGATATAATTGAGGAAGTTGTTGATGCAGTCGTGCATAATTATCACAGTGGCTTCAATAAAGCTATTCAGAATTATTCACAGGTTACGCCCTTTACATTTTTTTTTTAAATTTTAAAAGATTTGTGCTGTGAAGAGAAATTGTTCCTCTTCCTCCCTACTACTTTGCATATAAGATTTCCATGTGCACTATTGTTTTTTTGATAAACTTCTTATAGTTTAGATATATATCCATTAGTATCTTCTTAAATTTAAGTGTACATTGTTAAGATCACAAATTGTTGGATGTAATGAATGAGGTGATACTGACTTCACTAAGTATAATATTATTGGTAAAATTCCAATTTATGTTATTTAATTTTATGATTTTTGGTCTCTAGCATACATGTTTGATCCACCCCTTGCGAAATTGTAGATTGTTGTTTCCATTTATTCTCTTCAAGTGAATTATAATTCTATTGAACTACAAAATTAGTTCCATTATTTTTATATTACTCCTTTTAAAGTCTAAACTCCTTACTATTACGACAATATTCAATTTTGGCATGCTTTCTGTTTTTAAAAGAAAAAAAAAATGATTAGATACAGGATATAGAGATAAAAAGGAGTTCTGTTCTTAGTCTTGTTATTGTAATTCTATCTTTTTGGTGGTTTTACATTTCTGCAATATTTCTTTTGTTGAAACAAGGAAAAACTAATTTGTATAACCCCTAAGCATACTTGATCCAGCTAATCTATCTAAAATTTCAAATGCTGATTGAGAGAATGGCCAATCAAGTTAAGGTCTAACAATCTTGGGAGTGCCATTATGAGATTTACAACCTCACATCCAACTCTTCATGTATAAGCTATATATATATTGATTTCTAGATATAATTTAGTATTGTAATTTTACTCTGATTTAAGTCTAAAGAGGGTGTATTCAATTAAGACTTTTAAATACTTTTTTTTAAGTGACAGACTTTTGTGACTTTGTGGATTTTAAAGACTTTTAAAAACTTTTTTAAAATGACTTTTAAAGATTTCATGAAATAAAAGATTTTTATAGACTTTTTACCAAGATTTTGGTAGACTTTTGTATACTTCTAATATATCTTGCAGCTTATATTAATTGTTAATTAGCTCATGTGTACAACCTCTCCCTCTTGTTAATTATTTCTAAACAAATTGTTAGAAAAAAATAATATTACGTATGCTATACCTATATTTAAATTTTGTATATACCTAAATATATGTAAATAAGTCCAAGTACATTTTCAATTATGAGGGTGACAACTATTAGATGTTATATATCCTTATATTTTTATTTGTTTTTTCAATTTTATTTAAAAAATAAAGTAATTTTAAACTATTTGAATAATGAATGGTTAATTTAAGTGTATCAATAACGACGTTAATTTAGTTATGTTTACTACAGTTAATTTATTCGTTATTTTAATTGTCGTTAATCAAAATAGATATTATTTTTGTTACACCAAAGAGAAAAAAGAACACATCTGATGAATACTTCAAATAAATTATAATCTCATTAGTTAGTATTATTGTGGATAATTGTTAACCGCGTAATTCTTGACATGATTCTTTGTTATATAAGCATTTAGTTTAGTGATTTATGATAAATTGGTACATTTTGATTGATTATGTAAAAACTCTAGATAATATTTTAATATTATCACTCATAAGCAACATTTATAAAATATCTTGAACGTCAAATAAAAAGGATCGAATAATAAACTAATTGATGATTCATTTGCATTAAGTATAAAATTTGTAGATAAACTATATGTTCACTTTCTATTCAACATAATTCGGGTAGATTTTGAGTTAATTACATGTTTCACTAATATGAATATATATTTTAGTAAGTTATGGTAAATTGGTAAATTTTGATTGATTAAGTAGAAATTCTAAATATTATTATAATTTGATCACTCATAAGTAAAACTTATGAAATGTCTCACTCGTCCAATAAAAAAGATTAAACAATAAACTAGACAATTCAGTATAAAAAATTTAGATTAATTATATGGTCACTTTTTATTCAATATCAATTTTTAAAATACCATCGAATATGCCTTCTGCCCTGTTTTGATGTTAATTCAGTATAATTAGTGGTCTATAGTCAAATAGATATATATATTTTTTTGGTCACAATAGATAATTTCATAAAAAAACACGAGAGACAAATAACAAAGATATGTAGGTGAGATTTAGGGAGACAAAACCTTCTAGAAAGTCAAAACCTAATAGCCAACCAGCTAAAAAGGCCAAGAAAAAAAAAACCCAAGTAAGATTCTCAAGATGAGAGATTGTGACTAACTTGATGATAGTGCAGTTCAGGAGTAGAGTCTTTTATGTACGTGAAAGGTTGGAGCGTTGCTTTTTCCCACTTTTTTCATCTTCTCTCTTTCTCAAATATTTCCAAGTCTTTGGACATGATGCCAGACTTTGAATATGAATTGGTATTTATACCTCTTGCTCTAAAGTCTATCAAACTCCACCATTTGATAAATCTATGACTTTTTTGAATACCAAAATACTTTTATAGACTTTTAAAGAGATTGCAAAAGTTGTAATTGAATATCACTAAACTTTTATAAACTCTTTAAATGTTTTGATTGAATACAACAAACTTTTAAAGTCTTTAAAAGTCCTTACAAATCCTAATTAAATACACTCCCATAAGTAACATGTCACAAACAAATGAGCTCTTTAAAATTTATATAAAAGGTTAAGAGAAAATAAATAAGGAATAATGATCAGGTTATCGTAAAACCTAGTAGCTTTACTTACTCCAGTTGTGACATTTTCATGCTTTGTACACTTTATAAGGGTTTTAGAGTTTTTTATGCACACTTCAAATCTAGTGAATTAAGTTTCTCTCCACGTGTGTACCAGCCAAAGGCCAAAGAAAGCAGTTGTTGAAGGAGCCTTAGTCTTCCTTAATTCCTTTCACTGAAACGTTACTGATTTTCATAATCTCTGAGCAAATTATATGATCTAAGTAACCTTATGATAATCTGAGGATGAACCCCGTAGAGAAGCTCAAGCAAAAAAAAATTAATTCTTAATCTTGGAGGGCAGTGATGGAACGATGCAAAATTGCATATACCTTAACATTACACATGAAAGACTTATTCTCTGACCTTCATTCAACATCCTTGTCTGCTGCGATTACAAACGATTCAGGGACCTGGTTTTGTGAACCTAAAAACACCACCTTTGAACATTGTAAAATGAACCCTGAAGAGGAAACATACTCAAATTACTTAGAAACAACCCACTCTCTCCCATCATTCCTTCACAAGCTAACTCCTCCGTACGTTATACTACCTTTATTCCACACCCAGTCCAAATTTTGTCATGATCATACTCCTCTACATACTACAGATTTATATCAGCAAAGCTTACAAAATTCCCTCTTGTTACGAAACCCTGAACATTCTGAAATGCAAAGGAATTTTACTTTTACTTAACTAAAGTATACTAAAAGTTTCCTAGACATCCACAAGGAATCTCTCTGTAGTTCTCTACCCTTTACTTAGTTAAATACTTCACAGGACATGAGGCATGCCTGCAACCACAATTCATATTTCTTGAAATTGTTAGTTTCTTTTAGTTTTTCTAGAGTTGCAACCATGCTATTAGCATTCTCTTCTTCTAAAATTTTCCTTTTGTCCAAGAAAAAAAACCTATGCTTGTACCACTTCTTATTGGCCACCCATAAGAACAATCACACTCTTGCTCCATTGTTGAGGGACTTGATTTTACATTTTTTTTCTTATTGACTTAATTAACATTTATTATTAATCCTTTTCTAATATATTCTTCTTTTCCGATTAAAAAAGAATAAATCCTTTTCTAACATATTTTCCTTAATCCCCTCCCCCCCCCCTCCCAACCCCCACCCCCACCCCCACCCCCACTCAAAGAAAAGGGAGACATTTCCTTAAATTGTTTTTGCATATATGATCTTGCAATTGCAGCATCAATGCATCATCTATAAGTTTCAATTCCAGGAATTAACAGCTTCTCTGTAGAGAGTAATGAGTAATTTAAGAATCACATCCCCTCCAACAGTTTGTCATATGTGAGTAGCTCCTAATGCTGAAAGTAGGTTGCAGTATATATTGAAATGGCAGTCTCTAATGATTGCAGTATGTACACTAATCTTGTACATGAATTAGAGTTCTTAATTTGCCTCCACCTGTTTCTCTTTCTCAGTTTGGAATCACTTATAGATACCAATTCATAATGTTGTTTGTTGTTCATTTGCTGGGAAACAACTTTTGGCTTTTGTTAACTATCATTGTTAGTGGCACTTTGCCAAGTGTCAAAGAATAATTCTTTTCGGAAGGTAAGTTTTGGCTTTACATTTTGATTCTCTATTATTTTTTTCTTGTCATTCAGATTTTGCGGTTATTTAGCGAATCTACTCAAAGAATTGGCGTTTTAAAGATTGATTTGGCAGAGGCAAAGAGACTTCTTGGTACCCGTAATAAACAGTTGCACCAGTTGTCGTATCGGTCGGTTACATTACGTCACATAATCGCCTTGCTAGATCAAATTGAGGGCATAGCTAAGGTTGGTTGTGGTTACTTTCTTAGGCTCCACTTTACAATCAATTCCCCCCACAGTGTGCTCATTCTTGAAATAGTTCAAATGTTACTTTTTAAGTTTCATTTTACATTCAGTCCCCCTCACAGTGTTCTAATTCTTGAAGTAGTTAGATGATGTGGTGGGATTTTTCAGTTTTTATTGTGCAAAATCACTCATATAAGGTTTTGCAGGCAGCTTTTAAAGAGCACCATTTTTGCTGGGGTCAATGTTATCGTCTTCACCATTAATCTTATATCATATATATATACATTATGCTTAATCAATATTCAAATCATAGTAAATCTATGATGCGTCCAGTACTATCTGTTGATTATGTGTATAGCATGTATGCCACCAATTCAAGTAGCCTGGGCCACAGTCAACATAAAGTTCACATTGGGTTAGGAATCTATATCCAGTGATTAATTTTCTCTTAGTAGGGCATAATTTATTGTGTTCTTGCTGAGCTTTTAGTTTCTGTGTTCAAAGACCGATGAAGATCAACAATTGACATAAAAGCTCAACTAACAATGGTAATTGTGAGAGATTAAGAAAACAGAGAAAGATGCTGATTCATTATATAAAATAAGAGGCTTTATAATTTATATAGGCTTTGACGCACAACTATACATGGAAGTAGATCACCCACAAGTGTACATGGAAAGTAGACCACTTATTAGCCCTAATTACTCCTATAGTTATACTTATAGAATAATATCCCATTATACTAGAATCCTCTGACAATTTCTCTCAAGTTGGAAGTCTTATATTATGACTTACAACTAATTACAAACATAACCCAAGAATTGGAAATAAAATGACTCAAACAGAATACAATTAACTATATAGCACATAATTATTTGATTATCAAAACTTCCCCTCAAATTGAGGTTCCCCCTTCAGTTCACACGAGCTATAAAAAGGTTTGATGTTCACGTCCAAAGCTAATTTTTTAACTCTCAGTCATAGTTGTTAAATTGTGAATCGTATCATATATCAAAAATCCTTGAATCATGTGTCATGTAATGTATTGTGAATTGTATCTAAGATACGGAAAGTTATGCAAAACATAATAATTTTATGTTTAAACATATAGAGTACTCATTTTATTGAACAATAAAGTATATTAACTTTATTATATGTTAAAAGTAATCAACTGAGCCTATAAACAAAATTTTAAATATTAAAAGTATGGATGTAGAGTTTAAACCAGAGGTTTAATCAATAATCAATATTGTTTAAGTAATATTTATTAAGGAACAAGGGCAAAAATAACTTATTTACTTAAAAGTATAAACTCAACTTGAAATTAAGCTCTAAATTGGGAATTGTAGAGCAAAATACAACTCCAAAACTACGTATTTATGCCTACATATAAGTATGAGACGTGCAAAAAAGAAAGTGGAAACAAAATCCTTTGACAAAAATAAGAAATTCTAGAAAGTTTAATAAGAATTATTGTGTAGATTGAGTAAACACCTTATTTAATGAAAAAAAAGGCTTTAATGTGTTATTTTAACTCTTATCAGGTTCACCTCTAACTTGAAACTTAAAAATACCCAATGCGAAACTTGGGTGGAGTAATATAAATGACTTTGGAAGCTGGGTTGGCTCATAAATTAAATGTTGTATTTTAATTAGGAATTGTATTATAATTAAAAGTTGTATTTAAGTTAGTTTCCATAATTTGGTAATTATCTTATTTAGTTTTTATTTATGAAGAGTTGTTTAGGAGCATTATAAATAGGGATGTAATTCTTTATTTTCGATACATTGAATTATAAGATTATTTTGGGTTTTTTGAAATTCTCTGTGATTGTCTCTGTGTGAGAAATTCCTTTATCCCATATCCGTGCCCCACCAAATACGTATCGTAATATTCGACTAATTTTTTCAGTCACTAGTATTTTTGTTTTGAAATGCTCTTGTATCGTATCGTACGATAGCTATCGTGTATTGTAAGATTCTGCAACTATGCTCTCGGTTCATAACATCACACATCCACATTTTGTAGACATTATGCACGGGCGATAGTGGGGAGCATTCGTCTCCTACCTACAAATGGATTCTCTAATCTCCAAAAACAACTATTCAGGACTCCTTGCCTTTTTCAATAATGGAGGACTCTCTAGCCTCCTAAAAAATCGAATGACACATTCCTCAAACCTCGGCCCCATGAAAATCATTAATCACCTTGCATATTTCAACCCAAGAAACTAACTGCTTAGGACAAACCATCCTTTTTCAAAACTCAATGTAGTACCAAAATGAGGCACTAAATCCATTTTCATCATCTCGTGAAATCAATCGTTGTTATAAGTGCACCTTTTACAAATTCACCGCCACCACTGAGGCTAACTCAAAACAAGTTAAGCCTCACTCTATATAGTTTGAAAAAGTTGTCCGAGTTCACTTGATACAACAAGCACCTCACAGAATCACTGAAACATTTTGTTTTCTTTTCCTTTGTATTTATTGTTACTCTCCCAATCAATTTTTTGGCACGAGAACAATCCATCAAAGGAACTAGACAAATATGATAGCACAAGCTTATGTATACATAATATACAGGCTTAGGATGATTGTGGCCACCACAACCATCTAGATGTGGCCCAAGTATTATAGCAGAGTAGTTGTATCACTTAACCAATTTTATTAGTTGTATTATTGTTATTTTATTAACCAAAACTATATATATTAGTGAGTATGTGATATATATAAAATTATATATGTATAAATTTTCTTTTCATCACAAAACAATGACCAGGTTTTGTTTTTTCAAATCAAAATATCACTAAATAGAAATGTTATAAGAAGATAAATTTACCTGTGTTGTTACAGAGAGTGACTTGTAAGTTGTGATGTCAGTTAGCTCGATAAATCCCTAAAGAGGTGGTTTGGAAGGTAGTTGAAATTATTATTTAAAATGGTTTAGTATAAAATGGCATCCTGCATATATAGTGCCTTTCGATGAGAAAGAGAACTCTAGTCCACTTTTAGGGATAAGTAAAATATAAATTCAACATTTGTTAATAGTGGGAAGGATAAGATGATTATTTGAAGACATGCTTGTTTTTCTAATTTGTGGGGAGTTTGGATCTATATTACATGGACTCTTCACTTTACCCTAAAGTACCTGTGTCCAACACTCGGACAAGGGTATGGATACTTGACACTTCATTTTAATTAAAAATTAGTAAAATTGAGGAGTATATCCATGTCGGACTCTTCAAAATGCCTCGTCTTACTAGACACTATATCCAAATCCGTGTAAATCCGTGTAACATAGGTTTGTATAGAGAGGAATACTAGGATTTCTTGTATACAAGCAATGACTATTGATTTACATATAGATAAAATTTCTTTTTTGCTACTCTCTAGGCTCATGCATTATGAGATTTTCAAGAAATTTCTGTCTGATTTTTATAGGGGTTGGTGGGTGGTGCTTTACTAATGTTTTGATGTTTTTTCTCACTCATTATCTTCCTTTCTTTTGTTTTTATTTTATGGGAGGACTTCTTGTCTTTCACATGCATTGTAATTTCTTCTCTCTGATGTTTTTTCTCACTCATTATCTTCCTTTCTTTTGTTTTTATTTTATGGGAGGACTTCTTGTCTTTCACATGCATTGTAATTTCTTCTCTCTTCATCAATGAAATCCTTTTGTTTTATCTTATTTTTTTTTTAATTCTGGGAAGGCTTGTTCTTTTGTGACCGTCTACTACTGTTTGCCCCAATGCATTGTAGACTAGCAATTACACAACTTCTCATCTTGTTAGATTCTTTTTTGGTTGTGTAGTCACATTGTTATTTTTTTTTAAAAAGTAAACTGTACAATTACCTTTCTTCTCTCTTCTTCAATGAAATCCTTTTGTTTTATCTGATTTTTTTTTTATTCTGGGAAGGCTTGTTCTTTTGTGACCGTCTACTACCTTTTTCCCCAATGCATTGTAGACTAGCAATTATACAACTTCTCATTGTGTTAGATTCTTTTTTCGTTGTGCAGTCACATTGTTATTTTTTTTTAAAAAGTAAACTGCACAATTACCTATCCATAATGATGCAGAACAACAAAGAAGATTAAGAGATTATTTGTTAATTATTTGTATTGTTATTTAGAAATAAATCTAATGTAATTAATGTATCTCTTTCAATTATTTTACATATTTTTATAGGAGTTTCATCATAGTAGACTGTAATTATAGTAGGTATAAATTAGGAATTTATTTCTTTAACTATTATTTCCTTAAAATTTGTTTCTTTTCTTAGAGTTTACTCGGTCCCTAAGTCCTAGGTTCTCTATACTAGTATTGTAATGTCTACAAGTTTGTTCATACGTTGGTGGTGGAATTTACATTTCCTTCTGCTGCAACTCTGGTTTGTCTAAAAAAATCTACATCTCTGCTGTTTCAAATGTTGCTCAGGTTCCAGAACGTATTGAGAAGCTTGTTGATGAAAAGCAGTTTTATGCTGCGGTGCAATTACATGTTCAGTCAACACTGATGCTTGAGAGAGAGGGCCTCCAAACGGTTGGTTTATCTGATATCTATCTTCTTTATTATGTGACCATCTCACTATTATCTATCTTCATAGGAAGAGATCTTTCTTTATGTGTAATCTTTTCCTTTAATACATTCTACCTGCAAATTTCCTGATTGAGAAGCCTAATATGTGAAACTGTCCAGTTCCTACCAAATTTTAGCACATCAGTTCAACTCCAAATCGAACCGAAGCACAAGAGTATCTTGACATTCAGTATTAATATTACAATTGTACCTGGGAGTCCTGCTCCTGCTCTTGTTACTTATTTCTAGCGACGAAATATTATCTTTACCTTATTCTCTTCATGCTTAAACATGGGTCTAGCATATCTAGTATCCACACATGGATTCTACAACTTAGAAATCTCATTTATCTGAATGTCTAGTTACTTGTTTGTGTTATATAGACATTTTAAAGTATTTGGTATAATAATTATATAGTGGCTGCTTTGGCCAGGTTGGTGCTCTTCAAGATGTCCGCTCTGAGTTGACAAAGATGCGAGGGGTTCTCTTTTTTAAAGTGTTGGAGGATTTGCATGCCCATCTTTACAATAAGGGCGAATTCAGGTAATTACTGTTTCTTTAACATTCTCAATAATCTGTCAATCTGTACCTATTCGGATTCTGTCTTTGTCCATTGCTTATTCTTGTTAGTCGAGGAGTTTGGCTCTTTCCATTCATACAAAACTTGCCATCTTTTATCATGCTAGACTGAGGCATGTAACTATGCATTATGCAATCAATGTATTTTGGAATTTTATGAGAAAAACTCCCGTCAGTTTTTGTTGGGGATTTGAAAAGGAGTTCAAAACTCTCATCTTTTGACTGTTCTTTGTATAGTGCTGTTATGCTTTTTTGGATCAGTGCAAGATTCTTTCTTTAGCATTTTCGTTGGGGGTTTAATGTTTTTATGGTGCTTTTTATTTTTTCCTTATAATGCAGCTCAGCTGTTGCAAGTATTCATGACATTGATGATGCAGTTCCAACTACCACAGCAGTTGCATTTTCAATGAATAATTCACAACCTCTTTCTCGGAGAACTAGGTTACTGAAAGGTGACAATCAGCTTGGTGCATATGGCCTTGTAGATGGATCTTACGTTGCTAGTTCCATGGACGGAGGGTAAGGCATGATCATATCTCTGACTGCTAGTGCTACTTGTATGTGTATCTCTGACTGTTATTGCTCTTTGTAGGTGGAGTGGGTTTAGTCAATATACCTTTCCCTGATTTGTTTTCGTGTTCAGCCGTCACTTATTTCCTTTTAAGTATTCATTAGTAGAAAGAAATTTCCAGAAGGGCGAACCTACAAAGAACCAAAGAAGAAAACCAGGCTAAGACCCCCTACCAATCAGATGAAAGTAGTAATCTATTCGCTGCACAGATCAGCTACCTGTTCCATCAAGGGACCAGCCACCACAGAAAAATCTATACACTCCACCAGGCACTAGGGAAATAAACTAAGTGCTGATTCATCCAAATATTTCGATACAGGACATAAGGAAATAATCCCCTGAAAATGACTTTTGGAGCAGGTTCAGGTCCAAAGACTGCACTTCATGTGCTGAAAGGTCCACCGCCTGAAAGCATCTCCTATAATGTTCTCTCTAAGTCGACTATATAAGACAATGAGGGGCCAATAAATCTTTTGACTGTTTTGTGCATAACCTAATTCAAATAAAAAATAGAGAACGAAGTGTTTACAAGTCCTTCTCGAGCCATAACACAATGAATGAGCTTTTGATTTCTTGCTCTCCTCAGGCCCCTTACAAAGATAGACTAATTCATTGCTTCTTTGCCTCTCATTCTGAAATTGTCAATGTTGAGGATATCCCCTTTAGTGGCACATGACACAGAAATCTGTTTTAAAAGTTGGCCAACCTAGAAATTTCCCTCCAGGGGAAATTCCTTGTAAGATGACCTCAAACAAGTGCATAGAATTCTGTCCAGCAAAATAACCTAAATGGCCATAGTTGTCAAAATGTGTATCAAAAATCTCCGAATTGTAAATTATGTATCATTCTGTGATTTGTATTGTAAGATGAGGAAAGATTTGCAGATCACAATAATTATACAATTAAGCATATAAAAACTCATTTTATTGGACAACAAAATATATTAAGTTAAGTCTAATGTTAAAGTAGTCAATAAGAATATAAATGAACTTTTATACTCAAATTATAGTTTGAAAAGCTGAAACTAGACTGTTAATTAATAATAAAAAATTATTTGAGTAATATTTATTTAGGAACTAAGAAGAAAATAGTCTACCTTTTAACTTATAAGTTGTAAGTATACATTCAAAGTGAAATTAAGCCAAAATTACAAAGCTTAGCTCAAAAAAAGCTCAAACTATTAATTTATGTCGCCACATGAGAATGAGGCATTAATGTATTATTTTAACTTCTATTAGGTAAGTTTCTAACTTAAAAATATGGACCGTCTCTTGTCAGATACGTGTGTTTTATTGAAAGATATGACTCATTTTTTGACATGCTAACGCTATTGTACCAAATTGCTTTTGCATCGTATCGTAAGATATGTATCTTGTGTCATATGATACTAACAACTACATAAAAGAGTAATAAACCCGTCATGAGTCATGAATAGTTAAATAAAAAATCTAAAACATGTTTAGCTGGTATGGTTATGTTGAAATCAACATGTTACTATCAGTGTTCTAAAAATCCCCGCCTAGGTCCGTTAATCCCTGCCTAGGCACTAAGCCCCCCCCCCCCTGATGCCATGCCTAGGCCGCTTAGCGCTTCGCCTATGCCCAAGGAAGAAAAAAAATCCCTCCAGAAAATTATACGGGATTGGGCGGGCAAGACGGAGAAATTAAGTGGGGCCTAAACGGAAAATTTGGGGCTGCAATTGTTTTTTTTTAAAATTTTAATAACTAAGCTACAAAACGACGTCTTAGTAATAGATGAAGAAGTTGGGGCTATTCGGACCTTACTTGGGAAGCGATTGGTAAAGCATCCGAATCGGATAGCGTGCTAGAGCCTAGGAGAAATAGTAGAAATGTTAGAGTAAGAGAACTACATAAAGAAATTGTTTTGTTTGATGATGACACGGAAGAAGAGAGATGAGGAGTATGAGTGTGAACCCGATTGAGATATTATTTTGGAGGGATATGGAGAAGAAGAGTTAGAGAGAGATATAGACGGATATGGAGATGAAGATTATTAGTTTGTATTTTTTATTATTTGTTTGTATTTGAACTTTAAACAATTGCATGTTTCTATTTGAATTTTGACATTAGCAATATGGATATGTGTTTGAACTTTAAGCAAAAGCCTTTATTATAGATTATTTTCCTTTATATTATTGTTTTGTTTGAATAAATGTAAGATAAAATATTAAAATTGACTTAAAATAAAAAATCCCGCCTAGGTGCTAGGCCCCCCCTGGCCGCCCGCCTAGCGTCTTTTAGAACCTTGGTTACTATTACATAAGATTATATTAATGAGAATTTTCAAAGTTATTATGTTCATCTGATCTATGAAGTAGGAAGTATTGGACAATTCCCTATTAGAACAAGTCAAGTTGCTTGAACTATATGGGGATTCAATACAGCCAATTAGGTTTGTCAATGGGTGAAATCGAGCAAATCACACTTTAATATGATATAATCCACTAGTTGTGATAATAGATCATTGATCATGATTTGCCCCACTATCACTTGAACCAATAATGTAGATCATGATTGGAATCAATCCATTTAAAAAAAGCAAACTAA
Source organism: Hedera helix (assembly GCA_947179155.2). Taxonomy (NCBI): domain Eukaryota; kingdom Viridiplantae; phylum Streptophyta; class Magnoliopsida; order Apiales; family Araliaceae; genus Hedera; species Hedera helix. Next base: position 17,456,771 of record OX359275.1, on the reverse strand, counting down.
ACTTGGCTCTAGATTGTCTATAAACTTTCTCTCATGATTCTTTTTAAAATGAATTTTTGCTTAAAAATTATTGCTGTAAAAATGTAACTCTAATTTTGTAATGGAACGAGTATTCATGTTGTCTATTTTATTTAAAAAAATTAAAGAATAAAAAGAACAAGATTTTAGGCTTAATTAATTTCACAAGCACATACATTAATTTGATCAAATTGGCTCCAACGAGTATCATATGTTCAATCGAGGCAATTTTAATTAGGATCCGATGAGCAATGAACAACAAACATACTACCGGGGATTACGTACATATTTCATGGAAGACATGACGTGAATCAACGAATATATAGAAGAATATATATTTTTCTTTTCTACCAGTTTCTCAAATATAGATTCACTCTCCTACTTTTTCTCTCTAAATTTGTTTCATACTCTCACTTTAATTTTTTAAAAAGAATTATCCTTGAAAAAATTTAGAAAGATAAAACGTTAGGAGACCGTTTTAGTGAGAGAAAGTGATACAGATTTTAAAGAGAAACTGTTTTAGAGCAACAAAATTTGGAGAGAAAAATAAATAAAATAGTTTTTTGGATAAGTGGGCCAAATCAGGTTTGATCCATTGAAAATTTTGATCCAATGGATCAAAATCGCAAACCAATGGATCAAAATAAAGTGGAGCTTTGATCCAATATGCTGGGTGCAAATCAAATTAGGTTCATGATTTATCCCATTGATAGCCTTATAGTCAATCTTCTCTTTAGTAATCCCATAAAGTGTATTCAAGCCATCGGAATTATTGTGTCACAATGTTTAAATAAGCTCTCACGCACAAGTGTGTTTGGATGTTTATTTAATTTCTCATTTGATTTGGCTTCCTCCCCCCTCCCCCAAAAAAATCTCTGCATTTTGGATTGTATACATGCATGAAAAGTGACCATTGTGTTTTTATTCATTGGACCCTTTTTAGTTCATCATATGATGGCCATGAGGAGGATGGTGTTTTTGATGGACATGACGGAGTTGCATCAGATGGGCATACTGCCTCAATAAGGGTCAATGGTGGTGATACTCCTTCAAAGGATGTGAAAGTCGTATCTCGTCAAATTCCAACATGGCTTTCATATTCCACTCCAGATGAATTTGTTGTATGAGTACTGTACATACTCCACAATTGCATCTGTTAGCTTTAAAATGGATTTGCCTAATTGGCTGAATTATGGATTTTAAATATTTTGTAGGAAGCAATGAAAAAGAGTGATGCTCCTATTCATGTGAAGTATTTGCAGACTATGGTTGAATGCCTCTGCATGCTTGGTAAAGTTGCAGCTGCTGGTGCTATAATATGGTATGTTGTCTGTGAGGTGTGCACTTTCAAATATTAGAAAGCATGGTATTCAGAGGTGAAATAACTTTTAAGACAGAATTTTGATTTCCAAAGCCTGGATCTGATACTTTGGTTCTATATTCCTTCTTTCTGTAGTTTGTGAGTTTCCTTTGCTTTATATGTTTGAATGACAAAAGACTCCCCTTTTTGGCCATTCAATATTGGTTTTGTACTAATATTTGTATCACTAGTGAAACTAGAAAATAAAAGTTAATGATGTAGTATTTTCCTTGCCAATATGAAGTGCTCAACTTAGTCACAGAATCTGCCTATCAGCAGTGCAGCTCTTTGTTTAGAGCACGGACTTAAATCCTATTGGGGAATTAAAATTTAGGTTTGCGCAACTTATCAAGTCGTTACCTAGGTGACGCGTAGGTGCCAGGTGGGTGATGTGTAATAAGGCATGTGAACGCCTTGCTACTCTTAACCCTAAGAAGACCCCATAGATAGAAAGACCAATAACCATAGTTGTCAAATCGTGAATTGAATCGTGTATTAAAAATCCCGTATTGTATTTTATGTATCGTATTGTGAATCGTATTGTAAGATACGGAAACAAAATAAAAAATGTAGTAATATATATTTAAACATATAAAATACAAGCTTGACTATATATAAAAGTAGTCAAGTGAATATTATTATAGACTAAAAATAAATTTTAAAATTAATAGTTGCCAAAATATTCTAAATTGATTTATTAGATATTATTTCAGTAATCTTTATAAAGTAACAAGAGAAAACGAAAATTTAGATTCACTGAATCGTGTATTAAAAATCCCGTATTGTATTTTATGTATCGTATTGTGAATCGTATTGTAAGATACGGAAACAAAATAAAAAATGTAGTAATATATATTTAAACATATAAAATACAAGCTTGACTATATATAAAAGTAGTCAAGTGAATATTATTATAGACTAAAAATAAATTTTAAAATTAAATAGTTGCCAAAATATTCTAAATTGATTTATTAGATATTATTTCAGTAATCTTTATAAAGTAACAAGAGAAAACGAAAATTTAGATTCACCTTTAATCTATAAAACAGAAGAGAATAATTCAAATTAACAAGTGAAGATTTATATATCTGCTTATAGAAAGTGACATGGAAAAATTAGAGTGACATTTTCAATTTGATATAATACTCTTAAAAGAGATTAAAGACTCATAAAGTGATATAGAATATGGTTGTGCTAGAAAATCTCTTCAATTGAAATGTTAAAAGACTTAAAAGTTTTGTTTTGTAGTCTTTTGGATCTACATGAAAACTTTTTCAAGTTGGTTGCTTTTAAAAAGTATCGTGCATTATATTGTATCGTAAGAATAGTATTGAATCGTAAGATACGGTATTATTTTAGATTCAACCTGTGATACATATCAAATTGTCTCTGTATCGTATCGTAAGATACATATCGCGTATCGTAAGATTTTGACAACTATGCCAATAACCCACAAACCATTAGGTTACCTCGTTGAAAATCCTCACACATACACATATAAAGACGGAGAGGGAGAGATTAGAGGTTGTTGTGAGTTGTGACTGCTGCTACGACTTACCGAGTGAGACTTATTATTTTTTTGTTAAACAGTACACTGAAGTAGACTAGTAGTACTTTTTTGTTTTATTAAATTTTTTTCAGGTAATTCTGTAGTGGTACTTTGATGGATGATAGGTCTTCATATAGTGATTGCATTACTAGTTAAAATAAATTTCAACTCCTTGTTTGGTGGATTTAAGAAAGCTTGTGGCATGTTCTGAGAATGTAATATATCTTGATCTAATCATGGATGCATTACTAGTACTTTTAGTAATTTTTTTTATCAGCAGTAATTTTTACTACTTAATCTATGCCTTGTTATCTTTTTATATTTTTTTACATGTTTGCTTTTTTATTTAGTTATTAAATTATAAGAATGCTAATGTTTGTATTTGTGAAATATTATTATATTTGTGTTTTTTAACTGTACTCATATTGTTAGTAACTTTATTTTAGGCTCTAATGTATATAATATATCTATGTTTGATGTATTTTAAAGTACAATACATATCGAATTATACATATATCATTGTGAATGATCTATCGCCTTATGGACGCGTATGCTAAGGGCCTTATTGCATAAGGATCTAGGTGCTTGGCCATTGCCAAGCCTTGCCTTAACGCCTTGACCTTGTGCTGGTCCAAAACAATATTCGATGAATTTGTTAAAATAAGTCACAAAGAAACTGGGGAAATAGAAGATGAGCGATCTTGGACATAATGAAACCACTGAACAAAAATAGTATAACATGAAAAATTCCACTTCCTGGTGTCAGTCGAGTCATTCCAATTCCTGGTGTCAGTCGAGTCTCTTGTTATTTGATACCAAAGCACTTTAGCTTCCCTATGCCTTCCAAACCCACAAAATTTAGTGACCAACAAGTCCCCACCAAACTCGTATACAGTGTTCTAAAAATCCCCTCTTAGGTCCGATTAATCCCTGCCCAGGCATTAGGTGGTCCCCTACTATCTCGATTAGGCAGTCCGCTTAGGGAAATGTCTAGGCACCGCCTAGGTGGCTTAGGCGCAAAGCGCCCATTCTGCCGCCTAAGTCCACCTAAGGATTTTTAGAACAGCACTCGTACACACCTAGTCTTCCATGAGAATACCAAACAAATGATGAAGTAACATCAGATGATAATAAGTAACTTATATGAATCAAACAGATTCATTGTAAGTTTGATTAGCATCATTAATATCAAGTGAACTAAAATTGTTTGCTCAAATGTACTACTTGCAAACGAGGAAAACAGATGTTAGCCACAATAGCAATGGAATGAGTAGGGATGGACAATTTTTCCAGGAAAAGTTTCCTGAGAGGTTGATGAGATTTAATGGAAGTAGCACCTGAAATTCCCATGCAAAGTTTCACGTTTCTAGCATGATGGGCTTCTGCTTTTGATTCTCATTTACTTCATCCACACTATCTTAGTGTAATGTTTTAATCTGCCTATGGGGCCACTGTAGTGGTACTGTCAAAATTATCCAAAACTTAAATAGATTTTATGAAGAATTATTACTATGCATTCTTTATGCATTACCATTTAGTAAGTTGAACGTATAATAATTATTTTACGTTCTTTATGTACTAGAATTTAGGAAGCTGCATAATTTCTGTAATCGATAATGTAGTTTTTTTTATGTCATTTGTGGCAGAGATGACTCAACGAATGATAATGCTGAAAAATAGTTAAAACAATTTTTGTTCGTGAAATGGTCGAATATAACTGGTTCTGTATCCACTGAAAGCTAATATTATAGCTCTAATTATTGCATCAGATTTCATCATGCAGTTGACATTATACTTCCCATCTTATATGGCTTCCCTTTATTGCAGGATTACATATTTGAAAACTAATTTTTCTTTTTATATATTTTTTAATAACAGCCAAAGATTGCGACCTACAATCCATGAGATTATTACTACTAAGATCAGAGCTTACGCAGAACATGTTATTTCTTCAAGGTCTGGCATTAACCAGGCTGCACGAACTTCGACTACAGGTGTACATTACTTTAAAGGACAACTGCAGAGCTACCAGTTACCAAAACAGAAACGTCAGAATGGAATATCGCTGGCTAGAACAATAATGGCAGTCAGCCCTGTCTCACCTGTGATGGCTCCCATGGGAACAGCACAGGCTGCAGCCAAGGAACTTCTTGATTCTATTTTAGACACTGTTGTTCGGATATTTGGTCAGATATCTTACTAGGATGAAGTAATTTTGGTTTCCCCGTATTCTCTGCCCCCCCCCCCCCCCCCCCCCCCCCTCTTTATGGTGAATCTGATTTTTGATTTGTTCATTTTTCAGAAAACCATATCATAGTTGGAGAACTTCTTGAATCAAAATCCTCATACCAAGTTGACTTGAACACACCAAAGTCGATGGGAGCAGATTTAACTTGGAACCCAGATTCTGAAGCATCCCGTGATACTGGAGGGTACAGTATTGGCTTTTCCTTGACTGTTTTACAGGTATCTATTCTATTCTATTTCTCATTTGTAACTATCAACTTATGTGTTAGATGTTTAAGGCATTTCAGTTGACATTTGGCTGAACATGATTGGGGGCTATACCCCATGTACCAAAGTCTAGTCTGTCAATCTTTCTATTACATAGTAGTTTTAATATGTATACATAACTGAAAATTAATCTACGAGGTATTACACATTGTTAATATTCCACTTTTTGCATGATAGAGTGAATGCCAACAACTCATATGTGAGATTCTTCGAGCAACTCCTGAAGCTGCATCTGCCGATGCTGCTGTGCAAACTGCTAGGCTTGCAAACAATACCCCTTCGAAAGACAAAAGGCAAGTTATTAGAAGTTTGTTCATCATTTTCCATTTCTTTTATCAGATTTATTTTCCCCTTATGTTTGTCTTTTGTGTTTCAGTTTTATTACCACCTGCCCTCTCTTTTTTTTCTTCCTTCAATTTTGTTGTACTTGCTTACATATATCCTTTTTCTCAGGGATGGGTCAGAGGATGGTCTTACTTTTGCTTTTCGCTTCACAGATGCTGCTATATCTATTCCTAATCAAGGTATGCAGTACTGTACTATTCTTCCCTTGGTAGGATTTTACTATCCCATTGAAAGTTCTGTATTTTGTTCTCATAAATCGGATTTTTTCATTTCATATCCTTTTCTCGGTATGGCATCAATTTCCTAACTGGCCAGGGGTTAAGTTATTTTTCCATTTAAACATCTCAACAATCAAATCTGGACCTTTCTGTGTTCTCTTGTAGGAACTTTTATTGATTTAACATAATAATCACATCATGATACCACTTCCTATAGTTGCTTGCGAGATAGAAATTCTAGAACAAGATGAACCATAAAATTCTCTTGTAGCTCCTTCTAGAAACATTGAATGCGTGGCTGAAAGTTCCATAGTTTTAAGGGATTGTGAAGATACAGTACAGCATTGCAGGATGGGTATTTTGAATATTTGTGCTGTTGTAGTTCGGATGGGCACGTAGAATGCCTTTCATGAAAGGGTGGTGAAAGTGTCTAATGCCGTTTGTTTAAATTTGAGGCCTTTTAAGTTGTTCTATTTTTTTTTTTGGGCTGGACCTGATTAAGTTGATAACAGAACAATTGCCAGAATATGCTTGGAAACTTGCTAAGCATTTCAGTTATGCTTCCCCTAGTAAATTGCTGGAAAGATTTCGCTTAAGCTTTTTCCTTAGTACCGAGTTCTGTTGTGTCATATGTTTCCTGGGAGCTCAGGGAGCATTTGTGCTCCTCCATGCATGAGAAGACATGCAAGATGACAGTATATGTACTTCTGTTCTATCTAATAGTTGCATTTAAGTTAATGGTGTATTTAATATCAGCATAGTTTTTCATGATTTCTTCCTTAATTTAGTTTCTTCCCATCACTTTCCTCTTTATTCCCTCTTTCATTGAATTTCTTTAATGCTTTTTTTTTTTTTGGTTTGGCATGAATTTTGTTATACAGGCGTTGACATCATTCGCCAAGGCTGGAGGAAGGGTCCAAATGTAATCCAAGAAGGTTATGGGTCTGCGGCTGTCTTACCTGAGCAAGGAATATATCTAGCAGCATCTGTATACAGACCAGTTCTTCAGGTTTGGATCTGTTGTACTCTCTGTATTCTCTTGTTATGGGAGTCCATAGTTACATTATCTGACCTCTTTCTTCTTCAGTTCACAGATAAGCTTGCTTCGATGCTGCCTCAAAAGTATTCTCAACTCGGGTGAGCTTGGAATACTTGCATGTGTTTTTTCTGTTTGATGATTCATTTCCCCCCAAATTTCACTGTTGACATTTATTATTCCTTGCATGCGTTTTATGTTTTCTTCAATTCCTGGCACATCTTTCTTGAAATTGGACATTTATTAGAAATGAGTAAACTATTTGAAGAAAGCAATGTTTCGTCACCCATCTCGTGAAGCTTGTATAATTTAGTGTTGTATTCTTATAAACTTCTATAGCTTCCATGGACTACCATGATTAAAGAAACATTGTACTCAGCTTTTGCAGTTATTTAATATGCAAATACCAAAAATCTTCTGTTTCAATATAGAGAAAAAATCTTCAGCCTCGAGGGTAAAAGATTTGCTCAGACTATGTTTGGGGAACACCGTAGTATCGCATTGGAACCTGTGGTATATTATGATATGTATATAAGATCCAAGCTACTGTCAATAGGGACCTCTTGGGTGAGATTGTAGGGGGTTAATGACCCAAGAAAATACTATTGAAACAGTAGGTTCGGCCTTGATATGTTATGATTTATTCGAACTTGGGATTTAACCTGGGTTGTAAAATATCATATACTATTGGTAGTATGTTGCAACATCGTTATCCTTTTTTCTCCTCATTTCTTTCTTCCTCTCTTTCCCCCAAATCGACATAACCTATCTTCTCTCTCTTAATTAATCTCTTCTTTCTTCCTTTCTTTCCCCCAAATCGACATAACCTATCTTTTCTCTCTCTTATTAATTGTCGTAACCTATATGTTATGTTCCAGACCCTCTGTACTCTTCAAATGTAATAGCCAAATTACATAAAAGTGCCCCTCGTTATTTTATGATTCTAATTTTAGTCCTGCAGTTTGTAATTTTTTTAATTCCACCCTTATGATTCCAAATTATAACAAACTGATATATTAAAAATTAAAAAATAAATTAAAAGACCTATGAATTTTGTTAATTAGCATAAAATATTTTATTTAGTCTTTTTTGTAATATATATATATATATATATATAATAGTTAAATATGTGCCATATTCTGCCCGAATCCATATTTTTTAAGATTTGGCGAACTCCCGTATCACACACCTGTATCCCCACACTCGTATCCTTGCTTCTTAGGTTGAATCCTTGCTTATTAGGTTGAAATCTATCTACCAAGCTGATGGCATCTGGACCTGAAGCCCAAGTAAACTCTTACATTTTTCTTACATTGATCCATGTAATCAACAATACAGGGGTATCAGAAAAGGGCATCTACACTGTCGACAAAAAAACCCTATGAACAAGTTCCCGTGCTATACCCTAAGACCTCATTTGTTTCATTGTAAAACTTGGCAAATACAATATAAGTTATACAATCTGGTTCTGGTCTTATTGGATGTTTGACACTAACAATGGGACCAGATAAATAGTCTGCGTGGGCCCACATATCTAGTTCAGACTGATAAAACAAACCACTCCAGTGTTGGTACTATAATCTGCAAAGTAATCTGGATATTTGTAAACACTGAGCCAGGATTATGCTGCCTTATCTGGTAGTATACAGTTTCTAGTGTTATCCAGTCCTCCTATCCTATTCGCCATAAGTATCTGACTTGCCAAACATGACCTAAAATTAGAAGCAACCTAAAAGCATATATGTTCATTTGAAAAATTCACAAACTGAGCAATAGATCCCGGAACACGACCCAAAAGGCAAGACTCATAATCTGGTTACAGTTACACATGAATAATTGTTCTCTCTCTTGTTCACAAGAACATGCCAAATTTTTTTGATGCCGACTACCACCTCTTCCTATGTTGATGCTCAGTTTCATATCATCCACTAACTCTTTCATTTCATGACTTGGTTGAATAACATATATCTGGGAAGCTTGGGGAATATGAATTAGTCACAAACAAAGTTACTGCATTAGTTCTGTTTTGGCCATGCTCTTCACAGTGAGCTTTTTGTGTGTTTATCCAATGAGGAGCTATTGTCTGGTTTATAGAACAGGTGATATCACTATTTTTGCCTTTGAATTTTCTCAAGCATTTTTGGCATAAATAATTCTTTTTAAGAACCATAATTCGTAATCTATAGAACTTAAGGTTCATCAACAAATATTTAAATGCACTTCGGGCTTTAGCTTTGGATTTTGAGATGAATATCTTTTTGATAAAAGAAGGATTTTTATTGATTAGATGAGAAAATTACAATGCATAACGAGGGCAAGAAGTCCTCCCAAAAGAAATTAAAGAAAACAAAATGAGGATAACTTAATTTTAATGAAGCACCGCTTGTCAATCTCTTTGAAGATCGGATAAAGAAATTTCTCTTAAAGCTCCCATTGCATGAGCCGAAAGAGAAGCAAAGAACGATATTTTAACCCAGAGCAATTTAATAATAGTAATCCAATCACAAAAAATTCTAGCATTCCTCTCAATCCAAATTCCCCACAATATAGCAAAACAAGCACATCTCCAAATAATTCTTCTATCATTTGTAAGACCAAAACCTTTGAATTTGCATAGTAAAAGATCTTCCACTGAAGAGGGACAAGTCCAACTTACACCCATCACACTAAACACACAGCACCACAACTGCCATGCCATCGAATAGTGAAGAAATAAATGAGAAAGAGGCTCACTATCCTTCAAACACATTACATACATATTTGGGGATAAAGATTTGTAAGGCCTACATCTTTAGTGCATATCATTAGTGTTAAGCCGACCAAGAGTTAAAGACCACATAAAAGTCGTAATTTTTTAGGGAGTCTTTGCTTTCCAAATATAAGAGGTTAGAGAAAAATGATGAACTGAACGATAACCCAATAAATGAAAATAGAACGACACTAGAAAATTCCCGAAGAATCAAAATACTAAACACACCTATCCAAGGATTGAGAAAAGAAAACTAAATTAAGAAGTTGAATAAATGAAGAGAATTTATTCGTTTCCCTATCATTTAAATTGCGGAAAAAATGAAAATTCCAATAAATTGAATCTTCCTCCCAAGTATAGAAATTAGAAATGGGAGAATTATACTCCAACGAGAGGTAAAAGAGACGAGGAAAAGCTAACTAGAGAGGAACATCTCCTATCCAAATATCATGTCATTACCAACTTGGAGACGAACAAGAAAATGAAAAGTAGTGTAACCTGTAGATAAATTTTCAAGGACTAGAATAAGTAATACAAGAAGGGCAAGGATTTGCATCCCACCCATTCTGTTCAATTCCATACTTCTAATCACCTGATGCTGAAGAGAATCGGGTTCCAAAGGAAAGCGAGTAAGCGACATAGCCATTTGTCTTATTTAATTCCCTCTCTTCTGAACAGCCTTTAGTCTGCATGATAAATTACTGTTCTTTCTATCTAACAAAGTGAAGTGTGGACGCTAGTCATGCTACTTTACTTATCCTTTTATTTTATATTGTCTTACGTTGTTTGTGGCACCTCTCAGGAATGATGGACTGCTGGCATTTGTGGAGAACTTTGTGAAGGACCATTTCTTACCAACAATGTTTGTGGATTACAGAAAAGGCGTACAGCAAGCCATATCAAGCAAGTTCTACAGACTTTTACATTTCAGTCATCAATATTAGTTATTTGTGAAGCCATAGTTCTAAATCAACTTCATTTCTTTCTCTCTCTAAACATGAAATATTGGTATATGGTACAAATGATTTGTCTTCTAAGCAATCATTTATAGGTATTTTATTTTTATTGTTTTTATAGATAAGTTTTAGCCCCAACACTGGGGACTGGACTCAGGGATCTTGAGGTTCATTTATAGGTACTACAGTCAAGCTTTTCTTGTACCTGGGATGTTATTTCTGGTGGGATCTTACATTGATCAATTTTTTTTTAACCTGCATTTTTAGTTTCAGTAACCAAAATATGTTGATATTAGTTATGGACTCATACCATGGTGTAAGAACTGCACAAGGTCATGTTTGCCATGTGCATCAGTTATGGACCTTTTCTAGGAAACTTGTGTCAGGATAATCAACATATCTGCTAGAAATGAGAATATCGAAGTTGGCGATTAAAGTACATTATCTCTTTTTAACTGTTGCCCCTTTAAGAAGAATTTGAACTGCGTGTTTGGTTGAGACCATGTCTTTTGTTAGACAAATGGTTTTACATGTCAGAAGTAATTATTTATATGTACTAATTACTAAATTAATTTCGCGATTTAATAACTTTGTTGTTTCTTCTGCTGTAAAAGATCTTATTTTCTGAACTGTTGTTGTAGGTCCAGCTGCATTTCGGCCACGAGCACATGCAGCTGCCAATTATACTCCATTAGTTGAGAAGGGACGTCCAGTCTTACAAGGGCTTTTGGCTATAGACTTTCTAGCGAAGGAGGTATTTTAAATCTTTTCCGTATAAGTAAGAAGTGAAGTAGGTTGCTTTTGTAACTTGTTACCTGTATAATTGAGAAAGCTCCGACTCTAATGTTTGATAATACAGAATATAACTAACAGCTTGAGCTTCGTTCAAATTTTTAGTGAATGATGTATTGCTTTCTAGTTCTTTTTCTTTGTGATTTTTTTTGCCATATTTCTAGAATGATAATTGATTGCATTCTGAATATTAAATTTAAGTTCTCATGATTCTAATCAATGTATATTATGGAATTTTAACTTGCAATTTACTTAGGTGCTTGGGTGGGCTCAAACAATGCCTAAATTTGCTGGTGACCTGATCAATTACGTGCAAACATTCCTTGAACGAACATATGAAAGATGCCGTACTTCATACATGGAGGCATGTATACTACCTTGGTTTTCTATTTTTTAGCATGCTATTTAGCTGTTATTTTTCATTATCTATAGCTTTTTATTCTTTTCCTTAAGCTCATACTCAGTAGTTTCTGTTCATAGATTGTGTGGATCTGCAATTATAGCCACATATGGAAATGCATTATTTAAACAGACTAAACAGTGGTTTACTGTCTTCAAGGCGGATATACTAGTATACTAGTGAAAGTCTAGCTTGGTCTTATTGCATTGCCGAAGTGTTTCTTTTCCTGAAAAGAAAAACGAGAGAAAGAGTTCTTGAGAATTATCGAGAGAAAATCAACCAGAACCAGGAAACTTTTTTATTCCCGTCCATTGCTAACATTTAATAGCAAATTCATTAGATTCACACGCACCAAGGGATACGTACTCCAGCTAGAAATGATAAAGAAGAGCGTCATACTGCTAGACATGGAAAAGGTCATAAAAACTAAAATTTACATCCTAGACATTATGATTGAGGTTGGTATTCTTTCTGTTACAGGAAGATTCATTTGCTAGTCTTAGCTGGCACTTTTATAGACTTTTTATTTGTTTCTTGTTTTTGTTAGAGAAAACTTTGCTAGCAACCAAACAGCTATGGTAGCACATATTTTGTACTGTTGAGGTCCCAGATTTCGAAAAAGTTTGCCACAGACGTTTCAGCATTCGGTATTGACCCCCTCTCCCCCAGCCCCGACCTATTTTGCGTACAAAAAAAACCAAGACCTAATCTGAATAAGAGCAACTTTTTTTTATTAAATTAAAGTAAATGACAGTAACTTCTCTTGGGGCACGTGAATACTGTTTTGTGTGATGTAGGAGTGGGTGTGTCCTGCTTCGGTAGAGGATATTTTGGTAAGTTGGTTTCAAGGTTTTTGCAACAGCAAGAAATCAAAGCTGCTTTGTAAGTGTGTAACGTTTTCTATTCTTTGGGATTTCAAACTACCGTAATGCTCGGTTCTTTAAGGATAAATGTTTATCTTTTGCTTTGTTTGCAAGATAGGATAATTCTTCTTGCTTCTTTATGGTCACTTTCGCGTCTGATATGTGTAGGGATTGGAGAGCTCCACTGTCTTGATTTGTTCTATTTTCCTTTCTCCCACTTGTTGTAGGAGGACTCCTTGTCCCCCACTGCATATATTTTCCGTCTTCTATCAACAAATGCTCTTCCTTTTTCCTTTATATATATATATATATAGTGATCCATATCAAATGATTATTATGGATACTATTTCAGTAAACACATATCATCCATTGATAGATCAAACAAACCAAAATGACTATGTTTTATTGTTTGCTACTATTATGAGTAGCGGTAATGAAAAACTTTCTAGTTACTTAAGTAAAGATTGATTTATCCTCACTTTTAAATCAATTAAACACGTTTGGAGCTGTTGGTCGAAATTGGAACTGTTTATTTATATTTTATTTATTAGTTAAATTTCGTTCTCGAATTCGTTTGAATGAATAACGTGCAAGCATACACGGTCAACAAGTAATAAAGTGAAAGTAAAGTATCGAACCCACGAGAAATTAGTTCTAACGATTTCCCAAATAAACAAATTCAATCCAAATCTATCACATTCGACAGAATTTAGACAAGAACATCCAAACTAAGTAATTCATTATATCTCTGTGCGAAATAACCTAGTAAGGATTTGAAGCATAGATTCTCACATTGACTACACGTGGCACATAGGTGTATGTCTATCCTACATGTAAATTATGCATACGCTCCTAAGAACAAATACACAACACATGTTATCATATTTAGTTCCAAACCTTTAATCCATCTTACAATTTCATATAGGTTTCCCAAATCAATCACTTGCAATTAATTGATATAAGCACAAAATATAATACTCCAATTCATATGGTGCCAATCAAGAGAGAGAAAATAAATTACAAATCCATATTGGTTTCGATTGCAAATCTTAGATTCAATGAAAGAAGAATAGCCAATATCCATACATAATCCATCAAGAATCACTATATAGTGAAATACAAAGACAAATAAGAGTTAAGAGAGTAAACTTGTTGTCATCCAAGCCTAATCTCCAAGCTCCGCCATTCATAGCTTCCATCAATGGCCTCCTTGCTTGCTTTTCATCTTCTTCATTTTAGCTCCAAAAAAGGAAATGAGAATAATAAGTTTAGGGTTGGAAAATGGTCTTTAAAAGCTGAGTTTTCCAGGAACAGTGCAGCTCCGCGGCGGTGATAGGGTAGTGCTGTTTTATATTTTTTTCAGGCATATCACATGAGCGCCGCGACGCTTGAGGACACCGTTGCGGCGGTGGCTCTGTTGTGAAATTACAAAACTATCACTCTAGCTATATTTTCCTACAAAGACAAAAAATAAAATAAAAAATATAAATTACCTAATATACAAATAAACCACATAAAACTAATATTACACCATATTTTACAATAATAACATAAAACTAACTAAAATGCTAAAAAATTCACAAAATATCTAATTTAAGAGTATTCAATAACTAGGTATAAAAACCAATCATCAAATACTCCAAAACTTAAATCTTTGTTTGTCCTTAAGCAACACAAAGACAAACTATATAAATGAAAACAAATAACACCAACTCAAACAATGAATCAATGTGGAAAACAAAATGGCCACAAAGATTACCTCAAATGATTACAAGTAAATTTCAAAATATTGCCATGTCTAGAATTTCAACTTATATGCTAATCATACATTACTCATGATCCGGAGAGAGTTTGTGTGCACAATTTGCAACAAACTAAGTATAGGTCGGATTAGCCTAAGTGACTACATTACCTTATTGAAAGAAAACAAAAACTCCCAAAAACTTGTTTTCACATTACTTGCCTAAAAGTTGTAGGTGATACCTAATCACTCGTTTATGGATGAGTACGTTTTACGCTCTATCATAATCCACCACATGATTACTATTTAAATTATTTTATTTTTCCCATTTTATTTTTATTTCAAAGGTGAGTGCGTTTTGCGCTCTGTCTCTCCTAAGCATGTGTTTATGATTGAGTGCGTTTTATGTTTCATCTCAATCATCACATGGTTTGCTATTCAAACTAGAGGTGTTTCGTTTCAAGTGATGATTAAGCGCGTTATAGAGTTTAGTGATAATTTCTACAAGCATTTAGTCATAGAAGCCTTCTCTAAGGATAGAACTAGTCTAATACAAATGGATATGCGCTCGAAGTGTAAGGGATCACAAGCAATGCAATAACTAACAAGTCAAGCACACAGACTAAGCAAAGTCAATCCATTTTCTATGAGTTATAATCAGAACAATCAATATCCTGATCATTGATTATAGTTCTAATCACATCAAAACAATGCCCAAGAAATTCAACCTATACTACGACACTTAAACAAAACACATCAGAACAAAACAAAAACAAATATAAATCCTCCATTTTCGTAGGAAACACGGTTGTATTTAACACGTACATTAAGCCTTTAAACCCCAAGATTACCCAAGAGAATGAGTTGTCTCGTAAGGGTTTGCAAAGAATAGATCGACAAAATTCAAAACAAAACAAAACAAAATAAAACACATCAAAACAAGGCATAACATATCTAAACAAAATTCAGTAAAGCCCCAAACTTGAAATTGACTTAAAAGCAAATGACTTCCCTGAAAATTGGGTCAATATGTCAACAATCGCCCCTTCCGCAACTAGCTTTTGTGATTTGCTAAGAGATAACCTGACACAAAAATATACTAAACGAAACATTAGCGAACTTGGGTTGCCTCCCAATTAGTGCTTGTTTTATAGTCTTCAGCCTGGCTTCATTATTTCTTATTTTGGACCTTGAAAATGCCGCGAACATGGTCAAGAGTCGAAGCAAAAATTAAAACAGAAATATAAGTTTAAAATAAGATCTACTCGAATGAAATTAATATTGGAAAACAATCAGAAAAATAATTCCCTGGCAACGACGCCAAAAACTTGTTGGTCGAAATCGGAACTGTTTATTTATATTTTATTTATTAGTTAAATTCTGATCTCGAATTCGTTTGAATGAATAACATGCAAACATACACGGTCAACAAGTAATAGAGTGAACGTAAAGTATCATACTCACAAGGAATTAGTTATAACGATTTCCCAAATACCAATTCATGATCAAGTCAATCTTAGTTAAACGGTTGATTAAATGGAAATAAATGAAATGTAAATATGCAAATTAACATTTAAACTACAAAGCATTTAAAGATGGGTGAACCTAAGAATGCCATTTATCCCAACATGTCATTATCATCTCCTAACTCTCTCAATCATTCGGTCACGATGAATTGCTAACCGAGAATACTAAATTATTTATAGGCATCTTTTGATAGCCATATAAATAAATTCAATCCAAACCTATTCCATTCGACATAATTATTTAGATAAGAACATCCAAACTAATAAGCAATTTACTATATTTTTATGAGAAATAACCTAGCAAGAATTTGAAGAACATATTCTTACATTGGCTACACGTGGCACATAGGTATATGTCTATCTTACACGCAAATTATGCATATGCTCCTAAGAACAAATACATAACACATTATCATATTTGGATCCAAACCTATAATCCATCTTCCAATTTTATATAAATTCTCCAAATCAATCACTTGTAATTAATTGATACATTAAGCACACAATATTATACTCCAATCCATATGGTGCCAATCAAGAGAGAAAATCAATTACAAATCTATATTAGTTTCTATTGCAAATCTTAGATTCAATGAAAGAAGAATACTAATATCTATACATAATCCATCAAGAATCACCATACAATGAAACACAAAGACAAATAAGAGTTAAAAGAGTAAACTTGTTATCATCCAAACCCAACCTCCAAGCTCCACCATCCATAGCTGTTAGGGTTTCGACACAGTGAAAGCAGCGGAATTTAATTTTTTTTTCTGAAACCCTAAAATAGGATCCATGTGAATACAGATTAATCAGAGGTTCAGAATATATTTTACCGATTATGTAAGCTTGAATGGAGACGTAGGTGAATTCTGAAGCAGCCTCGAATGCTCAACGCAATCCAACGACTGCGTCTCTACGGTATCCACACGAACGCTCCGCGAATCGTTCCACGATCTGCAGCAAAAGGAACCGCGGTACTAGCCACCAAGATCAGGATTTTCGAATTATTTTTCTCTCTAGCCTCTTTCTGAAAGCGGCTAGGGTTTTTGGTTTTTGTTCCTTGCGTGATTAAGACTATTGATATATCATATATATAGTAGTTAATAGGAATTAACCAAAACCTAATTTAATTAGAAAAATAAAATCTGAATTTATATATATTATATCTTAATTAAGTCTAACTTAATTAATATACATATATATAAATTATCCTATTAATTTAAATTCGTAATTTTAAATACTATCAATCTTATTGACATATTTAAATACTTACAATTTAAATTAATTCCTTTTTAAATACGTTCGAAGTGTGTGACCCTGTAGGTTATTATTATGTTGTCAATAATTTTAAAATCATATTATAAAATTATAAATAGTGAGCGGCATCTAGTAATGTGTCACTGTTACCCAAATAATAATAAGATCGGTGATTCGATGCAACCTTTTCGTGATCAATGTTTCAATGCAATTTAATCATTTTAACCTTGACATCCTAGATTAAACTCGAGGCATGGAAAGTGTCACACTCTTCATAATTTAATCTGAGTTTTCTTGATCAATAAGTAGACTATATGAAACAAATCACTATTTGAGCATGACCATGCATTTCATAGTCCTACTCAATCAAGAGGCCTATGGATATTACCCCTAATATATAGGAGGGTTAAATTCCATCTAGATCACTCATATTCCTCACACGATTCATGATATACCCAATAATCACCTTTATTGTCCACCTTATTAAAGGTGACATTTGATGATATCAAAGTACATAAATTCTCGTGTAATAATATAGTGATCTCAGGTTGGAGGATCATTACATCATTGTCACTATGAGAATTTCTTATGATACTTTGCATAATGCTCCACGTAGAATTCTCATAGTGGGTCAGTCCAGTACATTGTTCTCAAACATGTACCTATGCATTGACTCAAATATTTCATATATTTATGACCAATGAGATTTGGCCATCAGTCAATCCACATACTAGTCTCAATGCATCATTGTTGTCCTATTAACAATGATACTCGACTAGGGACATTTAAGAGCAATGATACTAATTGTAATTATATAATCTATGTTAAAGTCACATACTTGAAGCTATATAATTCGTATCACTATTCTAAGGACTTTTATTTGCTAACATTTATATAATGCAGTAAATGAAATCATAATAAAATAATCTATTTATTCAATCAAGTATAATATCAAAAATGTTAAGCAATTACATCAAATAATTAGCCTCTAGGGCATCAACTCTAACAATAGCTTCCATCAATGGCCCCCTTGCTTGCTCTTCATCTTCTTCATTTTAGTTCTAAACATTGGAGGTTTTGGGATCAAGAATCCAAGGTTAGGAGGTTTCCCATATTGGAAAACCCAATTCCCACTTCTTCTCTTAGACCTAGCCTTGCCTCTCTCAGCCCCAATTGAAAAAGGAAATGAGAATAATAAGTTTAGGATTGGAAAATGGTCTTTAAAAGCTGAATTTCCCGAACTAGAATAGTGCGGCGGTGCGGCGGTGACAGAGCAGCGATGCTTTATATTTTTTCCAGGCAAGGCTCTAAAAGGCGCTAGGCGGGAGGCGGGCGGCCGGGGGGGGGGGGGGGGGGGGGGGGGCTAGCGCCTAGGGGGCCTAGGCGGAGCCTGGGCGGGGCCTATGCGGGATTTTTTATTTTAAGCCAATTTTAATATTTTATCTTACATTTATCTAAACAAAACAATAATATAAAGGAAAACAATCTATAATAAAGATAATAAAGGACTTTACTTAAAGTTCAAACACATATCCATATTGCTAATGTCAAAGTTCAAAATTAAAACATGCAATTGTTTAAAGTTCAAACACAAACAAATAATAAAAAATAAAAACTAATAGTCCTCATCTTTATATCCCTCTATATATCTCTCCAACTCTTTTTCTCCATATCCCTTCAAGATAATGTTCCCATCGGGTTCACACTCGTACTCTTCATCTCCCTCTTCTTCTGTGTCATCATCATGCAAAAAAAATTCTTCATGGAATTCTTTTACTCTAACATTTCTACTATTTCTCTTAGGCTCTAGCACGTTATCCGCTTCGGATGCTTCATCGCTTCCCAAGTAAGGCTCTAACAGCTCTCAACTTATTCATCTATTCATACGACGTCGTTTTGTAGCTTAGTTATTAAAATTAAAAATAAAAAAAAATTGCAGCCTTAAATTTTCCGCTTAGGCCTCGCCTAATTTATGGGTTTTTCCCACCCAGTCCCGTATAATTTCCTGGAGGGATTTCTTTTCCTCCTTGGACATAGGCTAGGCGCTAGGCGGCCTAGGCGTGGCGCCAGGTGGAGGCCTAGCGCTTAGGCGGGGATTAATAAGACCTAGGCGGGAATTTTTAGAACACTATTTCCAGGCAGATCACATGAGCGTCGTGGCGCTCCAGGGCACTGTTGCGACGGTGGCTCTGTTGTGAAATTACAAAACTGCCACTCCAGTTATATTTTTCCACAAAAACTAAAAATAAAATAAATAAAATGCAAATAAATAATATAAAATACCTAAGATACAAATAAACCACATAAAAAGGGTATTCAATAACCAGGTATACAAACCAATCATCAAATACTGCTAGTAAGGGTGGCAATAGGGTGGGAATAGGGGAAATAGGATGCAGTTTTGACCCAAATTAACCTTATCTGTTGTTTGTCTATTTTTTTTTTAAACTATTGATTAATTATTATTGATTGGAAAATAACTTATATGTACGTAGATTATTTTGGTTGTGACTATCTGGAACCTTAAGCAGTAAGATAAAAACCCCTTTTTATTCTTTCTTATCTCACTATCTGTATATATCTAGTATTTAATGTAACCTTAATCTCTCCCTCTCTTCCATTAATATACACAAGTGAATTGGATGCGACACTGATTGTGTTAAGACTCGTCTTTGTTCTTGGTTTAACTTCAAGTATAGAGATTTAAATTTAATTCGAGGGAAAATTAAGAAAAAAATAAAATAAAAGAGGTGAGAGAAACCTGAAGGAAATGAAATTCTATATAAATTTAAATTCCTTTTGATAGAAAAAAACACGTTACAATATAATGGGATTCTTAACTAATTTCCTGTATGCGTACAAAGTATTTAAGAGCCTGTTTGGAAAAGTTTTTAGATGGACCAAAAATATTATTTAATTAAAAATATTAAATGCTAGATATATACTGATAATAAGATAAGAGAATAAAAAGGGGATCCAAAATTTATTTTTATCTTATCGCTTAAGGTTCCAGCAATCCAAAATAAATCTACGTACATATAAATTATTTTTCAATTAATAATAATTAATCAATAGTTTAAGAAAAAAAAGGCAAACAAAGAATAAGGTTAATTTGAGTTAAAAATGCATCCTATTTCTTTTGCCACCACTCTTACTAGCAGCAGGCGTGTTTAACTGATTTAAAAGTGGGGGTAAATCAGTCTTTACTCGAGCCACTAGATAGTTTTTCAATGCCGCTACTCTTAATAGTGGCAGACAATAAAACATAGCCCTTTCTATATATATATATATATATATATATATATATAGAAGAGCTTGTCTACATTTAGAAAAATAAAATAAAAAAGAGATTCACCAGCTAAATGCATGGCTTTATATGTTTGCAGCCCTCCGGTTGAACTCATATATGAAAAAAAATCCAGAAACATTCCGTGAGTGATTTGAGTATTAAATATCCAGAAAGGTCAAGATTTACTTGGTTATAATTACCTTGAATTTTAGAAGTTTCATATACCTCTTTTTCTTGCTTCATCCTGACTAAATAATTTACTACTCATTCTTTGCAGGCAATGCTACACCTGTAGTGGTTTCATTGTGTATTATCTCATTTCATCAATATAAGATATATTCCCTCTGTCCCCC
This sequence comes from Hedera helix, assembly GCA_947179155.2. Classification (NCBI taxonomy): domain Eukaryota; kingdom Viridiplantae; phylum Streptophyta; class Magnoliopsida; order Apiales; family Araliaceae; genus Hedera; species Hedera helix. The sequence continues at coordinate 17,435,802 of OX359275.1, read as the reverse complement.
AAAAGATGTCTAAAGTACCAAAAAAAATCGTCATGTCTAAAGTCTACAATTTAAATTGTTATACAAAGACTATTTTAGCCTCAAAGTACTTAAGTAGGGTCTAGTCCTTTTAGGAAAAGAAAGAATCATTTTGTACTCAAATGGTGTGGCTAAAATTGGAACTTATATTAGTACTCTCTCATCTACTTTAATTTTTCTTAATTTGTATGAAAGATGTACTTGAGACATCTTTTATGGGAGCGAGGAATAAGTATATTTCTTAATAATACATATAAATTAACGAACATCCCAATTTATCTTTATGATTTCATGAATATTTTGCTTATAAAAGAATGGTGTTGTGAATATTCTGTCTACAGTATTCATGGTTAATAGGAGAAAATATACATACAAATAGGGTATTTTAGTAAGCTCTGGCCCCAAAAAGGAAAAAGGGATCAACAACCTTTGGCACTAGTGTCTGATTGGCCCATATATTCAACATATATGTGTTTTGTTTTGTATAGTTATTGTCTATTAGTCAGTTTTAATCTTATTATCTTTCTTTCTTTCTATCTTCTTTTTATTTTTCCAGACTGGCAAATGGCAGTATATGTTGTATAAATCTTTTTCCATTAACTATGCCACTTTTTCTCTGTCTTAATTTCTTTTTGGGATGATGTATCAGGCAGTTCTTGAGAAGCAAAGTTATATGCTCATTGGGAGGTATGATATTGAGAATCTAATGCGACGTGATCAAGCTAGTGCATGTTTACCTAATTCTTTTGGTCAGCCATGGATGGATACAAATGCTTCTGATGCCAAAGCTGCTGAGGTTGAAATGGAAATAAATGACTTATTACTGAATCTGAGACCAATCAAGCAGGTATATTACTGTAAGGGCTAGCTCATTAGATTATTCTTTGTGATTACTATAGTTTTTCCATTATATAAGGAGGCAATTAGTTGTTGATTGCTCCACCGGTACAGGCTGCGGTATTAGTTATGTTTGGTTCTCTGGGGTCCTATTAAAGATTTCAAGATCACACATTATCATTACAACGTCTTCTTCTGCAGGAGTATTTAATTCGTGATGATAACAAGCTTATTTTATTGGCTTCTCTAAGTGATTCGTTAGAGTATGTTGCAGACTCTATAGAAAGGCAAGTTCTCTCATTTTGAAGGCTCACTTTATAGAAATTGGCATAACTGAAAATTGTAAGATCACACTACTTTTAATAGTGTTGAAATTACAAAAAATCTAGTTTGTGTACAGAAGTATATGCATTATTTTGCGACTTTGTGTGTTCCCTTAACAACCTTTCTTTTTGTCTGCATAGATTAATATTAAAACAACTGACATATATCCTGCTTATTACATGTTAATACGTTATGTTTTTATTTGCAAGATCTGAATCTCTATAATGTTGGGGTCTTGGGTCCTTGAAAATGATATGAAGGGAGTGCCACTATCAGTTTTGTGTGCCATATAGTCAGACTAAAATAGAAAAATGTTGGAATTGAACTTTGTTGCAGAAAGGAAATTTTTTAAGATAATTGTAGCCTTTGTTCACTCAATTCTGAAGCTGTTGGCTTGATCAAATCTGTAAATGCTGCTTATTAAGATCAGAAAACAAACTATGCACATTGTATTTTTTGGTTATTCTTTTCATTGATTTGTGATATTTGATTCCTGGAAAAATAAATGTTCACTTCTTATAATATGCCTTTGATGACCGAAGATGCATTCTTTCTTCATATATCCTGGATTTATTGTCAAACGAAAAATTATCATTGCTAGCCACAGAATTCATTCTATGAAGTTGCTAGATTACAAAGACATACTATCCATTCTTTTGTTTGCATTCAGTAATCTGTACTGCACGAATTTTAACTTGGCATCCATTGACAACTTAACCTCAGGATTTTGCATGTCCACAGTTTTGGCTTTATCGTGAAAGTTGCAGCATACAAGCACTCGTATTTGTTGCATGTTAACAGTGTTAATCAACGTCGTCTTCTTAGATACTTTATGTCTAGTGTCTATTTATGCATGTTATATGATATATTCACAACAGTCATTATTGATCTTATGATAATTGGAATCACATCATTTCCTAATACATTAAAATTTGGAAGAATTTGTGATTTGACGTGGTTACAGAGTTATGCTTATGATTCCCTTATTATGTTAATGTACCTGGATTTTGTTCTCATTGTGCTATATGATGCATCTGAATTTCCTGCAAATGAGGACATGGGCCACAATTGAGGGGGATGTTACCTATTAAAAAGAAGAGGAAGGAAGAGGTGAATCTTAGATCATGATATAAACTGTATCCAATTTGTATAAATCCACTTACAATATTGGTGTTTGGAAGAATATTAATATTCTAAACTTCATATGTAAATCCTAGAATTCTGTCACTGTTTGTATGAGCTTTTATCCACAATAAAATAGATTTTAGGTCATGGGTGACTTCCAGTTTTACATTACATATCCTTTTGTCTTGAAAAATATCCTTAGATGATTTCCCAACATATCTAGATATGCAATCCGTAACGTCTACAATTTACCTGTGCTTGGTAATTTTTGATATTCCCTTTAATAGAAATGACAATTATGTCACAACATACTATATACTTGCTACTTTCAAATTGAGGAGTTTAAATTTTATTTTGGGGCTTATATGGAGACATTTCTCACACAAACAAAACAGGCTTGGGAAGGCATCCACAAGAACATCTAATCAAATAGAAGACAGCGGCATGCTAAAACCTCATCATCATGCTCGAACAAGAAGCACACCTCCTAAGGATCTGGTTTCATTTGCTGATGAGTACAGAAAACTGGCAATTGATTGCCTTAAGGTTTTACGTGTAGAGATGCAACTGGAGACAATTTTCCATATGCAGGTTTGTAAACTACACTTCAGTCATTGACATTTTGCCTCAACTGCAAGTGGAGTTCAGAAAACTAATAATATTTCCCACCTTTCTACATGCAGGAAATGATGAGTAGGGAGTACTTGGACGACCAAGATGCAGAAGAGCCTGATGATTTTATCATATCTTTGACTGCACAGGTAGGTATTATTATGTCTAAATTGTGGATAAGTACAGTAGGCATAAATTATTACTAATGCAGAAATATATTTATGTGAAAGTCAACCTTCCTACAAATTCTACTGCTCTATTTTAGATAGGGATCTTTGCACAATATCCTGCACAATCATTATTGTTTGTTTCTCGGGTTGGATTCATAATCATGGTCGAGACCTTGATGGCATTTCTATATCAGGATATATGCAAATGGACTTACCCTTAGAAGCATCTACACCATGTTAAACATGTTGCAGATTGTTGGGTACCCACTACCCATGCCTCGTAAAGACGGGTGGCTAAGGAATATCATTCCATCAGCCAAACAATCTATCTTAGCAATAATATCCCTAGTGGGTGAAGTAAAAAAAATACTTTTGTCGCTTTCAGAGTATTAATGTATTGACATTATGATTAAATTAATTTATTTCTTGCATCTCAGATAGTGCATTGAAAGAAAAAGAGGTGCATATGGTAGTTCCTTTAGTAGTTAAGTTTCTTTGCCTTTATCCTGTCATCCACTAAAATTGAAGACAAAAATAATTAAAAAAATAAATGAAAAGAAGAAAGTATGTTTATGACAAATTATGGCAAAATAAAAAATCAACAAAGGAAATTAAATGGCAAGAACACATGATTATATCAGAGTATAAAGAATGAAAATTGTGTGGAGATATATCAGAACCCAAGGGCTCAATACACCCAACTCTTTCTCTCTCAAGGTGGCTCTACCAACTGAGAAAAGATAATTTATCTCAAAACCCTAGCTATAAGTACATATATATAGCGGGCTAATAACTGAACAGGCTCTATGTAAAAGGCCTAATAACTAAACAGATCGGGTCAAAGATCGGGTTAAGAATTAAAGACATACATAGCATATCACGTTTTAAGGGGATCGGAACCCTAACAAATGCCTTCTAGCTTTGATTCACCTAATGTGTGCAGAGTGCAGTCTCCAATTCTTTTCCTTTTTTAAGTTATCCTCAGTTAGACATTGAAGAATCTTAACTGATATCTGTTTCTTAAAAATATAATTGTCATGGTTTCTTGCATACTTTTAGCAACCAAATGAATGGATGGGATTATTTTTTGCAAGAAATGTTTATTGTAGTCCTACAGAATGTTGAGTTTTAAACTTATTTGTCCAGTTGAAACCCCATATTTAGTCCTAATCAAAGCCTCCGAGTCTCTGTTCCTTGGCAACTTTTAGTGGTTTGTAGCCACGTGCTCTAATCCTTTGAGCAAGAGGCCACTCATCTCCACCGGATCTGTCTTCTTTTATAGGTTTTTTTTGGGTGGGGTGTGAAGGACATACCTTACTTGTGTTTCCTGCTTTTACGTCTGTCTGAAGGATTAGAGATCCTCTGGTCTTGAATTTTCTGAATCACATTTTTATTGACATTTCCCCCCTAATTCCGGGGATTTTTCACATTCCAATGTTTTTTGAGCATACGAAGGACATCTTTCATATCTCTTCTACTTCTGCACCCACAGATCACTCGTCGAGATCAAGAAATGGCCCCTTTTCTTGCGGGAGAAAAGCGGAATTATATTTTTGGTGGCCTATACAATGTTGCAGCAAATGCATCGATCAAGGTTTGCATGCCTTCAGTTTTCTGGAATTTTGGGTTAGGAGTTATGTTTTCACACTTTGGCACTTGTATTTCAGATTCTAAGAATCTAATTTCTACAAAAGATTGGGAGGAGAATGTAAATTTCTTTCTTTCATGACTAATGAGAGATTGCAAATGTCTTATCAGGCTTTGGCTGAGATGAAAAGCATCAACCTATTTGGGGTTCAACAGATATGTAGAAATTCAATTGCCCTGGAACAGGTTATTTTTTCCATGTTTTCATTCTCAAGAAATTTACTATTTTTGTGATGCAGTTGTATTGTATTTTATTATTTTCAGTTACTTGTATAAGCTTAAGATATACGTATTCATCTTTTTACGGTGAAATGTGGACGGGTATTGAAAGAGAAATTATTGTACTCAAGTCTCATTTAATCAATATGCTATTCCCATGCCAAATCATGTCCTAAAATTTGAAAAGAGTTATCAAGCACACAGACAAAAGACTGCAAGATTAGTCCAGTCTGGTTGTGTGTATATAGTACCCAAGTCCAAAAAGAAGAAAATTAAAGTTGTCATTGCTGTTGAAACAGTTGATAAAAGTGATTACTACGTTTTCAATTTAAAAGTCGTAACATATTAATGTTACAGTGCAAAATCTTGGGATTGTGTCACAAGACCTTTGATCCGTTTCTTTTCAAATAATTTTAGAGTAAATCTTGGCAAACAAATAAGTTTCAAACAAAGACACATAAAAAAGTTAAATGGTGGGCCCCACAGTAAATTAGAACCCATTTTACTAACTTTTCTCTCTTCTCTGTGAACCAAATACAAAAATCCTCATTTCCGTTCCAGTACTTTCTTTCTCTCACCTCTATTTCTCTCTCTCCATTTGTCTCTTCCTTCCACTCTCTTTTCTAAGCTCTCAGGCGGAATGGAGAGAGATCATAGGAATTTTGTAAGCAGTACATCACTGCATAATTCATCCTTCGAAACTTTATAATCGGAGTTCAGTTCTGCAAACTATAACTCAATTTTTCACCCAACAAATTCATCATCAAAAACCCATTTCAAACCCAATTATATACTTACAAGTGAGAAACAATGGGAAAAAATTGAATAAATCAAAAAGATGAAATTTTTTCAAACAAATTACGAACCCATTTCTCCCAGAAGGAAGCATTAATTATTTGAAATTAAAAACTTCTGCAGGAACATAATATCTAGGACAAAAGATTTCATAAGCGCCTAAAGGTATCACTTAAGTCAGTGATGAGTTGGTGGTGTTGGTGAAGCCGTTGTAGTATTGTAGAGAGAGAGAGTGGAGAGGATGACAGAAAGTGAAGACTGAGTTTGGGATGAGAGAGAGAGAGATAGAGAGAAATTTGTTTGCAAAAGAAGTGTGATACAACTGTGAACCATTTCTTATATTATCCACGTGTCAATTTTTGATAGATTCTTGACTTATTGTTGTGTACAAGTTCGTGTGCAAAGATTTACTGATAAATTTAACTATTTATGGGATAAGGAGAATTGAAATTTAATGTTTTGGGGTGGCTTATTTCTCTTCGGTAGATTGCATAACCTTCAGACGCATTCCCATTATTAGGAAATTATGGGGACCCTTTGGGACCACATATTGTTACAACAAATTATGGCAAACACATAAATCAAAGATGAAAACTTAACATAATAATACAAGATTTACAAGGAAATCTCAAAAAGGGAAAACCATGGGGAAAAGCAGAAGATAACACTATGTCAAAGTGTGAAGAATACAATATGTGAATCTCTCTCTGAAGGCGACTAAAACTGAGAGAAAAAAATACCGAATCCCTAGCTGCAATAACATATAAATAGTCGGGGCCAAAAAACATAATCAGCCCAAATAACATAACAGGTATCGGCCTTTGTTCCCCAGTATCATCACTAAACCTCATCCTTCTTTTCCTAAGGGTCGCCACAATATATGATTTGGGTGGGGTTCAAATGTCGAAATTCCAAACAAGAATTTGAGACACAACAATTTGTTAGGGACCTGAGGTGCCCAAATGAAAGTCCTTAATAACACATTAGGCTCAACTTGACCCAAAAACTTAATCTAGTAAGGCTAAGAAATTTTCCAAAGTTGTAATGGTGTGATGAACACCTTATCGTTGTGTGTAGCAATAACTTCATAAATTATATGCATATAATTTTTTCGAAAGAAAAGTTAAGTGCATAACTTTATATATAGTCAACTACAATCTGTTATTTTCAAAGACATGCATTATATTATAAATATTTCCCTTGAACTACATAATTATGTTTTTTCTTCTTTTTTTATTATCATTGCAATAGGCTCTGGCTGCTATCCCGTCAATTGATAGTGAAGCTGTACAGTTGCGATTAGATCGTGTACGGACTTACTATGAGCTGTTAAACATGCCATTTGAGGTTAACCATCAAAATTTCACACTTATTTAAACAATTTTGGCTTTATATTGTCGAATATTACTACAAATATTTTTCTACTTGCAGGCCTTGCTTGCCTTTATTATGGAGCACGAGCAGTTGTTCACAGCAACAGAGTACTTCAATCTTCTAAAGGTTCTGGTCCCTGGTAGGGAGATCCCTGCCGATGCACAGGACCGGGTTAAGGAGATTTTATCCTGTTAGCTTCTTAATGGGGGTGCCAGTTGACTTTTTTTTATTTCAGTTATCTTTATATTGTCTTCTCTTTTTTCTTCTATCGGAATTATAAGGGAAGAAAATGCCAATTCAGAAGGATATTTCAGCTGAATTCTGAAGGTTTTTTCATCTCCGGATGGTAGAATGGGCATGAAGTGTTATATATTCTTCTCAAACACGGTGGACTCTAGCAATGCGTGTTGAATCCCATTACAATTGGAGTTGCTACTCTACTCGTGCCGTGTCACCAAGTTCAGTTACATTTTTGTCTATATGTTTTGTGCCTGTAATTCTTATATATAATTCATTGATATTATCATTTTGGTTTTATTTTGTTTCTGTGTGGAATATGTGAGGGCATTTTCAGTATTGTTTAGGAAAAGATTAGAAATGCCCTTGTTTATTTCTTCTACAGTTTACTTTTAAAAACATTTCCAGTGTTAATAATCAGAAATATTCTTCTTCTAAAAAAATTTGAGACCAACACTAGGAAAGATTTAATGTTTGGCAAAATTTCCCGGGACAAAATAACACTTTCAATTAATGTCTCTTGAGTCTATATCACACGCTTGATGTTCTGTAGAAATTGGACTTGTGTGCAAATAGAAGAGTATGCCTCCTTGCATTTTGTTAGAAAATGCCAAAAGTAACTAGACAGAAATAATCTAGTTTAGCTTGTATTGTACAACTTGTAAAGCCTTGTGTGGGTAAAGTATATAACTTTAGTCTTGTTACCTTACCTAGCATTATTCATTTGTGTTTGAGCAAACAATGGCAAGCCTGAAAAGTAGAACTTGTCCCCCCAATATTTCCAGTTAAGTTGGCTAGTTTTTTGATACCATGTCCAAAATTCTTGTCTGGGTGCCAACTCCTTTTTAATAAGCAAATGTGATTGTTAAACGCTATGGTGAGCTGAATTTAAACTTGCTAGTCCTTGTGGACTGAATATTCAGCCGCTCTAGTACACATGCTAGTACGACGAAGAACAGAGTAGCTTGTCATTGAGTGATTGGATTGGACATCGTGGACTCCATAAGCTACTAAATTTTAATCTAGAGTAGGGCAAATTGATTCTAACAAGTGTTAAATCTTTCAACATTTCTGGAACATTTTCCGCCGTGTTGACTAATTTAAGTGACGGACATATATGAATTGCGTGAAGAATATAAGTTTGTGTTGACTAGTGTAAATGACGGTTATATCTGAATCGCCTGAAGAATGTAAGTTTTCTGTTCTCTCTCTCTTAAGGCTGTGTTTGTTTACATTTTAATGCCTCTTAATGAACTTACGTCTGAATCGGTAAGAGGTAAAAGTTGTTTGTTAAAATTTTGTGTCTTTTAATGTCTCATAATTGGTAAGACATAAAATTAAATCTAAATCATTAAGAACTCTCTTAATAAAACAAAATTTGGCAATTTTTTTTATATAAATATATTTTACAATATTATTCACTCATTTTTATTAAATTGGATATTTAAAATTATTAAATAAAAATTTACCCTTTCAAATTGTAAAATATTGTCTTTAAGAGGTAATTTATTTTTTAGTTATCAAACAGTTTTTTAGATTTAAATATTATTTTATTTAAACGATTTAATTTATTAAGATATCCTAACAATTTAAATCTTAATTATTCAATTTTATCAAACACAACTTTAGTTTCCTTCCCGACTCTTTTTCAGGATTTCTTTAGGCCCCTAGGATTTAAAATGTACCCCTAGAATTATTAAATATTACGTACGTAAAATAAATAAATGGTGGTCATCTTTTTGCTAAATAAAATGGTGGACAGATTGTGGTTCAAGACTTGTTTAAAAACATTTTTATTCCTACATTATGCACCTTTAAAGCTTCTCTTGGTCTAACCAAACAAATCATCATATTCAAAAGGCTATTTAGTATGACAAGTTTCTGAAGTCCTTAACACTAGTTGAATACGTAAAAGACGAGATTTTGAGAACGTGAGAGCTCAGGCGAGGTAAACTATGATTTTTTATTTTTTTATTATTTTTTTAATCTTAGGAGTTGCTCAGGTTCTAGGTACCACTCGTGTGTGTAAAATTTCATAGAAACATAGAACTGTGGATTATTCACACACATTTGATGCCAAAAAAAAAAAAAACATAAAAAATTAAGAAGATTAGATTGAATGTATTTTGATGCATTTCTACAAAAATCTGTGCTTAAACTTTAAAGTTACCTAACTAACTAACACATGACATCAGTATTAGGTCATGTCCTAACAAATTTCGACCGATTGATTACTGCTCTCTTTCATTCCACAAAAAGAATCTTATTCATATAAAAAAAATTAATTTTGGTTTTATAAAAATAGTTCTTTTTTTTTATTAATGATAGCACGTATTAATAAAATATTTTAAAATATAACAACACAATTTTAAAATTGTGTCATCACCACTACTAAACTACACACGATATTTAAAGATAAATGACAAAAAATATATCATTAAGTACATGTTTGGCTACGCAAAGTTGGAGAGAGAAGTGTGTTTTGAAGTTTAGATGACTTAAAATTTTTGTTTGTCTATTTAATATTCAAATGTTATTTATTTAATTCACGCGTTAAATACCTAAATGCGCATTAAGAACAATATATATATATATATATATATATATATATATATATATATATATAAGAGCCGATTCACAACACGCGCTAGTTAAGAACACTATTTTAGCAAGCTCATCTCTCATCATTCATTGTAAGATCTAATGGCTAGGAGGGAGGCTGATCGCTAGTTTTAATAGCGGCCAAGGAATTTATTTATTTTTTTGGCCTGACCACTAGCCATAGTAGCGGTCAGACAGATTACGTCGTTTTTGATTTTGACCTAATGCTTTTATGATTTCAAAATTGAAAAAAAATTGAAGATTTGGATAAGCATGACTTAAATAATATCCATGATATTTGACAAAACTTTTAAATAAGATCTTAGATGATGAAATAAATGTTAAAGTTTAAAACCTAGATTTGGAGAAGTAAAAGGTGTAAAAAATGAGTAAATATTTTTTTTTTACCATAAACTTTGTGTTATGATTTAAATGAGAGTAATTATAAGTTTTAAAATTTTAAAACCTAGAATTTTATTATTATATATACTTGGAGGTCTATTAAGAGTAAAGTAATATAATACCTTTAAAACTTATGTAAGAAATCTTATAATGTAAAGCATAAGTTATTTATTAACTAAGCTTATGGAAGTTAAACCTTGATTTGTAATTTAAGAGAACCAAAAAATAATAATTTGGGAAGGGATGAACTAGGTATTTTGTGGGTAATTAAATTAAGTCTAATTTAGTAGCCGCATTTAGAAATTAAATAAAAGTTCGAAAAGAGATCAAGATTATGGCAAATCAAATTAATATACACAGCAAACCACATGAATATAATAAACAAACGTAAATATTTAATGATGGTAAGACTTGTAAGATGACCATTTTGCCCTAGAATATTTTGTAATGACGTTGATATCCTAATAATCACCTAGGAACCATTTTACCATTGGTTGGTGATACGTAATGACAAACTTACCCTTGGGATGAAATTTGATTAATTGACCCAAACCCTAATTCATTAAATATTTAGGGTCAAATTGTTGTAATTGTGTTAGTGGCACAACCTAAATTAATTACAGACCCAAGATAAATATAGAGAAGTCCAATAATAGAATTAATTACTAGCTCAAATGTGATAACGTAGAGTATTTAAACTAGTATTCTTAAGTGACTTGCTAGTAGATGGTAAATAAGTCTAAGATAATTAAACTAGTGGCCAATGTGAACTACTAGAAAAAATTAAATACTAACCTAAGTATTAGTAAATTAAATGAAGATATATGCAACCCAAATGAAATTAATATTGAGCCAAAGCAAATGAAATGAATGAGCTCAAATGAATAAATTGTTGGGAGCCCTAAATGAATTAAATTAGTAGTCCAACTTGGAATAAATTATGAGCCTAATTAATTGTTGTTGGTAGCCCAATGACAATTAATATTGTTGAGCCCAAAAAATTTAATAAGAAGCCTAAATCGAATTAATTAGAGAGTCCAAAGTAGAGCCCAAATATTTTTGTTGGTGAATTGATGAGAGTTAACCATTGTGTTGTTTAAATAGTAGGAAGTTAACTTCATTTGGGTTAAGTGTTAGAGAATTGGGAGGAAAAATAGCTAGTTAAATTGCACAATGATCCAAGCACTTTCCTAGAAAACACAAACCTTTAAATCCCTCCCCAATGCACATCGATTCTCCCAAAAAGTGGATCTAGTCCCTTTAATTAATTAAGCTAATCAACTAATGTTGGTGAATTAGTAAAACATAAACATGCTTAGCTATCTTCTATAAATAGAGTCTTCTCCCAAGCGCACAAGAGTTGATTTATTTGAGAGAGAGCATTCTAGAGAGAAAAAAGAGAGAAAAGCTAGAGAGCATTGAAAGTAAAAGAGAGAAACATTTAGTGTTCTTATGAGTTCATAAAAGAAAAATACCAGGAGAGTTTAAGGAGTAGTGGTTCGGCAACCATATGTGGTGTTGATGTCTAACAACTTCATTTTCTACTTTGAAAAGCAAAGAAAGCAAGCCACAAAGAGCAAAAGGTATAAAACCTTCTAAAAACCTTAGTTTATGCTTTTCTTTGCTCTATATATATTTTCTATAGTAGAAAATTATTTTCAAAACTCTCTATGCTTAAATCCATGCAAGATTAGTAGATCTATAGTTTATTGGGTTTAACATAAGTATTTATATGCATTTATGTTGGAAAACTTGATCAAAGATATGAAATCGATTTTTACTGGTAGAACTCTAAACTGGTCAGCCGCTTCCCGGATTTATTGTTCACGTTCCGTAAGTCGTGTTTAAGATCCGTCAACTCCGGATGGTAGAACTATAAGATACGAAACGTTTTCAACTAGAACGACTGAAAAATATTAATAAGGCTATTTTTGGTGATTTTTCTAACAAAACTGTTCACTATCGAAAAAACCATAAAAACCTACTGCCCAGATTTTTAAAGGGTCTGTTTTGCTTACTTAGCTTGTGTTAAAAATTCCAGCATTTTTATGCCTACTAGTATATGGTATAAATCAGTCACTTTCCATAAATAAGCTCGATTCTACCTCGGATGAGTGAGTTATGACCCAACGATTATTTAAGTTCTAAAATATTATGACTGCTATAACTTGAAATGAGTAACTCATAAAATTATGAAATTTTAACTAAGAGTAGTCTATGATGAAAGGAATATACCGTATAAAGTTCAGAATTTTTTGATAAAAACTCGATTATTAATAATTATTGCAAATTCTGGACATATATAACCTATTTCAAAATAGTAAATGAGATTGAAATTTTTAAAAAAATTATTTAAAAAAAATGAAATATAGTAATTTTATTAAAGAGATATAGAAATAATAAGTCAATTAGGTAATTTTGATAATTACGTTTGACATATGAAAAATAGAGATAATAGCATAAAATAATTATGTACTATTTAATTAAAATTAAATAATACATAAAGATAATTATTTATTATTTAAATAATATTAAATAATAAATAAAGTGAATAAAAATAATTAAATTAATTATTTATTATTTAAATGCTAAATAATAAATAAAGTTACGGAATTAAGAAGTTAATAAAGTAATTTAAACAAATTAATTTCAATTGTTTAAATTTTTAAATATTACTAAATGATTAAAATATTATTAAATAATGCTATTAGTTAAATTACTATTAATTAATTAATAATAATAATAAGTGATTAAATTATTATAAAATAATTAATAATAATAGTAGCTGGTTAAATATTATTATAGAATTAATAGTATTAATAATAAATTAAGATGTTGTTAAATAATTAATGATATTAGTAAGTGATTAAAATATTATTAAATGATTAATAATATTAGTAATGGATTAAAATGTTATTAAATGAATAATATTATTATTAAGGGATGAATAATATTAATAAATGATTAAAATATTATTAAATGATTAATAATATTCATAAATGAATAAAATATTATTAAATAATTAATAATATTCGTAGGAGGATTAGAATATTATTAAATGGTTAATAATATTAGTAAACGATTAAAAATATTATTAAATAATTAATAATATTCATAAATGGTTAAAATATTATTAAATGATTAATAATATTTGAATGTGCTTGTATATTATCAAAGGTTGATAATATGGTGATGTATTTGGTAAGTTATTACATGTCCAAAATATTAAGTTATGTAAAAGAAAAAAGTTTAATTGAATTAAACCAAGGTAGAGAGTCCATTAATGACTAATTATTAGACAATTTACTAAATATAGGTTGTATGAAGAACGCAAGGTATTAGTGAAAGTTGAAAAAACGAACCCAACATGTCCAAACTATGGTTTGGTTAGGGTTTTGTCCGAAAGTCAAAAGTTCGTTTATTGAATATTTTAAAAATTAATAAATTAAAATTAGAGTCTTAAATTGAGACTAATTAATAGTCATTGTAACTAATGATTATGTCAATCTCATGCATAATTGTAGGTTGATCGAAAGACGCAAAACTAGCATAAAACGGATAAGTTTACCAGACAAGCTTTTAAAGACTTATTGCTATGTGTAAAAATTATTATGTGTGCACTTGATATATGTATATATTGATGTTAGATGAAATTTGTTGTTATTCGTTAATATGTGCTGATGTGCCTTTGTGCCTAATGAGATATAAATATTTGATATAAAATTGTTTATATTAGTTTAACTTTTGAAGTTGAGCTGAATGGCATGTGTATTAATTAATGCATGATTGGTATTAAGCATATATAAATGTGAATTATGGGAAGCTTGATGCATGAATAAAAATGTAATGCATGAGATAAGAGAAACAAGTATACAATGTCATACATGGATATATTGTTAAGCACGCATGATGCATAAATTATGTGTTATATGTTAAATTGTTGGACTTACTGAGCCGTCGTGCTCACTCTTACTATAAAACTAACACTTTCAGATAAGTGCGAAGTATTCGAAGATTTTTGATACAGACCAAGAAACAGGAATGTGAATTACTTTCATCCGAAAGTCTAAACACTTGTTATAGTTATGAGTCTAGTTAAATAGGTAAATGATGATTATGTATTAATGTAATAGTTAGTGAGTATCTTGAGTGTTTTGATACTCATAATGTTTGTATTAGAAGGAATTTCTATCGTATATGATATGAAGATGTAATAAGAAATTGTAAAGATTGTGATTTTGAGACAAATGATCAAAGTGAATAAAGATGTGATAAAAAAAATTAAATTTATTGAGTTTTTTAGTAGCATTGTTTTATATAATGTTATAAGTTTTATGAGAAAGTTGTACATTAACGCGCGAGGTCGCTTGTAACAAGTACGAGAATTTTCGGAGCTTTACAACTTATGACATTTATCAATAGCCTTCACATACATTTAAATTATAAACATAATATAATTTTAAATTTTAAAATATTTATAGAAATTTAAAAACTATATAATATATATTTTTTTTAAAACCACTAACTTCTATAAATTATTTATTTTTATATATTCCCTTCTAAAATTCTAACAAAATAATTAATTCATTTACTATAAGATCAACTTGAATTTTTTTAATTCATTTAAAATTTATAATTAAATTAATTATTTTGTTAGAATTTTGGTAAGGAATATATAAAAATAAATGATTTACTGAAATTGGTGATTTTTAAAAAAAACAAAATTTAAATTTTATATTATATAGTTTTTTATTTCTATAAAAAATTAAAAATTAAAAATATATTATGTATATAATTTGAATGTATGTGAATGATATTGATAAATCTCATAAGTCATGGTTATCCAAATTTTCAGCTGCCATATTCTTCTGTAAATTTGAACTCATAAGAAAACCAAAATCGTTCTAGTTTTGGCTTGCATGTAGGAGGTGCGGCCAAGGAAAACGACATCATTTTCTCTGGCTACAACTCCTACATGCGGCCAAGGTTAAAACAAAAAATGAATTAGTCTGCCTGACCGCTACTAGTACTAACGGTCTGACAAAAAATATAAATAAAAATTCTACCTGGCCGCTATTAGGATTAGTGGTCAGACCCCCTCCTAGCTATTAGAGCCTGCAACGAACGGTGAAAAATGAGTTTGCTGAAATAGTGTCCTAACTAGCGCGAGCCGTGGATCAACTCCTTATATATATATATATATAACAAATGATTGTTATGGACACTGTTGAACATTGAATGGTTAAATTTGATGATAAGAAATAATGTACAAGGGCTGTATTAGATAAGATCAAAACCGTTAGGTTGATCTCCTGATATAAATGTATAAAAGTCTTTTGTGTTGTACTAAGACTTAGATAGATCAAAACTGTTAGGTTGATCTTTTGTTGTAATATAATCGTAGAATGGACTCTACGATTTCAGTCAAGAAGACTCTACGATTAAACAGACTCTACGATAAAGACAACCAATCGTAGAACGTATTCTACGATTTTGGCCAAGAAGACTCTACGACCAACAGACTTTGTTCTAAGCGAGAAACCATAAAACGAACTCTACGATCAACAGTCTAACAGTTGAGTAAACTCTACGATGACAGTAAGAGATGATCCTTTACAGATCAATCACGACAGCAAGGATATTCATAGAGTCATGGAGGGTCGTTGAGCAAAAAGGCAAGAGACATCATGACTCTCAGATCAGGAACTATTCTGTTCAGGAATTCAATCTGCATTGATGTAACCAAAAAGAAAAACTTTTGCAAATCGATCAAAGTCAGAAAAGTCAGGGGACTGACCCAAGCGCACTATGCAACAGAAAGAAGACTTTCAAGGAAGAAAAGTCAGAGGACTGTGTCCTATCAGTTTTATAGTATGGAAGGACCAAACGACTCTATGAAAGTTGGTAGGAACCTACGACTGACATATCTGTCCCCAAGGAAAAAGAAAACAACCTTCCATGGACTAACAGGTCAGATCAAATAAAATCTCATCAGAGCTTTAATGAGCTATATTAATATAATATACAGCAGCTCTCCTCTGTGAGGTAACGGAAAGAAACAAAAGCTCAAGCAGATGTTCCAACAGGAAGAAAACTGAAGCCCTCACTTCTTAAATACTAAGATCGGCAAAAGGAAAAGGAAGCCAATTTGCACAAAGAAAAATATACGCAAGAAGTGAAAAAGATCAAACTGATAAGAAAGCTTGCATTGCTACTAAGTCCTTCGAAAAACTCAAGCTAATAGCAACTTAGTAGCACATCCAAATCTACATCACTCCAGGAGAGTTCTTTGTGAACTAGTGTATCCAAGTCTGTTAGACTTGTAGAGTTCTTAGTGAACTAGAGTTCCAAGACTGCTGGTCTTGAAGGAATCTTAGTGATTCTGAAATTATAAAAGTATCCTTAGTGGATTTACTGTTGGAAGAGCAGAGAAGTGGAGTAGGAGTCTTGTGAGCTCTGAACCACTTAAAACCCAGAGTCTTTCTTATTGTGTCTTTTATTTGCTATATCTACCATATAATTGCTTGTTGAATTTTTACTTTAACATATCAAGAGAGGGGTAACTAAATCGTATTCCGATGTGTTAAACTTATTGATTATGTATTAAGTAAAGCAAGATCGTTAAAGAAAAAGAATTTTTTAAAAGTATCTATTCAACCCCCCCTTCTAGATATATATCGTGTCATTGGGAACTAACAGACACTATTCTGATAAACTTAGTAAACTGATTTTACACCATCCATATAAAGATAAAGATCTAAGGGTGTAAATGAAAGTAGTATGCCCTCAAGCCAATCACATTTGATGTGATAAGCATATACTTTGTAATCTTGTTCGTTTATTAATAAAAGAATCAAGACATTTTTTTATTCATGATTAATTACTTGAATTAATCAAATGGATAAACCCATAGTTTTTGAGCAATGCTTTTAGAACCATGATGAGGATCATGCTAATGAGATCTAAATTCAAGATAGCTCAAAACTAAAATTGTTCCTAATTGTTGGATCACTAAAAGGGGATTAGTAGATCCGGATAGATTGGTACATACTGTGCTTGCTCTTATGAAGAGGATGATTGATCTCATAATCATTTGTGTAGAGACACTAAAGCAAGTATGTAGGTGCTTATTAGAGAATAAGTTAACTGAACGTGACTCGCTCAAGGAACACCTAATGGAGTCTTACTTGCCTGTCAATAGGAGTTCATTTTGTGATAGTAGTACAAGTGATCCTTGGACTTGAGATCATCATAGTATCTTGTGTATGATGAATTATATTTTGACATATTCCTTAAAACCTTTAGGGTGTATCAAAGGGTATGATCGGATATAATAAGTCATACATGGAGATAGATGAATGATCAACAAAGAATCTACCACTTCTAGTAAAAGAAGAGAATGTCCTATGCGATTCGATAAATAACCCGGATCTTTCTTATACGACTATTATTAATTGAGGAAGGATAAAAGAATTTATACCTTTGTAGAACCAAGCTTCCACGGGTACAAGTTCATCTCCCTTTAATCCTTCACGTTTTTCTTCAAATTCACCGATTAGATTCTACGGATCAATGTTAGCTCCCCAAGTGTTGAGCTTCTAGAGGTGATCCACTAAGAGATTTATGAATTAAAGAAGTGGATTATGGTTTCTCCAAACCATGGGTGGCTAGCCCTAATTCTCTCTCTCTCTCTCTCTCTAACTCCTTAGATCTAGAGAATTATGGAGTACTCTCTCTCTCTTAATGAAAGAGTGTGTGTAACCTTGATCTATGATAAGACTCCTCTTATTTATAGATCTAGTCAACCCTCCTAAACTATTTAGGATTAGGGTTTTAATTTAATTCCCAATTTAATTAGGAACTAAATTAATTAATTATAATTCCTAAACCATTTAGGAACTTAATTATTTAATAATGAGAGTACTTCTTATTAATTAATTACTAAACCATTTAGTAACTTAATTAATTATTATAATTATAATTCCTAAACTATTTAGGAACTTAATTATTTAATAATAATATTACTACTTATTAATTAATTCCTAAACCATTTAGGAACTAAATAATAATACTAGCAGTAATAATAATAATAAAAATAATAGTAATAATAATAATAATAAGACTCTTCTTATTAATTTATAATTAGTATTTCTAAAATACTAAATTATAAATATTAAGCTATTTAATTTATTCTATCATCATAGTATAAATTAAATATACTTAATTTATTATTACAATTATGCCATCCACTTCTAAAATAAATATTACTCTTTTGCGGTGTGACCCTTTAGGTTCTCCATATTAAACCGGTTGTATAATAAATAAATTAGAACAATTCTAATTCATTTATTACGAATTAACTCTTTAATTCAGAATAAATAATTATTCCACAATAAGGGTAAACCCCCTTAGCGATTAGTCGACTTTCCAGATAATATAGATTTCAACATTTAATCGTAAAAGAACCTTTCAGCAAATAGTTACCGTACAATTCAATCCTTCTACCAAACAATGTCCCAATAAAATATAAGACACGAAATTTCTGTCAAGTCTTATTTATTTGATTATATGCATTTCAATTCACAAATACACAACTCTAGTTAATGTAAATTAGAAACTCCTTTCTAATTCCATTCAACCTTGGCCAGGGATTTCTGAGTTGTCACTTATTGAATCGCATAGGACATTCTCTCTCCATGTGTACCTTATTATACCCAAGCACATCCTTTGATATACCAATAGGTCTTAAGGAATATGTCAAAGTATAACTTAGTACACACAAAATACTAAGATGATCTTAAGTCTAAGGATCACTTGTACGACTATCACATAAGGAACTCCTATTGACAGACGAGTAAAACTCCATTAGGTGTTCCTTGAGTGAGTCACGTTTAGTGAACTTATTCTCTAATAAGAACCTACATACTTGCTTTAGTGTCTCTACACAAATGATTATGAGATCAATCATCCTCTTCATAAGAGCAAGCATTGTATGTACCAATCTATCTGGATCTACTAATCCCCTTTTTAGCGATCCAACGATTAGGAATAATTTTAGTTTTGAGCTATCTTGAATTTAGATCTCATTAGCATGATCCTCATCATGGTTCTAAAAGCATTGCTCGAAAACTACGGGTTTATCCATTTGATTAATTCAAGTAATTAATCGTGAATAAAGAAATGCCTTGATACTTTTATTAATAAATGAATAAGATTACAAAGTATATGCTTATCACATCAAATGTGATTGGCTTGAGGGCATACTGTTGGTTTGGGCATGCTTTGTAATCTTATTCATTTATTAATATTAGGGCTAGCCACCCATGGTTTGGAGAAACAATAATCCACTTCTTTAATTCATAGATCTCTTGGTGGATCACCTCTAGAGGCTCAACACTTGGGGAGCTAACATTGATCCGTGGAATCTAATCGGTGAATTTGAAGAAGAACGTGAAGGATTAAAGGGAGATGAACTTGTACCCGTGGAAGCTTGGTTTTACAAAGGTATAAATTCTTTTATCCTTCCTCAATTAATAATAGTCGCATAAGAAAAATCCGGGTTATTGGTTTGTACAAAAATTTTAAAATCTGATTTTTATTGCTTCCGTTGCGCTTATATAATTTGATTATATGTATGCCATATTTTTTGCAAACCAACAGTGGCATCAAGAGCCAAACTTATGCGAATTATTAATTGTTTTAATTTCATATATGTATGGGTATGTGTTTAGAACAATTTATTAGGCATAATTTGTTGTATAGAATCGTGGGTATTGAAAATCAATTGCAAAAATCGTGTTTTGAAAAGAAAAGAAAAAAAAAAGTTTTTTTTTTATTTTCTTCGCGAACTGCTACTGTAGAATGCCATAGTCGCGCGCATTGCGCGAGAACCGGGTAGGCGCGCATTGCGCGGAAGGGCCTTAGTCGCGCATTGTGCGGGGCCGCGTAAGGCGCACAAGGCGCGGGCGTGCGTGCTGCATGCATTGCGCGTGCGAGAGAGTGGCGCGCATTGCGCGGGGTGCGGCAGGCTGCGCGCATTGCGCGGGTTGTACGCGGTGACAGTTTCGTAATTATTGCAACTTCCGGATTTTTAATTATTTTTGTATTTTTAAGCAGATTTTTAAAATTAAAAAATAAAAGGTTTATTTTGGGTTATTTTAAAAATCCAAAAAAATTACAAAAATATATTAAAAATAAATAGTTTATTTTTACATGATTTTATAATTATAATAAAAGGTTTATTTTAATTATGAAATTAGATTTCATGCAACTTTAATTGCCCATTAAATGATACCAATACATATATGGAATGCTTTATTTAATTCATGAGATGAATATTATTTATTAATATTATTTATTGATATATATGATAATTAATGGGATTGATTATGGATTATTGGCCAATGTGATTGGATTTAATTTTAATTAAATGCATGAATGAATGGGTTTTAATAAATGGGGTCTGCGTACCTCGTCTTTCTAATTTTTCTTATGTATAATTCTATCTCCCTCCTATGTACTTCCCCTTGACTGTTGATCAAGGTTTCTATTTATTATAAATAATTTGTAATAGGAATAATTAGAATTATTTTGAAGAATTGGAGCAAAGAAGCAAGGAGCGCATGAAGACCCGTTTGTAATGGAGCCCGAATTTAAATGTAATAGTTACATTTAATTTAATTTATTCTTGCACCCTAGGTTTGACCAATTGGTTTATTTGGTGGCTCGAATAAACCAAACTAGAATAAAAGTCCATAATCAATCCAAGTAGAATATAGTATTTTATATGTGCATGCTTATTTATATATATTATATATTATCAAACATGCTTCGCATGTTAATTAATATGACGCATATTTTATATATATATGTGCATGTGCGCTAAACAAGATGAGACAATTAATATTAATAAACCCCTCATGATGTAGAATAAATATTATTTATAAAATGAATTAAAATGTTTAATTCATGAATTAAAGGAGTTTAATTCAATTAAATAAAATTAGAATTGTTCTAATTTATTTATTCTACTACTCATAATATTAAGTTGTAACGTTCAAAGATATTTATTAAAAATATCGAACGTCGCCTTCTAGCATGGTAAAACGATAGAGTATCAAATAATCATTATAAGTTTGTTGTGTCACACAAGGCTTATATTAATTTTTTGAGATGTTGTTTTATCACATTTGATGTTTATAAAAAGGATTGAACATTACTGTTTTGTTGTGTCACACAAGGACGGTCTTTTTCTCTTCTAATATAAGAAAATGCTAGGTTGGACTTAACTTGGATAATTTTAATTTGGATGTGTCACACATGATCATAATAATCTAAGAGGCAAAATAAAAGGAGTTACATGTTAATGTAATTGACAAGAGTTGTCTACCTATTTATTTATATATCGTTTGTTGTGTCACACAAGGCTATATACATTTGAAATAGGATCCTTATTCTCACTAGCAAATCTTTAACTAGATTTGTCGAACTATATAAGGAGGGTAATATAGTTTGATGAAAATAGTGGGAGACACCATTTTAAATAAAGACCTAATTTATTTTGGTAATTAATAAAATGAATGCATGTTAATGTTGTTATTAATTCACTTAAAGAATATTGCTATGTTTAATTCACTAACACTGCATAGCATAATGTATGCTAACAAATTAATCGAACTGAATTGTTCGGATTGATTAAACAAATTTGAGAAAAGTTCTCAATGCTGAAAAGCTAGCAAATGTCCTCAATTTGCCTATCTCTACAAACGTTGTAGACTAAGCCTCTGAGGAAGAGATTGCTATTTTAAATGGCAAGATGATGCAAATGTGGCTCAATGCATAATGCTCGCATCCATAAATATCGAGTTACAGCATCAACACGAGAAAATGGATGCACCTACTATATTGCTACACATTCAATAGTTGTATGGTGAGCAAAGTAGGTCAACAAGATATAAGATATCTAAGGAGCTCTTCCGATCTATAATAACCAATGGCACTACAGTAAAGACACATGTCCTAAAGATGATCAATCTGATTGATCAATTAGGACACCTAGGTTTTGTCAAAGATGGAGAGTTGAGTCAAGATTCGATCTTGCAGTCACTCGCGGACTCCATTTCACAAATTGTTGTGAACTTTAACATTAATAAGCTTGAAGTCAGTTTACCTGATTTGCTTAAATATGTTGAATAAGTTGAGAGTCACTTTTCTTCCTAGTAAAACCAAGTCTTACTCGTAGATGAATCTTCTAAGCGGAGGAAGATGACCAAAGGTATTTCTGAGGAGTCAGAAAGAGTAGAAGGCAAAAGAAAGGCTAAACAAAGGACATAAAATGAAAGTGATCCCGAGGGCAAAAAAGTTTGCTTTCATTGCGATAAGCTGGGACACTGGAAGAACAACTACAAGAGAGTTATAGTAGTTAAGTAAAAGAAGTTTAGTTAAACTTCAGCTACAGATATAGATTTGTTCATAATGAAATAGAACTTTCTATAAGTCAAGTATCTACCTAGGTATTAGATACCGAATGGTGGTCTCACATATGCATGTCGTTGCAGAGACTAAGCAGAAGTAGAAAGCTAAACAAATGATAAGTAATCCTGTTCTGGGGAATGAAACAAATGTTGCTGCATTAGCCATGGGAACTTATAGTTTAGCACTGCCTACGGGCAAGACTATTAAGTTAGTAAGTTGTTATTATGTTCCAGTTCTTAGAAACATTATTTCAGTTCCATGTGATGACAAGGAAGGGTTGTTAACATTATAATAATGAACAATCGTTGTTCTATTTATAATGCTAATGTTTTATTTAGAACTGATTGATTACTTAATGGACTTTGTATACTTGACTTACATGGAAAATATTTCAATTTGAACAAACTAAAGGCAAAGAGATGATATGAATCATACCTTCATGCAATACTGTTAACTCGGTCATGATAATGAAACAAGACTAAACAAGTTGTATAAAGATAGGCTTTTAGAGCTTTTTGATTATGAATCAAATACAACTTGTGAATCTTGTATCATGGATAATATGACTAAATCTCCATTTAATGGACATGGAGAGCAGGTTACAGAGTTGTTAGAGATGGTACGCACAGTCGTGTGTGGGACCTATGACAACAAATGCAAGAGGAGGGTATTCATTCATTACTTTCACTGATAATTCTAGATTTCGATATATGTATTTGATGAAATACAAATCCAAATCGTTTGAAACGTTCAAAGAATTCAAAAGTGAAGTATAGAAACTAAAAGCCAAAAGTATTAAAGTTCTTCAATTAGATCGAGAAGGGAATACTTAAGCAGTAAGTTTCTAGATCATCTCAAGTGAAATGATATTCTCACAGAATGGACATGGTGATGATCCTTAATGAGTATTACTGATCTTCCAGTATTCTTCTAGGGTTATGCTCTAGAAACAATCGCATATCTACTAAATAAGATACCTTCAAATTCCGTCCCTAAGACTTCATATGAGTCATGGATAGGGAGGAAACCAAGTCTTAAGCATGTTAAGATTTGAATTGTTCAGCTTATGTCAAAAGGTTTGACAAAGATAAGCTAGGGACATGATCTGATAAGTGTAAACTTATGGGATATCCTAAAGAAAGTTTAGGGTATCACTTCTATAATCCGACTAACTAAAAGGTGTTTGTTGAAACATGCTGCCTTATAAGAAAAAGAAGTTTTTCCTTAAAGGGTTAGTGGGAGTAAAATAGATCTTGAAGAAGTTCAAGAACCACAAAATACAACAGATCAAGTGAAGGAATTTGTACAAGTAGATAAGCCTATTGTACCGCAACCAAGTCGTAAATCTGGTTTACTACCGAAGATACCTTAATGGTATGGATTCATCATAGATGATGATGATGAGGTGCGCATCATAGTGGATGATGATCCAGATATATACGATGAGGTATGAGTATTAGATACTCAAGAGAAATGGTCGATGACCATAAAATTCGAAATGGGTCTTTGGAGAAAGACTAAAGCAGATGGCTAGGTGGAGACCTATAAGACCTAACTAGTGGTAAAAAGATTTCAAACAAGGTCAATGAGTTGACTAAGATGAAATTTTTCACTAGTGAAAATGCATATATCCATTCGGATTTTACTTGCAGTAACAACTTACTATACAAAAGGATGTATGTATGATACAACCAAAAGAATTTGTCTCCATATAGATGGAGCAAATCAAGTATGTAAGTTACAACGATCCAATTATGAATTGAAGCAAGTTTCTCGAAGATAGAACATCCGTTTTGATGAGACAATCAAAAGAGTTTGATTTTATCAAATACAAGGATGAACCAAGTATGTACAAAGGTTAGTGGGAGCACTGTGACATTCCTAGTATTATATGATGATATAATACTGATAAGGAATGACATACTAATGCTACAATCAGTAAAGATGTGGTTGTCTAAAAGCTTCTCCATCAAGGACTTGGAAGAAGCATCCTAACATTCTATTCAGGATAAAGGTCTATAAAGATAGATCATAAAGGATGCTCGGCTTGACCCAAGGGACGTACATTGATTCGTTGAAATGTACTAGACTTGATATTGCTTATATATAATAAGCAAATATCAGTTCAATTTTGGAGAAGAATATTAGAAAAGAGTTTCTAATGATGGGTCTGATATAAAACTAGAGGGTTTAACAAACTTAAGTTTGTTCAGACTAACAAAGATAACAACATATCCGTTTCAGGTAATATGATTACCGTGAACGGTGCTGCAGTGAGTTGAAAAAGTTCCAAACAGTAAATAGTTGCTGATTTAGTGACAAAGACATAGTAAATAACTATAAGTGAAGCTGCAAAGGTGATTGTTTGGTTAAACAAGTTCATTACAGAACTTATAATGGTTCCTAACATTAAAAGAGTTTAATTCACCAAGGAACCTAGGTCTCATCTGAAATCCAAACATATGTTGCGGCACTTTTATATGATTAGATGAATCATTGAAAAGGAGATGACACCATAAAGATGGTAGACTCTTAGAACAGCATTACAGATCCATTAACTAAAACATTTACTAAGCAATTTATACGCCACTTAGAGAAGAATGGTATGGGGATACCAAAGGGCGATTGGCTTTAGTGCAAGTGGGAGATTGAAAGTAATATGTCCTCAAGCCAATCACATTTGATGTGATAAGCATATACTTTATAATCTTGTTCATTTATTAATAAAAGTATCAAGGCATTTCTTTATTCATGATTAATTACTTGAATTAATCAAATGGATAAACCCATAGTTTTCGAGCAATGCTTTTAGAACCATGATGAGGATCATGCTAATGAGATCTAAATTCAAGATAGCTCAAAAACTAAAATTGTTCCTAATCGTTGGATCACTAAAAATGGGATTAGTAGATCCGAATAGATTGGTACATACTATGCTTGCTCTTATGAAGAGGATGATTGATCTCATAATCATTTGTGTAGAGACACTAAAGCAAGTATGTAGGTGCTTATTAGAGAATAAGTTCACTGAACGTGACTCGCTCAAGGAACACCTAATGGAGTTTTACTCGTCTGTCAATAGGAGTTCCTTATGTGATAGTCGTACAAATGATCCTTAGACTTGAGATCATCTTAGTATCTTGTGTGTACTAAGTTATACTTTGACATATTCCTTAAGACCTATTGGTATATCAAATGATGTGATTGGGTATAATAAAGTACACATGGAGATAGATGAATGATCAACAAAGGATCTATCTCTTCCAGTAAAGGGAGAGAATATCCTATGCGATTCAATAAGTGACAACTCAGAAATCCCTGGCCAGGGTTGCATGGAATTAGAAAGGAGTTTCTAATTTACATTAACTAGAGTTGTGTATTTGTGAATTGAAATGCATATAATCAAATAAATAAGACTTGACAGAAATTCCGTGTCTTATATTTGATTGGGACATTGTTTGGTAGAAGGATTGAATTGTACGGTAACTATTTGCTGAAAGGTTCTTTTACGATTAAATGTTGAAATCTATATTATCTGGAAAGTCGACTAATCGCTAAGGGGGCTTACCCTTATTGTGGAATAATTATTTATTCTGAATTAAAGAGTTAATTCGTAATAAATGAATTAGAATTGTTCTAATTTATTTATTATACAACCGGTTTAATATGGAGAACCTAAAGGGTCACACCGCAAAAGAGTAATATTTATTTTAGAAGTGGATGGCATAATTGTAATAATAAATTAAGTATATTTAATTTATACTATGATGATAGAATAAATTAAATAGCTTAATATTTATAATTTAGTATTTTAGAAATACTAATTATAAATTAATAAGAGGAGTCTTATTATTATTATTATTACTATTATTTTTATTATTATTATTACTGCTAGTATTATTATTTAGTTCCTAAATGATTTTGGAATTAATTAATAAGTAGTAATATTATTATTAAATAATTAAGTTCCTAAATAGTTTACGGAATTATAATTATAATAATTAATTAAGTTACTAAATAGTTTAGTAATTAATTAATAAGAAGTACTCTCATTATTAAATAATTAAGTTCCTAAATGGTTTAGGAATTATAATTAATTAATTTAGTTCCTAATTAAATTGGGAATTAAATTAAAACTCTAATCCTAAATAGTTTAGGAGGGTTGACTAGATCTATAAATAAGAGGAGTCTTATCATAGATCAATGTTACACACTCTTTCATTAGATTAGAGAGAGTACTTCATAATTCTCTAGATCTAAGAGTTAGAGAGAGAGAGAGAATTAGGGCTAGCCACCCATGGTTTGGAGAAACCATATTCCACTTCTTTAATTCATAGATCTCTTGGTGGATCACCTCTAGAGGCTTCACACTTGGGGAGCTAACATTGATCCGTGGAATCTAATCGGTGAATTATGAAGATGAACGTGAAGGATTAAAGGGAGATGAACTTGTACCCGTGGAAGCTTGGTTCTACAAAGGTAAAAATTCTTTTATCCTTTCTCAATTAATAATAGTCGCATAAGAAAGATCCGGATTATTGGTTTGTACAAAAATTTTAAAATCTGATTTTTATTGCTTCCGTTGTGCTTATATAATTTGATTATATGTATGCCATAATTTTTGCAAACCAACATATATATATATATATATATATATATATATATATATATATATATATACTGTAATAAAAAAAAACTGCTGCCGCAGTTATGGTGAGCTTCACTGTTTCGGGTTTGGTGGGTTTAATAAAGCAACATAAATTGATTAAGGCTGTTGCTGTTTTCGGTAATCGATATAAAGCCACGGTTTTGGTAAAAAGAGGCAAAGCAGCCGGATATATATATATGGCATATTTGTCCCGAATTTTGTGTCATTACCGAAGCCGTGTATGAAGGTTAATAAGCTGCCACAAGTTCGGTCATGGGATAAATATTTCTATATATATATAAATCGAAAAAGTGGATTTGCTTTCTGGATTCTCCAAAACCGAAAAAGTGGATTTGCTTTCTGGATAGTATACATACATATATATTGTAATGATTATTATATATTATTAATATATATGATATATTTATAATATATATTAATTAGCCAAATAATTTGATAATTTTGTACAGATTTTAAAATTTCAAAATAAAAGTGTTTACTTTGGGTAATTTTAAAATAATAAAAATAAATAGTTTATTTTTAAATAATTTTATAATTAAAATAAAAGGTTTATTTTAAACATGAAATTGGATTTCATGCAACTTTAATTGCCCATTAAATGATACCAATACATATATGGAATGATTTATTTAATTCATGCGATGAATAATATTTATTGATATATATGTTGATATATATGATAATAAATGAGATTGATTATGGACTATTGACCAATGTGATTGGATTTAATTTTAAATGGATGCATGAATGAATGAGTTTTATAAATGGGGTCTACGCAACTCGTCTTTCTAATTTTTCTTATGTATAATTCTATCTCCCTTCGATGTACATCCCCTTGACTATTGATCAATGTTTCTATTTATTGTAAATAATATGTAATAGGATTAGTTAGAATTATTTTGAAGAATTGGAGCAAAGAAGCAAGGAGCGCATGAAGACCCATTTATAATGGAGCCTGAATTTAAATGTAATAGTTACATTTAATTTAATTTATTCTTGCACCCTAGGTTTGACCTTTTAGTTCACTTGGTGGCTCTAGTGAACCAAATTAGAATAAAAGTCCTTAATCAATCCAAGTAGAATATAGTATTCTATATGTGCATGCTTGTTTATATATATTATATATTATCCAAACATGCTTCGCATGTTAAATAATATGACGCGTATTTTATATATATATGTGCATGCGCGCTAAATAAGATGAGACAATTAATATTAACAAACCCCTCAAGATGTAGAATAAATATTATTTATAAAATGAATTAAAATGTTTAATTCATGAATTAAAATGAGTTTAATTCAGTTAAATAAAATTAGAATTGTTCTAATTTATTTATTCTACTACTAAAATATTAAGTTGTAACGTTCAAAGATATTTGGAATATCGAACGTCGCCTTCTAGCATGATAAAACGATAGAGTATCAAATAATCAATATACATTTGTTGTGCACACGCAAGGCTTATATCGATCATTTGAAATGTTGTTTTATCACACTTGATGCTTATAAGGAATTGAACATTACTGTTTTGTTGTGCACACACAAGGGCAGTATTTTTCTCTTTACTATATGGAAGTGCTAGGTTCGACTTAACTTAGATAATTTTGATTCGGATGTGCACACACTTGATCATAATAATCTAAGAGGCAAAATACAAGGAGTTACATGTTGATGTAATTGACAAAAGTTGTCTACCTATTTATTTATATATAGTTTGTTGTGCACACACAAGGCTATATACATTTGAAGTAGGATCCTTATTATCACTAGCAAGTATTTAATTAGATTTGTCGAACTATATAAGGAGGGTAATATAGTTTGATGAAAATAGTGAGAGACGCCATTTTAAATAAAGACCTAATTTATTTTGGTGATTAATAAAACGAATGCATGTTAATGTTGTTATTAATTCACTTAAAGAATATTACTATGTTTAATTCACTAACACTGCATAGCATATTAGATGCTAATAATTTAATTGAACCGAATTGTTCGGATTGATTAAACAAATTTGAGAAAAGTTCTCAATGCTGAAAAGCTAGCAAATGTTCTTAATTTGCCTATTCTTGCAAATGTTGCAGACTAAGCCTATGAGGAAGATATTGTTATTTTAAGAAATAGCAAGATGATGCAAAGATGGCTCAATGCATCATGCTCACATCCATAAGTATCGAGTTACAGCGTCAATACGAGAAAATGGATGCACCTACTATATTGTTGCACATTCAATAGTTGTTTAGTGAGCAAAGTATGTCAACTAGATATAAGATATCTAAGGAGCTCTTCCAATCTATAATAACCAATGACACTACAATAAAGACATGTATCCTAAAGATGATCAATTTGATTGATCAATTAGGACACCTAGGTTTTGTCAAAGATGGAGAGTTGAGTCAAGATTCGATCTTGCAGTCACTCGCTGACTCCCTTTCACAAATTGTTGTGAACTTTAACATTAATAAGCTTGAAGTCAGTTTACTTGATTTGCTTAAATATGTTGAATAAGTTAAGAGTCACTTTCCTTCCAAGAAAGACCAAGTCTTACTAGTAGATGAATCTTCTAAGTTGAAGAAGATGGCCAAAGGTGTTTCTGAGGAGTCAGAAAAGATAGAAGGCAAAAGAAAGGCTAAACAAAGGACATAAATAAAAGTGATCCCGAGGGCAAAGGAGTTTGCTTTCATTGCGATAAGCTGGGACATTGGAAGAGGAACTGCAAGGAGTATCTTGTAGTAGTTAAGCAGAAGAAGCTTAGTGAAGCTTCAACTGTAGATATAGATTTGTTCATAATGAAG
The DNA here is from genome assembly GCA_947179155.2 of Hedera helix. Lineage (NCBI taxonomy): Eukaryota > Viridiplantae > Streptophyta > Magnoliopsida > Apiales > Araliaceae > Hedera > Hedera helix. Next base: position 17,405,506 of record OX359275.1, on the reverse strand, counting down.
TAGAACTTTCTATAAGTCAAGTTTCTACTTAGGTATTAGATATTGGCTGGTGGTCTTGAATATGTAAACCGTTGCAGAGACTAAGCAGAAGTAGAAGGCTGAACTAAAGATAAGTAATCCTGTGCATGGGGAATAGAGCAAAAGGTTGCTGCATTAATCACAGGAACTTACAGTTTAACATTGCCTACGGGCAAATCCATTTAGTTAGTAAGATGTTACTATGTTGATTACTTGATGGATTTTGTAACCTTGACTTACATGAAAATATTTCAAAATTGAACAAACTAAAGACAAATAGATGATATGGATCATACCTTCATGCAATACTGTTAACTCAGTCATGTTAATGAAACAAGACTAAACAAGTTGTATAAAGATAGATTTTTAGAGCCTTTTGATTATGAATCAAATACAACTTGTGAATCTTGTATCATGGAAAATATGACTAAATCTTCATTTAGTGGACATGGAGAGCGAGTTACGGAGTTGTTAGAGATGGTACACATAGTCGTGTGTGGGACCTATGACAACAAATGCAAGAGGAGGGTATTCATTCATTACTTTCATTGATGATTCTAGATTTCGATATATGTATTTGATGAAATACAAATCCGAATCATTTGAAACGTTCAAAGAATTCAAAAAGTGAAGTATAGAAACTAAAGGCCAAAAGTATTAAAGTTCTTCGATTAGATCGAGAAGGGAGTACTTAAGCAATAAGTTTATAAATCATCTTAAGCGAAATGGTAGTATCTCACAATGGACATGCTGATGATCCATGATGAGTTATACCAATCTTCCAGTATCCTTCTAGGGTTATACCTTAGAAACGATCGCATATCTACTAAATCAGATACCTTCTTATTTCCTCCTCAAGACTTCATATGAGTCATGGATAGGGAGGAAACCAAGTCTTAAGTATGTTAAGATTTGGATTGTCCAGCTTATGTCAAAAAGTTTGACAGTGATAAGCTTGGGACAATATCTGATAAGTGTAAACTTGTGGGATATCCTAAAGAAAGTTTAGGAATCACTTCTATGATCCGACTAATTAAAAGGTGTTTGTTGAAACATGCTACCTATAGGAAAAGAGATTTTTCCTTAAAGGGTTAGTGGGAGTAAAATAGATATTGAAGAAGTTCAAGAACCACAAAACACTACAGATCAAGTGAAGGAATCTGTATAAGTAAATAAACCTATTATACCACAACCAAGTCGTAAATCTGGTTTAGTACCGAAGATACCTGAATGGTATGGATTCATCATAGATGATGATGATGAGGTACGCATCATAGTAGATGATGATCCAGTTACATACGATGAGATATGAGTATAAGATATTCAAGAGAAATGACTAATGATCATAAAATTCGAAATGAGTCTTTAGAGAAAGACTAAAACATATGGCAAGGTGGAGACCTAAAAGACCTGACTAGTGGTAAAAAGATTTCAAATAAGGTCAATGAGTTGACTATAATGAAACTTTTCACTAGTGAAAATGCATATATCAATTCGGATTTTACTTGTAGTTGTAGTTTATTATACAAAAAGATGTATGTATGATATAACCAAGAGGATTTGTCTCCATAGAGATGGATTAAATCAAGTATGTAAGTTACAACGATCCAATTATGGATTGAAACAAGTTTCTCAAAATTGGAACATCCGTTTTGATGAGACAATCAAAGAAGTTTGATTTTATCAAAGACAAGGATGAACTAAGTGTGTACAAAAGTTAGTGGGAGCACTGTGACATTCCAAGTATTATATGTTGATATAATATTGATAAGGAATGACATACCGATGCTACAATCAGTAAAGATGTGGTTGTCTAAACACTTCTCCGTGAAGGACTTGGGAGAAACATCCTATATTTTGGGGATAAAGATCTATAGAGATAGATCACAAAGGATGCTCGGTTTAACCCAAAGACTGTACATCAATTCGTTGATATGTACTAGACTTGATATTGCTTATGTACGATAAGCAGATATCAGTTTAATTTTGGAGAAGAGTATTAGAAAATAGTTTCTAATGATAAGTTTGATATAAAACTAGAGGGTTTAACAAACTCAAGTTTGTTCAGACTAATCAAGATAACAGTATATCCGTTTTAGGTAATATGATTACCTTGAACGGTGCAGTAGTGAGTTGGAAAAGTTCCAAACAGCAAGGAGTTACTGATTTACTGACAAAGACATAGTAAATAACCATAAGTGAAGCTGCAAAGGTGATTGTTTGGTTCAATAAGTTCATTACAGAACTTATAATGGTTTTTAGTATTAAAGGAGTTTAATTTGCCAAAGAACCTAGGTCTCATCTGAAATCCAAACATATGTTGCAACACTTTCATATGATTAGATGAATCATTGAAAAGGAGATGACACCATAAAGATGGCAAGCTCTTAGAACAGCATTATAGATCCATTAACTAAAGCATTTACTAAGCAATTTGTACGCCACTTAGAGAAGAATGGTATAGGGATACCAAAGGGCGATTGACTTTAGTGCAAGTGGGAGATTGAAAGTAGTATGCCCTCAAGCCAATCACATTTGATTGGATAAGCATATACTTTGTAATCTTGTTCGTTTATTAATAAAAGAATCAATGTATTTATTTATTCATGATTAATTACTTGAATTAATCAAATGGATAAACCCATAGTTTTTGAGCAATGCTTTTAGAACCATGATGAGGATCATGCTAATGAGATCTAAATTCAAGATAGCTCAAAACTAAAATTATTCCTAATCGTTGGATCACTAAAAGGGGATTAGTAGATCCGAATAGATTGGTACATACTATGCTTGCTCTTATGAAGAGGATGATTGATCTCATAATCATTTGTGTAGAGACACTAAAGCAAGTATGTAGGTGCTTATTAGAGAATAAGTTCACTGAACGTGACTCGCTCAAGGAACCCTAATGGAGTCTTACTTGCCTGTCAATAGGAGTTCCTTTTGTGATAGTAGTACAAGTGATCCTTGAACTTGATATCATCATAGTATCTTGTGTATGATGAATTATGTTTTGACATATTCCTTAAAACCTTTAGGGTGTATGATAAGTGGGTGTTCTACTTATATATTGATTATCTTTTAGCTTAATAATTTGTGAGTTCTTAAGTGTTTTATATTAGTTTAATGTTAGTTTAATGTGTTTTGGCTTTGTTTTGTAGGAATTGGAATAAAGGCTTAGTGGATCGAAGTTTGGAATTGTTGTGGTTGCATTTTCAGCTTGCCAATTATACAGCCATCACTTCAAGCCTGATTTTTACGATGATAAAATCGGAATTTGTCAAATCCTAAAACATGAAAGTAGTAGATCTACTTCTTAGCTTTCCAGAACATATTAGATTATCTCAATCGGAGTTCGTATGAGAAAGTTATAGCTATTTGATAAGAGGACGTCAATGCAGAAAATGGGTCAGCGCTGGCGGCGCTGATACTAGTACTATTCCAGAGCTGGCAGTGCTGGTTACAGTGTGTTGAGCGCCGACAGCGCTCCAGACAGCGCTGGGTTACAGGCCATACTTGGTTTTGACGCGTTTTTGATGGTTTTTGACTTCGAATTGGATTGGGTTTCCTTCTAATGCTAGGGATTTGCTATGTAACCTATAAATATATGTTAAAATACATATTTTAAGAGAGTCTAATATAGAATTAGGAGAACTAACATAGATCTATCATAGTTAGGAATATAATTAGAGGAAGGATTAATTGAAGATCTGAAGAAGGATTCATCGTGAAGGAGCAAGAATTGAAGGCAGAGATTGAAGAACGCGCTACAAGAATAAGAATTTTTATCTCTTCTCTTCTTTAAGTTTTGTAACTTTACGATGTGGATTAATTATTATTTTATGGAATTGATTTCTTCTTCAGTGATGGACTAAACTTTTATTTAGGATTTCAATGGAACCAATTGTGAAGCTTTAATTAATTCATCTTATTTCCATTTAATTAATTTGTTTGGATTGTTTATTATATCTTGAATTAATTTATAATTGTCTGATCAACAATTATCTGATTTCTTAGATGGAATTGTAAAAGGAAGTCTAGGAATAGATCTGGGTATAATAACGTGTGAACTTGTTTATCTTTTTAGAAAGACTAACATAATAGTTCATAGGATGAAAATACCTATGTGCCACATGTAACATGATTGAGAGTTTGTGCATAATGAATCAATTTTAAGTGTTTTGCATGAAGATAGCAACATAACTGGAATAGGTCTTTTTATTAATTATTGAAAAATGTTAATAAATAGGTAGGCAATCTCAGTTAACAATCTAGATGATTAATTAATGGGAATTAAGATGACGATCTTTTGATGGTGCAATTAGGGAAGTTATAATCCTAAACCTTTTATTATTTGGTAATTCTTCCTTGTTAATTAGTTTTAGATTTAATTTAATTTTATTATTTTTATAATCAACATTGGTGATCGTTTAAATTAGACTGAATTGATTTAAAATTGATAATTAGATTAATTATTAACTGTTCCCTGTGGGTTCGACATCCTTCTTACTACTTTATTACTTGATTGGCCGTGTATACTTGCACGTATTTGTCATTATATAAATCGGACAACAAGTTTTTGGCGCCGTTGCCGGGGAACGGTTCTAATAATTATTTGTTTTATTAGTTTTTGTCAGTTTAGTTTTAATTTAAACATTTTTAATTTCTTTATTTTTTTCTTTGTTTTTGTAGGCTTTCATCTGCTTGAGACTGATTTTGCGAGGAGTAATCTTAGTCTCACATGTGCACCAGGTCTTAGGTACCTCTAATCGGTGTATGTGCACGCGATCTAAAGATTATGGTTGCATTCAACTATCAACGGGCTTCAGAGTGGATGGATCAACCAAGTGTGGTGGGAGCAATAGAGCAAATGCAAGCTCAATTGGTAGAGCTTGAAAGGAAGATTGACATGTTTGGGAATCAGTCCATTCAGAATACTTACAATCAGCAGCCTAATTACACCCCAAATTGCTATCATCCGGGTTGGCAAGATTATACGAATCATTCATGGAATAATAATGATCAAGCCCAATATTTTGCTCCAAATTCATTATACCCATTAGAATTTTCGTATCCACCTCAATCTTACGAATTCTTATATCAACAACCTCCACCACAGCAAAGGAAATTATCAACTTGTGAGGAAATTCTTGCGAGGATTACAGAGTATAACGAGATGAGTAGTAAACGCAATGAAGAATCAATGCAAGGGTGGGAAATTCAAATAAAAGAGGATGAGATTCAAAGGGAACAACTTGCATCTCTAGTCAACAATTACATTCACAAAATGTTACCTAGCAATATAGAGTTAAATCTTGAGGAGAAAGGTAAAAAGCAGTGTGAGGCAGTTACATTAAAAAATGACAAGGAGTTTCAAAAGGCTAAAAAAGTAAATCTAAAGAGGTCTCATTCAGACGAGGAAGATGATGATGAGGTTGAAAAGAAGAAGAGCAAGGTTTGGGAAGAGGAAGAGAATGATGAGGATGATCAAGTCTTGAATTCGAATGATAGTAAGAAAAATCCGATTAAGCATTCCGTGCAACAAATTCAGAATTTTGAGGAGTACTATAGGGTTAACTTTGTTAACGACTTTGATAGCTTGGATGAATTCAAGTTTGGGGGTAGTTCGCAATATTTCAAGGATGTCATGAAGATCAAAGAAAAGACAAAAAGGATGCATGCAAAGATAATTTTTGCGATTGAGCCTGATTGAAGAAAAGGGAGTAGTCAGGCTGAGACTTAAAAACAAGTGCTTATTGGGAGGCAACCCAAGTTTTAGTTTTAGTTTTTATTTTTTATTTTTATTTTATTTTATTTTTAGTACTTTTTATTTTAGTAGTAAATTTTAGTTTATTTTAATATTTTATTTTATTTTTGTTTTGTTTCAGGTTTATTCAATGCAGCTCAAACTTAGCAGATGAGGAGGGAAAATGCTACATATTCAGGGAAGCCCCTTGTTCTTAATTTTCTTTATTTTATACATTGAGGACAATGTCTGTTTTAAGTTTGGAGGTGTGGGGTAAATTTGAAAGATTTTTTTTTAAAAAAAATAGGTTTTATTTTTGTTTAAATTTTGGAATTTGTGGGTGTATTCACTGCAAACCCTCACGAGACACAACTCGTCCACTTGGGGTAACCTTGGGGTTTAAAGGCTTGTTGCACATGCTAAGTGCAATCGTGTTTTCTACGAAAATGGGGTAACTTAGTTTTTAGGTAGAGTCTCTTGGGCAATGAATTAGTTGAATTAATGTTTTGGTCAATGATAAAAATTGGTTTTTATTTAATAACTTTTGAAAAATGGATAAATTTTTGCATAGTTTGAATTTTGGCTATTTAGTGGTTATTATTTTATTTGAGATTCTTTAATTTTTATGCACATGTCCATTTGTTTAAGCTAGTTTTAACTTGAGGAAAGTTTATTAGGTTAAATGCTCATGATAGATATTTTTGAATTCTATATTTTTATTTGGTCTTAACTTGAAGTGAAATTGTGGTAAAATATAATTTAGGAGATATGATTTAAGTAAATTTTCTGGGATTATTAAAATTAATTTATCTTATGAAAAAAAAATAGTTAAGAGAATTATGTGATGAGTTGAGATGGAGTGTAAAATGCACTCACTCATAAATATGTGAAGATAAGCGAGATGGAGCGTAAAACGCACTCGCTGGTGAGATGAAGCATAAAATGCACTCACCGTGGTTGGAAAAAGAAAAAAAAAAGAAAAAATGGGATGGAGCATAAAATGCACCCATTTAATTGAGAAGAGCTTAAAAGAAATTAATAATCCTAGTGGTGATTAAAAGATTAAAAAAACTTTTTGATCTCCTAAGTTATATTTGCATGTATTAGCTTTGAGTGATGTGAAAAATAAAAATATAGAGTTTTCTTGTATATATTTTTTTGATATCTTTTATGAAACATTTAATTATGTAAGCGGATCTAAGTTTTTTTCGCTAGTTTGATACATTTGGATTCACACACACACGAAGGGTCTTGGGTAAAATACGATTAATAAATATGTTGGAATTTATGACATTGCATGATTTTGAAATTTTTTTGAGTTATTATTTGTGGAATCTCTGAGGTTAATAATTTAGTTCATATTGATTCATTGCTTGAGTAATTTTGGTTTAATTAGTAGAGTCTTAATTTTAGTTTTATTTTAGTTTTGCTTGAGGGCAAGCAAAATGTTAAGTTTGGGGGTATTGGATAAGTGGGTGTTCTACTTATATATTGATTATCTTTTAGCTTAATAATTTGTGAGTTTTTAAGTGTTTTATATTAGTTTAATGTTAGTTTAATGTGTTTTGGCTTTGTTTTGTAGGAATTGGAATAAAGTCTTAGTGGATCGAAGTTTGGAATTGTTGTGGTTGCATTTTCAGCTTGCCAATTATACAGCCATCACTTAAAGCCTGATTTGGACGATGATAAAATCGGAATTTGTCAAATCCTAAAACATGAAAGTTGTAGATCTACTTCTTAGCTTTCCAGAACATATTAGATCATCTCAATCGGAGTTCGTATGAGAAAGTTATGGCTGTTTGACCAGAAGACGTCAATGTAGAAAATGGGTCAGCGTTGGCGGCACTGATACTAGTACTATTCCAGAGCTGGCAGCGCTGGTTACAGTGTGTTGAGCGCCGGCAGCGCTGGGTGACAGGCTAGACTTGGTTTTGACGCGTTTTTGATGGTTTTTGACTCCGAATTGGATTGAGTTCCCTTCTAATGCTAGGGATTTGCTATGTAACCTATAAATATATGTTAAAATACATATTTTAAGAGAGTCTAACATAGAATTAGGAGAACTAACATAGATCTATCATAGTTAGGAATATAATTAGAGGAAGGATTAATTGAAGATCTGAAGAAGGATTCATCGTGAAGGAGCAAGAATTGAAGGCAGAGATTGAAGAACGCGCTACAAGAATAAGAATTTTATCTCTTCTCTTCTTTAAGTTTTGTAACTTTACGATGTGGATTAATTATTATTTTATGGAATTGATTTCTTCTTCAGTGATGGACTAAACTTTTATTTAGGATTTCAATGGATCCAATTGTGAAGCTTTAATTGATTCATCTTATTTCCATTTAATTAATTTGTTTGGATTGTTTATTATATCTTGCATTAATTTATAATTGTCTGATCAACAATTATCTGATTTATTAGATGGAATTGTAAAAGGAAGTCTAGGAATAGATCTGGGTATAATAACGTGTGAACTTGTTTAATCTTTTTAGAAAGACTAACATAATAGTTCATAGGATGAAAATACCTATGTGCCACATGTAACATGATTGAGAGTTTGTGCATAATGAATCAATTTTAAGTGTTTTGCATGAAGATAGTAACATAACTGGAATATGTCTTTTTATTAATTATTGAAAAATGTTAATAAATAGGTAGGCAATCTCAGTTAACAATCCATATGATTAATTAATGGGAATTAAGATGACGATCTTTTGATGGTGCAATTGGGGAAGTTGTAATCCTAAACCTTTTATTATTTGGTAATTCTTCCTTGTTAATTAGTTTTAGATTTAATTTAATTTTATTATTTTTATAATCAACATTGGTGATCGTTTAAATTAGACTGAATTGATTTAAAATTGATAATTAGATTAATTATTAACTGTTCCCTGTGGGTTCGACATCCTTCTTACTACTTTATTACTTGATTGGCCGTGTATACTTGCACGTATTTGTCATTATATAAATCAGACAACAGTGTATCAAAGGGTATGATCGGATATAATAAGTCATACATGGAGATAGGTGAATGATCAACAAAGAATCTACCACTTCTAGTAAAAGAAGAGAATGTCTTATGCGATTCGATAAATGACAACTCAGTAGTCCTTGGCCAAGGCAGAATGAAAATTAGAAAGTAGTTTCTAATTTACATTAATTAGAGTTATTCATTTAAGGATCGAAATGCATATAATCAAATAAAATAAGACTTGACAGTTATACCATGTCTTATATTTGATTGGGACGTTGTGAGGTAGAAGAATTGAATTGTACGGTAACTATTCGCTGAATAGGTTCTTTTGTGATTAAATGTTGAAATCTATATTATCTGGAAAGTCGTTGATCGCTAAGGGGGCTTACCCTTATTATGGAATAAATATTATTTATTTAAATGAATTAAATAGTTTAATTTATTTATATAAATAAGATTAGAATCGTTCTAATTAATTTATTCTATAACCGGTTTAATATGGAGAACCTAAAGGGTCACACCGCAAAAAGAAAATAATTATTTAAGAAGTAAATGACATAATTGTAATAATGAATTAAGTATATTTAATTTATACTATGTGGATAGAATAAATTAAATAGCTTAATATTTATTATTTAGTATTTTAGAAATACTAATTATAAATTAATAAGAGGAGTCTTATTATTATTATTACTATTATCATTATTATTTAGTTCCTAAATGGTTTAGGAATTAATTAATAAGACTACTCTCATAATTAATAATTAAGTTCCTAAATAGTTTAGGAATTATAATTATTATATTAAATTAATTAAGTTCCTAATTAGATTAGGAGTTTAATTAAAAACCCTATTCCTAAAGGTGTTTGGAGGGTTTACTAAATCTATAAATAAGAGAAGTCTTATTATGGATTAAGGTTACACACATACACTTCCATAAGTTTTTGGGAGAGTACTCACATATTCTCTAGAGAGAGAAAACTAGGGTTTGCCATCACCCACTTTTTGAATTATTATTATTCCTTGGTGGATCACCTCTAGAGGCCAAATACTTGGGTGGCTAACGTTGATCATTGGAATCCAATCGGTGAAATTCAAGGAGAAGGCGAAGGATTTGGAGGTGAACTTGTACCCGTTAAAGTTTTGAGTTCTACAAGGGTATATCTCTAACTTCTTCTTTATTAATTAATAGTTGCGCATAAAGGTCGATCCTGAATTATGGTTTGTAAATTTTTTAAATTTGATTTTACCATGCTTCCGCTATTTTGTGCAATTTGATTGCGTCTATAATTTTTACAAACCAACAGTAAAATGGCCAAATCTTTCCACAGAAACATAAAAAAATAAATAAATGCAGCTAGTGCAGCTATGGAAGATCTAACTCGAAATAACTCAAATCAGTAGGGTGGACCAACTATATCAAGATCTAATATATCATTTATCTCAAATTAGTAAGAAAATTAGTAAGACATTGTATACAAAGAGAGTTTAATTTAAATATATTTGTAATAGATTTGGATCAAATTCCAAATCTTTTACAAATCTATCTAAATTAAACTCTCTTTGTATCTAATGACTTACTAATTTCTTTGGACAAGTATAAACACACATAACAATCAAACACTATATTCATCTATACCATTAAAAATTGGGGTATAACACGAATTTCAATGTCATCCCTTACTTTTTAATGGTATAGATAGATGTAGTGTTTAATTGTTTATACTTATTCATCGTTTTTATACTAATTTGAGTTATGTCTTCTATCTAAACTCTCTCTGTATCGAATGTCTTACTAATTTCTTGATAATTTGAGGTTATATTTTCTATAAATAGAATCCAATTATAAATTAAATTTTGATATAGTTGATTCACCTTACTAATTTGAGTTATTACGATATAAAAAATTTGGTATATTTTAATTCCATAGATAGTCTTATTAACAGTGTCCAAAATAATTATTTATTATAAATCATTTCCTATATATATTTGTATTTCTGCTATCGTCCAATCGCGTTACCGAAATATATTCCGTACTTTTTGGAGTGGATGAAGCATAGGTTACTGTATGTGCAGTTTTAGGGATTGTATTGTACAATGGATAAGTTTACATATACAATATCTAAACACTGCATTAAACATTATATTTATCTTAACTATTAAAAAGTAGAACATAACAGGAATGTTAATATCTTGTTATATTTTTTAATAATTAAAATAGATATAATATTTAAATATTTTATTTGAATGTTATGCACGTATACTTATTCTTGTATGATATATGGTCACTCGTTGAGTTAGCTATTGCCTCGTCTTTCCACCCAAGTATATATACTGAATAAATTATCTAAACCAAATTGACTACTTGAATGCTTTTCAACTACAATCTGTTATTTTCAAAGACATGCATTATATTATAAATATTGCCCTTGAACTACATAATTAAGTTTTTCTTTTCTTTCTTTTATTATCATTGCATTAGGCTGTGGCTGCTATCCTGTCAATTGATAGTGAAGCTGTACAGTTGCGATTAGATCGTGTACGGACTTACTATGAGCTCTTAAACATGCCATTTGAGGTTAACCATCAAAATTTTACACTTATTTAAACAATTTTGGCTTTATATTGTCGAATATTACTACAAATATTTTTCTACTTGCAAGCCTTGCTTGCCTTTATTATGGAGAACGAGCAGTTGTTCACAGCAACAGAGTACTTCAATCTTCTAAAGGTTCTGGTCCCTGGTAGGGAGATCCCTGGCGATGCACAGGACCGGGTTAAGGAGATTTTATCCCGTTAGCTTCTTAATGGGGGTGCCAGTTGACTTTTATTTATTTATTTAAGTTATCGTTATATTGTCTTCTCTTTTTTCTTCTATCGGAATTATAAGAGAAGAAAATGCCAATTCAGAAGGATATTTCAGCTGAATTCTGAAGGTTTTTTCATCTCCGGATGGTAGAATGGGCGTGAAGTGTTATATATTCTTCTCAAACAAAGTGGACTCTAGCAATTGGTGTTGAATCCCATTACAATTGGAGTTGCTACTCTACCCGTGCCGTGTCACCAAGTTTAGTTACATTTTTGTCTATATGTTTTGTGCCTGTTATTCTTATATATAATTCATTGATAGTTTGTATCATTTTAGTGTTATTTTGTTTCTGTATGGAATATGTGAGGGCATTTTCAGTATTGTTTAGGAAAAGATTAGAAGTGCCCTTGTTTATTTCTTCTACAGTTTACTTGGAAAAACATTTCCAGTGTTAATAATCAGAAATATTCTTCTTCTAAAAAATTTTTAGACCAACACTTGGAAAGATTTAATGTTTGGCAAGATTTCCCGGGACAAAATAAGACTTTCAATTAACGTCTCTGAGTCTATATCACACGCTTGATGTTCTGTAAAAATTGGACTTGTGTGTAAATAGACCAGTATGCCTCCTTGTATTGTGTTAGAAAATGCCAAAACTAACTACAGAAATAGTCTAGTTTAGCTACACAGTTCTATTGAATTGTACTGTACAACTTTTAAAGCCTTGTGTGGGTAAAGTATATAACTTTAGTCTTGTTACCTTACCTAGCATTCATTTGTGTTTGAGCAAACAATGTCAAGCCTAAAAAGTAGAACTTGTCCCCCCAATATTTCCAGTTAAGTTGGCTAGTTTTTTGGCACTATGTCCAAAATTCATGTCTGGGTGCCAACTCCCTTTTAATAAGCAAATGTGATTGTTAAATGTTATGTTGAGCTGAATTTAAACTTGCTAGTCCTTGTGGACTGAATATTCAGCCGCTCTAGTATGTCGAAGAACAGAGTAGATTGTCATTGAGAGATTGGAGTGGACATCGTGGACTCCATAAGCTAGTAAATTTCAATCTAGAGTAGAGCAAATAGATTCTAACAAGTGTTAAGGAGAATCCATCGCCTTTTAATAGACGGTCATATATGAATGACATGAAGAATATAAGTTCGCGTTGACTAGTTTAAATGACGGTTATATCTGAATCGCATGAAGAATATAAGTTTTCTGTTGTTTTTCTCTTAGTTTCCTTCCCGACTCTTTTTCAGGATTCCTTTAGCCCCTAGGATTTAAAATGTAACCCTAGAATTATTAAATTGTACGTAAGAGTATAATTTTACGTAAAATAAATAAATGGTAGTCATTTTTTTGATAAATAAAATGGTGGATGTGTCAACAGTTTGCGGTTCAAAACTTGTTTAAAAACATTTTTATTCATACATTATGCACCTTTAAAGCTTCTCTTGGTCTAACCAAACAAATCATCATAGTCAAAAGGCTATTTAGATGACAAGTTGTTTCTGAAGTTCTTAACTGGGTCTTGAATAGACTACTAGTTGAATATGTCAAAGACGAGATTTTGAGAACGTGAGGGCTCAGGCGAGGTAAACTATGATTTTTTTTATTTTTTTTAAAATCTTTAATCTTAGGAGTTGCTCAGGTTCTAGGTACCACTCGTGTGTGTAAAATTTCATAGAAACATGGAGCTGTGGATTATTCACACATTTGATGCAAAAAAAAAAAAGAAAGATTAGATTGAATGTATTTTGATGCATTTCTATAAAAATCTGTACTTAAACTTTAAAGTTACCTAACTAACACATGACATCAGTATTAGGTCATGTACTAACAAATTTCGATCGATTGATTATTGCTCTTATTTGTATATAAAAAAAAAATTGTTCCATAAAAATAGTTTTTTTTTTTTATTAATGATGGTACGTATTAATATAATATTTTAAAATATAACAACTCAATTTTAAAACTGTCATCACCACTATTAAACTAAACACTTACGATATTTAAAGATAAATAATGAAAAATATATCATTAAGTATATGTTGGCTACGCAAAGTTGGAGAGATAAGTGCGTTTTGAAGTTTAGATGACTTAAATTTTTTGTTTGTGTGTTTTATTCAAATGTTATTTATTTAATTCATGCGTTAAATACTTAAATGCGCACTAAGAATAATATATATATATATATATATATATATATATATATATATATATATATATATATATATATATATATATAAAAGAGTCGTTTCAAAGCTCGCGCTAGTTAGGGACACTATTTCAGCAAGCTCATCTCTCACCATTCGTTGCAAGATCTAATGGTTACGAGAGGGCATGATCCCTAGTCTTAAGAGCAGCCAGGAATTATTATTTTTTTTGCCTGGCCACTAGCCCTAGTAGTGGTCAAACAGACTACGTTGTTTTTGGTTTAGACCTGATGCTTTTATGAGTTCAAAATTGAAAAAGATTTGAATATTTGGATAATCATGACTTATGTAATATCTTTGATATTTGACAAGACTTTTAAATAAGATCTTAGATGATGAAATAAAAGTTGAAGTTTAAAACCTAGATTTGGAGAGGTAAAAGGTATAGAAAATGAGTAAACATTTTTTTTAACCCTAATTTCTTTGTGTTAGGATTTAAATATGAGTAATTATAGATTTTTAAATTTTAAAACTTAGAATTTTTTTATTATGTATACTTGGTGGTATATTAAGAGTAAGGTAATATAATACTTTTAAAACTCGATGAATTATTTGACAAACGAGATTATATAAGAAATCTTATAACGTAAAGCATAAGTTATTTATTACCTAAGCTTATGAAAGTTAAACCTTGATTTGTATTTTAAGAGAACCCAAAAATAATAATTTGGGAAGGGATGAGCTAAGTATTTTGTGGGTAATTAAATTAAGCCCAACCTAGTAGCCATGCGTTAGAAATTAAATAAAAGTCCAAAAAGGGATTAAGATTATGACAAGTCAAATTAATATATAAGGCAAGCCACATGAATATAGTAAATTAACGTAAATATTTAATGATGGTAAGACTTGTTAGATGACCATCTTGCCTTAGAATATTTTGTAATGAAGTTGATGTCCTAATAATCACTTAGGAACTATTTTACCATTATTTGGTGAGGCGTAATGGCAAATTTATCCTTGGGGTGGAATTTGATTAATTGACCCAAACCCTAATTCATTAAATGTTTAGGGGCAAATTGTTGTAGTTGTGTTAGTGGCCCAACCTAAATTAATTAGAGGCCCAAGATAAATATAAAGAAGTCCAATAATGTAATTAATTACTAGCCCAAATGTGGTAACTTAGAGGATTTAAACTATTAGCCTTAAGTGACTTGCTAGTAGATGGTAAATAAGTCCAAGATAATTAAACTAGTGGCCAATGTGAACTACCAGAAAGAATTAAATACTAACCTAAGTATTAGTAAATTAAATGAAGATATATGTAGTCCATATAAAATTAATATTGAGCCCAAGCAAATGAAATGAATGAGCCCAAATAAATAAATTGTTGGGAGCCTTAAATGAATTAAACTAGTAGTTCAACTTGGAATAAATTATGAGCCTAATTAATTGTTATTGGTAGCTCAATGACAATTAATATTGTTGAGCCCAAACAATTTAATGAGAAGCCCAAATCAAATTAATTGGAGAATCTAAAGTGAAGCCCAAACATTTTTGTGTATTGGTGAATTGATGAGAGTTAATCATTGTGTGGTTTAAATGACAGGAAGTTAACCTCACTTGGGTTAAGTGTTGAGAACAACCGAGAATATAATGCCAACAGAGGTTAGGAGTTTATTAGGATTAACGGGTTATTATCAGATGTGACAGCCCCAAAATCCGTCTCCAATAACCCCGGATCTGGTCCGTCAGAAATAACCTCAATCCTGAGTTTAACTCGTTACACGAACAACCTTCTCCTTATTATACACAACATTACATAAAAGATAAAATTTAATGCTGTTAAAACTCAATATATTAATTGATAAACTTAATTAACTTTCAAAAATCTTCTATTCCCAAAATCGCAATCTTTACATCGCTTTTTTTACATCTCTAGATCATATACATTATAATGTAATATATAATCTTTACCTCTATGAGATATTCTTTATAATCCAGTAAGCCAAAAACATGATCCAACAAACTGGATTATCAAAACAGCAAGTTGTAAGCTAAGTTACTATCGCTTGTGAAGTCACTCTACGATCGTCTAGCTTGGCAGTCTGTGCTCACAGAAAAACTTGGACAATGGAATTTCACTCTACGATCCCACAGTGAAGTTACTCAACGATTTATTACTTTACGACCAAGCACTCTACGATCGGCTGAGACTCACTCTACGATTGCTGAGGCTCACTCTACGATCGCTGAGGCTCACTCTACGATCATGACCACAGATCAATAAAGCCAATGCAACAAACTGTTTCCCATTACAGCAACCTGAGTTTCCTATTCAACATACCGTATATCCAACGCCTTCAAAAATTTCTTCATTTACTTCGCTGAAAATGTTAATTTAAAGCAAGAATGAGCACGACGGCTCAGCAAGTCCAACAGCTAACACATAACACTTAGGTTATATTTAATTTATGCTTTATGCTCCATGCTTGGCATTTACATAGGCATCATGCTTATCATGCATTGCATTTATAAAATCTACCCATGCTTACCATGCATGTCAATGTTACCATGTTATATAACTCATATAACACATTTAATTCATAGCATTAATTATATATAACAGCTATTAACAACATATGATCGTACACAAACACATTTACAATCAGATAGCACATAACATGAGTGCACATTTAATAGTTTATGCATATAAAACATAACACTGGAAAACTTGCAGGGATAACAAATATCACTGAAAGACTTGCCTGGATTGCAACACCAGTTTACGCTAACCTTTCGCGTTCCTTGCACCACCTATACAACATAAGAGATCAACGGTGCATTATATTAGTCAAAGTTTGACTCAATATTTAATCCTATTCTTAGGATGTCTACTTCCTTTTATCGTCCCATTTATGCACTAGGGTTGATTCATTAGTTTAGTCCATTGTGGATTCATCACGGTGTTTCACATAAACACTGTAAACCTTCTATACTTAACTTTGTATATCCGACATTCCTTAATGCCATAACATTATCATTTGGTCCTCATAATTATTTAGGTCAATCTACCAATTAGTCACTACTGGACTTTACTAGGTTTAATTCTACAATTACCTCATCAAGTTGTCATAATATTACCCGCCTCAGACAATATTTAAAACTCTTACTAATCCCAATTAGTATTACCTCAATTAATCTCTAAGGTTATTAAATTGCTAAATAACACTTTACACAGCGTTTCGACGTTTATACGCCACACGTCTATCCCGCCTCATATGCACACGTTTAGCATGCTCATACACTTATCTAATTAATCGTTGATTAATGATAGACATCATTATAAATCATAATATTCATGCTTTATACAAAGAACAGTATATCTTAGTGTCGAAAACATTGCACGTTGCACACGTGCATGCCCGACGCCCTCCGATTGCCTCCAATTACCCATCATACCTCAAGATGGTCAATTTAGACTCTGTTACAGAGCTCAAATCGAAAAAGTTAAAGAATAAAAGTTATAGGTCTATCTCTCAGATTTCCAAAACATCTTGAATCATATTAATCTGAATCCGTATACAAAAGTTATACTCATTTTACTATAAGAGGTCAAAACAGTCCCAAAAATGGTCAATTTAGACCTTGCTACAGACATCAAATCGAAATTCGTAAAGAATGAAAGTTGTAGGTATATCAATTAGCTTTCCAAAACATCTTGAATTACCTCAATCCGAGTTCGTATGAGAAAGTTATGCTCATATTACTAACTGACGTTGAAGCTGTCCAGACTCTACGATTTTCACTCTACGATTTTCACTTTCACTCTACGATTTTCACTCTACGTTTTGGACTTTTCACTCTACGATTTTCACTCTACGTTTTGGACTTTTCACTCTACGTTTTGCACTTTACTACCAACACTTTACTACCAGCACTTTACTACCAGAGCACTCTACTACCAGCACTCTACTAACAGCAGCAATACTCTACTACCAGCAGCAATATTCTACAACCAGCAGCACTCTACTATCACCAGCAGCACTCTACTACCAGTCCACTCTACTACCAGCAGCACTCTACTACCAGTTCACTCTACTACCAGCAGCACTCTACTACTAGCAACACTCTACTACCAGTTCACTCTACTACCAGCAGCATTCTACTACCAGTTTACTCTACTACCAGCAGCACTCTACTACCAGTTCACTCTACTACCAACAACACTCTACTACCAGTTCACTCTACTATCAGTTTACTCTACTACCAGCAGCACTCTACTACCAGTTCACTCTACTACCAACAACACTCTACTACCAGTTCACTCTACTACCAGCAGCACTCTACTACCAGTTCACTCTACTACCAGCAACACTCTACTACCAGTTCACTCTACTATCAGTTTACTCTACTACCAGCAGCACTCTACTACCAGTTCACTCTACTACCAGCAGCACTCTACTACCAGTTCACTCTACTATCAGTTTACTCTACTACCAGCAGCACTCTACTACCAGTTCACTCTACTACCAGTTTACTCTAAAGTTTTATGAACATTGAGTACAGACCAACTGTGGTTCAGACTCACAATGTTGACTGTATAAAATAACCGAAACCACTATTCTAGTTCTAATTCAATCATTAACTAGTTTCAACAACATTAGACTACCGAGTTCACATTATTCTAATTTAAACACCTCATATGCAACTCTAGCATATTCTGTTTCCTTAATCCAAAATAAGATAAAACTAGTTAAATCAAAATAACCGGATAATACCTTCAATCTTTGACAGATGATTTACATTCAGATTCTGCCTTCTCCGAATAGCATGAACTCCTCTGAAGTTTGCATTTACTTCTCAAGCTCAACATCTCTCTTAGACTAAATGAACGCGAAGGGGAAATGAGGGAATGACTGAGGTTATACAACACTCTCTCAGCCTTAGACAACTCTAAGGAGTTGGACCCTATAGCCTCCTCTATGCCTGACTTGTTCCTTCTTTTCTCAGCACTGATTCCTTGAGCTTTGCACAAACTGCGCGTACTCTGCTTTTTCTGAGGTTTTGTCCCTAAATGAGTGGCACTCTTACTTTTCCACCGGGTTATATTATTACTCTTGGGCTGGGCTGCTATTTGTTTTGTTAATTAAACAATTGGTGGCCCAATTGTTACTTATATTGCAACTAAGCTTTGGGTTGCCCAAATTAAATTCCTAGTGAAAATATAAAATATTAATACCCCACTATCAATAACTTTCCCAATGGAAATAAATATAACATTATTAATGTTTACGAAATCTCATTAATTAATAACCATATTAATTAATTTACACATCCAGCTTAACTTCCTAGCTATTTAATTAAATATCACATAGCTCATTTACCCTATCAAACTTTGATACCAACCTAGGTTGATCCATTAATTTAATTAACCCATTAATTGAACCTTCTTTAAATTCTTTTAATTACTTCAACACATAATTAAATAAACCAAGCCATCATATAATGATTTAATTTAATCCTCTAGAAATTTACAATTACAACCAATAATTCCATTTCTCTATATTAAAATATTTCGGGTCACTACATCAGAGATTTATCAAAGATTTTTCGAAGATAGCAACGTTGTTAACAAATTTGACAAGGAAGGCGATTAAGTATGTTTAGATGGAGAAGTACGAGAAAAGTTTATAGGAGTTAAAGAAAAGACTAAGTGAGTTGCCTCTGTTATCTTTACCAGATAATACAAGAGGTTTAACGGTGTATAGTGATGTGTCGCACAAGGGACTAGGCTGTTTGCTTATACAGAATAACATGGTTATTGTGTACACGTCACACTAGTTAAAGGATTATGAAAAGGGATACCCTACTCATGAATTGTAGTTGGTAGCTGTAGTTTTAACCCTTAAGATTTAGATATATTATTTGTATGGAAAAAATGTGAGATATTCACAGATCATAAGAGTCTGAAGTATATCTTCACACAGAAGGAGTTAAATATGAGGAAGATGAGATGGTTAGAATTGATCAAAGATTATGACTGTGAGATTCTATATCATCCAAGAAAAGCCAATGTAGTGGCAGATGCTCTAAGTAGAAAGTGTAGAGAGAAGTTATTTGTACTGACAAACCAAGAAGAACTGATAAAAGAAATGACTAGAATAGAGTTGGAAGTAAAAGGTCTGAATGATTCGAAGGAGAGATTGACAAAGATGGAGGCGAGTCCAACCTTATTAGACAAGGTGAAAGAAGCTTAAAATAAAGACGAAGAATGTGATATGATAAGGAAGAGAATGGTCAATGTACCGAAATTGAGGGAGGAGTTTTGCAAGATGTTCACTGTAACGTCCTAAAAATCTCCGTATTCACTACAATGGACTTTGTGCATTAAACTTCATACATTCTACTAACTTAACCAATGATCTCATAATCATACTGGTTGTACTAGTCTATTTCAGACAATTCTTAAAAAATTTCGTTTACTTAATCCATGAATCTTAACTTGGTCTTGATCTCATCCTTTCTATAAGTATCAACTTGTAGTTCATCCGTATATATGGATAACACCATATATACCTATCAATTTTTAACCTTAAGATTTAGACATTCTACACTTCTATATAGCCAAGGTTCACAACATTAATAACAATATTGTTCTTGGAACAGAAGAATCTTGCGATAAATATTTGCGATAAATATTTGAATCTTTATTCGTGGCAAGATTCATTGTCTTATAGAACTCCCCATATTATTCAATACCTTTACTTAGATAAATATTTTCATAGAGATATCTCTTTATATTGATATTTCCTATTTATCTAAAATTCACAATATTATTAACAGATGAACCTTGCGTTAAATTTGGTTTCTTCATCCATGCAAAATCTCTGGTCTTACAACACTCACAATGTTAATTAATATCCTCATTAAGACATATAGTTCTTTATCAACATTGTTTTAATATTTTAACAATTCTACGTTATATCAAATTTAAAGACATAACCCTCTTTTGATGATAATAACATGATATTATTCATATAAGATTCGGTTACATTATTTTCTTGTTCGTATTACAACAGTCATTACGACTTTATACAAATATAAGTAAATAAAACATGAAACCTAGTCTACACTTTCTCTTTACGTTCATGATCTTCTTATCATTTTTTGTAACTGCAAATAAAGTTTTATTCCCAAGAATGAGCACTACAACTCAGCATGTCTAACTAATAACACATAAACAATTTATGTTTTCATATAAATTTTAATATGCTTGACTTATCATATCTTCCAGTTAACGATCACGTTAACTCATGCTCAACAATAATACATAATAATATGTAACATTACATTTAATCAAAAGATTCTATATAATATCACATAAAACTTTCACATATATACTTTCACACGTCATCTTCATATAACAACTATCACATAACAAATAAGGGATAAAAGACTTGCCTCGATTTTTAGTATAATAAACATTTAACTTAAACTTGTTAAAATAACCCAACACAATCATAAAGTGTATAAGCAGTTAGATTCATCGTATTATATAATTTCATATGTCATATAATAACTTAACTTAACTATTTTCATAAGTGTTATAAGCTCCATAACACCCTAATTCAAAAACTCATTTTAAGCCCTTAAATCCGAGAGCCTGCAAGAAATTTTCAGGTTGGACCTCTTTTACTAACATAGGCATAAATTTCTCATAAAAATTTATTTTGACATGTTTCTTGAGTCTAAATTCATTAGAATTTCATGATTTATAACTTTCTTTCAAGTTGCTAAGATAGATTCCAAAAGTAAAATTTTGAAAAAATGGGCAGAAATGTAAACTTGTTCACAATTTCTTCATTCCACTTGGTAAAACATGAGGTAACAAGCATCAATATGCTATGTTATCATGTTTTTTTAAAGTAGTATGACCTCAAGCTAATCACATTTGATATAATATGCATATACTTTATAATTTTATTTGATTTATTAATAATAGTATTGAGACATTTCTTTATTCATGATTAATTGACAGAATTAATTATATGAATAAACCCATAATTTTTAGCAATGCTTTTAGAAACATAATATTGATTATGCAAATGAGATCTAAATTTAAGATAGCTAAAAACTAAAATGTTCATAATTGTGGGATCACTAAAATGAGGATTAGTGAATCCGGATAGAACATACTATGCTTGTTCTTATGAAAATGATGATTGATCTCATAATTATTTGTGTAGAGACACTAAAGTAAAAGTAGTATGCCCTCAAGCCAATCACATTTAATGTGAAAATGTGATAAACATATACTTTATAATTTTATTCGTTTATTAATAAAAGTTTTATTTAAATGTATTTTTTTATTCATGATTAAGTGATTGAATTAATTAAATAAAAAATTCCATAGTTTTGGAGCAATACTTTTAGAATCATAATGCTGATTATGCTAATGAGATTTAAATTCAAGATAGATTAACACTAAAATATTTCTAATCGTGAGATCACTAAAATGGAGATTAGTGAATCCGGATAAATTAGTACATACTATGCTTCCTCTTTTGAAGATGATGATTGATTTCATAATCATTTATGTGAAGACACTAAAATAAGTATTTAGGTGCTTATTGAAGAATAAGTTCACTAAACGTGACTTTCTTAAGGAACACATAATGGAGTTTTACTTGTCTATAAATAGGAGTTCTTTTTGTGATAATAATACGAAGTGATCTTTGGACTTGAGAATATCATAGTACTTTGTATATGATGAGTTATATTTTGGCATATTTCTTAAGACCTTTAGGATATATCAAAGGGTATGATCGAGTATAATAAGTTGTACATGGAAGTATGTGAATGGTCAATAAAGGATCTACCACTTCTATGATTTATTTTCCTTTCTTGATGTAATAATTCAACAAGCAGTTATATAGCAGTTAATAGACATAAGATGAAAGACACCGGGTTTTAAGTGATTCATAGTTCACAAGACTCTTATTCCACCGTTCCGAACCACTAAGGATACTCTTACAATTTCTGAATCATTAAGATTCTTTTAAGACCAGCAGCCTTAGAACTTTAGTTCACTTAAGAACTCTTTTAGTGAGTAGTGTTGGTGTAGGTGTGCTACTAAGTTATGTTTAGCATAAGTTTCTTGAAGAACTTAGTAGCGAAGCAAGATACTTTTTTTTTGTTTGATCTTTTTGAACTCTTGCGTATACTTTCTTTCTTGAGTTTTTATTTTTCTTTTTCAAATATGGGCGTCTCTTATAGGAGCTTTAGATTTCTTCTCATTTGAAATCTGCCCTATGCTTCAGTTTCTGCCCGTTATCTCATGATGTAGAGCTGCTAAATAATATATTCATTTAGCTCATTAATGCTCTTACGAGGTATTAATTGACTTTCTAACACTGTCCACAAAAGATGTTTCCTTTTTTCTTAGGATAAGACATGTCAGTCGTAGGTTTCTGCCAACTTTCATAGAGGCGTTTAGTCTTCCATAAAATATGACTGATAGGACACAGTCTTCTGACTTTAGCACTACCTTGAAATCTCCACTTTGTCGCTTTAGCATGCTTTGGTCAGTCCTCTGACATTTCTGACTTTAAGCTATTGGCAGAGGTTTATCTGTCACATCGATGTAGATTTTTCTTCTCAATGAAGTTGCTTCTGTCTTTTAGTACAAGAGAAGAACCATAAGATGTTTAGGTTCTGATTTGCATGACGTGTAGCTGACGAGAGTTGTAGTATTACTTTAAATGACTCTTGCTTTTGTTCAACGAATCTCTACGATCAACTCTACGATCATTCTTGCTATAGTGTCTATTCTGCGAGGCATACCATAGAGTTTACTCTACGACCACTCTGCTGGTCGTAGAGTCCATTCTACGATTGCTTGCTTTGGTCGTAGAGTCTTCCTTGTGCGGAATCGTAAAGTCCATTCTACGATCAGACTGAGTCATTGAGTCTTCTTAGCGCAGAGTCGTAGAGTCCATTCTATGATCAGACTATCGGAAGAGATACACCATAAGATCAACCTAACAGATTTGATCTTTTTAAAATCTAAGTCCTTGTACACCACAAAGGACTTTATAACTCAATACATTCATATTCAAAAGACCAACCTAACAATTTTGATCTTATCTAACTAAGTCATTGTACATAATAATAAATCAAAGGACTTTACAACTCTATTATTGAATGCATTTATCAACTTAATTCTTATCATCAAATCAAATATGCAATGTTCAACAATATCCCCCTATTTGATGATGACAACACTAATAGCAGAAGGTAGTTTGAACAATTTAATTAAGCAAATGCATTTGAATGAGAGAATGCCTAATATCAGTGAGCATTTGTATTTCAAAAAAAAAATATGAATTTTATTGATGTATAGTCAGTTGTACAATGAGTTGTTAAAAAAAACATAAAAGTTTAAAATACTTATCTCCTTTTACTAGGAGGTCTTCTTCTCTCATCTTCCTGCCTTTGCCTAGGAAATATTCTTCTCTCATTTTCCTGCTTTTGCCTAAAAAGTGTTCTCCTTTCCTCTTCTGCCCTTTTAAAATCAAATTCTTCCCTTTGCATAGCTTCTTCCTCTTTAACTTTGAGCCATGTTTGTGAGCTGGATGGTCTTGCAGTTGAGGATTGTCCTTGATGACTCGGTATAGATGGTCTTACAGTTAAGGCATGTCTGGGATGAATTGGTACTGCTTCAAACCTAGGAGGTTGAACTGACGTTTGAATTGTTGAAGGTTGTTTTGATTTGATGATGATGATTGCTATGCAAAAATGATTGTGGTAAATGTGCTTACATGGTTGATTGTCAATGTGTATCTGACAAAGTGCATATGTGTTAACGTGCTTAATTGATTATGTGCTTAGATACTCTAAAAGTGCTTATGTGCTTAATTGATTATGTGCTTAGATACTCTGAAAGTGCTTATGTGCTTAATTGATTATGTGCTTAGATACTCTGAAAGTGCTTATGTGCTTAATTGATTATGTGCTTAGATGCTCTGAAAGTGCTTATGTGCTTAATTGATTATGTGCTTAGATGCTCTGAAAGTGCTTATATGCTTAATTGACAAAGTAATTATATGTTAATCAAATTATGTGTCTACATGATCATGTATGTATGATATATGTTACCTATGTCTAAATACTGTAAATTTAGACACTTGTTTAACATAAATATGATCTTGTTGAAAACTATCTTGTCTCATAAAAGAAAATGAAAGTTGGAGATTCAATTGTTGAAAAGTCCTTTTAAAAGGTATCTGTGTACAAAGGACTTAGATTTTAAAGATCAGAAATGTTAGGTTGAACTTTCAGTAAGAGTCACTCTGCATAAAAGATGTATGATATAAGCAGAAGTAGCATAAGAATGAATCATTGCTGTATTTTATGTATGTCAAAGTCTGTAAAGTCCTTTCAATATAATGATGTAACAATGTAAGAAAGGATTTAGTTAGAAAAGATTAAATTTGTTAGGTTGATCTTATGTTTGATCTGATCAGTCTATACGATCGTAGAACGGACACTACGATTCCTTGCAAAGAAGACTCAACGATTCTGTATAGATCGTAGAGTGAACTTTACGACTCCTTACCAGGATAACTTTACGACTCCTTACCAGGATAACTTTACGATCATCAAAGAGAGTCAGATGTGCAAGAGGTCTACTAAATTTACAAGAAAAATTAAAGAACTGATCAAGTACAAAATCGTAGAGCTGAACTTTACGATCGTCGAACAGACAGCTAAGCAAGCCTGCAGTTAACGCTGAACCAGAGAAGAAATGTACTCTATGATATACACGTTCTAGCAAGATCGTAGAGTAAACTTAAAGAGCAAGCATACGAGATCTATATGATTTGAGCAAATAATAGAAATCGTGGAGTAATACAGGATGACAAGACATTACAGAAAAGTGCTCCACACATGGAACAATCGTTGAGTAGAATTAAACAATGTGCCAACCAAGACAACAACTCAACGATTTCACTAAGAAGCACGACAGTTCACAAACTCTACTATTTGAACAAAGGGACAAGATCGTAGAACGAAATCATAAAGCAAAACACTCCAGACAAACTCTACGATCTGAACACAAAAGCAAGATCGCAGAGTAAAAGAGAAGATCACTCAAACTCAACCATTTACCAGACAGATTTCAAGTAACGAGTGGAGCTGAATTCGTAGAATCCAAATGAGCAGACAATCACTTTACGAATTCAATATAAGAAGCAACAAATGATCATAACTGCAATATGGTGCGAAAGGAGAGAGTGTATTTCTCTTCCAGATTCGAAAGAGATTAAGTGTTTCTGTGATACAGATGCATGTCAGAGTCACAGAAGACTTTGTGCCTAAACGACTATAAGTCAGGACCTACTGCTCAGGAAAATGGTGAATAAGGTCAGACTAATGAAACATCTCTGAATACATCAGAACAGCTGGCTCTAAAAGTCAAGGAAGGTATTTATTGATGAATCAGAAGATTAATTAGCAAAGAATATAATAAATCTTTGCAGAACAACTCTGTGAATGCAACGACTATAAATTCAGAGAAAGTTGAGCTACAGGTTAATATATCAGAACATGTCAGAAAAGGGAAGAGCACTGACACAAGCAGCAAGAAAGTCAACATCAAAGATATTAAAGATCTGCACAAAGCCAAATGAAACCAACGGGATCTCTTTCAACGAAAAAATACACACAGAGATATAAAGGCTAAAATAACTCACAGAAGGGAGTGTTGAATATACAAGAGAGATGATGGTAGACAACAACCGATCGTAGAGTGAAAACAGAAAATGAATATGCTGAAGGACTCTACGATCCATCAGAACACTAACACTGAGTAGAGAGAGATATAGAGATAAATGATTCTATTACAAGAGAAGTGTTAAAAATCTGCTAGGAACATAGTAGAGAGAAGCTTAAACGCCAACTTGATATAGATATGGAAACGACTGAGTACCAAAAAGGAAGGAGCATTACAGTCATCTCAGAAGCCCATCTCGAGAAGCTATAAACAGCCTATGACAAGAAGGAACAACTGAGTACTTAAAGGAAAGAGCTTCACAGTCATCTCAGGAGTTCGTCTCGCGAAGTTATCAAGTACCAAAGGAGCTGAAGTTCAAAAGCCTAGCAACACAATGGGTGATCGCAAGAAGATATTGAGCATATAAAAGAAGTCAAGCATCATTGCCGAACTCAATATCATTTCAGGAATGATCACATCCTGCTACTGAGTATTTAAAGACAATGGAACTTAAAGTACAACTCAGTAGCAACTCCAACATCTTTCAACAAGCAAGGAGCCAAGTCTGTTGGACTTGAAGAGGACAGTTATGTCCGTGTCTTAGTAACTAAATGAGCCAAGTCTGCTGAACTTGAAGAGGGCAGTTGTGACCTTGTCCTAGTGACTAAACTTGCCAAACCTGCTGGGTTTGAAGGGTTCTTGGTGAACCAGAGTTTCCAGGCGTGATGCGCTTGAAGGGTTCTGCATGAACCATTCTTAGTGAATTTCCTACTCATTGTAGTAGAAGAGTGGAGTATGAGTTATTTATCTCCGAACCACTTAAAACTCTCTGGTGTCTTTGACATTCAGTTATTTACATTCTGTTATATATAACTGCTAAAATTAATTTACTTGATAAGTGGCTATCTTCATTACAGTCTTAATTCAACGGAGAAACTTTACAAATCTTTAAGGGGAGTTTTCAAACTAATATTCCGCTGTGAAAACAAATCTTAATTAAATAAATTAATTAGTAATAAACTTTTGAAGTCAACAAAGTAAAAAGTTTTTAAGAGATCTATTCAACCCCCCCTTCTAGATCTTGTGTGCCTCTGGGAACTAACAATTGGTATCAGAGCAGGTTCTTACGAACATACAATGCTCACGCTTTGAGTAGATCCTATGGCGCTAGCAAATTTCTATTTTTGAGTTTAAGAATTGAAGTAAACCATTCCTTATGAACAAGCTTACAAATTAATGTTTTGTTTCAGGTACTATTGAATGTTGATTGTTGATACTCTTTCAGATGCTGTATAACTCATTGTCATTAATCCTTTCTAAGACTATTTCAGATGATCTCAGCTAAGAAGCTATAGAGTAATCTTTCAAAATTAAACTGATGCTACAAGATGAAGAAATCAAAAGGATGCTCTGTTGATAAGAATTATTAATCGACTCACTCGAAGAATACGATAGCTTGTTTCTACTCTAAAGCAAACTGGGAAGTTCAAATCTTGATGCCAAAGGACACCGGATCCTATTCTTCTCAAAGGAAGCATCACTGAGCCAAACACTAACAAATCTACTTCTCACCGTTTCTAAAGTTGATAACAGAAGCAAGCCCAACCGAAATCTATGCTTAAAGTGTTAAATGATTTTCTGTATACCAAATGTCAGCAGCTGAAATCAGTCTCGAATCTATTTATTCATTCGATGGGCTCAGCATTAAGCTTTCCGATAAGCTTAAGGACTTATATTCTAAGGATCTTATCTGTAGATGAGTGTTAAATGAAGTACGTCATTTATCTAAGAACAACATCAAGAGTTCTGTCAAGCTACATTATATGGTAATCAAAGATGAAATCCACAAACAGCATTTCTCAATTCTTCTAGTGGATGATCTCTAGCTTGACTGGTTTTTAAGAAATCTAATTCAAGAGTCTTCAATGGTCTTCTGGAACTACTTCTCTGAAAATGGGAGGTAAATCAAATTAGAGAGGTATACCTCACTGCAATGTCCTTGGTGATGAATATCAGTCAATTTCCTATATCACAAATACCAGGCCCGAGACCTGAAAATCAACTCAGCACTGATGAATGGACATATATATATCTATGATCACCGGATCTAAGATTCAGGCTGCAGATCATTAAAGTTCAAGAAGAGTTAAAGAAACTCATTCATGTTCAAAACAACTCATTCAATGAAGAAGTTCATACAATGCACACCCTGTGTACATGCTCAGTTTTAAAAAGCAAATGCTCTCAACGTCAAATTTCTTCAAATTCAACTATGAATGAGAAGGGTGAAAAGATCAAGGCAAAAAGGAGTAATCACAGATGACTTACTCAAAGATTCAGAAATCACCCTTCATTCTGTGAGAAGAGGAAAAGTTCATCTCAAGAAAAGTTCACACTCATAACCATTGGCAGTAGGCTCTCCAACTTCAATGCATCAGAAGAAGCTCTAAGATTGAAATGGTTGAAGATTTATATGATTGATATTCTATGAAAAAGTTAGGTCTATAAAATGCTATTCAAGAAGTTTTTTTTTACATACATCCTCACAAATCATTCTGGATGGAAATAATCCAAGCAGAACAACAGGAAGGAATCAATGCTATAGCCTCAAGAGAAAAGCCCTACGATATAAAGAAGGTGGAGAAAATTGTTCTGAGACTCAACAATGAATTTTGTAGAATACCCTACTCAACGAATTTGCAGGTTATCTCAAGGAAGTCAATCTATGAAAGATTGAATGGATTCTGAATACTGTTGTATAAAGAAGAATTGAATCTTGAGATTCTCTAGAAGAGAAAGAAGCTGGTCATAAAGGGAGGCATCTATTAATCTTTGAACTTACCTATTGATTTAGTGAAACTTGTCGAATCTGTTGTCACTAATATCATGCTAAGGTGAAAGATCTTTCAAGTCAGAAGAAAGTTCATCTTGCAAAGAAGGATCGTAGAGTCTTTCAGGCGATCGCAGGATAGGACTTGGCAAATTGAAGAGTCCTCTCGAAAGATCATAGAGTTGTCTCCGAATCATAGAGCTAACTTTTGAGATCGTAGAGTCAACACAGTTAGTCACTCTACGACTCTCTAAACCCAGTCTAAGAATCAATGAGCAACCTCTACTTGAGTAGTCAAAGTCATGACAACGATTCTTACAAAGTCCATTCACAAGGCTGTCCTTGAGCTGTCAAACAGACTGAACAACGATCTCTGAGTTCATCTAAAGCCTCCAGTCTTAACAGAGATCGTAGAACAGTTCAAATCATGACTCTACGTTTGCACTTCAGGCAAGATCGTAAAGTAGCAAAGCCAAGTCGTAGAGTAAGAAAGCAAGCTCAAAAGTACAAAACTCTTCAAAAGACAAAATTTGGAAAAATTATTGTTGAATGATCACTACGATCAACTCTATTTCTTCGGAAGGCAAGCTAAAGGTAAATTTTATTCTTCATTGGGCTACTTTTCTCATTCCAGTCACAAAGTCCCAAAACAATGTGATTGATGAACCAAATGCACTTATCTCTCCGGTCATAATTTCTAAATTTTATGACTTATAGCCAAGAAAGCCTTATCATCCCAAATCGTAGAGTCACTATGATCATTTTCCTGATCGTAGAGCATATCGAGTCTACGTTTGCACTTCTTACAAATATCTTTTCCATAAACCCATTCATAGCATTTTACCAGCATATTAGTTATCAAGGCCATCTTTTGAAAGGATGATGGTTGAGTGTCTAGTACCCAACTTTACAAACTGTTCAAGCTTACTCTAAATAGGGAAAGTGAACCACACGCCCTCCAAACTCAAGTGGGTTAGAATACTTGATGTGCTTTAATTATGGAAAGTGCAAAAGTTTAACCCACGTTCTACAAATGAGTATCTGACACATGTACTCCGCAAAAATAAGAGGGAACTAGCATAAGTCTTGTTTTTAAACTAACAATGGTCATTTCCCATCAGTTGTCAATACCCATTCTCCCAAAACTCCTCAAAACCCTAGAAATCGAAAATTCCTCTGAAACCGATATTGGTATCTCTCCCTGTGCTATTCCCAAATCAGTTTAATCTCATGGCATCTCTTCAAGTCATTCCTGGAAATCTTGTTTGTTTTGAAAAATTCGGAGATGCAGAGCAGAAATTCAAAGATATTCTTCATCTGGTCAAGAATGCTGGATTCACCATGTGTTTGGAAACCAGCACCAGGATTTTCTCTTCACTTGTGAAAGAATTCTATTCAAACGCTGATTATCGAGGAAAAACCCTCATCTCAAAGGTTAAGGAAATCTCAGTGCAAATAGGAGTTTCTGAAATCAATCTCAGTCTAGGTATTCCAAGCGGAGGAATTACTTCTCTTGACAAGATTAATATCGAGCTTGGACTGGAGCTGATGGGCTATGAGAAGAAGTCTCCTCTAAAAGGAATCAAGAAGAAAGATTTCCCTCAGCAGTACGAGTTTCTGGCTGACATTGTTGGGAAGAGCATCCTGTGCAAAGACACTGCATATGATACTATCAATGAAGATCAATTGAGGCTTATGACTGCCATTGCTCAAAGAAAGAAAATCAACTTTGGAGCAGTTCTTTTAGGATGGATAAAGAGATAGTTAGATGATGCAAAGACAAGAGCTAAAGCAGGAAAACCCACTCCCAAGATGCCCTATGGAAGATTCATATGCATCATTTTAAAGAAATTGCTGGCAAATGCAATTGGGGAAGATGAAGGAGAAGTTCTAAACTGCAGCAAAAGAATTACTCCAAGGTTGTTTGAAGATTGGAAAAAGAACCCTCATGCCAATAAGGGTAAGAAGACACGAGGATCGATAAGCATCAACAGAAAGATGGTGGAGAAATCTAAAGGAAAAGGAAAAAGGGGAATGGAAGAAATATCTGAGGAGAAATCATAGGAGGAAAATGAGCAGTCAAGAAATAAAACTCTTGTGATCTATGAAAGTCAGGAATCTAAGAAGAAAAGAAAAGTCTTTGAAACAGAAAAGGCTGCAGAAGAAAAAGTTGTCTGTACAAGGAAAGCTAAGAAGGAGAAGATAAATCCCAAAGGATCTGAAATTGAGAAGAAGAAGAAGAAGAAGAAGAAGAAGAAGTCAGAAAAGAAAGTTACTCACACTGCTCCAAGGAGAAGTTGGAGAATAAGAGAACAGTGGAGAAGTTCAATCATTACAGGGCCACCTCAGGTTATAGAAATTGATGATGATGAAGCAAATTCGGATTCTGAAGAAAGAACATCTGACAGTTCAAAAGAAGAAACATCTATAGGCTCTTCAGAGGAAAGATCAGAATGTCATAAAAATAGCCTGTCTGAAAAGGAAGTCTTATTGGGTTCTGATCAGGAAATTGAACTAGTTGAAAAAGACTTAACACCTGAGTTCAACAAAGATGATGATGTAGTTGAAGAAGTTGCTGTACCAAGGGAACAATGCTCGAAAAATTCTGAAGCTGGAAAGACTGATTCAGATGAGAAAGGAGACTGTCAAGAAACTGTAATAAAAGAAGATAGTCAACTTCAAGAAGAGACCGACACTCATGAAGTAGAAGAATCAAAAGAAAGCTCAAGAAGATCAAAAAGAATAAGAGGTTTAAGTGGCTCTATGAAGAAAATAGGCAGGAGTTCAAATACAAATTTTAAGGAGAGACAAATAAGGATGAAAGTTGAAAAGAAGCTGAAGAAAGTGAGACTACTGAGGAATCTAGAAAAGCAGAAATTTGAAGTATATCGATTGAAGCAGATTAAAAGAAGACGTAGAGAAAGAAGGAAGCATACAAGTTAGATGGAAAAATGTTATATTTCATGGAATCCACTGTTAGGGTTTCGACACAGTGAAAGCAGCGGAATTTAAATTTTTTTTTCCGAAACCCTAAGACAGGATCCAAGCGAAAACAGATTAATCAGAGGTTTAGATTATTTTACCGATTATCTGAGATGGACAGGAGACGATTGAATTCTGGAACAGCTTCGAATCTTCAACGCAATCCAGCGACTGCGTCTCTACGGTATCCACACGAACGCTCCGCGAATCGTCCCACGATCTGCAGCAAAAGGAACCGCGGTACTAGCCACCAAGATCAGGATTTCCCAATTATTTTTCTCTCTAGCCTCTTTCTGAAAGCGGCTAGGGTTTTAGTTTTTCCTTACGTGACTTTTTAGACTACTGATATATCATATATATAGTAGTTAATAGGAATTAACTAAAACCTAAAATAAATAGAAAAATAAAATCCGAATATATATATTATATTTTAATTAAGTCTTACTTAATTAATATACATATATACAAATTATCCTATTAATTTAAATTCGTAATTTTTAAATACTATCAATCATATTGACATATTTAAAATACTTACAATTTAAATTAATTCCCTTTTAATTACGTTCTAAGTGTGTGACCCTATAGGTTATTATTATGTTGGTAATAATTTTAAAATCATATTATAAAATTGTAAACAGTGAGCGGCATCTAGTAATGCATCACTGCTACCCAAATAATAATAAGATCGGTGATTCGATACAACCTTTTCGTGACCAATGTTTCAATGTAATTTAATCCTTTTAACCTTATATCCTAGATTAAACTCGAGGCATGGAATGTGTCATACTCTTCATAATTTAATCTGAGTTTTCTTGATCAATGAGTAGACTATATGAAACAAATCAATATTTGAGCATGGCCATGCATTTCATAGTCCTACTCTATCAAGAGGCCTATGGATATCACCCCTAATATATAGGAGGGTTAAATTCCATCTAGATCACTCATATTCCTCACACGATTCATGATGTACCCAATAATCACCTTTATTGTCCACCCTATTAAAGGTGACATTTGATGATATCAAAGTACACAAATTCTCGTGTAATAATATAATGACTTCAGGTCGGAGGATCATTACATCATTGTCACTATAAGAATTTCTTATGACACTTTGCATAATGCTCCATGTAGAATTCTCATGGTGGGTCAGTCCAGTACATTGTTCTCTAACATGTACCTATGCATTGACTCAAATATCTCATATATTTATGACCAATGAGATTTGGCCATCAGTCAATCCACATACTAGTCTCAATGCATCGTTGTTGTCCCATTAACAATGATACTCGACTAGGGACATTTAAGAGCAATGATACTAATTATAATTATATAATCTCATGTTCAAGTCACATACTTAAAGCTATATAATTCGTATCATTATTCTAAGGGCTTTTATTATGTTAACATTTATATAACGCAGTAAATGAAATCATAATAAAATAATCTATTTATTCAATCAAATATAATATCAAAAATGTTAAGCAATTACATCAAATAATTAGCCTCTAGGGCATAAACTCTAACATCATAATCATCTATTCAGCTTCATTCCCATGCTACCACTTCTAAGGGCTATTGTTATGAATGATCAAAGGTCTATCAGCTGGAGCTACTCAACATTTCCAAATCTTTCATTAGTCGCCCAACATTTCTCAAAGGTAATGACCATTGCAACCACACTGATAAGCAATGAGCCTTTCTATCCTCACTACCAAAGCTGCCAAGAAATATCCATCTGGAATCTGTCCAGCTCTCAATCATCCAGCCAGTCTGTGGGGTATCACAATGCAGAAATCTGGTAGTCCTATCTTGTGACTCACTAAAATCTCAGTCACCCTACATCATCTCCCTGGTTGTAAAGTCCCAAAACTTTGCAAACATTTTTCAAAATACCAGCTTTCCAGTCATAGAGTCCCAACATTCTGTTAACCATGAAAATGTACTTATTCTCAGTCTCGTAGAGTCTCAAAACTCTGTGTTAGACTTCAAGATATCTTGGGATCTAAACCAGCATTGGTACAGTCAGCTCCATACAATATTGATGATGTCAAAAAGGGGGAGAGAATATAAGGAACTAAGGGGGAGAAACAACATCTATGAAGAAGAAGAATCATCCAACTAAGGGGGACACATCAAACAGCCAGCAAACTAAGTAAGAGAAAAGTGAATCAGGAAAAGCAGTTGTAAGTATGTATAACCTTTTGTATAATCTTTTTGTAAAAACGCTCATTTAATGAAATCATTACTGTGACGACCCCAAATCCGGGTTCCTTGAACCTCGAATCCGGTTCAACACGAGTACTACCTTTTCCTTATTGTTCATGAATTACAACAATATTATAATTGCTAAAAAAATCATTTATTTGCAATTTCTCAACATCTCTTTCTATTCCAGAATCGAAATCTTTATTCATTCCTAGTATGTCTCAATATCATACATGATACGACATTCTATTACAATCAATTTGAGTATCTAAGACTCATAATACATACCAACTAAAGTCTTATACTACACAATCATTTACCTGTCCAATTCGGACTGATATCTACAGTGGTCGTGCTAGACCTTCAGTGAATATAATTATGCATTCCTGTTTCTTGATCCTTATCAAGACTTCAAATACTTGTACTATCTGAAAATGTTGGTTTAAGCAAGAGTGAGCACGACGGCTCAGCAAGTTTAACAGTTACACATAACACATTACATGCTTCACATATACTCTGCAATTTATACTTACATCATGCTTTTCATGCATTTCAGTTTATGTCATACTGCTCATGCCTCACATATAACATCTAGCAATTCATGCTTCATATTTATACATAATCTACATGTAATCATACCTCATGCATATCACAATTATCATCAATATCTTTCTATTAACAATTTAATATCACATCATAGCATGTTAAGGCACATAGGAGCAAGTTCTGAAAAACTTGCCTGGTCGCTTCTACCATTTACGCTTATTTGCGTCATTTGATCAACCTACAATTTATATAACAAATTGACACAATCATTAGCAACCAGGACTTTTAATTAGTCTTAACTTAAGACCTTAACTTCAAATTATTAACTCTTAAGATGTCCGACAAACGAACCTTTAAGTTCCGGACAAAACCCTAGTCCAAATACAGTTTGGACATATCAGACATGCTTAACCAGCTTACGCTTTCATTGTACAATCTTCGTACGACACACTTTTAATAAGTTGTCTAAATTAGTCACAAATGGACTAATTACATTGGTTTAATTCAATTAAACTTTCTTCTTTTACATAACTTAATGATTTGGACATTTAATAATGTACCAAATACCTCAAAATATTATCTACCTTTGATAATATACATATACGTTTAAATATTATTAACCATTTAATAATATTTTAATCACTTCTTAATATTATTAACCATTTAATAATATTTTAATCACTTATTAATATTATTAATCATTTAATAATATTTTAATCACTCCTTAATATTATTAATCATTTAATAATATTTTAATCACTTCTTAATATTATTAACCATTTAATAATATTTTACTCACTTATTAATATTATTAACTATTTAATAATATTTTACTCACTTATTAATATTATTAACCATTTAATAATATTTTAATCACTTATTAATATTATTAACCATTTAATAATATTTTAATCACTTCTTAATATTATTAACCATTTAATAATATTTTACTCGCTTATTAATATTATTAACCTTTTAATAATATTTTAATCACTTCTTAATATTATTAACCATTTAATAATATTTTAATCACTTATTAATATTATTAACCATTTAATAATATTTTACTTATTTAATAATGTCATTAATTATTTAAGAACATTTTCATCATATACAAATGTTATTACACATTTAATAACCTTTTAATCTTATACTAATATTATTCATCATTTAATAATATTTTAATATTCTTCAAATATTACCAGTAGTTAACTTTTTAATTGTGTTAACTTTAGTTTTTATTTTATACATTTGGATACCATTAAGTTACTAATAAACTTTACATAAATAGGTTTGGTATTCAAATACATTCATTTTACATGTATTTCAACTTAAATTTCCACTAAAAACTCAACCCGGACCGACCCGACCCGACCCGGACGGCTAAAACATGTTACTGGCAGAATGTTTGACCGCTGCGGCGGTAGTACAAATTTCCGAAAACCTAATTTGGGGACTGCCGGACCCTCCGACGCTCCGACAGCCATAACTTCTTCATTTCAAAATATTTTGGGGTGATTCTTGATTCCATTCTCATCAGAATTTCCCCCTCTACAATTTCTCTTTATATCACCAATCCAAATTCCAAACGGAACTGGACTAAAAACTGCTCACAAGGACAAGGTGAAAAATAAAATCACAAATCCTTGGTTTTAATTGTTCAAACTTGAATAAAATAAACTCTACACATCCAAATGACACCAACTTAGTGTTGTTGTCTTTCTAACTTCTTGTTTTACAATATTTCATGGTTTGATCACATTTTTAAAAATGTTTGACACGAAATTTAAAGATCGAACCCCTTAGGGTTTTACCGGTAAATCGCAATATGGAATTTTCTTCCATTTATTTGCATACCACACATACCAATACTTGTTTTAAACATACTAAACCATGAATCTACCTATATATCATAGATTTAGACTTCTAGAGCATCAAAATAACTTTTGATCGGTTAAAAATATATTTTGACCGATTAAAACTTATATAGACTATAAAAATGAAATAGGTGAAGGTTAGATCACTTTTAAACCTCTTGATCTTGGATGTTCTTCATCACTTGACTATGATCTTGGCTTGTGACTCCACCTTGATCATCCTATAGCAATCTCCTTGGTAGAAATCTCCAACAATGCTCTTCCTTCTCTCATTAAATACCCTATGTCACATTTAATTAAAACAAGCATTGGGCTTGATTAATTGTAACTTGAATCAATGTTAAATTAATTACAAGAATTACTAGGTTAATTTATTAGACCTAGTTCAAAACCTCATTTGGATTTATAATATAATCCAATTATCTCATTAAATAAACACATTAATCTAATTACATAATCCAATTAGATTTGCTATCTATAAGTCCATTGGACCTCTAATTGAGTTAGTTTACAAAACACTAACACTTAACATAGTTTGGGTTTAATTTATTAAAACCCTAATAATGCTCATACATACAAGCACTTCTATTAATTTTCAACATTATGTTCCACCGCTGCGGCGGTGATTACTACCGCTGCGGCGGTAGTTCAAATTTTACTTTCCAGAGAGTTTCACCGGTGCGGCGGTGAAACCTACCGCTGCGGCGGTAGTGCTAATTTTCAAAACTCTAAAACACATTAATACAAGTACTTTGACTTGATTAAATTAAATTCATTAACTACCTTTTATCATTAACTTGGGTTTATAATATAATTACCCATACCCATATAGTTATTCCTACATTGGGTTACACAATTAACTAATACATTGTTAATTCTCAACTCTACCTTCCTTTCTCTATCAATTAACCAATGTTTGGTTAATTCTCTCTCTTGTCTACCAACTAGGGTTATTCAATTAACCCTACATTAGTTAATTCTCTACACTCAATAGTATTTCCCCACACTTTAACCAATATTGGACTTTTAAAAGTTTGGGCTACATAGCTTACCTTTCATTGGGCTCTCATATTTAATTACCCACCTTCATCCAAGTATTCCCATATTGGGCTAACACATATAATCCTTTTGGGCTAGTCCACTAGTAGTAATTAAATTACTTGGACTCATAACTAATATAATTAACCTAATTAATTATATTTTACAACATTCCTTCTTACTTTATATTAAAACTAATTACTTTATTAGTTTTGTTGAGTATTAATTACTCATCTTTTTATTTGGCTAACAAGCACACTTTAGGTATATATATGTATTCATATAATCACCTTCACTTCTCAATTGAATTTATTTCCTTAATAAATTCTCTACATGCATCATTAAAAATATTCTTACATTTAATTTCTAACAAATCAATTATGTTAAAAAAAAATGTTTACCCATTTTCTACACATCTTACTTCTCAAATTCTAGGTTTTAAACATTAACCTTTAATTAAATCCATTAAGATCTTATATAAAATCTTGAAAATATATGGGATATTACATTCACCCCTTCTTATAAGAATTTCGTCCCCGAAATTATCTCATACTTATTTCTAACAATTTTCATCTTTGAGTATAACTCTTTACTCATCAAATTCTATGACCACCCTTTTCTGGGAAGTTCATACTTCTAAACTCACAATTCCAGAACAATGGAATATCTTGCAAAAGAATAAATTGAAAATCAATATCTTACAAAAGAATAAATTGAAAATCAAAATATTCATTAAAACTTTCATACTATTCTGAGGAGTCATAAAGACTGTGAACATACTGCGAGAATGTTTATCAATCACAAAGACTGAAAACATACCACAATGGTTTCGTACGCTAGGTGATCAGCCTATCGTACTCTAGCGCTGTGCACAACGACTTCTCTCGGGGTCGAACTCTTTGGATTTACCAACCCATATCAGCATGCCACCACTGTTGGGCGCCCCCTCGCGGGTTCTTTGTTCATGGCTCTGATATATCCCCCATTATGGGGTTGTTCACCTCAGACTTACTACAAAATTCCGCTCCAGCATAAGTTGGATTGGAAAATAAAACTCGAGTCATTTCTGACCAAAAAGTGTCTAGTCAAAATAAATGACATAGACTCACATCAATGCACTGTTCGTATATTACGATTCAAAAATCATTTCAGATTAGTTAAAGTACTAAAATTCATTTATAGGACTTCATGATACCGCACCGTTGCAACAGTGCGTTGAGGATTCCGTCTTTTTCATCTCTGCACCATGGCTTTAATGGCGTGTGATGATTTTATAAATACATTTTGATATCTTTATATCAATTTGTCTAGCCGAAACAATTAGCATAGACTCTTTTCTAAGCGTTTCAAAATACTGAAAATCATTTTGACTTTGTCATATTACATCGTACCATAGTGGGCTTAAAAATACATCCAACACTAGGTTACTCTGCATTGATGACTCCATCGTTTATCATCTCTGCACTAAATGCATTAATGATTATGAACACATTTTGACATTTTCAAAAGCACAAAAGTGCGAATTTAGCACGATTTTAAGAATTTCAAAGTCTAGCATAGCTAGAAGATTTGGAATATCCTAAAACCTCAAATTTTTCCTCCACATTCTTTTCCAGCTTAATAACTATATCTAGTATAGCCTTAACCTGACTACTTAACTCTATCCATACTCACTATTCATCAAACTCACCACGTATTTGGGTTCAGGAACTTACCACAATCATATGGTTTGAGGAACTTGTCCTAGTCAGGCTGTAATGACCACGAATTTCATTAGTCATTGTAAATATACTTAATAAATATTTAGCAATGAATTTAAACTTTTTGTATTAATTAATTATGCATTAGATAATTAAATAAATGTACTTATGTGATTGTATATTTATTTAAAGAATTAAAGCAATGTGTATAATTAATTAAAACAAATTTAATTGGATTATATTTTAAATCCAAATGAGTTGTAAACTAGGTTAAAGATATTAACCTAGTAGCCCATGTAATTAATTTAATTACTAGTCCATGTAATTAATTAAACAAGCCAATGCTTATTTTAATTAAAGGTAACATAGTATATTAAATGTTAGCCCAATGTGTGATATAAATTGAGCCCAAACAATTAAATTGAATGGGGCCAATAGAATTTAAATACTAGATCCAATATGGAGCCCAAGGGAAGTCAAAATTTTGGTCAAGCATTATATATAAGTGTATATATATCTAAGAGTATCTATGCATATATAATATATAGATAAATAAAGCACATTTGGAAAGAAATTGAGGGATTGCCGGCAATGAAGGAGTACCCACTATGGGTGACTTGTTTCTTCATGTTTCTTTGCTTGCACACTTGATTTTTAGTGGTTCACCAACCCTTGTCTATCACATGTCACTCACATTGTCATTCCATCTAATAGTAATCCCATTTTTAGCACTAAATTGACTATGTTGGTGAATTAGGAGAATTGATGAAGGATTAGTAGAGGGCTATATATAACATATTCCACACAAGTGTTATGTTGGTAACTCATTTCCTAGCATTTCCTAGAGAACAAAGTGAGAGCATTTGAGAGTAATATAGAGAGAACACTTGTGAGTGTGAAGAATATAGCTAAAGAAAGTGCTTGGTGGATGTCCAATAGTCTCATATCATACTTTGGTAGGAGGAGAAGAAGAGCACACAAAACATTAAGGTTTAAAAGTTCTCCAACCATTTCTTATTTCATTTTTATAGCATATACGTGTTTTAATCGGTTAAAATGTATTTTTAACCGATCAAAACTTGTTTTGAGGATCTAGAAGTATTTAACAATGTAATATATGTATATTCATAGATCTATGTGTTTATAACATGATTTGGTATGTGATAAATGCATAAAAGTTGTAGAAAAGATCATAACACGATTTACCGGTAAAACCCTAACTATACATGTTATGTTTAAACGTTGTAATTTGAAATGTACAAATCAAAAATTGGATTTTTATGGCTAGAAAGCTAGATCTATGAGTTTTCAAGAAAAACCCTTTTTGAACCTTTCAAAAATATTGAATAACCAAGAAGTTATAGCTTTTATCGAAAAGGATGTCGTTTTTAAACCCTAAGTGGTTCGATTCGTAATTTTTGTGTAAAACGTTTTCCAAAAGACGATCGAACCATGGAATATTGTAAAACAAGAAGTTAGAAACACATCAACACTAATTTGGTGTTATTTAGAAGTGTAGATTTCATTTAATCAATGTTGGAACCAATAAAACCAAGGATTTGTAAAGTTAGTTTTCACTCTGTCATTGTGAGCCATTTTGAGTCATGTTCCGTTTGGAATTTGGATTGGTGATATAAAGAGAAGTTGTAGAGGGGGAAATTCTAATGAATTTAGACTCAAAAATTACTCCAAAATGTTTCCGTATGAAGAAGTTATGGTCAAATTTCTGAGAGAGGTTCCGGCAGCCCAAAAAGGGCCCGGCGTCTAGACGCCTTGCTTGACGCCCTAGTTCTGTCCATGGGCGTCTAGACGCCCCAAAAATGCCTTGGGATGGCGTCTAGACGCCCTACTTGATGAAAAATTATTTTTTTATTATTTTTAGCCAATAAATGTATTTTTAATTATAAATAAATGATTTAATAATTAAAAGAGAATAAATATTGTTAAAGGTTTAATAATATAAATAAATCAATAAAATATTATTATTAATATAATAATATTAGAAAATCATGAAAATATTATTAAGTGTATAATAATGTTATAAAGTAAATAAAATATTATTAAATGATTAATAATATTAGATACTTAATAAAATATTATTAAATGATTAATAATATTAAATACTTATTAAGATATTATTAAATTATTAATAATATTAGATACTTAATAAAATATTATTAAATGATTAATAATATTATATACTTAATAAAATATTGTTAAATGATTAATAATATTAGATATTTATTTGAACTATATTAAATAATTAATATAAGTTCCTTGTGTTTGAAATATTATCAAATAATGATAATATTTCTTAAGTGTTTATTTACCCATAATTAATCAATTATGTGATCTGTAAGGTTTATAAAGGTCATTATACTTACAAGTATATGATACTAATTTAAGATCAAATTGATTTAATTGTTAGGTCCGTTCAAGGATTGTTAGATTAATTTGATTAGCAGTAAACGACGCACGAGGCAAGTTTTCTAACTTTAACTTGTAATTCCTATTGCAAGTCTTCTACCCTTAACTTGTATTTATTGTTGCAATTATTATTCAACCGTATTTACATTTCAATTATTGTTGAACAAGTATTCTACACTCGTAGTTACTTGACAGACCTTTGAGTGAATTAATTATCAAAAATTATTTCACATCGGTATTGATTATTGTATTCGCACATAGTGCTTTTGCAAACTGTTTAAGAACGTCTAAGCTAATTGTTTCGGCTAGACAAATGCAAGTTAAATTCATTTAATTGAATATTATAAAATTTTATCCAAACCATTGGCTGGTGCGGATTCTTACAGTAAGACTGAGATAGAACAACCCTAGTTAAAGGGGATTTTTATTTGTCGGAGATCCGACAGCGCGCAACAAAACTAAATGTGATGCATATACATAGGACATGAGAGGACTGATCCCCTCAAGTGTCCCGTTATTTTAACAAGGAGTCAGACATTGTATGTCTGTTTTACCTTAGTAGCAGTTCATGGTCATTAAAGACCACTCAGCAGTAAAGAGTCAATTCCTTCTTTTATTGAACATTGATTCTTGTTATCTTTCACAATTGCTATTGTTGAAACCTTGAAGTTATTTCCCTTCATCATGATATATCGTATGATTGTTGTTTATAAACTTGCTGAGCCATTTAGTTGCTCATTCTTGCTATATCATGACTTTATTTCAGCCATTCCCGAAAGCTCTAAATCGGACAAAGGCAAGGGGAAAGCGAATGCTTAGTTTTAGTAATTGCATGCTAGTTTATATTACTGTTATGTAATTACTGTTGTAAATCTTTTGTATTTCCCTTAAGATATGTAATGTTAAGATTAAGGTAATAGACCTTGGGAAGTGTAGCCTTTTGATTAAGGAACCTTTTGTATTATTCCGCGAAATTTGAATACAATTTATGTATTTCATTATTGTTTAGTATTGTACAGTGAGAACCAAACCCGAGGTTAAAGAACCCGGATTTGGGGTCGTCACAGGTTGGTATCAGAGCTGTAGGTTAGAAACGCTAGGATTGCGAAACCTAGGTTATAACCTTAGTACTAAACTCTTATCGAGTGCGTTAGGAGATGAATCGGGGAGATTCATCATGTTGTGTATTTTTGGAGATGGATTGAGAAAATCCATCGAGCCGAGATGTACATGATAAAATATCATTTCATTTCATCAATGAATATGTTTTATTGCTGTACTAACATGTGTTATTTATGTTATTGTAGGATGACGGAGATAGGCCAGTCGAGTACTGCGGTAGATGAGGTGATCTATACGGATATCCATATGGATACCGCACAACCACGGGTGGCTGCACCTGTCGAGGAGCCAGAGTCAGATCCCGAGGAGGGAGATAGAGAGGACGCTGTCTGGGGCGGAGTTATGGGACAGTACAGTGAGGGGGAGGCTGATACTGATGATGATGAGGATGAGGAGCCAGCGGAGTATATTGATGGCATGGGCACTGTTGCCAGTGACATCATCGATACTCTCACTACGGCTAACGAGGAGCTAGAGGAGAGGGTTCAGCACCTTGAGGAGCAGAACCAGATCCACCAGCAGACAGATGATCAGTATAGAGATACATCTTATCAGTTCTCTGGCGAGAACATAGAGCTGAAGGCGAGGATGGCCGAGATGGAGGCCAGGTTGGTAGCCGCTGAGCTGAAGATTCAGCAGACAGAGGCAGAGAGGGAGGCCATGAGGGGCCAGATGCAGCAGGCAGTCGAGGATAGACTAGATATGGAGGTACAGCGTGATGCAGCTCACGGTCAGATGATGGAGCTGGAGGAGGAGGTTAGGGAGAAGAAGGTGAGGATAGATAGACTCAGTTACGTCTATCGCTCATCAGTTGGTAGGATCCAGCGTAGGGTGCACTATTACCCTGCCGAGGAGGGTCAGACCTTGCACACCATCAGTAGGGATGTGGTCAGGGCTATTGGAGATGAGGAGTACTACGATGCGGTTCGTCGAGGGATGCGCCGTTAGTTGTATTATTTCTTTTATTATGTTGTACGTACATAGATGCAGTAGAAACCCAACTTTTGTTTTGATAGAGGGTTAGTATGTTATAAATCCCAACTCTATGAAGTTGTGGGATATGTTAGATCCCGTCTTTCGTTTTAACTATCGGGATTAGCAGCATTTATAGCAGTATGCTTATGATGTAAAAGTGCTACGCACTGTGTTTTAGCATATGAATATAAATGCATTTTCGTTTATGTTTATATGTGTCAAGATGATTATTTGTGCTTTAGTTTAAAATACTTAAGCTACAAAATGAAAGTAAAAAGATTGAAACAACTTTAATTAATTAAATTTTCTTTATACAGAAAATGCCGCCACAGAGAAGAA
This sequence comes from Hedera helix, assembly GCA_947179155.2. Taxonomy (NCBI): domain Eukaryota; kingdom Viridiplantae; phylum Streptophyta; class Magnoliopsida; order Apiales; family Araliaceae; genus Hedera; species Hedera helix. The sequence goes on along the minus strand of OX359275.1, from coordinate 17,360,983 downwards.
ATCAACGACTACCCCCACCACCAGTCGAAGAGTCAGTTAACGCCGGAGGGGTACCACCCAACCCTGTCCAAGAGTTCGTAGAAATGCTAATGGGAGCATTTCGCGGACGCAACGCAGAGGCTACTGGAGCAACAAACCCTGCCGCTCCACTAGCAACCTTTAAGGATTTCAAATTGATAGGACCACCCGAGTTCAAAGGAACCACGGATCCTATAGAAGCACAAACCTGGATAGAGGAGATGGAAAAAGTCTTCGAGGTCGCACGAGTTAGGGAGGAGCAAATGACCTCATTTGCTACCTTCATGATGAAAGGAGAGGCCAGCCACTAGTGGAAGGCTAATAAGAGTAGAGCCGGGGAGGGAACGATCGCGTGGGCGCGATTCAAAGAGGTATTCTTGGAAAACTACTTTCCAGAGAGTACAAAGGCTAGGATGAAAATTAAATTCCTAGAGCTGAAGCAAGGTAACATGTCGGTATCGAAATACGCCGCCAAGTTCAATGAACTGGCGAGATTTGCCACACACCAGGTGGATACTGAGGCGAGGCGCGCCAGAAGATTCGAACAGGGGCTGAAACCATGGGTTTACAGTCGGGTAGCTGTTCTCCAGATCACAAATTTTGCAACACTGCTGGAGAAAACTATCATAGCTGAGGGTGGAAATGAAGCTTTGAATAAGCACAATCAAGAACGGAACAAGAAGAGAAGCGATGGGGGAAACAGAGAAGGTAGCAGCGGGGGCAGCAACTCGAACAAACGCAAGTGGAATAACAACAGCAGTTCGGGGACACCCCAGGGCAGTGAGTCAAAGAAAGCAAGCAAATGCAGTCAATGCGGGAAGAATCACTCAGGGGAGTGCATGAAGGGAAGGAATGTCTGTTACAACTGTGGGCAAGAGGGGCACATCGCTCCTAATTGTCCCACACCAAAAAGGAAGGGAGGTTGTTTCGCCTGCGGGGCCATGGACCATCAGTTTAAAGATTGTCCGAAGAAGAAGAACACCGGAGGGAGTTCGGGCTTTAGGGGAAGCAACAACAACAACAACAACGCCAAACTGACCATTGGAGGGCCGGTGCCACAGAACAAACCAACGGCACGGACTTTCAACATGACGGTGCAGGACGCCATTGAATCAAAAGACGTGGTGTCAGGTATTATTCCGATCAATGATATAAATGCTTATGTATTATTTGATTCGGGTGCTACCTGTTCATTTGTGTCTGATGAATTCGCTAGACGGTTAGAATTGCCTAGACAAAAACTAGAGAACCCAATGAACATAGAAGTTGCAAATAAAGAAGTGATTCCTGTAGAGTATGTACATAGAAACTGTTGTGCTGAAATCAGGGGTCAGAAGTTGAGTGTAGATTTAATTCCAATACGTTTGGGGGAGTTTGACGTTATACTTGGAATGGATTGGTTGTTTAACCATGGAGCTATAATTGATTGTCAAAAGAAGTGTATACACCTTAAGACACCAAATAGGTCTAAGGTCGTATTTTATGGCAGCAAGTCGTCTAGACAATCAGCATGTCTGACGATGATGCAGGCCAAGAAACTGTTAAGGAAAGGTTGTGAAGGGTATTTGGCTCACATAGTGGACACACAGATGGTAAATCCTGAGATGGAGCAAATACCAGTAGTGAGGGAGTTCATGGACGTGTTTCCAGATGTACTGCCAGGTTTACCGCCAGATAGGGAGATAGAGTTTGTAATCGATTTGGTACCGGGGACAGCACCAATATCAAAGGCACCATATAGGATGGCTCCGGTAGAAATGAAGGAGTTAATGATCCAACTACAGGAGTTGTTGGATAATACGTACATTCAGCCAAGTGTTTCTCCATGGGGAGCACCTGTGCTGTTTGTAAAGAAGAAGGATGGATCGATGAGGCTATGTATGGATTATAGAGAGCTGAATAAGGTGACAATTAAGAACAAGTACCCGTTGCCACGAATTGATGATCTTTTCGATCAATTGAAAGGGGCGAAGTACTTTTCAAAGATTGACTTGAGGACTGGTTATCATCAGTTGAAAGTCAGGAAGGAGGATGTACCCAAGACGGCATTCAGAACTCGATATGGGCATTATGAGTTTCTGGTGATGTCGTTTGGACTGACGAATGCGCCAGCCGCATTTATGGACATGATGAACAGAATATTCAAGCAGTACTTTGATAAATTTGTTGTTGTGTTCATTGACGATATTTTGGTTTATTCCAAAACGAAGGAGGAGCATGAGGAACACCTAAGAGTGGTGTTGGAGATTTTACGGAAGGAGCAATTGTATGCTAAATTTTCAAAGTGTGAATTCTGGTTGGAGAGAGTTCAATTTTTAGGTCATGTCATTGACAAGGAGGGAGTTTCAGTAGATCCAGCAAAGGTGGAAGCGGTGATGAATTGGGAGCAACCAAGGACGCCGACGGAGGTAAGAAGTTTCTTGGGGTTAGCGGGTTACTATCGGAGATTTATTCAAGATTTTTCAAAGATAGCAACACCGCTGACCAATTTAACGAGGAAGACGGTGAAATATGTATGGAAGGAGAAGTGTGAGGAGAGTTTTCAGGAGCTAAAGAAGAGACTTAGTGAAGCACCTGTATTGACTTTACCGGACGATACGGGAGGTTTTACGGTCTACAGTGATGCATCGCACAAGGGACTTGGCTGTGTGCTTATGCAAAACGGCAAGGTCGTTGCGTATGCGTCCAGACAGTTGAAGGATTACAAGAAGGGATACCCTACCCACGACTTGGAGCTGGCAGCGGTAGTGTTTGCCCTTAAAATTTGGAGACATTATTTGTATGGAGAGAAATGTGAGATATTCACGGACCACAAGAGTCTGAAGTATATCTTCACACAGAAGGAGTTAAATATGAGGCAACGGAGATGGTTAGAATTGATCAAAGACTATGATTGTGAAATTCTATATCATCCCGGCAAGGCCAACGTAGTAGCAGATGCTCTAAGTAGAAAGAGCAGGGAGAAATTGTTCATCTTGACAGATCAGGAACAATTGGTTCAAGAGATGGCTCGAATGGAGTTGGAGGTAAGAAATCCAAATGAGTCAATGGAAGTGGAAGCGAGCCCAACCCTGTTACATCGGGTAAAAGAGGCTCAAGACAAAGATGAAGAATGTGTCAAAATAAGGATGAGAATGACCGAAGGGGAAGAGGTCAAGTTCAAGGAAGATAGCATGAGATTGCTAAGATTTGAAAATCGTGTTTGGGTGCCGCTAGTGCCCGAACTACGTGAAGAGATCTTGCAAGAGGCCCACAGTACGAGATACTCGATACATCCGGGAAGTACGAAGATGTATCAAGATCTGCGTCAGCATTTTTGGTGGCCGAATTTAAAAAGGGAGGTCGCAGAATGTGTCAGCCGATGTCTAACTTGTCAAAGGGTAAAGGCTGAACATCAGAGACCAAGTGGATTACTACAGCCGTTAGAGATTCCTGAGTGGAAATGGGAGCATATCACCATGGATTTTGTGGTGGGACTTCCAGCAACATAGAAGGGATTTGACGCAATATGGGTGATTGTAGATCGACTAACAAAGTCATCGCACTTTTTGTCGATCAAGATTAAGTTCAGTTTGGATCAGTTGGCTAAACTGTACATCAAGGAGATAGTTTCGAGACATGGGGTGCCGGTATCGATTGTGTCAGACAGAGATCCGCGCTTCACGTCAAAATTTTGGAGAAGTCTTCAGGAGAGATTGGGGACACAATTGAGAATGAGTACAGCATATCATCCACAGACCGATGGGCAAAGTGAAAGAACAATACAGACATTGGAAGATATGCTCAGGGCCTGTGTGATGGATTTCAAGGGCAGTTGGGAGAACCATCTACCATTAGTTGAGTTTGCATACAACAATAGTTATCATGCAAGCATAGGCATGCCGCCTTACGAAGCATTGTACGGAAGAAAGTGCAGAACACCTTTATGTTGGGATGAGGTAGGAGAACGCCGATTGTTGGGGCCGGAATTGGTTCAACAAACGGTAGAGATTATCAAGGTAATAAGAGCTCGGCTAGTAGCAGCTCAGGACCGTCAGAAGAAATACGCCGATTTACATCGACAGAAGCGAGACTTCGAAGTTGGAAGTTTTGTGTTCATGAAGGTATCTCCCTGGAAGGGGAAGATCCGATTTGGAAAGAAAGGGAAGCTGAGTCCGAGGTTCATAGGACCGTTCGAGATATTAAAGAGAGTGGGCGAAGTGGCGTACGAGGTAGCTTTACCTCCTGAACTTGAGCATATTCACAATGTGTTTCATGTGTCAGTGCTGCGACCATACAAGCCAGACTACAAACATGTCATATCCTATGAGCCAATACAAGTCGAGAAAGACTTATCGTACGAGGAAATTCCTGTCCAGATACTAGATAGGAAAGAGCAGAGTTTACGGAATAAGGTTATACATTCTGTCAAAGTCCTTTGGAGGAACCACAACGCTGAGGAAGCTACGTGGGAGCTTGAAGAAAAGATGAGGGCTAACTATCCGCATCTGTTTGAGTAGTTTAAATTTGTAATTCCGGGGACGGAATTCTTATAAGGGGGGGAGAATGTAATGACCACGAATTTCATTAGTCATTGTAAATATACTTAATAAATATTTATCAATGAATTTAAACTTTTTGTATTAATTAATTGTGCATTAGATAATTAAATAAATGTACTTATGTGCTTGTATATTTATTTAAAGAATTAAAGCAATGTGTATAATTAATTAAAGCAAATTTAATTGGATTATATTTTAAATCCAAATGAGTTGTAAACTAGGTTAAAGATATTAACCTAGTAGCCCATGTAATTAATTTAATTACTAGTCCATGTAATTAATTAAACAAGCCAATGCTTATTTTAATTAAAGGTAACATAGTATATTAAATGTTAGCCCAATGTGTGATATAAATTGAGCCCAAACAATTAAATTGAATGGGGCCAATAGAATTTAAATACTAGATCCAATATGGAGCCCAAGGGAAGTCAAAATTTTGGTCAAGCATTATATATAAGTGTATATATATCTAAGAGTATCTATGCATATATAATATATAGATAAATAAAGCACATTTGGAAAGAAATTGAGGGATTGCCGACAATGAAGGAGTACCCACTATGGGTGACTTGTTTCTTCATGTTTCTTTGCTTGCACACTTGATTTTTAGTGGTTCACCAACCCTTGTCTATCACATGTCACTCACATTGTCATTCCATCTAATAGTAATCCCATTTTTAGCACTAAATTGACTATGTTGGTGAATTAGGAGAATTGATGAAGGATTAGTAGAGGGCTATATATAACATACTCCACACAAGTGTTATGTTGGTTAGTCATTTCCTAGCATTTCCTAGAGAACAAAGTGAGAGCATTTGAGAGTAATATAGAGAGAACACTTGTGAGTGTGAAGAATATAGCTAAAGAAAGTGCTTGGTGGATGTCCAATAGTCTCATATCATACTTTGGTAGGAGGAGAAGAAGAGCACACAAAACATTAAGGTTTAAAAGTTCTCCAACCATTTCTTATTTCATTTTTATAGCATATATGTGTTTTAATCGGTTAAAATGTATTTTTAACCGATCAAAACTTGTTTTGAGGATCTAGAAGTATTTAACTATGTAATATATGTATATTCATAGATCTATGTGTTTATAACATGATTTGGTATGTGATAAATGCATAAAAGTTGTAGAAAAGATCATAACACGATTTACCGATAAAACCCTAACTATACATGTTATGTTTAAACGTTGTAATTTGAAATGTACAAATCAAAAATTGGATTTTTATGGCTAGAAAGCTAGATCTATGAGTTTTCAAGAAAAACCCTTTTTGAACCTTTCAAAAATATTGAATAACGAAGAAGTTATAGCTTTTATCGAAAAGGATGTCGTTTTTAAACCCTAAGTGGTTCGATCCGTAATTTTTGTGTAAAACGTTTTCCAAAAGACGATCGAACCATGGAATATTGTAAAACAAGAAGTTAGGAACACATCAACACTAATTTGGTGTTATTTAGATGTGTAGATTTCATTTAATCAATGTTGGAACCAATAAAACCAAGGATTTGTAAAGTTAGTTTTCACTCTGTCATTGTGAGCCATTTTGAGTCATGTTTCGTTTGGACTTTGGATTGGTGATATAAAGAGAAGTTGTAGAGGGGGAAATTCTAATGAATTTAGACTCAAAAATTACCCCAAAATGTTTCCGTATGAAGAAGTTATGGTCAAATTTCTGAGAGAGGTTCCGACAGCCCAAAAAGGGCCCGGCATCTAGACGCCTTGCTTGACGCCCTAGTTCTGTCCATGGGCGTCTAGACGCCCCAAAAATGCCTTGGGACGGCGTCTAGACGCCCTACTTGATGAAAAATTATTTTTTTTATTATTTTTAGCCAATAAATGTATTTTTAATTATAAATAAATGATTTAATAATTAAAAGAGAATAAATATTGTTAAAGGCTTAATAATATAAATAAATCAATAAAATATTATTATTAATATAATAATATTAGAAAATCATGAAAATATTATTAAGTGTATAATAATATTATAAAGTAAATATAAAATATTATTAAATGATTAATAATATTAGATACTTAATAAAATATTATTAAATGATTAATAATATTAAATACTTATTAAGATATTATTAAATTATTAATAATATTAGATACTTAATAAAATATTATTAAATGATTAATAATATTATATACTTAATAAAATATTGTTAAATGATTAATAATATTAGATATTTATTTGAACTATATTAAATAATTAATATAAGTTCCTTGTGTTTGAAATATTATCAAATAATGATAATATTTCTTAAGTGTTTATTTACCCATAATTAATCAATTATGTGATCTGTAAGGTTTATAAAGGTCATTATACTTACAAGTATATGATACTAATTTAAGATCAAATTGATTTAATTGTTAGGTCCGTTCAAGGATTGTTAGATTAATTTGATTAGCAGTAAACGACGCACGAGGCAAGTTTTCTAACTTTAACTTGTAATTCCTATTGCAAGTCTTCTACCCTTAACTTGTATTTATTGTTGCAATTATTATTCAACCGTATTTACATTTCAATTATTGTTGAACAAGTATTCTACACTCGTAGTTACTTGACAGACCTTTGAGTGAATTAATTATCAAAAATTATTTCACATCGGTATTGATTATTGTATTCGCACATAGTGCTTTTGCAAACTGTTTAAGAACGTCTAAGCTAGTTGTTTCGGCTAGACAAATGCAAGTTAAATTCATTTAATTGAATATTATAAAATTTTATCCAAACCATTGGCTGGTGCGGATTCTTACAGTAAGACTGAGATAGAACAACCCTAGTTAAAGGGGATTTTTATTTGTCGGAGATCCGACAGCGCGCAACAAAACTAAATGTGATGCATATACATAGGACATGAGATGACTGATCCCCTCAAGTGTCCCGTTATTTTAACAAGGAGTCAGACATTGTATGTCTGTTTTACCTTAGTAGCAGTTCATGGTCATTAAAGATCACTCAGCAGTAAAGAGTCAATTCCTTCTTTTATTGAACATTGATTCTTGTTATCTTTCACAATTGCTATTGTTGAAACCTTGAAGTTATTTCCCTTCATCATGATATATCGTATGATTGTTGTTTATAAACTTGCTGAGCCATTTAGTTGCTCATTCTTGCTATATCATGACTTTATTTCAGCCATTCCCGAAAGCTCTAAATCGGACAAAGGCAAGGGGAAAGCGAATGCTTAGTTTTAGTAATTGCATGCTAGTTTATATTACTGTTATGTAATTACTGTTGTAAATCTTTTGTATTTCCCTTAAGATATGTAATGTTAAGATTAAGGTAATAGACCTTGGGAAGTGTAGCCTTTTGATTAAGGAACCTTTTGTATTATTCCGCGAAATTTGAATACAATTTATGTATTTCATTATTGTTTAGTATTGTACAGTGAGAACCAAACCCGAGGTTAAAGAACCCGGATTTGGGGTCGTCACACAGGCCAAAGTCGCGCATTCGCTGAGGGGTTCCACCACATAACTATGAGTCACGAACTTTCCATGCGTGTCGGTTCTCAAAACACGAACTTAACTTAACATCCTCTACCTATTCGTTATACATGAGAAAAGAATCACCTTCTCAACATTCATATAACAAATAGCGCGACACCAGGTTTCAATCGATTATCACTATAGGAAGCTAAGTGGTCGTCAAACCACATACAATCTCCTGCCCATACAAGAAATTGGTCAACTCGGCCACTAATCAATATAGAAAGTTAAGCGGTCGTTAAACCAAGAACAAATACATCAGTTTCCCAACTCTTCAACACTGTAAGGAACACCTGCCATCAGTGCATACGTTTATTCTACGATACACCCTGATCGTGCCAAGTTTCGCAGCAGCATCTCCCAAATTGGTTCGCTGACATATCATAGCCCCCGCCCATACAAGGGTTCGTTCAACTCAACCACTATATTAATATAGGAAGCTAAGCGGTTCTAAAACCAAGCATAAATTTCCCGCCCATACAAGGAATCACACAACTCAGTCACTAATATGAGTCCTCAATTTAAAGACTCACAAACCTCTAATTTTTCTTATCTGAATACGAATTCTCTCCATTCATATTTTAGCATATCTGCCTCATTACGAGTTCATTTCTCTAGATCATTTCATGATCTCATTAGCATTTTCTTTATGCTTCTCAAAATCTTATCATAAGATATTTTTCTATCATTTCTTCAAATTAGGTACAACATGACCTTTTTCATCTCTCTTATATCTTCTCAAATCCATCTTTGGATAATCTTCTCTATATGAATTCTCCAAATTCATCTTTTATAACTTAAACTCTTCCAGAGTTTATTTATTTATCATTTTACTTATCTTCTACACGGTTATAGCCTAAGGTACTCTTACCTAAGGTTTTTAACCTATCAGCTCTGATACCAACTTGTGACGACCCCAAATCCGGGTTCCTTGAACCTCGGATCCGGTTCAACACGAGTACTACCTTTTCCTTATTGTTCATGAATTACAACAATATTATAATTGCTAAAAAAATCATTTATTTGCAATTTCTCAACATCTCTTTCTATTCCAGAATCGAAATCTTTATTCATTCCTAGTATGTCTCAATATCATACATGATACGACATTCTATTACAATCAATTTGAGTATCTAAGACTCATAATACATACCAACTAAAGTCTTATACTACACAATCATTTACCTGTCCAATTCGGACTGATATCTACAGTGGTCGTGCTAGACCTTCAGTGAATATAATTATGCATTCCTGTTTCTTGATCCTTATCAAGACTTCAAATACTTGTACTATCTGAAAATGTTGGTTTAAGCAAGAGTGAGCACGACGGCTCAGCAAATTTAACAGTTACACATAACACATTACATGCTTCACATATACTCTGCAATTTATACTTACATCATGCTTCATATTTATACATAATCTACATGTAATCATACCTCATGCATATCACAATTATCATCAATATCTTTCTATTAACAATTTAATATCACATCATAGCATGTTAAGGCACATAGGAGCAAGTTCTGAAAAACTTGCCTGGTCGCTTCTACCATTTACGCTTATTTGCGTCATTTGATCAACCTACAATTTATATAACAAATTGACACAATCATTAGCTACCAGGACTTTTAATTAGTCTTAACTTAAGACCTTAACTTCAAATTATTAACTCTTAAGATGTCCGACAAACGAACCTTTAAGTTCCGGACAAAACCCTAGTCCAAATACAGTTTGGACATATCAGACATGCTTAACCAGCTTACGCTTTCATTGTACAATCTTCGTACGACACACTTTTAATAAGTTGTCTAAATTAGTCACAAATGGACTAATTACATTGGTTTAATTCAATTAAACTTTCTTCTTTTACATAACTTAATGATTTGGACATTTAATAATGTACCAAATACCTCAAAATATTATCTACCTTTGATAATATACATATACGTTTAAATATTATTAACCATTTAATAATATTTTAATCACTTCTTAATATTATTAACCATTTAATAATATTTTAATCACTTATTAATATTATTAATCATTTAATAATATTTTAATCACTCCTTAATATTATTAATCATTTAATAATATTTTAATCACTTCTTAATATTATTAACCATTTAATAATATTTTACTCACTTATTAATATTATTAACCATTTAATAATATTTTAATCACTTCTTAATATTATTAACCATTTAATAATATTTTACTCGCTTATTAATATTATTAACCATTTAATAATATTTTAATCACTTATTAATATTATTAACCATTTAATAATATTTTACTTATTTAATAATGTCATTAATTATTTAAGAACATTTTCATCATATACAAATGTTATTACACATTTAATAACCTTTTAATCTTATACTAATATTATTCATCATTTAATAATATTTTAATATTCTTCAAATATTACCAATAGTTAACTTTTTAATTGTGTTAACTTTAGTCTTTATTTTATACATTTGGATACCATTAAGTTACTAATAAACTTTACATAAATAGGTTTGGTATTCAAATACATTCATTTTACATGTATTTCAACTTAAATTTCCACTAAAAACTCAACCCGGACCGACCCGACCCGACCCGACCCGGACCGACCCGACCCGACCCGGACGGCTAAAACATGTTACTGGCAGAATGTTTGACCGCTGCGGCGGTAGTACAAATTTCCGAAAACCTAATTTGGGGACTACCGGACCCTCCGACGCTCCGACAGCCATAACTTCTTCATTTCAAAACATTTTGGGGTGATTCTTGAGTCCATTCTCATCAGAATTTCCCCCTCTACAATTTCTCTTTAGATCACGAATCCAAATTCCAAACGTAACTGGACTAAAAACTGCTCACAAGGACAATGTGAAAACTAAAATCACAAATCCTTGGTTTTAATTGTTCAAACTTGAATAAAATAAACTCTACACATCCAAATGACACCAACTTAGTGTTGTTGTCTTTCTAACTTCTTGTTTTACAATATTTCATGGTTTGATCACATTTTTAAAAACGTTTGACACGAAATTTAAAGATCGAACCCCTTAGGGTTTTACCGGTAAATCGCAATATGGAATTTTCTTCCATTTATTTGCATACCACACATACCAATACTTGTTTTAAATATACTAAACCATGAATCTACCTATATATCATAGATTTGGACTTCTAGAGCATCAAAATAACTTTTGATCGGTTAAAAATATATTTTGACCGATTAAAACTTATATAGACTATAAAAATGAAATAGGTGAAGGTTAGATCACTTTTAAACCTCTTGATCTTGGATGTTCTTCATCACTTGACTATGATCTTGGCTTGTGACTCCACCTTGATCATCCTATAGCAATCTCCTTGGTGGAAATCTCCAACAATGCTCTCCCTTCTCTCTAGAATTTCTTCCTCTCTCTAAAAATACCAACAAGCATAGAAATGACCAACATTGCTCATGTGTTGGTGATTTCTATTTATAGAACTCTAGGAGAACTTCATTAACTTCTTAATCAACCACCATTGGTGCAATTAGAAGCTTAAACTAGATTACTATTGGTTGAATGACCAATTGATAGACATATGGAATGACTAGGTGATTGACTAGGGTTGGTGAACCACCTTGATATTGTGTACAAGTGAAGCAACCAAGCAAATCAAGCCACCCCAAGTGGGCCCCTCTAAATCTCAGCAAATGGCCTTTTATTTCTCCATTTTTGCTTTATTTTTTCTTCATTTAATAGACATATATACATCTATATACATATATACACCTATGATCAATTGTTGACCAATTTTGACTATCATTTGGGCTCCACATTGGACTCTAGAATTTAATATATTGGGCTCATCCATTTAATTTGTTTGGACTCAATATATTTATCACATTGGGCTAACATTAAATACCCTATGTCACATTTAATTAAAACAAGCATTGGGCTTGATTAATTGTAACTTGAATCAATGTTAAATTAATTACAAGAATTACTAGGTTAATTTATTAGACCTAGTTCAAAACCTCATTTGGATTTATAATATAATCCAATTATCTCATTAAATAAACACATTAATCTAATTACATAATCCAATTAGATTTGCTATCTATAAGTCCATTGGACCTCTAATTGAGTTAGTTTACAAAACACTAACACTTAACATAGTTTGGGTTTAATTTATTAAAACCCTAATAATGCTCATACATACAAGCACTTCTATTAATTTTCAACATTATGTTCCACCGCTGCGGCGGTGATTACTACCGCTGCGGCGGTAGTTCAAATTTTACTTTCCAGAGAGTTTCACCGCTGCGGCGGTGAAACCTACCGCTGCGGCGGTAGTGCTAATTTTCAAAACTCTAAAACACATTAATACAAGTACTTTGACTTGATTAAATTAAATTCATTAACTACCTTTTATCATTAACTTGGGTTTATAATATAATTACCCATACCCATATAGTTATTCCTACATTGGGTTACACAATTAACTAATACATTGTTAATTCTCAACTCTACCTTCCTTTCTCTATCAATTAACCAATGTTTGGTTAATTCTCTCTCTTGTCTACCAACTAGGGTTATTCAATTAACCCTACATTAGTTAATTCTCTACACTCAATAGTATTTCCCCACACTTTAACCAATATTGGACTTTTAAAAGTTTGGGCTACATAGCTTACCTTTCATTGGGCTCTCATATTTAATTACCCACCTTCATCCAAGTATTCCCATATTGGGCTAACACATATAATCCTTTTGGGCTAGTCCACTAGTAGTAATTAAATTACTTGGACTCATAACTAATATAATTAACCTAATTAATTATATTTTACAACATTCCTTCTTACTTTATATTAAAACTAATTACTTTATTAGTTTTGTTGAGTATTAATTACTCATCTTTTTATTTGGCTAACAAGCACACTTTAGGTATATATATGTATTCATATAATCACCTTCACTTCTCAATTGAATTTATTTCCTTAATAAATTCTCTACATGCATCATTAAAAATATTCTTACATTTAATTTCTAACAAATCAATTATGTTAAAAAAAAATGTTTACCCATTTTCTACACATCTTACTTCTCAAATTCTAGGTTTTAAACATTAACCTTTAATTAAATCCATTAAGATCTTATATAAAATCTTGAAAATATCTGGGATATTACATTCACCCCTTCTTATAAGAATTTCGTCCCCGAAATTATCTCATACTTATTTCTAACAATTTTCATCTTTGAGTATAACTCTTTACTCATCAAATTCTATGACCACCATTTTCTGGAAGTTCATACTTCTAAACTCACAATTCCAGAACAATGGAATATCTTGCAAAAGAATAAATTGAAAATCAATATCTTATAAAAGAATAAATTGAAAATCAAAATATTCATTAAAACTTTCATACTATTCTGAGGAGTCATAAAGACTGTGAACATACTGCGAGAATGTTTATCAATCACAAAGAATGAAAACATACCACAATGGTTTCGTACGCTAGGTGATCAGCCTATCGTACTCTAGCGCTGTGCACAACGACTTCTCTCGGGGTCGAACTCTTTGGATTTACCAACCCATATCAGCATGCCACCACTGTTGGGCGCCCCCTCGCGGGTTCTTTATTGATGAATCAGAAGATTAATTACCAAAGAATATAATAAATCTTTGCAGAACAACTCTGTGAATGCAACGACTATAAATTCAGAGAAAGTTGAGCTACTGGTTAATATATCAGAACATGTCAGAAAAGGGAAAAGCACTGACACAAGCAGCAAGAAAGTCAACATCAAATATATTAAAGATCTGCACAAAGCCAAATGAAACCAACGGGATCTCTTTCAACGGAAAAATACACACAGAGATATAAAGGCTAAAATAACTCACAGAAGGGAGTGTTGAATATACAAAAGAGATGATGGTAGACAACAACCGATCGTAGAGTGAAAACAGAAAATGAATATGCTGAAGGACTCTACGATCCATCATAACACTAACACTGAATAGAGAGATATAGAGATAAATGACTCTATTATAAGAGAAGTGTTAAAAAGCTGCTAGGCACATAGTAGAGAAAAGCTTAAACGCCAACTTGATATAGATATGGAAGCGACTGAGTACCAAAAAGGAAGGAGCATTACAGTCATCTCAAAAGCCCATCTCGAGAAGCTATAGACAGTCTATGACAAGAAGGAACAACTGAGTACCTAAAGGAAAGAGCTTCACAGTCATCTCAGGAGTTCGTCTCGCGAAGTTATCAAGTACCAAAGGAGCTGAAGTTCAAAAGCCTAGCAACACAATGGGTGATCGCAAGAAGATATTGGATATTGAACATATAAAAGAAGTCAAGCATCATTGCTGAACTCAATATCATTTCAGGAATGATCACATCCTGCTACTGAGTATTTAAAGACAATGGAACTTAAAGTACAACTCAGTAGCAACTCCAACATCTTTCAACAAGCAAGGAGCCAAGTCTGTTGGACTTGAAGAGGACAGTTATGTCCGTGTCTTAGTGACTAAATGAGCCAAGTCTGCTGAACTTGAAGAGGGCAGTTGTGACCTTGTCCTAGTGACTAAACTTGCCAAACCTGCTGGGTTTGAAGGGTTCTTGGTGAACCAGAGTTTCCAGGCGTGATGCGCTTGAAGGGTTCTGCATGAACCATTCTTAGTGAATTTCTTACTCGTTGTAGTAGAAGAGTGGAGTATGAGTTATTTATCTCCGAACCACTTAAAACTCTCTGGTATCTTTTACATTCAGTTATTTACATTATGTTATATATATATATAGATATAGATATAACTGCTAAAATTAATTTACTTGACAAATGACTATCTTCATTACAGTCTTAATTCAACGGAGAAGCTTTACAAATCTTTAAGGGGAGTTTTCAAACTAATATTCCGCTGTGAAAACAAATCTTGATTAAATGAATTAATTAGTAATAAACTTTTGAAGTCAACAAAGTAAAAAGTTTTTAAGAGATCTATTCAACCCCCCTTCTAGATCTTGTGTGCCTCTGGGATCTAACATGAACCATTCTCATCCCTTGAGGTGCTCTTTCTCTTCTGCTTTGTCTAATAGTTGGTTCTGTACTCATACTCTTCTCCCCCTTATTGACATCATCAATTTTGGCCACCTCATCTGATAGCTGTTGCATACCCTGAATAAGTTCTTGAAGTTGAGTCTGGGTGGTAGTTATATCATTGTGGTGATCTTAAAGTCGTTCTTCAACTAACATTTGTTTCTTCTTCACCAATGTCAGAGTTTCATCTGATCGATAATCTTTTCTCTGATAGATTCCTTCATATCAAAGATCAGATTATCGAGGAGGGCTATAGATTCAACATTGGTTTTTTTGAAGAATGTCGATTGACTTCTGATGATTGGCCATTGCGTTCAGAAATATTGCGTCCCTTTCCTTGAGATTGTTAAAAACTGCTGCAATTAACTCCTTCAGTCTTAAGGAGAATTCACTTATCAAATTTTGAGAAAGGTTTTTTATAGCAATAACGACATCATTTAATCTCTGTTGAATGTTGTGGGAGGTGTGTATCTCTACTTGCATGTAACTTGTAATGTCAGTTAAGTCCCCAATTATAGGAAGCAGAGATATATTTTCCAGGATTTCTTTGAGAAGTTGAGTTGTTTGCCCCTAGTCAGCCATGAAGCTTGGAATATGGAAGTATTCATGACCAGAGGTTGAGGGGATGTCTTCGTGTGTTAAGAGGAGTCTTGGTGGTTGAGTAGGTTAAGTAGGAGGCATTGTTTGTGTATAAGGCAGGATTTGAGGAGAGTTTTGAAGGCACTTTACGTTTTGATCATTTGGGCTTCCTGGACCACCAGTCGTAGAGTGTGGGGACTCTACGACTGGGGCAGAGGTGGACGTAGAGCTTGTTCTAGTGTTTGTGTTTAACAGCTCCTCAAATTGATTGAAGGTCCATGCAGGTGTATGACATTGAATGAAGGCTAGAGGGATAAAGTGTACCTTTTTCCCTACTTAGGTGAAAATAAGCTGTTTAAGATCAGCCTTTGAGCAAAATGTAGGTTTTGAGGGTAGCCTTGAGCCAAAATCACCACGGTGGGATATACTTTATAGGTCCAAAAGAGTTGATCCCATGTATTGTGCACTAGGGCTCGGTGAAATGACATTAGTGGCAAGAATCTCATCAGATAGTTGTAGTCGAGGTGCCTTTGTTCATTTCTTCCCGATGTGCCTTTGTTCATTTCTTCCCATTGCCACTATCTCAATGTCATCCTCTTCATCAGTATTTATTGTGGCTGGAGGGACTGATATGTCTTCTGGGATGGTTTCTCCTTGAATCTCTCCTTCAACCTAAGCAACAATAGGTTCAGTCGCTTTAAATGGCTCCTCCTCAACTGGAGCATTGTTTAATTTTTCATGTAGCTCTCCCTCAGCTCTTGAGCCTTTTCCAGTTATTTGATTGGCTAATTTCACTAGCCTTCTTCTCTTTGGTTTTGGCTTTGTTGAGGTGACCTCCTCAGCCTTATGCTTACTGCGAGTTTCCCTTCATTGTTCTGATTCTTCATCTTCTGAGGCAGTCTTCTCTTCAGGAGCAACGTCAAGGGCCTCGTTTGATGATTCTCGAGGTTCTTCAATCTCAAGGGCTTTCTTTCCTTTCCTCTTCCTGATTAGTTCAGGAGATTGCCTGCTAACCTCTTGAGATTCTGCTTCTGCAGATATATTCTTTATTAATGAGGGCCCAACACCACTCTGAGTTCCTTCACTATCCCCAGATCGGGATAGTTTTCTATTTTCAACTGGGTTTTTCTTCTAGTTTTCGAATAATGTGACACCCCAGGATTTTATAGGATTTTCAAATGAGGATTATGGTTAATTAAGTAAGGTTATTAGATAAAACCTAGTGTTGAATGACAGAAGTATT
This sequence comes from Hedera helix, assembly GCA_947179155.2. Classification (NCBI taxonomy): domain Eukaryota; kingdom Viridiplantae; phylum Streptophyta; class Magnoliopsida; order Apiales; family Araliaceae; genus Hedera; species Hedera helix. The sequence continues at coordinate 17,344,013 of OX359275.1, read as the reverse complement.
AAGGAATGATTTATTTTGTGAGCAATGTACTATAAAGGACCTATGTGGTTGAATTGGTAATAATGGTCTATAGAACGTACAAAGATCAGTTGCTATTTAAAATTCAATAGTGATGTTCAGATCATGAAATTATTGTGAAGATGAAGTTTGGTGATTGAATAGTAATATAATGGATTTAGGATGAATGATTGTTGTGATGCCTACATTAAGGCAATTTGGAAGTAATTATGGTAGGGCACTGGATTGTGTCAGTTTGTGATAAGATAAATGTATGTTTATGAGTATATTAGATGTAATAAAGAAAGAAAATAGATAAATGAGGGGAGCATATTAAAATAATGCTTTAGTTATGAAAAAATTTGGTAGCAAACTTAAGAAGTAGGCTTGATGAGGTGAAAGTATAAAAATGACAAGGTAAGGGGAGTATGTATGTGCAGTGAAGAAGGAACCGTATGATCTAATCGATCTATTAAGGATTAAAGCAATAATACCATAATAAGGTATGAATATTGGAAGGTTATAAAGAAATTGATTTTATTGATTGAAATGAGATATGAATATTGGAAGGTTATGAAGAAATAGATTTTATTGATTGAAATGAGGTATGTAGTTATACGATGTGTGGAAATGAAAGGATCAATACTCTTAAATAGGAGTAGAAAGATTGTACATTGCATGTATGTTGAGAATTGGTATTTTATGTATTGAGTGAATAAGAGAAAGGATGAAAAGTCATATATAAAGGTATTATGAGTTAAAGGTTAAAGGACGATGAATTTTGGTAATTCGGTCGAGGTTCGCTTCTTGAGAAAGCGGTTTAAGGAAAAGATAAGCAACTCGACTACTTGAGATGTCGAAAATTGGAAAATTATTGAATGAGGAACCAAAATGGTTTGTTGGAATTAAGATTGTATTGTTATACAATTTAGCATAATGGTAATTGAATAATTAAGTTATAAAATTTATATTTTGAATTGTGACAAATGAATTGGGACAAGCTAATTGTGGGCTAGTGGATGATGGAATAAAAGTCAAGTTTAAGGGAACAAGTTTGGATAAAAAAGGACTTGAATTGGATTGAAATTAAATGAGTTATGATTTAAAGTAAATAAAAATTTTCGAGTTTTGGAGAAAAGACAATGTTGCCCTAACAATTTGGGAAATGACCATGGTGTCCTTTTGTGACCAATGTCTAAAATGCCCTTGGTAAATTAAGGAATGTCAATTGTGTCCTAAAATTGTTTAATGTCTATTGTAGACTTGGTTAGTAATGGGAAATGACATGAAGGCCCTTTAACCATGCACGAGTTATAACTAACTAACATGGTTAGTTGTTGGAATTGTATATACAATATATGTATATATGTGTTAAGCTTATTACGCCAAGGACTTAGCTGATTTCTTCATTTCATTCGAAGGTCCTAGCAAAAAGAGAGAAAGAGAGAGCTTAAGAGAGAATAACAAGAGAATGGCTAGGGTTAACAAGAAGCCATGAAGATTTGCTAGAGAAAGTGATCAACAGTAGTAAAACAAGCCATCAAGGAGGAGGATTCAACTTTAGCAAGCTTTATTGCAAGAAGAGGAAAGGTTACAAGAAGGTATACTAATGTTTAACTCTTAATATTTGAGGTTTATGAGAATAAATCCAAGGATATGTGTAGCCATGCAAAAATATATGGTCAGAGATAAAGATTATGTGAGTTACATGTTATGTATGTGATTATTATTGAAACCCTAAGCTTAAAAGTAATAAAACAAAGGTGGTCTAATATTTATGTATGTTTACAAGCTATAAATTGTGGTTCAATGCATGATCATAGGTAATATGTTGTTAGATTTGATGAAATCATAGTTTGGAAGGGTGATCATATTTGATGCAAGTAAATTGTTGTGCTAGATGGCAAGTTAGATGTTTAAATAGTTTAAAAGTATGATTCGATATGAAATGTTTGAATATTAGACTATACTTTGTGTATAAGTTGAATCATAATCTGTAAAGTGCATTAGAACGTGCATATAGAAGTTAAGTGGACTTATAAAGTCGTTAAATGTGTGTATGGTTACTTATGTGGTGTTGAGAGATTAAGGTATCAAGATAAGTTTAAGTTTGAATTTCAAAAATTTGTAAAAATTGACAAAATGCAACCTAAAGTGTGATTTTTGGTAATTTTGAGAAGTTAGAGTTGAAATAAAGTCAAATGAGTCATTTTCATGTGAATACATGTGTTAGGGTTGATTTGGTAATCAACGGGTTGAAATTTGAACGAAATGGCAAGTCGAACGATTGATTTGACCCTAAATGAATTTTTATGGACAAAACCCACCTCGGGTATAATTTAATGGTTTGAAAGGCCTAGACATGTCATATTTGACCTATGTGAACTTTGTCAAGTGTTAGAATTGAGTTTTGAAGCAAATGGCTAAAAATCACAAAGTTGGAAAAATTGAGTTTGAAAGTCAAAATTTTTCTAAGTGTTGGAAATGTTTTGAACAGCCCTCCTATGGGCTAATGTATCAATGATTTCAAGAAGTCAAATGAGGCAAGTAGTATTTTTATAAAATACTAGGTAGTAAGGTTTAGATGTGGTCCAAATTTGAGCTTATTTGGATATAAGATGAAGGAGTTAAAAATCGGCAAATGTAGTGCAAAAATCAGAATTCTATTTCTAAACATTGTGCCCCGTCGTGCAATGTTTTGTACTAAACATTGCGCTGAGGGCTAAATGTACTGTTCACAGCTGAGCCAATTTCGCAGCCAGCGAGCTCTGGCGGCGCTGGGGCGAAGTTTCTCTGTTTTTGAAATTTTTTTAAGCTTCCAAAAAGCTATATTTTGATATGGAATGATAAGGATAGGTTATGTAAGCTTTAAATAGATAAAGAATGACCAAAATAAAGGGTGTTAAAGTATAATGGGATAATGAATGACATATTATAACATGTTCAAAGCTAAGCCAAATCATGTTAAGGGTTATGTAAAAGGTTGGAAGCAAACTAGGATGTATTATTAACCTACATAAGATATAATACATCATATGTGAAATGATTAGAGACGAATGGTTAAGTAATTATGGATTAAGTTTGAAAGTGATATTGAGTTTATGATCTTATAATGATGCATATAGTGCAATGTTTACAGATGGTGCTCGAAGTAGTAAACCAATGTAATGAAGGATAGCAAGGCTAAGCGAGGCGGTTAAGGTTAATTATAACAAAAGCTAATCAGGCAAGTTCTTCAGACTTAAACGTGATAGATGTTCTATGTGGACTATGTGCAATTCCGTGATTAGTTGTTATGTGCAAATTGTGACATTAAGCATAACATGTTAAGGTAAAGGAGGCATGACGCATTGACATAAACTGTGAGCATGTAAAGTGTTAACTGATTAACTTGCTGAGCATTATGCTCATTCTTGCTGAGTAAAGTACAAGAAGACTGAAGGTTCCGGTGACGCTAAGGTAAAGAATGTGAAGACATGTGGATGCGTGAAGAGATTCGTGATTTGTATCTGAGAAACATTTATGTAAAGCGGATATATGTAAACCATAATAGTAATAAATAAATAAATGGTTCGTAAATCCATACCGTTAAATGTTAAATGTATGTAAGACTGTAGGGATGGTTTTGTATATATATATGTTGTATTTAAAGAGAAGTTGTAATGTCTTCAAAATAATGTATATTTGTTAATTGAGATTGTACATGTGATGAGATTGTACATGTGATAAGCTTGTATGTGTAGTACAGAGATATGTAAACATGATATGTATGATATAGATGAGTGTAGAAAGATATTTGTGAATAGGAACAAGTATAAGTAACAGGGCCAAATATAAATGGTTCATGGCAAAATTTTATTTACAGGTTATATAAATCCTAAACTATAATGGATTATGAAATGAAATAGACTCGGTCGCAATTAATAAGTGTCGACCTAAATACTAGTGAATAGTAAAGTGAACGTTGCGATCCTGAGACGGATAAAGAATGAAAGATAAAGTTTTGATAAAAAAAATATATGGACCACTTTACGGTCAAATAATGATTTTAAAGGTTAAAGATTAAGTTTAACGCACGGGATTCCAGGTTAATATGGTTTAAAGTTAATGGTTATGTTATCCAGAGATAATCAAATATAATTAAGGAAGGTCGGGATCTCGGGGCGTTACAAATAATCTCTGGGTCATCCTCTTATTTGCGTTGATGACTTCTCGTTCTGCATGCTCGATCTTGTCCCCCAATATGGATTGAAGGAGAATGCTTATGAATCTCCTATAGAGCATTTTCTTGACCCCTTTTGCCTTTTTTGCATTTAGGATCCAGTTTCTGATCCATTCTAACAGTAAGGAGCCATAGTTGATGTTTATCTTCTTTATTATGGCTGTCATTATCTTCAGTTGGATCTCGCTGACGGAGTCGTGAGCTGAGTCGTTGCAGAGGAGGCATTTTCTTATGATGTCAGCCAAAAATTCATATTTCTGGGGAAACTCTTTCTTCTTCAATCCTCTCAACTCTGGATTCTTCTTGTGGTGCATCCTTCCCAGGCCCTCTTCTGTACTCACCAGATTAAGAGTCGTGAGGCCCCCATGCTTAAAACCTAGGGCTAGGTTTATTTCTTCAGATGTGAGGTTGAACTGGACTCTTTTAACTGTGGTGGTTAGGGTTCCATTTACATAGGATCCATTTGTATAAAATTCTTGGATTAGCTTTGATAGGATCTTTGTGTTTGTTCTTTATGCCTCTCGAAGGCCAGCCCTTTCTAACAGATGGATTATCCTCATGTACTGTTTATTGGTGGTTGTGAAGGCTTAGAAGTTTAGTTCGTTTCCCGATATAACTTGAGCATGCGCCATTTGTTGTTTTTTCTAAAACAAGATGAATGATTTATCTGAGTATTATAAATTTATGGTTCTGGATTGAGAGAGAGAGAGAGAGAGATAAAGAGATCTAGGTTTTTGATTTTGAAGAATAATGAAAGACGTGCAGTTTTCAAAATATTTAAATCTTCTCTCTATGTTTGCTAAGACGTGTGTCAAATTTTTATAGGAGGACTTTTGAGGATCCGAATTTTCAGGATTTCTTTAAAAATATCAAATGAGAATTTAATTGATAAAATTATCAAAGTTGTGTAAGTAAATTATTATTTTATGTGATTTGATGTATGTAAAGGGATTTATGTGGTAAATTAAAGATGGTAATGAATTGTGTGAATTTAAAAGAATTGAAAAAAAATAAAAATAAATAAATAAATTGTTTGGAAACAATTTATGAAGAATAAGAGAAATTTCTTGTAAATGTACAAAATTAAATTGTTATGAAAATGTAGAAATTATGATTGAGGTTATGTGGTAATGTGAAATATATGAAATTAGATATGTATATATATACATTTGTATATATATAAATGTATATGTTTAAGTGATAATTGTAAATGCTATTAATTATGGAAATTAAGGGATTAATAATTAAATTAATCCAATTTTAAATGAAAAGTTAATGAGGAAGTTAGTAAAAAAATATAATTATTGATTTAAAATTAGTTATAAATTATGGAGGAAGTTTAAAAATTAATTGAGAAGGAAAGGTAATTATATAAATTATATAATAATAAATTATATAATTTATATAAGGAAATTAAAATAAGGTATGAAGAAAATAATAATTATATAAATTATATAAGAATAATTATGTAATTGATATAAGGTGATTAAATGGAATAAGGATGGAGGAAATTAAGAAATTATTTTAAGAAAGGAGAATGTAAATATATAAATTATATAATATTAAGTTATATATAATTTATATATATAAAGAAGTTATTGTAAATATTAAAGAAATTGAATAATAAATAAGAAAAAGGAATGTTTTAAGTTATTAAAAATTATATTTTTGTATAATGGAATTATTATGACTTTTATGAAAGATAATATTTCGAAAATGTAAACATGTTAATGTAACATGTTGTCCAAGTAACGAAGTGAAAAATTACGAAAAATAATTTTTATATGTTATGTGAATTATTTTATGATTTTTGGAGGTATAAATTACCTCATTTAATTACATGCATGTCGTTATGCGTGTACAAAATTTGTCATGTAAAATACCAAAAAATGTATTAATATTACTCATAAATCATATTATGATTTTTAGTAAATTAAAATAAATATTTTATAAATTTTATATAAAATATTTATTACACGAAATAATTACATAATGTACAAAAATACCTCAATTTAGCATGATTCTTGGAATAATCCGGAAGCTTCACGTTGCATGCAAAGTCGGTGGAAATTTTTTTAGGATGCAAAGCCTTTGACTATAAAAGGAAGGAAAAGAATAAGAAAAAGGAAGAAAGGAAAAAGAAGAAAAAAAAAAAAAAAAAGGCAACAAAACACAATCTCTCTTCCTCTTCAGCCACTACACCGCCGTGCACCTCCATGGCCATCAAGAGAGGGAAAAAAAAATTGGTGCCAACATAGTGGAGAAAGCTTCAAGGATGAAGATGATAAGTTTTAGAAGGTATAAAAATTGTTTTATTTGATTTATCGTGATAATTAAATTGTGTGGAAAATTAGAAATTAATTAAGATAATTATTCTAAATAATTTATGGATGTGTATTTATGAGTTTTATGATTTTTGGTGTAAGTTTATTGTGAAATTTTGGTATAAAAATGGTTTAATTGGGAAAAAGCTGGCTACTGTTTTGCGGAAGAAGAAGAAAAGGCGCAGCAGCCATTTTTTTTCTGGCACGGGGGTATAAACGACGCCGTTTTGGGGCGTACGGGGGAGAGGGCCGCGCAATGCGCGGAGGGTCGAGAAACGACTGAAAAACGACGTCGTTTGGCGACGTTGGTAGGGAGGCCGCGCGCCATGTGCGGCCGACGGCAACATAGCGAAATTACGGTTTTGCCCCTTCCCTTTCTGGAAAATACCAAATGAGTCCCTAGAAGCGCGGTAATTACGGAAATGCCCCTGGACTTTCTAGAAAATTCTGGTTATGTCCCTAAAGGCGCGGAAATTAATTAAATTAAATTAATTAAATTAAATTAATATCATAAGAGGATAAATAATTATCATTTGATTATTTTATGATCATAGGTTGATCGAGTTAAGGGTTTGAGCTAACAATTTAAATAACTGGACGCCAGGCAAGTTCTTCAGTCCTTTAATGTTAAATTGTTGTCTGTTATGATATGTAACTACTTGTTTAAATGCATATAAATTATGCGTTATGTGATCTGTGGTTAACATGATAACTATGTGTACTTTGTGCAATGATGTGGGATATACTGCTATAATAGAAACACAAGCACATGATGTATGACACACACTGAATATGTTAAGGTATGTGCTACGTGAAATATAAACTGTTGAACTTGTTGAGCCGTTGTGCTCATTACTTGTTTAAAATAAACTTTTGCAGGATACAAAAATAAGTTTCAGGAATATCGGATTAAGTTGAGATGAATTGCCTAGAAGGTAGAAAACGTGATTGTTATATTGTTAATATTATAATTCAATGTATATATATATATATATATATATATATATATATATATATATATATATATATATAAGTTGAATCTGGATATGAACTGTGAACTGATCAGGATAATTGTTAATATATAAATTATTATATGTGGGATTACGAATGATGCAACAAGGAATATTTGTATGGAAATAAATAACATTAGATTTTGAATGTTAGCATTATGACGCTCGTAATAGAAAGAAAAAGTAAAGGTTGCGATCCAGGGACTAGGATCCAAATGTAAAGATTTTAAATATCCAAATATTTTAATACAATGATTGAATTGAGAAAAATAAAAATTTATACCGAAAAATTTAGTAATTGATGATTTTGAAATCAGCTAATGGATCAATTAAGGTGATTAAAGATTTATTAACGGACCGAAATTTGGACGTAAGGAAAATAATGTTTCATAAATATGAAAATTAAGGTAATAAAGTGGGTCGAATTCCGGGGTCGCTACAGATGGTATCAGAGCTAGAGGTTATAAACCTTAGGTAAATGATACCTTAGGCTATAACTTAAGCAAGAAAGAGTACGGTTAGTTGAGTGTTCTGAAAACTCAAGTGTATGGTAAACTCGTGACTCATGATTACATGGTGGAGCCCCTTTAGCGAATGAGCGACTATGGCCTGACTAGGACAAGCTCCTCAACCATGTGATTATGGTAAGTTCCTGAGTCCAAATACGTGATAAGTTTGATGAACATGGGGGAAATAAAATAGAAAGCCATAAATTGAGAGAATATATAGTTATCAGATATTGGCTAAAGTGAAGGAAATATGAAAGATATAAGATTATAAGGAAGAGATAGAGATGTTAAGAAAGATTTGAATGAAATGAATTGAGAAAATTTATAAGTCCAATTAAGAACATATTTGAAAGAATATCTGAAACGATTCAAAGATGAATCTCTAAGATAATCAGGGGACACCTGATTTAAGCAATAAAAATGACAAGGTAATCCAAAAAGTATAGGAAGAGATCATAATAATATGATCAGGAACGGTAAGAGGATCGTACTACGATACGATCAGGAGATAAGGGAAACGAGTAAGGAATGGATTGTAAAGCAAGGTCATGATGGGATCAAGTGAGAATGTGAAATAATAAAAAGACTTGTTAATGGTCAACAAGGTATAACTTGATGCTATAAAGAGATATGGTACTATGAAATAGTACAAGAAGAATTCAGAGAATGATGAGACATGAATGACAGAAAGGTTATGATAAGGGGGTAGAAACCTTGGGTATGAAATTTCATTTGAGGACTCATGTGGTGACTGAGTTACACAATCCTTTGTATGGGCGGGGGATTTATGTTTACTTAGTTACTATGTGATAATCATTAAAATGTTAGAGTCGCGCTAAGAGTTTCTGATAGATAAATAATATTAAGTTTAGGCACGAGTTCTTAAAACTCATGAATATGGTAAGTCCATGACTCATAATTGTATGGTATGTTTGAGTCCCTCAACATATGGATAGTCTTTGATTTGTTCTCAGACTACATATTGCTATGACAAGCTTCTAAACCCATATTCTTGTGGTAAGTTTCTGGACTCATAATGAGTGGCAAGTTTGATGAACTATACGGGGATATAGAAATGTTGGAGTAATTAGAAATTTTTTGTATAATGGTAATAATAGTCCTAGCAATAAATTTATTAATTAAGTAAAGAAACTAAAGGTGAATGTTAGAGAATTTAGGATATTCCCACTCTTCTAGCTTTGCTAGATTTCGAAAATTTTGACCTCAAGTTGATTTGGCACGTGTGTGCTTTGAAAAATATAAATGAAATTTTTATGCGATTTAAAAAATGTCTATGCTACTTGCCTCGGCTAGACAAAAATGTTTTTACATCAAAGTGTATTTCAAAAGAATCATCTACGCACCTTTTAGCCCGGTGCAGATGTGATGAATGACGGAATGCTCAACGTGTTGTTGAGACGGTGCGGTACTATTTCGTTATAAGATGATTCAACACCATAAAGTATGGTTTATGGTGTAGGAATTATTAATGACGGAATCCTCAACGTATTGTCAAGATGACGCGGTAACATGAAGTCATAAATGATTTTTAAATGATCAGCATGCTCTTCCTAAGACTTAGAATACACCAGAATATCATCTATGAACACCACTACAAATTTATCCAAATAGGGTTTAAAAATCCTATTCATCATATCCATAAATGCCGCTGGTGCATTTGTCAGTTCAAACGGCATAACCAGAAACTCGTAATGACCATAACGAGTTCTGAATGCTGTTTTTGGCACATCCTCCTTTCTTATTTTCAACTGATGATACCCTGACCGAAGATCAATTTTTGAAAAATATTTTGCTCCTTTCAACTGATCAAAAAGATCATCAATCCTTGGCAATGGGTATTTATTCTTGATGGTCATCTTATTTAACTCTCTATAATCAATACATAATCGTAAAGTTCCATCCTTCTTCTTAACAAATAGCACTGGTGCTCCCCATGGAGACACACTCGGCTGAATAAACTTCTTATCTAATAGCTCCTGTAGCTGTTTCATCAACTCTTTCATTTCCATTGGGGCCATTCTATACGGAGCCTTAGATATTGGAGCCGTTCCTGGTGCTAAATCAATCATAAATTCGATTTCCCGATCTGGTGGAAGACCAAGTAAGTCCTCTAGAAACACATCGGGAAATTCGTTCACTACCGGTATTTCTCCCATTTTCATCTCACCTTTCTGGGTATCACTCACATACGCTAAATATCCCATGCCTCCCTTCCTTAACGCCTTACTAGCTTGCATGACTGACAGACAACTAAATTGTCTTGGTAATTTGCTACCATAGAATACTATTTTCGACTTTTTAGAAGTCTGTAAAGTTACACACTTCCGTTGACAATCAATCATTACTTTATGGTTATACAACCAATCCATCCCTAGGATGACATCAAATTCCCTAAGACGTATTGGAATTAAATCCACATACAACTTATGTTTTCTTATCACCATAGGGCAATGTTTATGCACATGATTAACAGGTATCACTTCTTTATTTGCAATTTATATATTCAAGGGTTGTTCTAAATTTTCACGCGTCAACCCTAGTCTTCTAGCAAATTCATCAGAAATAAACGAGCACGTAGCACCCGAATCAAAAAGCACACATGCATTAGTATTGCAAATTGAAATGGTACCTGACACCACATCTTTAGATTTTTCCGCATCCTGCACTGTCATATTAAAGGTTCGAGCGGTAGGACGACCTGGTGGAGTTGATGCGGGGAGTGTCAGTTTCCCTCCACTTGTTACCTCCATCGTCTTTTTTGGACAATTTCGAGCAAAATGATCTACTGCTCCACAGTTATAACATCCGGCTTTCTTCAATTTTGGGCAATTTGGTGCAATGTGTCCCTCTTGCTGACACTTATAACATACCTTCTTCCCTTTCAGACAAACCCCAGAATGATTCTTCCCACAACTGCAACACGGCTCAACTTTCTTCTTTACATCTCCGGATTTGTTCCCGGAGGTGTTGGTACTACCACTCCACTTTTTCTTGCTAGGAGGGTTGGTGCTACTACCACTTCCCCCCTTGGAATCTCCTTCATTCTTTCTTTTCTTTTGCTCCTGATGATATTTCGTAATAGCTTCACTACCTCCCTCGGCTAAAATTGCCTTTTCCAACACATCAGCATATGTTGTTGTCTGAAACATATTCATCTTGCTATAAATCCAGGGCTTCAATCCCTGTTCAAATCTTTTGGCTTTCCGCTCTTCTGTATTGACCTGGTATGGGGCAAACCGGGCCAATTCATTAAATTTGGCAGCATACTCAGCTACTGACATGTTATTCTGTTTTAATTCTAAAAATTGAATCTCCAACTTGTTCTGCATACTAGTGGGAAAATAATTTTCGAAAAACAGTTCCTTAAACCTCTTCCAAGGAACTATTTCTCCTGCCTCTCTATTTCGATTTGCTTGCCACCAATGGGCAGCTTCTCCTTTCATCATGAAGGTTGCAAAAGCAGTCTTCTTCTCCTCAACTACTCTAACCACCTCAAAAACCCTTTCCATCTCCATAATCCAAGTTTGAGTTTCTATAGGGTTTATAGAGCCCTTAAATTCTGGTGGTCCAGCTAGTTTAAAATCTTTAAAATTTGCAAAATTTAAGGGTTGGGTATTCTGTTCAGCAGGAACTGGGTTCCTATTTTGCATTGCACCTGCTAACAAGTCTACTAACCTTTGCACTAGATTAACTGGGACTGTTTCTGATTCTATTCTTGTACCTGTCCCAGTAACTTCATTCACTGATTCTTCTTGTGCTCTTCTAGCAGGTCTACCTCTCTTTGGCGGCATTCTGAAATATGAACTTTATATTAATTTACATTGCTATTTTTTACAATTTTAAAACTAGCAATTTATATCAAAACATACCAGCCTTCCAATATTTACATTAACAACCAACTATTTTACAAGATACTTACATACCCCAGATCACACATACATCCTATTTACATATCATATCCCTGTTATTTACATCAAAAGTAGAGTCTCATACCATTTATATAAACGTCAATATATACATCAGAATCACATTATCCCACATTCCACGGGTTCATTGCTCTTCTCACCGCATCTTCAAATTCTTGTCTTATAATATTGATCGCCACATCACGATCAATGTCTCGCCAATACTGACCTTCCTCTACTCGAAAACATCGAATTCTGTGTTGTGCCCTTTCCGATGCGCATTTAAAAGCATACTCCATATCATCCATTTTTACTTGTTTAGCTCTCACCTCGTTTTCTGTGAGGCCTACCTGCCTAGTCGCTCTTCCCCAAGCATTCTCAATTCTCATCCTATCTGCCACCTCTCTATTTAACCTGTCAACAAGAATTTGTCTTTCCGTAGACAATTCTTCTATTTTATGTTCGGCTTGGGCTAGTTTATTCACGGCCTCATTTTTCTGGTGGGTGAGAACCTAGAGTTCTTCCTCTCTTTGTTGTGACACAACATTTTGAGCTACAGCTTGGGCTTCTAACTCATGTACTTGATGTGTAAGATCGGCCACCTGAATCTCTAAACCATTTCTAGTGTCTATGGCATTAGCTATTAACTCTTCATTTGGGTCTAAGTTTTCGGAAGGAGTACCTTCAGAAGACCCTCCTAATCCTTCTCCTTCTTCATTTACTTCCATATGTTCTTCTGGTTCAAAGTCTGGTCCATACTCCGACCCTGGCTCAGACCCTGGTGGACTAGCAATTATTCACTCCGGTACTACATGTATATCCCTAATCTCTTCTTCTTCAATCCTAGCCCCACTTGGTTCGCCTGTCTCTGTCATCCTATAAAACAACAATACGAGAATCTTCTATCAACGTTAATCTAACCATTATATAATAATTTTTAAATAACACATAAATTATCGACTTTTGAACATCCTAAATTCGATACTTCCCTTTAAACTCGATTTGAGTTGCGTACTCATACCTAATTCGTACTAAGGTTTTCCCTCACCTACAGTCTTAAATCTTTCAGCTCTGTTACCACCCTGTGACGTCCCCAAATTCAAGCTCCTAGAACCTTGAATTTGGTGTTTACTATTCATAATATCGCATACATTAATCACTACCCAGAATTTACCATTAATATATATTACATATGCTAATCTCCAACATGATACAAAATACATCTCTCACACTCCCAGGGTCATTAACCTTTATATACATATAACATTACTAAGCTAACATTTCCTATTTATAGTCACAACATAGATTTAAGACTACTGGCTGGGGACAACACCTTAATTTCTTCAGTCCGATATCTTTCCTTTGCCTTTGTCTTTCTTATCTAGACTCTCGAATTTTACATCTTTGTCTGCGACATTTTAAGCAAGTAAAAGTGAGCAACTAAAGTGCTCAGCAAGTACAATGAACAGAATAACAATGTATTATAAGGATCAGAATTTATACCAATAAAGTAACATTAATTCAATTAAAATGAAGAAAATAATTGCAGGAATTATCTTTTGAAACATGATACAAATGAATTAAACTGAGGGACATAAGACCATTGAACGTAGGTTAATCAATTTTAATATTGATAACCCATTTATGTCATAAAGACCATAAAACCCTTACACCCGTACTCGAGGTGATCAGCCTCTCGTACCTATGACTGTGCACATCATATTACCGCATATCGCGGGGGATCGGAATTTAAAGCTTCCGATAAGCTATACCCCTGGAATAGGGTTGTTCATCTCAGTTTCTAGGAGTCCGTACCAAAATAATTTGGTTTGGCTCGGCATTAAACAATATAGAGTAGTTTAAAATTTAATCGTATCAAAAGTCTAGTCGGACAAGTGACATAGACTTACAACCATTAACTCAGTAATCAATAGTTATGATTCATTATGGATGGCATAAAAATGACTGTGAATAACTACAGAGATTTTTAAATTTTTACTGAACAATTCACAATATCAATTGAGTCCAACATTCAAGGAAGTGGAAAAATGACAAAACTTGGGAAATAGAGCTCAATAAAGATTTTAATATCTAACATAAAATTAGTGGTTCAAAGATAGGGTTTAGGAACTTGACTCGATGCCCGTTTACTAATTTAACGATTAACTATCCTTTCTTCAGTAACCTATAATAATAACATAATCAAATAATAATAATTTAGTAACTCACGATATTAATTTATATAATTAATATCACTCTTAACCTAATTATTCTACCCATCGGCTCTATATTTGTATTTATAATTAATTATAACCTAATTTGGTTATAATTCTAATTATGTTCTTTTAAATTCCCATTATTAAACCTTTAATAATTAATTGAAATTATTCCTCAAAATTGGGAATTTGTTAGATTTAATTTATAAAATATTTATATATATTTTTCTGATTTTATATGATTTTTACATAATTTTTATCAATTTTTAAACATTTATTTTAATTAAATTCATTTCCAATGGCATTTCTGTGAATAATCTGAAAATCGGAACCGGGGGCAAAACGGTAATTTCGCGAAAAGCCGGTCGGCCGCGCATGGCGCGTGCCCAGCCTTCCGCGGCACCAAACGACGTCGTTTGGTCCTGCCCCGGAAGATCAACAGCCGCGCATGGCGCGACCCCTGTCTGGCGTCCCAAAACGACGCCGTTTTATGCCAGCTACAGAAAAAATTATGGCCGCCGCGCGGTCGGCCTTATTATTTTTTTTCTTCTTCCTGGCGATACAGTAGCCAGCCGGAAGAGAAATTTTCCATCTTTTGATCATTATTTACACCACAAAATTATCCCAAACATCACAAAATTCATAGATACACCTCCAACAATTTTATAGAACAATTATATAATTATCTATCAATTTTTCATACACTTATTTTATCACAAAATTTACACAAATAATTTCAATAATTTAATTTATACCTTCTTTTGAAGCTTGTGGTACTTGAGTAGCTTAAAATTTCTTCCTCTCTCCTGTTAGTGGTGGCGTTGGTGGTCGGTAGTGGCGGACGGTAGTGATAAGGAAGAAGATGATGAAGAAAGTTTATTTTGCTTGATAAAAGCTAAGTATTGTTCTATTATTATTATTATTATTATTATTATTACTATGCATATATATATATATATATATATATATATATATATATATATATATATATATACATATATTACCCAGCTGGTTTGTTTCATTAATTCCACCGACTTACTTAAGTTGGTGCGAAATTTTTTACCATTCATACGTACATTTTAATACATTATGCAATTAATTCGGGTAATAAATATTTTATGTAATGTATATAAAATATTTATTTAAATTTATCAAAATTCATAAAATGATTTATAAATAATATTCACATATTTTTAATGTACATTACTTGATAAATTTTGTACACACATGTAACTATATGAAGTATTTTATACTTCCAAAATTAATAAAATAAATTACATAACTTAGTAAAATTAATTTTCCTATGCTTCAACTTTGTTATGTATATATTACATAAACATACATGTATTTCTATTATTACATAATATATATACATATATCAATTATTATATATTATGTATTATAATAATTTCTTTTACATGCATAATTCACAAAACATTACATCCCATAAAAATAGAAATAATTCTATTTTACATAAACGTTAATTTAATTTATCTTATTAAAATAAGAATCACCCATATTTATTAATTATTCCTTTTTCACTATTTCATATACTTTATATAAACTTTACAACATAATTTTGTATAATTTATATAATTATTAACATTTTCTTTAATAATTTATTTTCTTGTATAAATTATATATTACCCTCATATAATTTATATAATCAAAATTCTTCAATATTTAATTATATTTCCTTATATAAAATATATAACTTATTTCTATATATTTTATATAATTAATTCCCTTCTTAAGATTTTCGAATATTTCTCATAATTATTAATTAATCCATGATCAATAATTTTGGACTTCATTAATTACCTCGTTAATTTTTAATTTAATTCAGGATAAATTTTCAATATTCATCCTCTTTTCATTAACATATATCATCAAATTAATAACCGTAATAAAATATACATCTATGATTAATTTACATAATTCACATTAATTGCCTAATTTAAATAGATAAAATACACACATTTTATTTATTTAAACTTTTTACACGTTATAATATCCTGGATATTACAGGTTATGTCCTTAAGGGCGTGGAAATTACCAAAATGCCCCCAAAAATGATTTTTAATTGAAATAAATGTTTAAAAATTGTTTAAAAATCATAGAAAATTATAGAAAAATACTAAAAATAACGAAATGATATTTGGACATTAAATTTAATATTTTTGTAAAAATATTAAATATGGGTGATTAATATTTAAATATTTTAAATATTTATCTAATGAGTTTAAAAGTTAGAAAATGATTAAATAAAAATTTTGGACAACCAAATATGCTACATTGTATCCGATGAGCCGAGTTGTCCGTATTGAAGGATATTGATATTAAGTTATATGAATATATTAGGAAATGGGTTAATTTAATTAACCATATTATTTAACAATTGGCCCATAAATGGTATTAATTAATTAAATTAATATCATAAGAGGATAAATAATTATCATTTGATTATTTTATGATCATAGGTTGATCGAGTTAAGGGTTTGAGCTAACAATTTAAATAACTGGACGCTAGGCAAGTTCTTCAGTCCTTTAATGTTAAATTGTTGTCTGTTATGATATGTAACTACTTGTTTAAATGCATATAAATTATGCGTTATGTGATCTGTGGTTAACATGACAACTATGTGTACTTTGTGCAATGATGTGGGATATACTGCTATAATAGAAGCACAAGCACATGATGTATGACACACACTGAGTATGTTAAGGTATGTGCTACGTAAAATATAAACTGTTGAACTTGCTGAGCCGTTGTGCTCATTACTTGTTTAAAATAAACTTTTGCAGGATAAAGAAATAAATTTCAGGAATATCGGATTAAGTTGAGATGAATTGCCTAGAAGGTAGAAAACGTGATTGTTATATTGTTAATATTATAATTCAATGTGAGAAATTTGTTAATTTACTATGATAAATTGTATGTATATATAAGTTGAATCTGGATATGATAGAAGTTCAATTATAAACAGTGATTGATCAGGATAATTGTTACGATAGAAATTATTATATGTTGGATTACGAATGATGCAACAAGGAATATTTGTATGGAAATAAATAACATTAGATTTTGAATGTTAGCATTATGACGCTCGTAATAGAAAGAAAAAGTAAAGGTTGCGATCCAGGAACTAGGATCCAGATGTAAAGATTTTAAATATCCAAATATTTTAATACAATGATTGAATTGAGAAAAAGAAAAATTTATATCGAAAAATTTAGTAATTGATGATTTTGAAATCAGCTAATGGATCAATTAAGGTGATTAAAGATTTATTAACGGACTGAAATTTGGACGTAAGGAAAATAATGTTTCATAAATATGAAAATTAAGGTAATAAAGTGGGTCGAATTCCGAGGTCGCTACAAGACTTCTAGTTGGTTGATGACAATTTTTCCCTTTGTCTCTGCTGGTCGAAATCGGAATTGTTTATTTATATAAATTCTGATCTCGAATTCATTTGAATGAATAACGTGCAAGCATACACGGTCAACAAGTAATAAAGTGAAAGTAAAAGTCGATCCCACGAGGAATTAGTTCTAACGAGTTCCAAATATTGACTGCATCGAGTCAATCTTAGTTCAAACGTTTAATTGAATGGAAAAGTGGAATGTAAATAGACATAACACAAATAAACAATTAAACTAGAAAGCATTTAAAGATATGTGAATCTAAGCATGCAATTTCCCCCGATATGTCTTTTTCATCTCTTAACTCTCATCTCAATTATACGGTCACGACGAATTGTCAACCGAGAATACGGCAGTACTTCTAGGCATCTTTCAATAGCCAAATAAGCATATCTTATCCAAACTTATCCCATTCGACAGAATTCAGATAAGAACGACCCAAGCAAGATAATTCACTATATTTCTATGAGAACTAACACAAGCAGGATTTTTAAGCACATAATCTCTTATGGCTACATGTGGCACGTAGGTATATGTCTATCCTACGCACAAATTAAGAATTCAATCCTAAGGCCAAATAACCTAACACATGTTAACATATTCAGACCCAAACTCATAGTCCGTCTTCCGATTTCATACAAGTTACCAAAGTGATTGCAAAGCTAAACAATTAACAATTAGCACAAACTTGACAACCCATTCATATGGTCGTAACCCACAAATGGTCAACCAAGAACACTACAGTACTTATATGCATCTGACGATCGTAATACAAGCATATCTTACCCAAACTTATCCCATTTGACAGAGTTCAGACGAGAACAACCCAAACAAGATAAATCAACATATTTCTATGAAAACTACACAAGCAAGGGTTTGAAGCACAAGTTCTTAAATGGTTGCACATGGCATACAGGTATATTCCTATCCAATACGCAAATCATGCATCCCAACGTTATGGAATAACACGAACACATGTTATCACATCTAGGTCAATCCTATAATCCATTCGTCAATATCATACAGGAATCCAAACTAATCATTAAGCCAATCAATCAATACACATGAAAAACAAAATATACTAAGCCAATCCATATGGTGCCAATCAAGAGAGAGAAAATCAACTCAAATAACCATTTGGGTACCAAAACAATACTTAGATTCAATGAGAGAAGTCTAGCCAATATTCATTACATAACCCATCAAGTAATCCAATACAATGAAAAACAAGGATAATAAAGAGTTAAGAAGATACAACTTGTTGTCATCCAAGTAAATCTCCAAGCTCTTTCACCCATAGCTCCATCAATGGCCTCCTTGTTGCTCTTCATCTTCTTCATCATTTGATAGCTAGCTATTCCAAAAATTGGGGATCTAGGGTTCAAGAATCAAGGGTTTGATAATTCCCATGAAGGAAACCACCATTCCCCCTCATCTTTCCCCCAAGAATCGCCTCTCTCTCAGCCCAAAATGAAAAAGGAAAAAAAGATCTCAAGTTAGGGCTTCAAAAATGACTTAAAAACTAAAAATCGCGACCAGGAACAGTGCACCGCCGCGACGGTCAAACTTTCTGCTAAATTCTGGGTTTGTACCACCGCTGCGGCGCTAGTACAAACTGCCAGGAAATATTCCTTTTTTGACTGCTACAGCCTCCTTCAGTGTTTTGGTCATAACTCTCTCATACGACCTCCGATTGAGTTGATTTAAGATGTTTTGGAAAGCTGAGAAGTATATCTACAACTTTCATGTTGGATGAATTGAGAGATAATGGCTGGATTTAGGTCCAAATTGAGCTATAAGTGACTGCTGCGTAAACGACAAGCAAGAAATCCAAATCTGGCAACTCTAAGCTTTGATCTACCAAGCCCTTATTCCAAAATCCTACAAAATGAAGTAAAAACATATAAAAGTAATATAAAACCTAAACAAGATGAAAGCACATAAAAACTAACGTCAAATGCAAAAGAATTCACAATATCATAAGTTCAAAGGTATTAAATAAATAGGTATAAAAACCAATCATCAGTCTCCCCCTGAGCTCTACGATCCCTCTTGACACACAAATTCTTGTTTTGACGGTCGTTGAGTGAGCTGTAAGATTGGGGTGAACTCTACGATCCTTGACTTGACAATTGTTGAGTAAGCTCTACGATTTGAAGTGTACTCTACGATACTTAGCTCGACGATTGTTGAGTAGGCTCTACAAATTGTTCTTTATTATATCCTTTGAACACATTTCTCCCTGCAGTGTTAGTAGCTTCCAAAGCATGATATGTGTGTGTGTGTGTATATATATATATATATATATATATATATATATATATATATATATTAAGAGTCTAGATTTAGCATTCCTAACTCACTTATAAGTTTATTAAATCTTGATTCATCTAAAGGTTTTGTAAAAACGTTTGCTAGTTGATCTTCAGTTTGGATATAGTGTGGTGATATATTGCCATTTTGTACATAATCTCTAATGAAATGATATTTTATATCTATGTGCTTAGTTCTTGAATGCATAACAGGGTTATGAGTTATGACAATTGCACTTGTATTATCATAATATATAGGGATAGAATTCAGCTCAAACCCATAGTCTACAAGCTGAGTCTTCATCCATAGGATGTGTGCACAGTAACTACCTACGGCTATATATTCAGCTTCTGCAGTTAATGTGGATACTGAGTTTTGCTTCTTACTAAACCAAGAGATAAGTCTGTTGCCAAACATCTAACATGTTCCCACTTGTACTCTTCCTGGTGTGATGTCGCAAGCACCTAAAAATAAAATTTTACTTTGGAAAAAATATTAATGTATTAGTGCAAGTTAGAGTCGATCCCACAGATAATGATTATTTAATTTTATGTTTTCGCAAACAAAAATTGGGGGGTTTTTGAATCAAAGAAATAATTTAAATAAAACTAACTAAAATAAATATGCAAGTAATTTATTGAAATAAATGAGAAGAAAAAGCCTTGGTTTAAGTCAACATCCACCATCAACAATTTACAACTGATCACTGATGCAAGAGTAAATCAATTCATATTTTAAATATTCAACGTGGAATAATTACTCCCATTTGAATAATTTTCCTATCTCTCCTTAATTTTAGTTAAGCAGAAACAAGCAATCTAAATAACCCTTACTACTAAATAATCTCAGACAAATGCTAAAGATTTAACCTAGTAGCAGCATAAAGAAATAGAGAGATCGTTGAACTAAACAACACAATCCAAGCGTCTGCATTTAATTTAGATGAATATTTTTCCTAAGATATAACAATCTTTTGATAAGCAAAATAATTATTAATCTTAGTTGCTTCGCAAATTAAAGTGACCAAACAATTACGGATTTGATATTTAATTTAGCAGTAGATTTCAACGAATAATAAACTAGTATGCATCCTAGCAATTAAACGAATTAATCATAAAATTAAACACAGAAAAATATTCAATACTTAAAATGTAAATTGAACAATTAAAATAAATTAGATCTCACAGTGTATAAATCTTGATGGCTTCAATCACTTAAACCAAGAAAAATAATTTAGCTACTCATAATTGTAGAGAGCATCAAAGAATAGAAGAGAAATTTTTTTTTATTAGAAAAGTTGTATCTTACATTGTGTTTCAAGCCCTCTATTTATAGGTTCAAAAATCCTCCTAATCATAATAAGAAGTACACTTTTCAAACCCTAATAGGATTTAAAATAAAAATAAAAATAAAAATAAACTAAAATAATTATTATCCTAACCCTAATTGGAATTAAAATCCAATTTGGAATCAAAAAGTAGCAAAAATTCGCGAATAATTTCGTTTCTAGAATTAACGCGCCAAACAAACAGTCCCTTCGCTACAGTGGAAAGTTTGTCGCTCCAGCCTCCGCGCATTGCGCGCCCATGAGCACAAAACGACGCCGTTTCATTCCTGTTTTTGCCACTGTTCAGCATTACCGCGCATTGCGCGGACGCCTTCCTTCCTTCTTCGCAAACAACATCGTTTTAGCTTCGCGGTGCTGATATCATTCGCGCATTGCGCGGAAGCGCCATTCCGGTTAATTACGAAAATGCCACTGGTCTTTGCAGAATTTACAGAAATGCCCTTAGCTTTTAATTTTCCTACAAAAATAAATATAAATTAATTATAAATAAATAAAAATAATATAAAAATACTAAAAATCCTAAAAACACATAATAATAAATAAAACACCTAAAATACTAAAAATAAATAAAAACACATAAATAAAAAGAAATGTAAAATTACTATAAAATTACTTAAATTAACATAAATTAACTAAAACCCTATAAAACCTATTAAAACCAAAATGAGCTAAATAATTAAATATTTAAGCATACAATAAATAATAAAACTAAGTATTAGGGAATAAAAATACCATATAATTTAACCCTATCACTTCCTGTCTATTTTTCATCCTGTATAGTTAGCGTTTGAATATCCTATTAGATTAAAGGAAGACTCGGGATACCATAACCCCAAATTTAGAGTTTCGTTAAGATATTTGAAAATTCTTTTCACAGCTATTAGATGAGACTCTTTAGGGTTAGCCTAAAATCTAGCACATATACATGTAGCAAACATTATATCTGGTCGGCTAGTAGTGAGGTATAAGAGTGAGCTTATCATAGCTCTGTACTGAGTGATATCAGTGTTTTTACCATTCTCATCTTTGTCAAGCTTAGTGGCAGGTGGTATCGGAGTTTTCATGATGGTTGCAGATTCTATGCCATACTTCTTTAGTAAGTCTTTGATGTACTTGCCTTGGTTATTGAAAATGTCTTCATCAGTTTACTTTACATGAAGTCCAAGGAAGAAGTTAAGTTCTCCCATCATGCCCATCTCAAACTTGCTCTGCATAAGCTTGGCAAACCTTTCACACAATTTTTCATCCGAAGAACCAAATATGATATCATCTACATAAATTTGAACTAGCAGTGTTTTATCCTTATATTTTCTCAAAAATAAGGTAGTATCTACTCTTCCTCTAGTGAATTATTTTTCAATAAGAAAGTTAGTTAAGATTTCATACCATGCTCTGGGTGCTTATTTTAGACCATATAAGGCTTTATCTAATTATAAACATAATTTAAAAGGGTTGGATCGATAAAACCTAGAAGTTGTTCCACGTAGACTTCTTCTTAAAGTTCTCCATTTAGAAATGTACTCTGGACATCCATTTAGAAGACTTTGAACTTCATGTGTGCAGCATGGGTGAGGAAAATCCTTATGACTTCCAATCTGGCAACTGGAGCAAAGGTCTCATCTCAATTCCTTCCTCTTAAGAATAGCCTTTGTGAGGATCCGAATTTCCAGAATTATTTAATAACATTAAATAAGAATTTAATAGACACAACTTTCAAGGTTGTGTAAAGAAATTATTATTTTATGTGAATTAAGGTATGTGATGAGATTTAATTAGTAAATTAAATTTGTACAGAGATGGTGATGAATTATGTGAATTTAAAATAATTGAAAAGTAAATAAATTGTGTAAATACAATTTATGAAGAATAAAAGAATTTTAGGTAATTGTACAATAAATTGTACAATTAAATTATTATGAAAATGTAGAAATTATGATTTAATTGAGGTTACGTGGTAATGTAAAATATATTAAATTAGATATGTATATATATATATATACATTTGTATATATATAAATATATATGTTTAGGTGATAATTATAAATGTTATTAATGGAAATTAAGGGATTAATAATTAAATTAATCCAAAATTAAATAAAAAGTGAATGAGGAATTAGTAAAATTGAAATGATGGATTATTGGTTTAATTAAGAGATTATGGAGAAAGTTGAGAGGTTAATTGGGAAATAAATGTAATTATATAAATTATATAATTATAAATTATATAATTTATATAAGAAAATTAAAGTGAAATATGAGAAAAATAATAATTATATAAATTATATAAGAATAATTATATAATTTATATAAGGTGATGAAATTGAATAAGGATGGGAAGAAATTTTATAAATTATATTTTGTGTGAAATGGAAATTATAAAAAGGGATAATTTATTTATATAAATTATGTAATAATAAATTATATAATTTATATAAGGAAAGTAATGTGAAATGTAAAGAAATTAAATTAAATGAGAAAAAATGATGGATTTAGTTTAATAAAAATTATGGTTATGTATAATAGAATTATTATGACTTTTACGAAGAATAATATTTCGGAAACGTGAACATGTTAATGTAACATGTTGTCCAAGTAACGGAGTGAAAAATTATGAAAAATAATTTTTATATGTCCTATGAATTATTTTATGATTTTTGGAAGTATAAATTACCTCATATAATTACATGCATGTCACAATGCGTGTACAAAATTTGTCAAGAAAAGTACCCAAAAAGGGTGTTAATATTATCCATAAATCAAATTATGATTTTTAGTGAATTAAAATAAATATTTTATATACATTATATAAAATATTTATTACACGATATAATTACGTAATGTAATAAATTAAATTTATACGCATGATTTCGGAACTTTCGAGAAACCGTGAGGCGGTGGACGTGTGTGGCATAAAAGGAAAAATCAAGTCTTGCATGTAAGCTTATAAAAGGAAGGGAAATGAAGTGAAAGAAAAGGAAATAAAAAGAAAACAAAACAAGTCTCCATTTTTCCTCTTCCTTGGTTCCACCCGACACCACCACTTAACCACCATAGCCACCACCAAGACCACCAAGAAAGGGAAAGTTTTGTGCCATCAAGGAAGGAGTACAAGCTTCAAGGATTTTAGAAGGTATAAATTAAGTTATTTCATTTAATTATGTATTTATGAGGATAAATTTATTTTGTGGAAAATTAGAAATTTATTAAGATAATTATTCCCAATAATTTTAGGATGTATATATATGAATTATGTAATTTTTGGAGTAGTTTTGTTGTGGAAATTTGTGAGAAAAAATGGTGTTTTTCCTTCTTGGCTGGCTACTGTTTCGGCTGGGAAGAAGAAGGCTGAAGCGAGGCCAAAACGACGTCGTTTTTGGCCGCGCGGAAGAAAGGGTCGCGCATTGCGCGGAAGCCAATTCCTCGCCAGGCCAAACGACGTCGTTTGGCTGGCGAGAGGGGAGACTGCGCGCCACGCGCGGCCAACGCAATGCGATGAAATGACAACTTTGCCCCTGTCTTTTTTAGAAAATACCGACCGTGTCCTGGCCTTGTAAAATGACGCGCGCACCCCTGAACTTTTAAGAAAATGACCAGCGTGTCCCAAGGCCGCGGAAATTACAAATATGCCCCTGTGTTTTTTCGGAAATTCCGGTTATGTCCCAAAGGGCGCCAAAATTACAGAATTGCCCCCGGACCTTCCAGAAAATGCCGGATATGTCCCTTTAGCTGCGGAAATTACCAAATTGCCCCCAGAATTAGTTTTTAATGAAATAAATGTTTAAAAATCGTTTAAAAATTCCAGAAAATTATAGAAAAATACTAAAAATATAGAAATGATGTTTGGGCATTAAATTTAATATTTTTGTAAAAATATTAAATATGGGAGATTAATATTTAAATATTTTAAATATTAATCTAATGAGTTTAATGATTAGAAAATGATTCAATAAATTTTTCGGACAACCAAATATGCTAAATTTTATCCAATGAGCCGGGTTGTCCGTAGTAAAGGTATTAAATATTAAGTTATGATAATATTTTAAGGAATGAGGTTATTATAGTTGGCCATATAAATTAATAATTGGCCTAGATATGATATTAATTAAGTAAATTAATATCATAAAGAGATAAATAATTATTATTTGATTATTTTATGATCATAGGTTGATCGATAGAGGGTTTTGAGCTATCAATTAAATAATTGAACAAGCCAGGCAAGTTCTTCAGTCCCTTTTATGTTAAATGTTGGAATGTTATGATATGTAATTCTTGTTTTAACTGCATGCAAAATTATATGTTACGTGATACGTGATTAATATGACCATAATGTGTATTTTGTGCAACGATATGGATATATATGAGATATATTGCTATAGTAGAAGCACAAGCACATGATGTATGACACACACCAAGCATGATAAGGTATGTGCTAGGTGAATCATAACTGTTGAACTTGCTGAGCCGTTGTGCTCATTACTTGCTTAATAAATATTTTTGCAGGAAAGATATAAATTTCAAAAACATCAGATGATGTAAAGACGGATTTTCCAAAAAGGTTGTAAATGTTATCATTAAATGTTTGTATTATGATTCAAGGTGAATAATTTGTCAAAGTTATATTGATATGTTGTATGTACAGATAAGTTGGATCCGAATATGTCGAGTATAGCTTAAATTGTGAACTGTAATTGTTCAACATGAATATTATGATAGAGACTATTATATGTTTGATTATGAATGACGCAACAAGGAATATTTGTATGAAAATAAATAACTGTAAATTTTAAATCAATGAATAGTTATACGGATATGAAAGGATATTAAATTTGGAATGATGAGATTTAAGATATTGGTACAAAGAAAGAGAACGAAAAAGTAAAGGTTGCGATCCATGGGACTAGGATCGAAATGTAAGGATTTTAAATATCCAAATATCTTAATACAACGATTGAATCAAGAAAAAGAAAAATTTATACCGAAATTTTGGTAATTGATGATTTTAAAATCAGATAATGGATCAATTAAGGGTTTAAATAAGGTAATTAAAGATTTTTTTACGGACCGAAATTTGGACGTAAGAAAGATAATGTTTCATAAATATGAAAATTAAGATAATAAAGTGGGTCGAATTTCGGGGTCGTTACAGCCTTTGGCCACCAGTCTTGCTTTGTTCCTTGCAATCACACCATTTTCATCTATTTTGTTCCTGAAGACCCATTTGGTGCCAATGACTGGTTTATGATGAGGTCTGGCAACCAATCTCCAAACTTTGCTCCTTTCAAATTGATTGTGCTCTTCTTGCATGGCCTCTATCCAACTTAAATCTCCTAAGACTTCTTCGATCTTCTTGGGTTCCACTTGAGAGAGAAAGCTTAGGTAGAAGCATTAATTTGAAGTTGCAGCTCTTGTCTTGATTCCTTCATCTAGATTTCCAATTATTAGATCTTAATTGTGATCCTTAGTCCACTTTATTCTCTTAGGAATGTCTGTTCTGGTGCCTTCTTGTCTGAGTTCTTTCAAATCAACTTCTTGTTCTGATTGTAGAGTTCCAATGTCTGGCTTGGTGAACTCTATGATTTGTTCTGCTCGCTCAACGATTTCTGTTGTTGGTTCCATGATCGTAGAGTCTGACTCTACGATTTTGAGTTCTTCAATCGTTGAATTTATTTCTAATGAATCAGTAAGTGTTGAGCTTTTCTTTTCTGGATCTAATTAATCAAATGTGACATGGATGGAGATTTCAACAGTTAAGGATTCCTTGTTGAACACTCTGTATGCTCTGCTGTCTATAGCATAGCCAAGGAAGATTCCTTCATCTGCCTTTAACTGGAATTTGGCTATATGTTTCTTGCCATTGTTAAGTACATAGCATAGACAGCCAAACGCATGAAAGTAGCTTATGTTTGGCTTTCTTCCTTTTCACAATTCATATGGAATCTTCTTCAATATTGAGTGTATGAGTGAGCTGTTCTAGGTGTAGCATGCAGTGCTGATGGCTTCAGCCCAGAAATACTCAGGAAGATAGGTTGTTGCAAGAACGGTTCTTCCTGCTTCAATCAGAGTCCTATTCTTCCTCTTTGCTACTCTATTTTGTTAAGGAGTCCTTGGGGCTGAGAAGTTGTGATTGATTCCATTTTCTTCACATAACTGGTCCATACCTGAAAAATCAAACTCTCTTCCATGATCACTTCTGATGGCCTTGATATTCTCACCCTTTTCATTCATGATCACTTTGAAGAGCTTGATAAGATGTGAAATAGTTTCATCTATAGAGCTTAGAAAGGATACCCATGTGTATCTAGTGTAGTCATCTACTACCACTAGAGAGTATCTATTTCCTCCAAGGCTTGCAGTTGGGCTAGGCCCGAATAAATCCATGTGTAGTAATTGAAGGGTTCTATCATTTGAGTTTACTGTCTTACTCTAGAAGGAGGTCTTTATTTGCTTTCCAAGCTGACATGCTTTGTAGGGTTTTTTCTTTGATGAAGTTAAGCTTTAACAATCCTCTTACTAGGTCTTTGGATGCAAGCTTAGACATACTCTTGAAGTTAAGATGCTATAATCTCCTATGCCAGAGCCAGCATATATCTTCAGAGGCTTTAGCAAAGAAACAGACTGTCTCATCTGAACTTAATTGGGCAAGGTTGACCGCGTAGACATTTTTTTCTCGAGCTCCTACTAGCCTTAAAGAGTTAGTCTTCAAATCTCTGACTTGGCATTTACTGTTGAGAAAAGTGACTTGATGTCCTTTGTCACACAGTTGATTGATGCTTAACAGGTTATGCTTTAGTCCTTTAACATAAGTCACTTTGCTGAATGATATTGTACCATTTCCAATTGAGTCATATCCTCTGGTTTTCCCCGAGTTGTTGTCTCCAAAGATAACTGCAGGACCATCCTTTTCCTTATAATCTGACAGAAGAGTCTTGTTTCCTGTCATGTGTCATGACCATCCACTGTCAAGGTACCAGATGGATCTCTTTTCCTGTATGACAAATCAATCTTCATTTTGGTACCCACATTTGCTTGGGTCCTTTTTTGTTAGTACCTTTTGGGACCTAAATCTGTTTGATTTTAGATCTTTGCAGTATATGATAATGATAACTTGATAAATATTTATCATTTCTATGATGGTGCCTATGATTGATATGATGTTGACAATGATGTGTGTATATTTGTGAATTCCTATTTGTCCAAGACCTATATGAATTATAATTGCTCATAGTCCTTCTGTTGGGCTAATACATATTCTGCTTCTATACCACTCTAAGATTCTCATGTTTCGTAGAGTGAGAGTAAACTCTATGATTTCTTCATGGCTGGTTCGTAGAGTAAGTTTTGTTTGACTCTATGATCCTTCGAGGTTCAACTATAGGTGTTGACTTACTTTCTAATTTTCTGAATCCTAGACCACTACGAGTTTTATTGTCTAATACAACTGCAGGATTAGCAAAGTGCAGGCAGCTGAGAGAGATTGATTTTGAGGATTTGATGAACACAATTCCTTTATTAAGATTAAAGGAGTTGCTTTTATTTACTTTCATTGATTTCTCCATATTAGGCTCTGAGAAAGAATTCTCAAAGCCTAATGCTAATCTATCAGCCACATCTTTTTGGATTGAGATCAGGGTGTCCATAGACAAACTTGATTTGTTCCACATGAAAATTGTCTTTTCTAGTTCCTAAATTTTAGAGACTAGTGAAGACTCTTTCTGAGTGCCTAATTCATTTATCTTTTTCAATTTTTCATTCTCAGTCTCAAGATTAGAACAAATTTTTTTAGTTTGAAGTGTGACTTCTAATTTTATGCTAATTTTATTTTTTTTCCTCTTTTAGATGAGAGTTATCTTTAGATAGCATTCTAAATATTTTCATGTTTTTGTGTAATTCTATCATTAAGTCATGCATGCCTTCTCTAAGATCGTCAAGGTTTAATTCAGGAGAGTAAAAGTCAAATACCTCATCTACGTTGAATTACTTTTTGCTGCTTTCTTCTTCTTTTGCCATCAAGCACATGTTGGCCTTCTGTGGCTCTTCATCGTCACTTGACTCAGAGTTTAGTTCTTCTCCTGAGTCACTCCAGGAGCTTTCAGCTATGAAGCTTTTGTCTTTCTTCTTTTGCTTGTGGAGGCTCTTAAATTCTCTCTTTGGATTTGCTTTTGTTCTATCCTTTATCAGCTCTTCTCTTAAAGGTTTTGGACACTTAGCAATGATATGACTTAGCTTTTTGCAATTGTAGGAAAGGTCATTTGTTTGTTCTCTACTGTTGCTTCTAAACTTCCGCGGTCTGTTCCTGTTGATGAATCTTTTAAATTGTATGACCAACATGGCAGCTCCTTCATCATCATCTGATTCATTTTTATCAGAGTCAAAATCATCCTTAAAATTGCTTCTGTGAGCTGAAGTTGAAGCTTTAAAAGCAATGTTTTTGTCCTTCTTTCTTCCCTCATATAGGGTCTCTGCCCTTTGATTTAGCTCTAGCTCGTAGGTAAGAAGATTTTCATAGAGTTGTTGTACAATCATCTCGTGCAAGTTCTTTGACTCCTAGATGGCTGTGGTTTTGGCATCCTATTTGCTTGGTAATGCTCTCATGAATTTGATAATGAGATCTCTATTTGGGTAAACTTTTCCAAATGATCTAAGAGAGTTTAGCAGCAAGTTAAATCTCTCATAAGTGTTTGTAATGTTCTCCCCTGATATGTAGGTGAACATTTCATATTGCTGAATGAGCAGTGATTGCTTATTTTCTCTGACTTCTTATGTTCCTTCGTGCATGATCAACAGAGTCTGCCAAACTTGTTGAGCTGTTTTGCAGTTGACAACGTTTTCAAACAACTCATCATCTACAGATTAGAATAGAATGTTTTTGGCCATTTTGTCTATTTAAACATCATTCTTTTCGTTGTCTGTCCATTATTCTCTTTTCTTTGCGACTAGCTTATTTGGATCTTCAATTGTTAATGCAAGCTTCATTGGTATGACTGGCCCATTAAGTACCGTCTCGAACAGTTCATTGTCTATTGCATCCATGTAAACCTGCATACGAACTTTCCAGTTAGCAATTTTTTCTTTATTGCACATAGGTGGTCTGTTACCTCCACCAAGTTTTGATACATTCTTGTTGTGTGCCATTAGATCTACTCAAGCTTGTAAAGCTTTAAATGTGAGAACCTGCTCTGATACCAATTATTAGTTCCCAATGACATGAAAGATATCTAGAAGGGGGGATGAATAGATTCTTTCAAACTTTTTTCTTTATTTTATTTTAAGAGAGAATGAATTATTAATCAATTAATTTAGCACAGCGGAATATGATTTATTTGCCCTTCTTGATGTAATAATTCAACAAGAAGTTATATAGCAATTATAGCAGTTAATAGACACAAGATGAAAGACACCAGGTTTTAAATGGTTCAAAGTTCACAAGACTCCTACTCCACTGTTCTACTCTTCGAGCAGTAAATCCACTTACGAAATTCTTCTAGTGAGTAGTGTTAGTTTGGGTGTGCTACTAAGTTATGTTTAGTGTAAGTTCCTTGAAGAACTTAGTAGCGAAGCAAGATACTTTTTTTTGTTGATCTTTTTGAACTCTTGTGTATACTTTCTTTCTTATGTTTTTATTTTTCTTTTTCAAATCTGGACGTCTCCTATAGGAGCTTTAGATTTCTTTCCATTTGAAATTTGCCCTATGCTACAGGTTTTACCCGTTACCTCATGATATAGAGCTACTGAATATTATATTTATTTAGCTCATTAATGCTCTGACGAGGTATTAATTGACCTTATAACACTGTCCACAAAAAGTGTTTCCTTTTTCCTCGGGATAAGACATGTCAGTCGTAGGTTTCTGCCAACTTTTATAGAAGCGTTTGGTCTTTTGACTTTAGCACTACCTTGAAATGACACAGTCTTTTGACTTTAGCACTACCTTGAAATCTCCACTATGTCGCTTTAGCATGCTTTGGTCAGTCCTCTGACATTTCTAACTTTAAGCTCTTAGCAGAGGCTTATCTATCACATCGATGTAGACTTTTTTTCTCAACGAAGTTGCTTTTGTCTTTTAGTACAAGAGAAGAACCATAAGATATTTAGGTTCTGATTTGCATGACGTGTAGCTAAGGAGAGTCGTAGTATTGCTTTAAATGACTCTTGCTTTTGCTCAACAAATCTCTACGATCAACTCTACGATCATTCTTGTTGTAGTGCCTGTTCTGCGATAAGGCATACCGTGGAGTTTACTCTACGACCACTTTATTGGTTGTAGAATTCGTTCTACGGTTGCTTACTTTGGTTGTAAAGTCTTCCTTGTGCAGAATCGTAGAGTCCATTCTACGATCAGGCTGAGTCATTGAGTCTTCTTAGCGCAGAGTCGTAGAGTCCATTCTACGATTAGACGGAATCGTTGAGTCTTCTTGGCGCAAAGTCGTTGAGTTTATTCTATGATCAAACTGTCTAAAGAGATACACCACAAGATCAACCTAACATATTTGATCTTTTTAAATCTAAGTCCTTGTACCCCATAAAGGACTTTACAACTCAATACATTCATATCCAAAAGACCAACCTTACAGTTTTGATCTTATCTAACTAAGTCCTTGTACATCATAATAAATCAAAGGATTTTACAACTCTACTATTGAATACATTTATCAACTTAATTCTTGTCATCAAATCAAATGTGCAATGTTCAACATATATTATCTGAAATGTCGATTAATCACTAAGGGGGCTTACCCTTATTATAGAATAAATATTATTTATTAAATAAATTAAATAGTTTAATTCATTTACATATATAAAATTAGAATGGTTCTAATTAATTTATTCTACAACCGGTTTAATATGGAGAACCTAAAGGGTCACAGCAAACAAGTAATATTTTTTTAGAAGTGGATGACATAATCATTATAATAAATTAAGTATATTTAATTTATACTATGGTGATAGAATAAATTAAATAGCTTAATATTTAGGAATTATAATTGTAATAATTAATTAAATTACTAAATGGTTTGGTAATTAATTAATAAGAAATACTCTCATTATTAAATAATTAAGTTCCTAAATGATTTAAGAATTATAATTAATTAATTTAGTTTCTAATTGAATTGGGAATTAAATTAAAACTTTAATCCTAAATAGTTTAGGAGGGTTGTCTATATCTATAAATAGGAGGAGTCTTACTATGGATTAAGGTTACACACTCTTTCACAAGATTTGAGAGAGTACTTCTTAATTCTCTACATCTAAGGAGTTAGAGAGAGAGAGAGAGAGAATTAAGACTAGTCACCTTATAGAAACAAAAATCCATTTCTTTAATTCATAGATTTCTTGGTGGATCACCTCTAGAGGCTTCACACTTGGGGGAACTAACATTGATCGTGGAACCTAATCGGTGAATTTGAAGAAGAACACAAATGATTAAAGGGAGTTGAACTTGTATTTGTGGGAAGCTGTCGCACGCACCCAAAAATAAAATCTTACTTTGAAAAATATTAATGTAGTAGTGAAAGTAAGAGTCGAACCCACAGAGAGTGAATTGTTTTAATAAATCTAATGTTTTCAAAAATATCTAATTAAATGGGGGATTTGAAATTATTAATTAACTAATTAAAATTTAAACAAACAAATAAAACTGAATAATAAATAAATATGAGAAAAATCAATTAAAACAAACTTTAGTTCCTTAGTTCAGTATCCCCTTCTTTTAATTAACAAATTAATAAAGTTATTATTATCTTTTCCTTCAATTGAAATTAATAATCCTAGATAACTGACAATCGCCAAGCTACCCGAAATTCTCCTTAAATTATAAATCTAATGCAGCAATCGCTCACAAAAGACCATAACTATGATACAACCTAGAACTATCAGCCTAGATTTAATATAACAGTTGCATTAAAAATTAGAGAATTAGATTATTCCAAGCAACAATCTCAACATCGCGGACCATTTAACCTGCCATCTTGATAATCATAATAATATTCAAAAGTTTGTCGACAATCAAATATTATTAACTGCTACTTATGTTCAGATAAAATATCGTTTGCTTAATATCAAATCTTAATCTAGCATATGATAAATTATTGATTAACTTAACAGGCCATTATCAAATTAATCAAGCAAATATCATAGAACAATTAAAACAGATTATCAAGAATAAATCTCATGCATGAAGGAATAAATAATAAAACTAAATTAAAACATTAATTAAAAATAAGGTTCAACATCCCTTTAGAACTGAAAATAAAAACTTAGCTAAACATAATAAAAATAATACCCACTAGTTGAAAAGCTCTCTCCAAGAAATTAGGAGAAATATCTCCCAAAAACTTACTATCCAATAATGAGAGATTGGTCATCTATTTATAGGTTTCTAACTTGTCCAAACCCTAATATGATTTACAATTAAAAATAAAAGAAAAAGAAAAATAATTATTATCCTAACCCTAGTTGGAATAAAAATCCAATTTGGAATCAAAAAATTGCAAAAATCCCGAAAAATCCGTTTTCCAGCATTAATGCGTTGCCAAACAGCCACTCCACGCGCCACAGTTGACCAGTCAATGCGCTTAACGCGTCTGGTGACGTCAGTGAAATGCCCGCGCATTGCGCGGTCTCCTGTATAATACGACGTCGTTTCCGTCTACCTGCATCCGCGCATTGCGCGGTCACTGCTCACCTCCTCTACGCACGCCAAAACGGCGTCGTTTCAGCTCCGGTCTTCTAAATTCTTCCGCGCATTGCGCGGACGTCTGAGTTCCGGCTAATTACCATTATGCCCCTCCGCGTCTTTTCTTCTTATTTACGTTTTTGCCATCCGTGTTGGTTAATTACAGTTTTGCCATCAGACTTTTGCCAGATTTACAAATTTGCCCCCAAGCTTTATTTTTCCTACAAAATAAAATATAAAAATTCTAAAAATCCTAAAAACACATAATAATAAATAAAATTCCTAAAATAAATAAAAACACATAAATAAAAAAATATAAAATTACTATAAAATTACCTAAATTAACATAAATTAACTAAAATCCTATAAAACCTATTAAAACCAAAATAAACTAGATAATTAAACATTTAAGCACACAATAAATATAAAAACTAAGTATTAGGGCATAAAAATATCGTGTAATTTAGTCCTATCAAATACCCCCACACTTAGCTTTTGCTTGTCTTCGGGCAAAACAAAAATAAAAATAAACAAAAATAAAATAAATCTAACTAGCCCAACAGACTAAAGCGAGTCAACTAACTCGACTTTTTACATGAGTAATAAATTAATATGAACTTCACATTAACCTCAAAGATTTTTTAAATGATAACTCATAGAAAGTTTCAAAACCATGCAAAATTTAGAACTTTAACATATTTATTAATCTTACTCTACTCAAGATCTTTTGTGTGTGTGTGAATCCAAATGTATCAAGCTAATCAAAACTCAGA
Organism: Hedera helix; assembly: GCA_947179155.2. Lineage (NCBI taxonomy): Eukaryota > Viridiplantae > Streptophyta > Magnoliopsida > Apiales > Araliaceae > Hedera > Hedera helix. The sequence continues at coordinate 17,309,276 of OX359275.1, read as the reverse complement.
TAAATTTAGGTTATTAATTACCTTATAAAAGACATACAACAAAACTCAAAATACTTATTTTTCACATCACTTTCAGCTAATACAGACAAATATAAATCAGAAGATCAAAAGGTTTTTAATATGTATTTTTTTCAAATATTTTTTCATTTTTTTTCTTTTAATGAGTGCATTTTATGCTCCATCCCATTTATTTTCTTTCTTCATTTTTTTTCACGGTGACTGCATTTTATGCTACATCTTACCAGCGAGTGTGTTTTACGCTCTATCTCGTTTTTTCATGTGTTTATGAGTGAGTGCGTTTTACGCTCCATCTCAACCCACCACATAATTTTTTTTCAATAATAATCCTAAAAAAATTACCTAAATCATCTCCTCCAAATTATATTTTATCTTATATTTTACTTCAAATAATGATCAAATAAGATATAGAGTTCAAAAATATCTTTTATAAGCATTTAACCATATAAACTTTCTCTTCATTAAAACTAGCTCAAACAAATGGATATAAGTGCATAAAAATTTAAAGATCTCAAACAAAGTAATAATCAATAAAAAGTCAAAAAATTCAAGCTAAGCAAAACTTTATCATTTTTCCAAGAGTTCTTAAATAAAAATCAAAATTTATCATTGGCTAAAAATTAAAATTTAATTAATTTATTGCTCAAGTGACACGTCCTAAAAATAAAATAAAAAAAACTATCTCATTTTCGTAGGAAACACGGTTACACTTAACATGTGCAACAAGCCTTTAAACCCCAAGGTTACCCCAAGTCGACGAGTTTTGTCTCGTGAGGGTTTGCAGTGAATTTACCCACAAAATTCCAAAATTTAAGAATTTTTAAGACTCCCTAAAAATAATAAATAAAAAAATTTTAAAATAAAATTAATTTTAAAATTTCTTAAAAATAAAACTAACAAATATCCTAAATCCCTTCCCCCACACTTAAAATTTACATTGTCCCCAATGTAAACTATAATACAAAGAAACAGGCACAAATAACTATAAAAAGAAAAGAAAAAAAAAATGCAAATCTGATTTCTTGGGTTGCCTCCCAAGCAGCGCCCTTTGTTTATTGTCATTGGCTCGACAACAGGCCAAACCACTACGTCACTACAATTTCATGTATGTTGCGTACTCCATCCATCACAACATTCCTCATAGGTCGATTACATCTCGTCTTTGCACGGTATGATTGTTCCGGAATGAAATCCTGCAAAATAAAAGGTAAAAATTTATTTTGAGTAACAGGTAATGGAATGAAAAGTTCTGCAAATTTATTTAAAATCAATGGCAAAGAATTTAATGAATCTGTAGCCCTCTTTAAATCTTGTTTCGGCTCAATTTCTTCTTCTTCTTTTGTCAATCCCAAGCTATGCGTAATGACCTCTTCCAGATTTTCCTCTTCATTGTCTATCGTTTCTGGAGTTCCCTCATCTTTACCATTGCTCAACACAATTTCATTGTCATTCTCCTCGTAATCCACCATTGTGTGAGATGGTAATTGTTCAACACTTTGCACCTCCAATTGACTGACTGCAATTTTCAGCTGTTCCACTTGAATACTTATACGCTGAATATTCTCATTTGTTTCCTGTTGAAATTGCAAAGCATCAATCATAAAATGTTTAGACATATTTTCTAAAGACAAATTGGAATTAGAAGATTGGTCCTGTTCTTGATCGTTGGGATATGTCTGATTGAACTGTTGGTAATCTAGCATATGTTGACTTGGAAGTTGGTGCACTTGTGGGTTCCCATAGCTGAAATTTGGATGATCCCACCATTCTGAGTAGTACGTGTTTAAATAGGGATCATAGTTTCCTTGCGGTCCAAAGAAACCATTGGCATCATTTACTTGTCCATGGGACTCCTCTCGAAACATTGGACACAACTCCGTTGGATGTCCTACTATGGAACAAATCCTACAAGCCTTCATTAGTTGTCCTCTACCTGCAGCCCAGGCATAGATAACAGAAGTTAGTTCATCAACTTGTTGTTGAATAGAAGAAATTTTTACCGCATTAAGATAATCATCGTTTTGGTTCCAAACCATGATTTTCTCCTTCACCTGCACACTCAATTAAACTATAAAAAACAAAAATAAAATAAATAAATAAACTAGAAAAATAAACTACAAAGAAAACAAAGAATAAATTAAAGCAAAACACTCCCCGACAACGGCGCCAAAATTTGGGAAGCTGTCGCACGCACCTAAAAATAAAATCTTACTTTGAAAAATATTAATGTAGTAGTGAAAGTAAGAGTCGAACCCACAGAGAGTGAATTGTTTTAATAAATCTAATGTTTTCAAAAATATCTAATTAAATGGGGGATTTGAAATTATTAATTAACTAATTAAAATTTAAACAAACAAATAAAACTGAATAATAAATAAATATGAGAAAAATCAATTAAAACAAACTTCAGTTCATTAGTTCAGTATCCCCTTCTTTTAATTAACAAATTAATCAAGTTATTATTATCTTTTCCTTCAATTAAAATTAAGAATCTTAGATAACCGACAATCGCCAAGCTACCCGAAATCCTCCTTAAATTATAAATCTAATGCAACAATCGCTCACAAAAGACCCTAACTATGATACAACCTAGAACTATCAGTCTAGATTTAATATAACAGTTGCATTAAAAATTAGAGAATTAGATTATTCCAAGCAACAATCTCAACATCGCGGACCATTTAACCTGCCATCTTGATAATCATAATAATATTCAAAAGTTTGTCCACAATCAAATATTATTAACTGCTACTTATGATCAGATAAAATATCGTTTGCTTAATATCAAATCTTAATCTAGCATATGATAAATTATTGATTAACTTAACAGGCCATTATCAAATTAATCAAGCAAATATCATAGAACAATTAAAACAGATCATCAAGAATAAATCTCATGCATGAAGGAATAAATAATAAAACTAAATTAAAACATTAATTGAAAATAAGGTTCAACATCCCTTTGGAACTGAAAATAAAAACTTAGCTAAACATAATAAAAATAATACCCACTAGTTGAAAAGCTCTCTCCAAGAAATTAGGAGAAATATCTCCCAAAAACTTACTATCCAATAATGAGAGATTGGTCCTCTATTTATAGGCTTCTAACTTGTCCAAACCCTAATAGGATTTACAATTAAAAATAAAAGAAAAAGAAAAATAATTATTATCCTAACCCTAGTTGGAATAAAAATCCAATTTGGAATAAAAAAGTAGCAAAAATTTCGAAAAATCCGTTTTCCAGCATTAATGCCTTGCCAAACAGCCCCTCCACGCGCCACAGTTGACCAGTCAACGCGCTTACCGTGTCCGGTGACGTCAGCGAAACGCCCGCGCATTGCGCAGTCTCCTGTATAATACGATGTCGTTTCCGTCTGCCTGCATCCGCGCATTACGCGGCCACTGCTCACCGCCTCTACGCACGCCAAAACGGCGTCGTTTCAGCTCCGGTCTTCTAAATTCTTCCGCGCATTGCGCGGACGTCTGAGTTCCGGCTAATTACCATTATGCCCCTCCACGTCTTTTCTTCTTATTTACATTTTAACCATCCGTGTTGGTTAATTACAGTTTTGCCATCAGACTTTTGCCAGTTTTACAGATTTGCCCCCAAGCTTTATTTTTCCTACAAAATAAAATATAAAAATTCTAAAAATCCTAAACACACATAATAATAAATAAAATTCGTAAAATAAATAAAAACACATAAATAAAAAGAAATATAAAAAATACTATAAAATTACCTAAATTAACATAAATTAACTAAAATCCTATAAAACCTATTAAAACCAAAATAAACTAGATAATTAAACATTTAAGCACACAATAAATATAAAAACTAAGTATTAGAGCATAAAAATATCGTATAATTTAGTCCTATCAATTTGTGTAAGCTTGGTTCTACAAAAGTATAAATATTTTATCATTCCTCAATTAATAATAATTACATAAGAAAGATCCTGGTTATTGGTTTGTAAAAAAAAAATTTAAATATGGTTTTGCTGCTTCCATTGCGCTTGTATAATTTGATTATATGTATGTTATATTTTTGCAAACCAACAGTTTTAACACTTAATTAACTTCAATAACATAAAATAATTAGATTGTAAACATTTTTATATAGAGTTTTATGACTTTTGCTCAAGAATACACGAAGAACATTAAGAACAAAATATCGTACATATTAATGACTTATGTTCTTGAACTTTTGGTTTTCATGATTGAAATAATTTGGGCATTATAACGGCTTACATATGTGATTTATGACATTTTAAGCTTGAAATAACATAAAATTAACTTATATAAATATTTGCTCAAGAACACACGAAGAAACACGTAGAACAAAGAATCGTACATGGTAACGACTTGTGTTTTTGAGCTTTTTTACTATACTATGATAGAAAATTGAACATAACAACGTCTTGCTCAAGAACATATAAAGAAACACGATGAACAAAAAATCGTACATGGTAACGAATTATATTCTTGAGCTTTTCAACTATAAGATGAAAACATAACAACGATTAGGGATTTTACCTCTTGTAGTTGTAAGTTTTAACTATTTCTTTGTAACTTGAGATCACTTAAATTATAACTATTTAAAATATATCTTGCGAGTAATTTTTCTCTTGAATTTGGCTTTGGAAAATGATAAGAAATGAATGAACTTCGCTTGCTATTTATAGGACTTTCAAACCTAGGGTATTTTGGTCATTTGTACATTACTTCTAGGCTAAATTTAATCAAAATATCTAGATATTTCTCTCATTATGGCTAGCCACTTCAAGAAGTTTTTGGAAGGTTCTTTTAGGCTTGTATCATCATTGCATCATGCTTACATATCATGTAATGACATCATCGTGTGCATCACCTTTGTTCTGATTGGTCGATTCATTTTCAGTTACAAATTTGTTAGCCCAACTAGTAATCTTCTCTTAGTTTGGTTACCCCAACTAATTTAGTTATGTTGTAACTTAGTTTGGATCCCAATTAGGTTATACTAACTCAGTTACACCTCATCTAGTTTGATTTCAACTAATTACCTTCAACTTAGTTCATTTTTAAGTCTTCCAGTTTAATTGACCTTTACTGATTTAAAAGTCTGACATTACTGAGTTTTGTTCTATATAAACACTATTCTGTGAAGTGAAAAGTCTAAAATACTTGAAACATTTTTTAGTGAATAGTATTTTTGGCAACCGTTTTTCAAAAAATGGTTAAATGATCAAAAAGTCGGAAAAAAAAACTTATTTTTGTCTTATCTCTATTTCGTCTTATTCTCATGCACATTTTTTGAGAAAAACTTTTATTGATTATTACGTATCTGTGTTCCATACAAACATTATATCTTCAAACGAAACGTTTAAAAATGAAAAGCGTTTTTATATGAACAGTAATTCCCATATTTTTCTACGAAAAAACTTTTATTGGATAGTACGTGTTTTCACATCATATTAGCGGTAGATCTTGAAATGGAATGTTAAAAAGTCGTACACATTTCTCTACGGAGCCTAGGTTATAGCCTTAGGGTTTAACCGTAGATTAGGTTTTAACCCTAGATTAGTTTTTAACCCTAGTTTAGGATTTAGGTTATAATTTTTTTTTTCTAATTTAGGTTTTAACCTTAAAATAACTTTTCGATTTTAATAAGTGTTAAAGTTTACTTAAACCAAAGCACAAAATCCTATACATAGATAAATCACATGACATATTTAAAGCTCAATACAAGTTTTACTAATCACATAACACATAGTTTAGGTTAAAAGTTTAACCTCTAATCGTAGTTTTGAGTCATTTTTAGTTTTTAAGATAGCTCAACGTATACTCGACCAATCATTCGTAGGTTTTGAATTGATAACATTTATATTGATCTTTTCAGATCATATTTGAAATGTTTGGGATATTACACCCATAATATGAGAGACTCGATATATCTGAGTAACACGAAGCTGGTCAAGATCTACATTAGTATTTTTGGTGGCCGAACATGAAAAGAGAGGTTGCCAAATACATCAGTCGATGCCTAACTTGCCCAAGGGTTAAGGCATAACATCAAAGATTGAGCGGGTTATAACAGTCGTTAGAAATTCCCGAGTGAAAGTTGGAGTATATTACGATAGATTTTGTGGTAGGAGTTCCAACTACACAGAAAGGATACGATGTTATATGGGTGATCGTAGATCGACTAACAAAGTCAACACAATTTTTGCCGATCAAGATTAGGTTCAATTTGGATCAGTTGGTCAAGTTATACATCAAATAGATAGTTTCAAGACATGGAGTGCAAGTATCAATTGTGTCCGATAGAGATCAGCGCTCCACATTAAATTTTTGGAAGAGTCTTTAAGAAAGAATGGGGATGCAGTTAAAGTTAAGTACTGCATATCATCCATAAACTGAAGGGCAAAGTGAAAGAACAATTCAGACGTTAGAAGACATGCTCAGAGCCTGTGTAATGGATTTTAAGGGCAGTTGGGAAGACCATATACCTTTAATAGAATTTGCGTATAATAATAGTTATCACGCGAACATAGGCATGCCGCCTTATGAAGCCCTGTATGGGAGGAAGTGTAGGACACCCTTATGTTGGGACAAAATAGAGGAACGTCAACTTTTGGGGCTGAAATTGGTTCAACAGGCAGTGGAGACCATCAAGGTTATAAGAGCTCGTCTAGTAGTAACTCAAGACTGACATAAGAAGTATCCAGATTTGCATCGCTAGAAAAGAGATTTCAAAGTGGGAAGTTCTATATTTTTAAAGATATCTCTTTGGAAAGGGAAGATAAGAGTTGGGAAGAAAGGAAAATTGAGCCTTAGATTCATAGGACCGTTTGAGATATTAAAGAAAGTGGGTTAAGTGACATACGAGGTAGCTTTATCTCTTGAAGTGGAATATATCCATAATGTGTTTAACGTGTCAATGTTGTGACCATATAAGCCTGATTATAAGCACGTTATATTCTATGAGCCGATTCAAGTTAAGAAAAACTTGTCGTACGAAGAAAGTTCTGCCCAAATATTAGATAGGAAAGAACATACTTTAAGAAATAAGGTTATATTTTGTCAAAGTACTTTGGAGAAACAACAATGCTGAAGAAGCTACGTGTGAACTCGAGAAAAAGATGAGAAAGAATTATCCAAATCTTTTTTAGTAATATTGAATTTGTAATTCTGGAGACAGAATTCTTATAATGGGGAGAATATAATAACCATGATTTGTAAGTCACATTGTAAATAGAATTAAGAACTATTTATCAATGAAGTAATTTTTTGTATGAATTAATTGTGCACTTATGTGATTGAATGAATGTATATATATGTGTGTATATTTATTCATCTATTAAATATGTCAAGGTAGGAAGATTAATTAATTGATGATTTAATTAAAGAAGAGTCCAAGTAGTTTAATTAAATATTAGTGGACTAGCCCAGGGTTTTAATTTAACAAGCCCAGGCAGTTGTGTATGTAAGTGTTTTGTAAACTAAATAATCAAGTAGCCCAAATAATTTTTATAAGGCAAATCTAATTGAATTATATAATTAGTTCAAGTGTTACAATTAATATGTTAGTCCATAATGATTAAATGAAGAGTCCATAATTTAATTAAATGTTAGCCCAACACTTGTTATAAATTCAAGTCTTATTAAGTGTGTATAGTTAGCCCAATTAATTTAATTGATTGGGAGCCCAAATGAAATAAACTAATAGCCCAATATTGGAGTCTAATTTAGAATTAAATGAAAGTCAACTAGTCAATATGTATATGTATATATATATATATATATATATATATATATATATATATATATATATATATATATATATATAAGTATGTATATATAAGTAGGGACCCTGTGACGACCCCAAATCCGGGTTCTTTAACCTCGGGTTTAGTTCTCACTGTACAATACTAAACAATAATGAAATACATAAATTGTATTCAAACTTCGCGGAATAATACAAAAGGTTCCTTAATCAAAAGGCTACACTTCCCAAGGTCTATTACCTTAATCTTAACATTACATATCTTAAGGGAAATACAAAAGATTTACAACAGTAATTACATAACAGTATTATAAACTAGCATGCAATTACTAAAACTAAACATTCGCTTTCCCCTTGCCTTTGTCTGATTTAGAGCTTTCGGGAATGGCTGAAATATAGTCATGATATAGCAAGAATGAGCAACTAAATGGCTCAGCAAGTTTATAAACAACAATCATACGATATATCATGATGAAGGGAAATAACTTCAAGGTTTCAACAATAGCAATTGTGAAAGATAACAAGAATCAATGTTCAATAAAAGAAGGAATTGACTCTTTACTGCTGAGTGGTCTTTAATGACCATGAACTGCTACTAAGGTAGATCAGACATACAATGTCTGACTCCTTGTTAAAAATAACGGGACACTTGAGGGGATCAGTCCTCTCATGTCCTATGTATATGCATCACATTTAGTTTTCTTGCGCGCTGTCGGGTATCCGACAAATAAAATCCCCTTTAACTAGGGTTGTTCTATCTCAGTCTTACTGTAAGAATCCGCACCAGCCAATGGTTTGGATAAGCTTTTATAATATTCAACTAAATGAATTTAACATGCATTTGTCTAGCCGAAACAATTAGCTTAGACATTCTTAAATAGTTTGCAAAGCACTATGTGCGAATACAATAATCAATAGCGATGTGAAGTAATTTTTGATAATTAATTCACTTAAAGGTCTGTCAAGTAACTACGAGTGTAGAATACTTGCTCAATAATAATTGAAATGTAAATACGGTTGAATAATAATTGCAATGATAAATACAAGTTAAAGTTAGGAAACTTGCAATAAAAATTACAAGTTAAGGATAGGAAACTTGCCTCGTGCGTCGTCTACTGCTAATCAAATTAATCTAACAATCCTTGAATGGACCTAACAATTAAATCAATTTGATCTTAAATTAGTATCATATACTTGTAAGTATAATGACCTTTATAAACCTTATGAACCACATAATTGATTAATTATGGGTAATTAAACACTTAGGAAATATTATCATTATTTGATAATATTTCAAACACAAAGAACTTATATTAATTGTTTAATATAGTTCAAAATAAATATCTAATATTATTAATCATTTAATAATATTTTATTAAGTTTCTAATATTATTAATCATTTAATAATATTTTATTAATTATCTAATATTATTAATCATTTAATAATATTTTATTAAGTATCTAATATTATTAATCATTTAATAATATTTTATTAAGTATCTAATATTATTAATCATTTAATAATATTTTATTAATTATCTAATATTATTAATCATTTAATAATATTTTATTAAGTATCTAATATTATTAATCATTTAATAATATTTTATTAAGTATCTAATATTATTAATCATTTAATAATATTTTATTAAGTATCTAATATTATTAATCATTTAATAATATTTTATTAATTATCTAATATTATTAATCATTTAATAATATTTTAATATATATCTATTATTATTCCTTTAATAATACATTATTGATTATCTAATATTATTAATCATTTAATAATATTTTATTGACTTTATAATATTATTATACACTTAATAATATTTTAATAATCTTCTAATATTATTATTTATTTAATAATATTTTATTACCCTTATTATATTATTATTTCAATAATAATATTTATACACCTTTAAATCAATAAATCAATTATATATGTATTTAAAAAATATATTTATTAAGTCCAAAAATACTAAAATGATTTTTGGAACATTTTTCATTTTCTGACCCGAACCAGACCCGACCCGACCCGGCTGACCCGGCCCGACCCGACCCGGTTCGGGTTTTTATTTTTTTCCAAAACAGTGGACTGCGCCCCGGCGCAGTATTTTGTTCTACACACTGCGCCCCGGCGCTGACTCACAGAAACATTTTTCAACTTTTGATTTTTTTTCCAATTTTGATACCTTTTGATCAAACCTTGATAAAATGAAATCTACACATCCAAATAACACCAAATCAGTGTTGATGTGTTCCTAACTTAATGTTTTACAATATTCCATGGTTCGATCGTCTTTTTGAAAACGTTTTACACAAAATTTACAGATCGAACCTCATAGGGTTGAAAAACGACATCCTTTTTGGTAAAAGCTATAACTTCTTTGTTATTCATTATTTTTGAAAACTTCCAAAAGGTTTTATCTTTAAAACTCATAGATCTAGCTTTCTAGCCATAAAAATCCAATTTTGGATTTGTACATTTCAAAATACAACATCAAACATAGCATGCATGGTTAGGGTTTTACCGGTAAATCATGTTACACATATTCCTTTAACTTCTATGCATTTCTAACCTACCAAATCATGTTATAAACACATAGATCTATGAATATACATATATTACATAGTTAAATACATCTAGATCATCAAAACGACTTTTGATCGGTTAAAAATAGATTTTAACCGATCAAAAGCTTTCTAGACTACAAAAATGAAATGAGAAGGTTTTTAGAGAACTTTTAAACCTTTGTGATTTGTTGGCTCTCTTTCTCCTTATACCAAAGTAGTTTGTGTAGCTTGAGGATATCCACCAAGACCTTCTCTAGATTTTTCTCTCAACTCACAAGTGTGTTCTCTAACAAATGCTCTCTCTCTTTTCTCTAGAAATGTCTAGCAAATAAACTAACAACCTTGTATCAAGTGTGGAGCATCCTATTTATAGCCAATCACTAATCTAGCATTAATTCACTAATCCACCCATGTTGGTCAATTTAATTGCTAATCATGCTTACTATTTGATTGAATGACCATTTGATTGACTCATGGAATGACTAGGGTTGCTCACCAACTATGACAAGAATCACTTTACAAGCAACTAGGAAAATCAAGCCACCCCCATGTGGGGCCCTCACTTGACCGGCCATATGGCCTATTATTGGCCATTTTTCCTTTATTTTTTCATGCTTTAATGTTCAATTATACACATATATATATATATATATCTATACATGGGTTCAATTGTTGACCAATTTTGACTTCTTATTGGGCTCCATGTTGGACTTAGGAAATTAATATATTGGGCTCATCCATTGAATTGGTTTGGGCTCAATTTAATTAACACATTGGGCTAGCATTTAAATAATTATGCTACATTTAATTAAATCAAGCATTGGGCTTGTTTAATTAATTACATGGGCTAGTAATTAAATTAATTACATGGGCTACTAGGTTAATATCTTTAACCTAGTTTATCAACTTATTTAGATTAAAAATATAATCCAATTAGATTTGCTTTAATTAATTATACACTTTGCTTTAATCCTTTAAATAAATATACAAGCACATAAGTACATTTATTTAATTATCTAATGCACAATTAATTAATGAGAAAAATTTAAATTCATTGCTAAATATTTATTAAGTATATTTACAATGACTAATGAAATTCGTGGTCATTACAGACCCCTTTGGGGTGTTTTTGTAGCTTTGAGCTTACTTCTTTTATACTCAATTGGTTGCTTGCAATTTAGCTTGATATTAGTCATCCATTCTAGTCATTCATAAAGGTCATTCAAGGTGGTCATTCATTGAAATAGTAAGTATGAATTAGGCTTTAATTTCACCAATGTTAGTTGATTAGAAGATTTAATGAGGTTTACCAAAGTCCTATAAATAAGACTCTCTTAATGCATTGGTGAAAGTTGGTTCATTTGCTAGATGTTCTAAGCGTTAAGAGTAAGAGCATTGGTAGAGAGAAAGGAGATTTTACTTAATATTTCCTAAGTGTTAGAGAGATTGTGAGAAAAAAAATACTAAAACATCAAGAGAGAAATAGAGAGGGATTTTGGGTAAAGCAAGGAGCAAGGGTGGAAACTTTTATCAACTTCATTTCAAGGAGGAAGAAAGCATGTAGATCTATAAGGTTGAAAAGTGTTCTCTAACTCTTAGTTTTATCTTTGTAGTTAATGATGTAATATGTTATATACCATGCTTGTTGTGGGAGTTTGTTGTTGAAGAGAAACCATGGCGGGTCAAGTATGTATGTTAGAGTTATGAGTTTCGAAAACTATTGTTAAAAACCTATTTTTCTAAGTTATATAGCTATGTATCCATGTATTTGTGAAGATCTATAAGTTATGTGGTATAATGTGTCTATGTATGGAAAAATATAGGAGAATATGAATATGAGCATGATTACCGGTAAAAACCCTAATTTAAAGTATGTTTGAAGTTATATGATTCAAGGTATGTAGGTCATTTTTGTGATCTATGTATCATATGTGGTAGATTAATGAGTTTGAAAGTTAATCTAATTGGAACGAGTGAAAAATATGTTAAAATGGATTTATAGTAATTTTTCTAGTAAACTATGTATTTTTGACAAACCCTAAATGTCTTACTAAGTTCGATCATGATTTTGATGTGGAAAATATTTTGAAAAAGTGATATACATCTTGAATATGGTAGATTCATAGTATAACAAGTTTAATTCAAGTTTGAACTAAATCCGTTGTAAAATGATCAATATATGAAAGTTAAAACAAAATGAACCAAAGTTGGAAAATCTGGAAAAAAAAAAGGAAGGCAACATTCTGCTTTGGGCGCCGGGAAGGAACTTCGGGGCACTAGTTTAAAGTACAAACCCAACATCAGGGCGCTAGTCTGGGTAATTTCAAAATTGTTTTAATTTAACTGGGTCGGGTTGGGCCAGGTCATTTGGGTTAGCTCATTTTGGGTCAAATTAAATATTATTCATGTAGGACCCAATTATGATGATTAATTATTATTAAATGATTGATAAAGTAAGTGAGGTGTTATATGTTTAATGAGTTAAGTTAAACCATTTGTGTAATTACTAATTGATAGATAAATTATAAATTATTTAGGTTGTTCAAAGGATGATAAGTAAGAGTTAGCCTTAGGCAATGAAAGATGCAAGTTTCCTAACTTAACTTGTATTTATTTTACAAGTATTCTAAGTAGGATAATTAATAAAAATTATTCTACATTGATATTGATTATTGATATTCACACTTGGTGCATTTGAAGACTTATTTTATTATTGAATTGTCAAGCTTTAAAATTCTTTTAATTCCTAAACTGTTTAAGAAGTAGTCCATGCTAATTGTTTTAGCTAGACATTGTACGTATAAATTCATTCACTTGAATATTATTAAAGCTTATCCAAACTAATAGTTGGCGCAGACTCTTAAAATAAGACTGAGTAAGAACAACCCTTATAAAGGGGTATTTTAAATCGAAAAATCGATGAAACGCAATATGCCTAAATGTTATGTATATACATAGGGTACAAGAGGTTGATCATCTTGAGTACCAAATTTGAGTGTTTACGCTCTAAAGGTTCAGTCGAATGATTGTTATACCTTAGAAGCTTGTTCATGGTCCTTTCGTGGCCACTCAGCAGTAAATATTCAACACAACTCTTTTATTGAATATAGTTTCTCATGTTTCATTTCTTCACAATTATTGTACATTTTTGAAGTCTCAAGAAGTTAATCTTTTCATTCATGATATATCATCATCCTTTATATTCATTGCTTATTTAAAATTGCAGAGCAAGGTAGTTACTCACCCTTACTATATCGTGAACTATTTTTCAGCTAAGCCCGAGTATTCTAAGAAGGACAAGGACAAATGAAAAGCCAAGAAATAAAACTTGCATATTTATTTATTATGTTTTAATTATGTAAATCTTTTGTGAAACCTTAAGATATGTTTTGTTTATGTAAAAGTTAAAAGACCTTGGGATTTGTAAAACCTTTTGTAAGGAACATTTATGTATTATTCCGCTAATTAAATGAAAATTAAATATTTAGATGTTATATAAGTGTTAGATTGTGAGTACCAAACCCGAGGTTCAAGGGACCCGTATTTGGGGGCGTCACATCATCACGGTTCGTCAGTCTCAGTTCAAATTAATTCCTTCAAATCACCTCTTCCTCTTCTTGTCAATCGCCTCTTTTCTTCCATCGGCTCTTCCTCTTCGCTTAGGATTTCACCTCCTTTCTCTCCCTAAGCCTTTTTATGCATTATGGTGAAATCATTTTTAGGACTCGCGGCAGGAAGAAAAAGAAGAAGACGCAGCAATAACGGTCATGGTTTCTTCTTTAACCCTAACAATTTTCATAATAATTTTTTATTTATGTATCTTTCTTTAACTAAAAGTTATGAGTTTTTGTGTTCGATTAATTTGGTATGATAGGGTATTGATTTGAAAGCTGGTGTGAAGAGCAAGAGGACAAAAAGAATGCGTTAATTCTGAAGCAGCTCTTTATAAGCAAAATCAACAAGCCTCTCATTTCTCTTTCCCATTTAATTTGTTTCATGACTAAAAAGGTACCCACGTTAGGTAATTGGTTTTGATTTTGATTTGCAGCTAAAATTTACTGAAAATATATTCACGCATATACTAGACATCTTCTAAGTGAGAGGTGGATTTGTTTCTGAGTTGTTAGCTTCCCTTAAATTGTTCAGGTGGCCATGAACTTAGCAAAAGCACTGGAAATGTTGGTGAAAGGGTACTGTATATTTGTTTAAAGATTATTTTTTCACTTCATCTATGAGTACTTTGTTTTGATTAGGCTTAATTTTTGTTTTGGCCCATTTGATTTCTTTTTCATTTTGGCAGGTTAAATAATTTGTAAATTATTAGGGGTTTCCCTAAGTCTCTATGTGATCAAGACTGTTTGAGGGGTATTTATGCTCTAAATTTGTGGTGTCTATGTATTGAAATAGGTTTCATGATGTTTTTCTTCCCTTCAAAGGAGTTGCTTGAAACTTTTCTTTTTTGAGGAAATGATACACTTTTAGAACGTGCAATGCCAAGGGTCATTCTAAATTTTGTGTCCCAATACATTTCATCATTACATGGTTGGTTGCTCGACATTTTGGATATTAAGTTGTTAATGTAACACCTAAAACAGTGAAACGAAGAAGAGAGAAACTCCATGAAGTGAACAAAGAGAAAACAGAGACAATTTTATGGTGTTCTAGTCGAAGTAATGATACAATCCCAAATCAATTTCACCATTAGAAGTTTTCTCAAGTAAGAAACAGAACTAGTTGGAATTTTTACTCCATCTCTTCTATTTTTAATATTATTAGAAACCAAATAAAGGTAATGTTTTTTGTATTTTACTCATTCTATAATCGTGATTTGATTTCATTTTGAAGCCATGTGAATTGGTTTTCCTGTACATGATTTTTTGGGTTAATTTTATTCATAAGTTTCATTGTATGTTATTTTACTGTTTGATCAATTGAATTCAATAAATGTGTGGATTGTTATGTGAAAGTTAATATTAAAATTGTGGATAGTAGTGATGGTTTGTCTTAAATTAATGTTTTTTGGTTAGGCTCAATTTGTTAATGTTCAATCTGGATTAGTAAATGAGAATGAACATTCAAGGGAATGTCATATTTCTATGGGGCCAGTGAAATAGGTTTCATGAAGTTTTTCTTCCTTTCAAAGGAGTTACTTCAAACTTTTCTTTTTTGAGGAAATGATACACTTTCAGAACGTGTAATGCCAAGGGTCATTCTAAATTTTGTGTCCCAATACATTTCATCATTACATGGTTGGTTGCTCGACATTTTGGATATTGAGTTGCTAATGTAACACTTGAAATAGTGAAATGAAGAATAGAGAAACTCCATGAAGCGAACAGAGAGAAAACATAGATAATTTTATGGTATTCCAATCGAAGTAATGATACAATCCCAAATCAATTTCACCATTAGAAGTTTTCTTATGTATGAAACAGAACAAATTGGAATTTCTACTCCTTCTCTTTTATTTTTAATTTTATTTGAAACCAAATAGAGGTTATGTTTTTTGTATTTTACTCATTCTATAATCGCAATTTGATTTGATTTTGAAGCCATGTGAATTGGTTTTCCTGTACATGATTTGTTTGGTTAATTTTATTCATAAGTTTCATTGTATGTTATTTTACTGTTTGATCAATTGAATTCAATAAACATGTAGATTGTTATGTGAAAGTTAATATTAAGACTGTGGATAGTAGTTATGGTTTGTCTTAAATTAATGTTTTTTGGTTAGGCTCAATTTGTTAATGTTCAATCTGGATTAGTAAATGAGAATGAACATTCAAGGGAATGTCATATTTCCATGGGGATAGTGTGTCAAGAATTAAAAGGAATTTGTGAAAAATTTCTATTGTTTTGTAATGCTTCTTGGAGCTATCCTTTCTACTTTTTTTGTTTTGTTTGTTATGCTATCTTGAGCAAGTAATTATTCATAAATAGCTAAATGAGCAAAAACACAAAGTTATTATTATAGTGTTGTGAATTGGTAAGCTAACGTTTAGAAGATGTAAGGACTTTTCAATTGGACTAACATTTTTATCATGGACTTTGAAACTGAATTTGTGACACCCCCAAATTCAGGTACCACTACCTCGAATTTGGTGCTCACGCAATAATATAAACAATCTCTGCTAAACAACATGTAATACTAATGCGGAAAATAAATAAACATATGTTATCTATTACAATGACTTTCTAGTCCCAAGGTCTATAACCTTTACCAAAATAAACATCACAAACTACAAAATAATATCAGTGTTTGCGTTACAATCTTATAAGTTCTAAACAAAATATAAATAGACTAACAACTATCTAGATAATTAAGATTTTGCTTTCCCTTTTCCTTTATCTTTACCCGATCCTTCAGGTTTAGCTGCAAAATATTTTATGACATAGGAAGTATGAGCAACTAGCTTGCTCAGCAATTTAAATGAATAACAATAATTATGTCATAAATGAATAGGAATATCAACTAAATGATTTAATAAAATGAGCTCAACAATGAACAATAGAATCATTGCACAAAATAAAGAAGTGACAATTGATTATTTAACTGCTGAGTGGTCAAATGGACCATGAACTACTATTGAGGAAATCAATCACTTGATTGACCCTCTTAGGTTACTTTGTCAGAATTGTACTTGAGGGGATCAGCCTCTCGTACCATATGTATATGCATAACATTTATTCTGTTTGTATCGTTTGTTCGATACTTAGGTTATTCCCCATTATAGGTTGTTCTTCTCAGTCTAAGAATTCGTACCACTATGGCTTTGATAGCTTTCAAAATAAATTTCACATAGGTCTAGCCGAACAATGGCTTAGACTTCTTCTTTAATCAATTCATAATTCAAGAATGGAATATGAATTCAAATAATATATACCATTTGCAATAATATTATTGTGGAATAACTTGCGATATAATATAAACTCAAGATTTAAGAATTAGCACAATAATATTGAGTAGAGTTAGGAAGCTTGCTCAATATAAATTTGAGTAAGGTTAAAGAACTTGCCTGTATGTTGACTTACGGCTAATTTGCTTAATTTAAACTCCTCTTGATGTACTAACATTAATAAAGTTGGCCTATCAATTAGTATAACATATAATCATGCACTTTAGACACTTATATATGCTAAATAATTAATCACATAACACATATAATTTTATATTAATCATATAAGACATTTGATTGATCTTATATTAATGATTTAATTAATCAATATTATTTTTCTTGAGTGTTAAACACTTATTAAACTCTTAAACAATTTACTATCATTGTTTAATTAAATTCTTTTTATAATATTAACTTTATCTTCATTTAATTACTATTTAATATCAGTTAAAGAGTAATTAATTAATTACCTTTAGTCATTATTTTACAATAGATAATAACTAATTATGTTTATTTATTATTTAAAAGTTAATTAAATAATAAATAATTAAAGTATTAATCTTAATTGCCTTATTATTTAAAAGAAAACCAAGATTAGGGTTTTAAATGAATTTTTTTACCTTTTGCTTTTGATGGCTTGTTTTCTTTACTTTCCAAAGTAGGTAATAAGTTGTGATGACATCCAAGAACACCCCCCTTGATGAAAATGACTTGACTCACTTGACTCGGTGGTGACTCACTACACAACTCACTTCTTTTTTCTTTAACTCACCTAGTTAACTCACTAAAACTCACTAGCACATTATATAGAGAATACTTGCAATATTTTGTAAACTCTCCACCAAATGAGCTAGCTTCTATTTATAGTAGTATAAATCTATACATATAACATATATATGTATAGATTGGACTTCAATATTTTTACAAAATTTGCTAGCCAAAAAGGTTGAGTGTTCCACACACTAATGAAATCAACAAATTGAATAAAATTTTGGAATCCATAGTTCTCTCTCCATACCACCAGCCATGCTCTCTAATTTGTCCCATTTTTGATTTATTTTTATAGTCAAATTGTTAAATAATGGATCTTCTAGAAGCTTTAGCAATTGGATCAAGGAATGGGCTTGCAATTTATTTCATTTGGGCCATATATGATTATAATAATCCAACAACATTGGGCTACCAAAATAACTTACCCACTTCTTAATAAATTGGGCTAGCTTAATTAAATATCAACCCACAAAGCACATCACACAAATCCCTCACTTAATTAATTGTTTGGGATTATTTAAATAATTATAGGAACATTTAAATAATCAATTTAAATTTAATTTAAATAATCAATTTAGACTTGTCATATTCAATATTAATTGAATATTTAATTATGGTTCCTCACAAAATAATCTTAGGCTAGTCCGTTAATTTAATAAATCCATTAATCGGACTTCCTTTACTAAAATTAACCGAATAGTCAACAATCAAATTACCACATAAAGGTTTAAATTAAATCACACAATAACTCATTTAATTAGAATTTAGTTTTCCAATTTTATTTATAATGTAATTCAAAATTCTTGGTTCTTATAGAATTAATTGGTAAATAATAATCAAATTGGTTTTATTGTACAATTTCAAGCTATATATCTCTCTTCAATTCTTTTCTCTTATATTGACTTAACTCATTACTTAATTTGAAATTGTAGGATATGAGTTAACGTTGGTACATGGATTGTGTAAGGATTTGCATTTTTGCGATATTGTAAATTATAAGTTATTAATGGAAATTAAGTATTTTGAAAGTGTGACAATCATTTTGGGACAAGCCATGTGTAGTATATTGGATGATGGAATTAGTTTCAAAACTAAAGAATCAAGTTTGGATTAAAATGGAATTGAATTGGATTGAATTGAGTAAATTATAAATTATGGGGGTAAATTTGAACAATTATAAACTAAGGGGGGAATGAAATTTCCTAGGAATGATGGATAATGACCATGCTACCCTCATCATTTTGGAAAATGACATTCATGTCCTATTGGTGAGAAATAACAATTATATCCTTATAAAGTCAAGGGAAATGACTTATTAGCCCTAACCAAGCTTGAGTTGAGTTAACCATATGATGGCTAGTTGCTAGAAGCTTTAGTTAAGCATACTTAAGTGAATTTTCAGCATTTTACACTTCTCATTATCAAGTTCATACGTGAGAGAGCTCAAAAGAGAGAAAAGAGAATAGAAAACTTAGGGTTTTGCAAGAAAGCTCAAGAATTCAAGGAAAGATTGTACAAGCAAGGTGAACTCAACAATAAAAGTGGATCATCCATCACTTACAAGGTTTCTAGCTAGAAGAAGGATAGCAAAAAGAAGGTATACCTTTTGTTCAAGTTATGGAACTTGTGATTTATGAGCATACATGCAAGAAAAGAAGAAACCATGCATGTATCTTTGGTTTTACATGATGATTATGTGATGTTTGTAAGCCTAAGTGCTATTTGATTAGTTGATCATGCAACCCTAGACTATATGTGTTGAAACCAAAGGTGGTGCACTATTCATATGATTATTCAAGCTAAACGTTATGATTAAAAGCATGATTTTGTGTTATATGTTATCAAACATGATAGAAACTAGTTTGAGAAGATGAAGGTGTGTAATATATGCATGATCATATGCTAGAGAGTACCAAAGAAGCCTAGAGGGTGTAAAATCATGTTTTAGGAAAGAGAATTGAATACTAGGCTATATTTTGTGTCTAAACGAAATTATTATCTGTAAAGTGTTTTGGAAGGTACGTGTAGAAGTTACACATGCATATAAAGTGGCTAATTGGATATGTGTTAACATATATGTGCATGGTGTGTAAAGAATCAAAGTTGGTTTATAAAGAAAATTATGTAAATTGGGTAAAATGCATACAATAGATGATTATTGGCCATTTTGGTGGATTGAGTGTAGAACAAGGCCAAGCATGTCAACAATATGTAAATACACGTGTTAGAATCGATTTGGGAGTTAAATGGTGCATAAGGCGTTAAATGACGAATTCGAACGTTTTAAAACGTAAACCGACGACCTAAACGAACCATTTGGAATTATAGGACCAAATGATGATTTTTAAAAGTTTCGAAGGCCTACGCAAGTTAATTATATGTTATATGTGCTATGTGAAATGTTGGAATTGAAAGATTCACATTAGGGCCAAAGATAGCATCATTTTTGGAAAGAAAATTTTTTCTAATTTTGCAGCATGGCGCCGGGGCGCGGGTTTTTGTACTAGAGACTGTGCCGGGGCGCAGTGTGGCTGCAAGGTTTCCGCTGGGGGCGAGATCAGAGCTCGCCGGGGCGCCGTCAGCCGAGGAGATCTCGCGGCCAGCGCAGTGTCAAGAAGGAAAATGGCGCCGGGGCGCCGTGAGCTGATTTTTGAAAAAATAAATATTTTTATTCCAAAATGCAATGTTTTGATATTAAATGATATAAATACATATGTAAACCATAATTTGATAAAAATAATCAATATGGTAAGCGTTAAGCTATGTTTGAGCAATATGTTATGTGATTAGGGTTATGTATAGTTAATGGGTAGCTTGTTTAGCAAGTTATAGCATGCATGTGTATGTAACTAATGCATGAACCAATATTGTGGTCATGTAGGTTATAGACGGGATAATAATATACCGATTGTGATAGACGAGGACGAAGGCAAGTTTCCTTACTGAACTTTTATTGCAGTTCTTTGAACAGATATTCATGTTATTCATTTATATTGCTATGCAAAATTTTATTCATTATTGAATTAAATTGAAAAGGTCGATGCCAATCTTGAATCTGGCTAGACACATATGAAATGATTTATGTTGAGATCGAATGTTCATTGTTATATGCTCCAATCCACATTGGTTGTGGTGCGGCTTCTATGTTATGCTGTAATAGAACAACCCTAAAAATGGGATATAATTATAATTTTATGACGTGGTTGCATCGCTAGATGTTTATGTTGTGCACAATATAAAGGTACAATGGGCTGATCACCCAGAGTACGCATCTATTTGAAATAGCAGTCTTTTGACTAACTTGGGCAATATCATTCTATACGATTGGTATTGTTCTAAACGTGTTCTTGGTCTCGTGACCGTACAGCAGAGGAATTTCATTATACCATTATTCATAAAAGCTAAATTTCAGTTCTTGATTCACTTATTGAATTAATATTGATCATTTCATCTTGATGATTCGATTATTGATATTCATTCAGTTATTATGCACAATTCAGATAAAATTGTCTATGACTCTCCTCTATTCATTTGGAATTATTCATGATATCATTTATTGTTATACTTGCTGAGCTATTTAGGCTCACTCTTGCTTTCATTCATGACATTTCAGTTAAGCCAGAGAAGGCCGAAGGGTCGGGAGTAGATAAAGGGAAAGGAAAGGTCGGTCAGCACTAGAAGCTAGCTAATGTTGTATTTATTATTATATTTTGTATTATGTCAGATATGACAGTTGGATGTATAAAGGTACGTAGAACCTGGGAATAGTGATGTATGAATGTAAATGAAGTTTATAATTATTATTTTATTCAGAATGGTTGAATGAGATGACAGGGTAGAATAGATTACGTGAGCACCAAACCCGTGGTTCAAGGGACCCGGATTTGGGGGCGTCACAAATTTTGTACTTCCAGTCCTTTTTTGACATAAATGTCTGGCAAATTATTAAATGCATTATTCAAGCTAGACCGTGCATTACAAGAGTTATCAACTAGTTTACTCTAAAACCTGAAATGTAAGCCAATAATAACTGGGGCGTCAGGGTCTATCAATTGATGTGATAAAACCAACCACACGTAATTTTATATGTAGATTAATACTTAAGTTATTTTATTTCACCAACGGTTTTGCACTCTTTAAGATATCCTGGCAAATGGTATTTTTTGAAGCTGCTCTCACTCTTGATAATTGGTACTTAGGGTTGTGTTTCTCCTTAACGAATTCTTTAAATACTGTTAATTTGATACACATGAATAAATAGTTGTAATAGGTAATCAAAATAAAACATTAACTAAATTTTAAGTATTGGAGCTTGTAAATTCACTGACCTTCGCTGCATCTTCCCATGGCTTGGAATTGAAATCCACGAATAAAAGTGGAGCACTCTCTACCACTCCGAACAATCGCCTAAATGTCCTAGCTATTAATATTTTTATGACTTAAATGAATAATGTTCTTTGATATAGTATGTGAAAAAATTAAGAAAGGAAATCTATGTATTTATACTAGTAGAAATTATTATTTCTAAAGGCACAAATGAGATATAGAAGATGAGTTGAATAAATTCTTTTAAATTTTCTTTTTAAAAAATGTGTTACCAAATAATTAATACTATGAATTTATGACGATATATGCGCAGCAAAATAAGTTTGAAATCCATTTTAAAAATTATATAAAAATTCAAAGTTTTGAATTTAGTGTAACTATAGAAACTAGTCATTGTAATAAATCGTAGAGTGGCAGCTATTAATGTACAGAGAAAAGTAAGTGTTGTAAATTAAAGTACAAAAAGATTTTTAAGAGGTTTGAAGCACAAAAGTCTCTTAATCGTCTCTTCTACTCTGAGAGTAAGGAAGATTTACTAAGGATAAGTTACAAATAACCGCAGTTCACTAAGAATTATTACAACTCTTGATTCACTTAGAGTCCTTTAGGTCACAAAGATTTGGAATATAAAGATCACTAAGATCTGAAAATAATCATAAAGAGAAAGATGTTGTTTAAGGTGTTGTTAATTTACTTTAAAATCTCATTTAAATGTATTAGCAACAATGAGTTGGTCTTTGGATCGTAAGGTAGAGCATTTTAACACTTGAGTTTTTTTTTTTTTTTTTTTTTTTTTGCGCTTGATTTTTTAGTAATAGTTATTGTGCAATATTGTAGTAATCCTTTTATAGTCTCTCATTGAAATTTGTTCATTGAATTGTTACCATTGTTCTAAATAACTTGGGACACTTGTTACTTAATAATTCCTTTGATTTTAAATAGTTGTATGCTAACCACAAACATTCGCTTTTGATAGCACTATGTTTGGTGTAGCAGCAAACGTGTTTCCTTGTCCTTGCAAAGCTAATTTTTGTAAAAGCGGCATTGCCTCTTCATTCTTATCGCTAACTCATTTAAATATTAACTTTGAAATGAATGAGTTAAGGTTGTATAGCCCCTTGTCATAAATCTGGCACTATCTTGTCAAACTTTGCACATTATGAAATTTGGTAACTTTGTCTTAAATTGTAGAGTTAGTTTTCAAATCATTGAGTGCGCTTACTCAACGATATTGGCTTTGTGATTCTTAGTGGCTTTGCGATGACTCTATGATCTGATTCTTCACTCAACGATCTCAGAGTTCTTCTGTATACTTGCTTTCTTTACTCTACAATCTCAGAATGAATTCAGCTTTCACTTAACGCATTGTTCGTCTTCTTGATTAACTTCAGCTATTACAAAGTTACATGGCTATATCCTATGATTTTGGATCTACCTAACAAATTAAATCCATATCTAAATCTTTTTACATAGAAAACTCATAAAGACTTTACAAAACGTGCTTAGTTTTACAATATACATTATAGCACAATCATCATCAAATCAAATAGAGAATAACATAAATGCAAGTATTAATAATCCCCCCTACTTGATAATGACAAAATAAGTAGTTTTAATCAATCTCTAGAAATGCAAGACAATATATAAAGTAAATATAACTTATATACAGTAAGAAACTATATTAATTAAATAAAAGAATGAATTTTATTGATATATAAACTTGAATTACAAAGAATGAAAGAATATTAAAAGTCTTACAACTAATTTAAACTACCTCCAATGTCTTGACCTCTTGGAGGATTTGCTCCTAGGGAGGGGGGGGGGGGGGGGGGGGGTTCTCCCTCTTTGATACAAACTCCTTCCTTCCTCCTTTCATTGCCTCATTTCTTCTTCAGTTTCTCTTGGCCCTAGAGGAAGTTGGAATTTTTTCTCTCATTTAATGTGAACCCTTTGAAGATTTTTGTTATTATATATTGGGTCATTGATTGTAGAAAGTCTGGTACCCGTAGGAGTTATCCCACTCGAATATCCTTGAGGAGTAGATTTGGATGGCTAACTTAAAGGAATTTCTTGCATTGTAGATCCACGTGTTGAGTGAGGTTGATGATTATTGTTGAGTTTTGGGCATCTTCTCCCCTTCTTTGTCAGCATCCTTCCTTAATTCAGCTACTTCATTGGTCAGTTTATTCACTTCTTGAACCATTTCTTTGACCTGTTTAGCAGTGAGAGAGAAATCTCCTCGAAGCTCAACGAATTGTTTTTCAGTTTTGATCATGGTCTCAAGAAGTTGAGCAAGAGTAGTTTCTCTCTGTTCATTCTTATTGTTAACAGCTGTTTTGAGATTAAAAACTTTTCCACTCAAGTCAAAAACTTTATATGTTAGGAGCTTGAATACCTGCTGATTTACATGTTGTATTATTTTAACCTTATCATTGTTGGCGCCAATTTTCTTAAGGTAAACTTTCTCTCTCTTCTTTAGTGTCTCTTGAATAATATCAGCTAGTTGTAATGTCCTTTGGCCAAAATTTGCACTTAGTTCGTGATAAGGTCCACGGTATGTTTACGTAAGGTGAATGCTACCCGGATCATTTTTTAGCAAGGTTGTTTAGTGAAACACTCACAACACCTCAACATGTCGCTTATATTGATGCGAGAATTGTAATGACCAAGAAATTTTAAAGAATATTAAATTAATAAGTTGAAAATTTATTTAAAATTTTATGTGCACTTATATGTGTATATATGACTATGTGATGGAAATGATATAAAGTTAGCTAATTCAATAAACTTAAATTAATTTGAATTTATAAATTATGAAAACTATATAACAAGCTTGGAGATAAGCCTTGTGTGGCATGATGATAAAGTAATCAAGTACTAGATTGATTCAAGGAAGGCGATTAATATAAATCTAGGATGATAATTAAGTAAGTTACAAATTAAGTTTATGTAGAAAATTAATTGAGTGCGTGTAATGAGCCCAATATGGATTGCTATTGAACTATACAATATATAGGTGCTGTAATATCCCAGATATTTACAAGATTTGTAGATAAGATTAATTAAAGGTTATTGTTTAAAACCTAGAGTTGGAGAAGTGAGTTGCGTACAAAATGAATAAATATTTTTTTTAAGAATTAAATATGAGAATATTATAAGAATGCATGTGGAGAATTTATTAAGAAAATAAATTCAATTAAGAAGTGAATGTGGTTATATATATATATATATATATATATATATATATATATATAAAGTGTGCTTTTAGCCAAATAAGAAGTTGAGTAAATTAATACTCAATAAAATTAATAAATTAATTAGTTTAAGTGTGGAGTAAGAATGAAAGTCATGTTATATAATTAACTAAGTTAACTATATGAGTCATGAATTAAAGCTAAGATTAGCAAGTAGAGAAGTTAGAATATTGCCTAGAATGACAATATTAAGAAGTAAATTAATTAAGTAATTAACTTAATTATTAAGTTGTTATATATAGTCCAATAATAGATTAAAGCAAGCCAATATGTTAATTATTTTAAGTTATGTTGGTAATTATAAAGAGATCCAAATAAATTTAAAAATGTAGCCTCATGAAGAGTTCAAGTAATTTAATTACTATTAGTGGACTGACCCCAAAAGGATGATATGTGTTAGCCCAATATAGGAATACTTACATGAAGGTGGGTAATTAAATAATAAACCCAAATATTATGTTAATTAATTGTCCAAAAGGTAATTAATATAAGTCCAATTAAATAATATTGACAAATATTATTGAGTCTAGAGAATTAACTAATGTAGGGCTAATTGAGTAACCCTAATTAGTAGATAAGATGAGGCATTAACCAAATTTGGTTAATTGCTAGGTGAATGAATGTGATGATGAGAATTAACTATGGATGAGTTAATTGAGTAACCCAAGGTGATAGAATAATTTAAAGCAAGTTCATGTAATAATTAAACTAGACCAATGCTTAATTTAATTAAATGTAACATGTTTTAGTTAATGTTAGCCCAATGTAATAAATAAATTGAGCCCAATCAAATTAAATGAATGAGCCCAATATATTTAATTCCTAAGTCCAAAGTGGAGTCCAAATGAAGTCAAAGATTGGTTAATATATATATATATATATATATATATATATATATATATATATATATATATATATATATATAGAGAGAGAGAGAGAGAGAGAGGTGTATATAGATGTTTGTGAATATGAATATATAGGGCATAAAAATAAAGCCAAATTGGTATAATTATAGAGCAATCCCGAATTTTAGGGCCCACGTGGATGTGAAGCTTGCTTGTTAGTGAATTTTGAGTGCAAAGTTGCTTAACAACTCCCCACCAACCCTAGTCATTCATATGGTCATTCAAAATGTCACTCAAATGGTCATTCAAAGCAATAGTAAGCAAGATTAGCCTCTAATTTACTAATGTTAGTTAATTAGTGGAAGTTGATGGAGATTAAGGTGGTTCTATAAATAGAATGCATCACTAGTGTGTTAAGTTGTTAGTCGTTTTGCTAGAGCAATAAGAAAGAAAATAGAGAACTCCCAAGAGAGGAAAAAGAGGAAACTCTTGACAGACTGGGATTCAACCAAGGAAAAGTGCTAGAGAATAGTCAATGATGAGTCATTAACAAAGTTATATCAAGAAGAAGAAGAACATCCAAGTTTAGAAGGTTCAAAAGTGTTATAAACATTTACCTATTTCATTTTTATGATCTATATATGTTTTCTATGGTCAAAAAGTATTTTTAACCGATCAAAAGTTATTTTGATGGTCTAGAAGTCTTAAACTATGTTATATATGTATATTCATGATTTGATATATTTAAATCATGTATTAGTATGTGTTTTATGCAAATAAAGGGAAGAAAAATCCATATAGTGATTTACCGGTAAAATCCTAGATAGTTCGATCTTAAATTTCTTGTTGAAACATTTTCAAAATGTTATCGAACCATGAAATATTATAAAACAAGAAGTTATGAAGATAACAACACTAAGTTGGTGTCATATAGATGTGTAGATGTTATTTTGTTCAAGTTTGAACCAATAAAACTAAGGATTTATGAAGTTAGATTTCACTTTGTCCTTGTGAGCAGTTTTTAGTCTAGTTCCGTTTAGAATTTGGATTTGTGATCTAAAGAGAAGTTGCAGAGGGGGAAATTATGATGAGAATGGATTCAAGAATCACCCCAAAATATTTAAAAATGAAGAAGTTATGGCTGTTGGAGAGACTAAAGGTCATGCAGCAAAAAATTTATTTTTTGGAAAAATGGCCGAGCGCACCTGCGCTCGTGGTGGGTGTAGTTGCACCCGAGTCCACTGCCTAGCAGATTTTAGGCAGTCTGGGTCGGGTTTTTTGTGAAAAATTAAGTTAAAATAAGTGTAAAATGAATGTGTTTGAATACTAAACCAATATATATGGAGTCTATTAATGAATAAATGATAGGTAAATGTTTAAAATAAAGACTAAAGTTAAAACAATTAAAAAATTAACTATTTGTATTGTTTGAAGAATATTAAAATATTATTAAACGGTGAATAATATTAGTATGTGATTAAAAGATTGTTGAAATGATTAATAACATTTGTAAATGATTAATATATCATTACATAGTTAATGAGTGATTAAAATATTATTAAATGATTAATAATAGTAATAAAGGATTAAAATATTATTAAATAATTAATAATATTAGTAAGAAATTAAAATATTATTAAATAGTTAATAATATTAATAAGTGATTAAAATATTATTAAATAGTTAATAATATTAGTAAGAGATTAAAATATTATTAAATGATTAATAATATTAATAAGTTATTAAAATATTATTAAATGGTTAATAATATTAATAAGGGATTAAAATATTATTAAATGGTTAATAATATTAGTAAGAGATTAAAATATTATTAAATGGTTAATAATATTAATAAGTGATTAAAATATTATTAAATGGTTAATAATATTTGAATGTAATTGTATATTATCAAAGGTATATAATATTTTGAGATATTTGGTACATTATTAAATGTCCAAATTATTAAGTTATGTAAAAGAAGAAAATTTAATTGAATTAAATCAATGTAAATAATCCATTTATGACTAATTTTAGTCAACTTATTAAAAGTGGGTCATATGAAGAACGTTTAGTGAAGGCGTAAGTTGGTTAAATGTACCCGACATGTCCAAACTATATTTTGGACTAGGTTTTTTGTCTGGAACTTAAGGGTTCATTTGTCGAACATCTTAAGAGTTAATAATTTAAAGTTAGAGTCTTATATAAAGACTAAGTAATAATCTTTGTAACTAATGATGATATCAATTTCATATATAAATTGTAGGTTGAACGAAAGACGCAAAATAAGCGTAAATGATATAAGCAAACCAGACAAGTTTTTTAGAACTTGTTCATATGTGTATTTCTATGCAATCATATGTTATTAAATTATTGATATGAGAATATATTGATAATATTTGTGTTATGTGAAACGCATGAAGTATGATTATATGCGAAGTATGTACAGAATAAGAAGCATAACTTGATATATGTTAGATGTGTATTATATGCGATGCATAAGAAGTATGAAGCATTCATAAAATGAAAAGCATGAAAAACATGATATACGTATAAAATGCAGAGTATGTTTAATATGTGAAACATGCAATGTGTTATATGTAGCTGTTAAACTTGCTGAGTCGTCGTGCTCACTCTTGCTATAAAATTAACACTTTCAAATAAGTGTGAGTTAGTCGAAGTTTTTGATAAAGATCAAGGAACAAAAATGCACATTACATTCACTGAAGGTCTAAATGACTATTGTAGATATCAGTCCGAATTGGACAAGTAAAATGTCTGTGTAGAATAAGAATTTGTTGGTATGTAAAATGAGTGTTAAATACTCAAAGTGATTGTAATAGAATGTCGTATCATGTATGATATTAAGACATACTAGGAATTTGTAAAGATTACGATTCTGGAATAGAAAGAGATGTTGTAAAATTCTAAATAAATGATTACATATCAATTTTAATATTGTTATAAGTTATGATTGATAAGGAAAATGTTGTACTCATGTTGAACCGGATCCAAGGTTCAAAGGACCCGAATTCGGGGTCGTCACAGGTGCTTGGTGTAGGAATTTAAATAAGTCCAACCTTATTATTCATGGGACTTATATAGAATTGAGAGTGGCCCAAGGATTAGCCCAAGTTGGAGTTTACAGAAGCCAATTAAAAGTCCAAGTCAAAGTACTTTTTAACCCAATTTTCTTGCTCAAATTCTAGAATGCTCCAAATTAAAGATTAAAAAATAAAATAAATAAATAAATGTGTGTGGTGCCTTGTTCAATTTAATTTTCTTAGGAACTTTTTCCATGTTTTCCTCCAATGCACCCTCATTTTTCCTCAAATCATGGATGCTTGCTAGTTGTTAATTAGCCTTAATTTTCCAACATTAGTTGATTAAGGAATCTAAGAAAGGTTAGTGTGGCTCTATAAATAGAGCACCTCACCAACACTTTAGAATGGTTGGAAAATTTCTAAATTGTTAGTGAGAGCTAGAGAAGAGAGAAAAGAAGAAGGAGAGACAATAAAGAGAAAACAGAAAAACGAGAAGAGACTCTTAAAGAATCAAAGGAGCAAAGGAGGAAGAGATCATTATGGAGAGCCTTACAAGATTTCTAGCTAGGAGGAAGTGTGCATCAAGAAGGTATAGCCTCCTTTTCATTTAAACGTTTGAGTTTTATAGTATATCTAGTTATATGTGTTAGAGCATGCTTGGTTGTGGAAGAATATTGTGTTGTGGAGAACCATGGTGGATTCTGGTGGTACAAGGATGGGTTTTGGAAGGAGTTATATGCTAAATGTATGCTGCTAAGTTTATGTTTGATGCACTTAGGTTATAAACCCTAAGTGATGAGTTGGTACTTAAGAATTTTTTTAATGTAAAACATGTAAATCTTAAGATCTAAAACTTGAACATGATAGATCTATGAGTTATAAAACTAATCCAAGTGGAACGATCAACATCAGAGCTAGAATGGATTTATGGTGGATGTTTTTGTAAGACATGTCATTTTGCAAAACCCT
Source organism: Hedera helix (assembly GCA_947179155.2). NCBI lineage: Eukaryota > Viridiplantae > Streptophyta > Magnoliopsida > Apiales > Araliaceae > Hedera > Hedera helix. Next base: position 17,278,814 of record OX359275.1, on the reverse strand, counting down.
AGCATGTGAACCAATATTTTGGCTAATAAACATTTTGAAAAATAATCAAAGCATATGAATATTGTAAATATATGAGTTTACTAACCAATGAGTCAAATTTGAACTCATTTGGATGCAAAATGAGCAAGATATGAAGATTATAATAATAAAAAAAAAGGTTGAAATCAAAAAGTTGGAAAATCATGACTGGACATTCTGCTCAGCAGCGTCGGGGCACTGCAATATTCGATTTTTTTAAAAACGAAGGACAACACTGGGTCGCTGTTCCAATAATTTGGTTAACCGAATCTGACTAGGTCAAACCAGGTCACCCCAGGTCTAACCGGGCCAGAACAAAAAAAATTAAAACTAAATAAATAATAATAATAAAGATAATAAATAAAATAGAAACTAAAATAAATAAATAAATAAATAAGAGAACAAATAAAATAATATTCAATTATTTTATTTGACCAATAAAGATTAAACATATAAAATAATAATTAAATTATTTTATGTGTAGATTATGAAGAGAAAATTAAATAAATAAAGTTTAAACAAATACAATAATGATTAAATTATTTTATTTGTAGGTTAAATAAAAAAAATAAAAAAATAAAATAATAATTAAATTATTTTATTTGTAGAATAAGTGAATAAAGTTTAAACAAATTAAATAATGATAAAGATTATTTTATTTGTGAATTACAAAGGATAATTAAAATAAACAAAACTTAACTAAATGATAAAGATTATTTTATTTGTAAAATAAGTGAATAAAGTTTAAACAAATAAAATAATGATAAACATTAATTTATTTGTGAATTATAAAGGAGAATTAAAATAAATAAAGCCTAACCAAATAAAATAATAATTATTATTATTTTATTTGTGAGATAAATAAGACTTAAACAAGTAAGATGATGAAAATTATCTTATATGTGGATAGTAAAGATGAATTAAAGAAAATAGAATGTAAACAAAAATAATAATAATAAATATTATTTTATTTGTGAAGAATTAAATGAAAAAAATTAAATAAATAAAATAAAAAGAGTTATTTTATTTGTAGACAAACCAATGTAAGTAAAGAATAAAGGGTATATAACAGTAAATGATGACATTTGGTTACAAAATGAATAAAGAGAAGTAAACAAACAGGATAATAATAAAAATTATTTTATTTGTAACATGTGAAGATAAATGGACCGTCAATAATAAACATTAAAGGCAATTGTGAATATAAGGATAACGACTAAACAAATAAAATACCAATAAAGGTTATTTTATTTGTAGAGAATGATGATGGAGATAAATGAATTGTAATAAGACCAGTTAAGGATGTTGGTGAAAGAGATAAATAACGAGATGTTGAGAGGCAAAGAAGAGTTAGATGACGGAGGCCTACGAGTTAGATTAGATTGACGTAAATTTAAATAATAGTCCAATAAAGACTAATCAATAAATCGAATTACGACTTATGTAGGTCAAGAGATAGTTGATAACCTAGGGAAAAAAAAGGAAGCGAACGTGAAAGACAAGTTCCTTCACTCTGAGAATACTCTAAGATAATTGTAAATTCTTTAATTAACTATGAAATTATTCAAGTACTTCTGAGAATATGCGCAAGTTCCTTAACTTGTTCCTAAATTTACTTAAGCCCTGATAATATGCGAATCTTTAACTGAAATGACTCTTGTGTTTCGTGTTATATTGAACCCGAATATTAAAGTTCGTATTCGTGTGCTTCAAAGGATCATTAAATTGTGAAAATCTTTAAAACTATAAATGTTCACGAGATGTTTGAAAAATAAGTTTATGCCATTTGTTCCGGCTATACTATTGTTGAGATGAATGATTGAGTCAATAATATTTTTAGAAAGTTATCCAAATCGATTGCTTAAGTGCGGACTCTTATGATGAGACTGAGATGAACAACCCTTATAGAAGGGCACCATATAATGGGAAAACCAATGTTACATTCTTTGTTTAGATATTATACAAAACATAGTGTACAATAGGCTGATCACCTAGTGTACTTTAATGTGGCTTCTCGGTTGAAGTAATTACCCAACCCTGGATGAAAGTTTCTCAATTGAACATGAACATGTTTAACCCTGGATAGAGTTCATGGTCCATAGTGACCTCTCAGTATGAAAGTTAAAGATTCTGAAAATCAAATGAAAGTTCTGATTTTTCTTTGTTCAAGATGTTTTACAAATTGTTAATATATTGTTGTCGATTCCAAAAGTTACATTTGATATACCTTGAATAGTGTCGAAAGTCCTCGAAGATTAAATCTTTTTATTCTTTAGATATTATTCACTAAACGCTTGTTACTTGTTGAGTAAATTTGTTGCTCACTCTTGTTATATATTCATGTTATCAAATAAGCCAAAGAAGTTCAAAGAGTACGATAAGGGCCAAAGGGAAAGCTATGAGATAGGAAAGTTTAATGTAATTGTTTATGTATTATGTAACATATGGATGTTTTATGTTACTAAAGGTTAGAGAACCTAGGATGATGTAAGACAGGTATTGTAAATATTTTATTTATTGTTATGTCTGAGTGTACCAAATACAGATAGATGTGTTTTTGTGGTGTATCACGAGCACCATTTTTTAGGTAGCAAGTACCTGAATTTGGGGGCGTCACAAGAACCTTGGTACAATTGCTCATGCAAGAAATCTGCGTTGAATGGACACCAACGACGCCTAAACCTGTTGTCTATAAAGAAACAAGAATTTTGGTATAATCGACGATTGATGCGATAGAAAACGCCACATACAACTATGAATTGGTGTATGATAAATAAGTATTGAGTCTCAAGAATAACTAAGAAACGCTAAAAAAATCTCAAAAAAACAAAAGAAGAAGAATAAATTCTCTCAAGAATATATGAATGAATTGTTATGAATTACAAGCCTTAAATGTCTATTTATACTAATCCTAAGAAAACCCAATCCTCCTATTGATAAGGAGCATCGATACATAAGTAATCTAAGCAAATTAAGTAACAAAATCTAATTAGAAATCCTAAAAGTTGTTGAAAATGCATCAAAATGAATGCTAATTCCCCCCCCCCCCCCCCCCATAGAGGCGTTGTCGCCTAGGCCAAAAGAAACGTTGGGGCGCTGGGTCAAGCACCGGTGCGTGCACTAAAAGCACTGGGGGCACGTTGGTCTCGGCCAATTTATGCCAGGACGCTCCAATCCTTCACAAAACAGCGTCGGGGCGCTCTGTATCAGGACCACATTTTGACTTTTGTTGACTTTTTTCATCTTGGCTTGTGCTTGTTTGTATCATATGAACTAGTGTCAAATCTTTATTCTTAATTAAATAGCTTGTAATTTGACTAGTCCACACTTCATGAATTAGTCCAACAAGCCTTTCCTTGAATCGCTTTGCTCTTACTAGTGTAGCCAGTCCAATAGGAACTTGAATTGAATCTCCCCACGTTTTAACTCCACAATCATCCTACAAGCCAAACATACTCTCATCATTCCTTTCATCTTTAGAAATATTTTATCTCAAATCATCGCCTGCATTAAACGGACTTAAATTAGAAACATTAAATGTAGCACTAACATTATACTCATCAGGTAAATCCAATTTGTATGTGTTATCATTAATGCGCTCCAACACTTGAAAATGACCTTCCCCTTTGAGTCAAAAATCTTTCCTTTGGCAATTGTTACCACACCCATTCACCAAGCTTAAAGATCACTTGCTTACGTCCCTTGTTTGCATGTTTCACGTACTGTTCCATCCTCCTATCAATGTTAAGCCTAGCTTTTTCATGTATCTGCTTAACAAAATCAGCCTTTTTCTTTCCATCCATGTTAGTAAATTTAGACACAGGTAACGGTGATAAATCCATTGGTGTTAAAGGATTAAAAACCATATACAATTTTAAAAAGTGAATAATTTATAGCAAAATGAACGGATCTATTGTAAGTAAACTCAACATGTGGTAAACATTCTTTTCAATGCTTTATGTTCTTCTTAATTGTAGCCTTTAATAATGAAGATAAATTTCTATTAACTACCTCTATTTGACCATCAGTTTGTGGATGACAAGTAGTAGAAAACAACAATTTAGTACCTAACTTACACCACAAAGTCTTCCAAAAGTAACTCAAGAACTTAACATCTCGATCAGAAACAATCATCATAGGCATACCATGTAACCTAACAATCTATCTAAAGAAACACTAGCAACATTGGAAGCATCATCAACTTTATTACATGTAATAAAATGTGCCATTTTCGAAAACTTATCCACGACCACAAAAATATAATCATGACCACGTCTAGACCTAAGTAAACCCAATACGAAGTCCATAGAAATATCAATCCAATGTTCGTTAGAAATAGGCAATGGTGTATATAACACATGGGGTTAAACATGTGATTTAGATTAACGACAAGTAATACATCTATCACAAATTCTTTCTACATCACGTTTCATATACGACCAATAAAAATATTCTTGTAAAACAGATAATGTCTTAACCACACCAAAATGACCCATTAAAACTCCCCATGTGATTCTTTAACAAGTAATTCACACAAAGAACCACCAGGTATGAATAATTTATTTTCACGAAATAAAAATCCGTCATGCCTAAAATATTTACCTACTATATTTTTTTCACACGATTTATACTCTTCACAAAAATCATTTCAATAACATATAATTCCTTAATTTGTTCAAAATCAAGTTATTTAGCATCAAAAGTATTAAATAACACATACCTCCTCGAAAGTGCGTTAACAATGATGTTTTCTTTACCTTATTTATACTTGATGACGTAAGAAAATGTCTCAATGAACTCCATCCATCTTGCATGCCTCTTATTCAGCTTATGTTGACCCTTTAAATACTTCAATGACTCATGATCAACATAAATCACGAACTCTCTAGGTAAAAGGTAGTGTTGCCATGTATCTAAAGCTCTAACCAATGCATACAACTCTTTGTCGTAAGTAGGATAGTTCAAAAATGCTCCACTCAACTTCTCACTAAAGTATGCCACCGGTTTGCCTCTTGCATCAAAATTGCTCTAACGCCTAAACCTGATGCATCACATTCAAGTTCAAACATCTTAGAAAAATTAAGTAAAGAAAGTAAAGGTGCGTTAGTCAATTTATATTTAATTAATTGAAACGCCTTTTCTTATTCACTTTCCCATTTGAATCCAACACTTTTTTTGATGACTTCCGTAAGCGGTGCCGTAATAGTACTGAAATCCTTTACTAACCGTTGATAAAAACTCGCGAGTCCATGAAAACTTCGGACTTGACTCACGTTCGTAGGACTCAGCCATTCTTGGATTGCACGTATCTTCTCTTCATCTACTTGAATTCCTTTTGCACTAACAACAAAGTCGAGAAAAATAATTCTATCCGTGCAAAGCGTGCATTTATTCATGTTAACATATAATTTCTCCTCTTAAAGAATAACTAGCATAGCTTTTAAATGCTTAACATGGTCATCCAAGTTCTTACTATAAATTAAAATATCATCAAAGTAAACAACAATAAATTTACCAATGAAAGATCGTAAAACATGGTTCATTAATCTCATGAAAGTACTAGGTGCAATACTTAACCCAAAAGGTAAACTAACTACTCATATAAGCCATATTTTGTTTTAAGAGTAGTTTTCCACTCATCTCCCCTTTTCATTCTAATTTAATGATATCCACTTTTTAAATCAATTTTAGAAAATATATTAGATCCATGCAATTCATCTAACATATCATCTAACCTAGGAATAGGATGTCAACACTTTACCATAATATTATTTATCTCATGGCAATCGATGCACATATGTCATTTCTCATCCTTCTTAGGTACTAAGATTACTGGAACTGCACATGGACTCATACTTTCTCTCATGAACCCCTTCTCCATAAGTTCATGAACCTGCCTTTGCAGCTCCTTTGTCTCCTCGAGATTGCTCCTATAAACTGGTCGATTTGGAATGGTAGCACCAGGTATAAAGTCAATTTGATGCTTTATTCCCCGAATTGGTGGTAACCACCTTGGTAGATCCTCTGGAAATACATCTCCATAATCCTGCAAAAGCAATACAACAACACTAGGCAGAGAAGAATTAGACACGTTAGTATTCAATGCCTTTTTGTACAAAAGTACAATCATCAGCTGTTTAGAAAGTAAAGCTATCTTTACATCACTCTTTTTTACCAAGAAATCTACTCTTCTCTATAATTTTCCCTCACTTTCTTTTCTCTCAACTTCCTTTTTTTCACTCTTTTCTTTTTCCTTCACCCTCTCTTTTTTGTTCATAATCTTTTTATAAATGCAATTGATCTTCATGTACTTGCTTCGATGTAATGGGACAAAGAGTGAATGATCTTTTATTTTGAACAAATGAATATTGATTCATAAAACCATCATGTTTCATGCGCCTATCAAACTGTCATAACCTTTCAAGTAATAAGTGCCCCGCTTGCATTAAAACCACATTGTATTTTACCTCGACAACATATCTACCAATACTAAATGGAACCATTACTTTTTTCATCACCTTTACTTTTTCCACTATCGTTGAACCATTGTAATCTATACGGCTGTGAATGTTTGGTTGAACGTAGCCCTAACTTCTCCACCATAATAGTACTCGTAATATTGGTGCAACTCCCACCATAAATCACGAAACAACATATATTCCCATTAACAAGACATCTGGTGTGAAAGAGATTTTCCTGTTGCTCCATGTGATCTTCCTTCACTTATGTGCTAAGAACTCTTTTAGTAACCAACGCCGAATATGGAATAGCAAACTCCCTATCGTCCGTCTCTTCCAAACGGTGGCATAAAATATGTGTCACTATCATCATCGTCGGTCTCTACCTCTCCATCATTAAGTATGATCACATTTCTATGATTTTGACATTTATTTGAGATATAACCCCTGCCTTGACATTTAAAACATACAATGTCACGATTTCTGTTTGAAGAAGAGTTAATTTTACCTTGATTTCCCTGATTGGTTGACTCTTGCGTAGGCTCAATCTTGGATTTATTTATGATTGGCTTCTCCTCCTTCTTATGTGTGTTGGACTTCCAAGATGAACTCGTAGTAGACATTGATCGTTAACCACCTCTGCTTTTGAGTTCCTTCTCAATATTGATGGCAATGTGTATCACGTCTTCTAATAATACATAATGTTGTCACTCCACCAAATCAGCAATCTCCCAATTCAACCCCCTTAAAAACCTCGTTATAGTCGCCCCACGGTCTTCCACTATATTTGCTCGAGCCATAATAACCTCCATCTCCTTGTAGTAGTTCTCCATGATCTTATTGTCTGGCTTGATTATTTAAATACTCTTATAAAGATCTTTATGGTAGTGCTTGGAATAAATCAATTCTTTATTACCCGCTTCATCTCATCCCAAGTCTCAATTTGTGGGTCATCACATTTTTGCCTACTAGTCTTCAATTGATCCCACCAAGTAACCGCATAATCAGGGAACTCTGTGGCTGCCAATTGAACCTTCTTGTGCTCCGAATAGTTGTGACAATCGAATACCCATTCTACTTTCTTCTCCCACTCAATATATGCTTCGGGGTCACTCTTTCCTTAAAAAGATGGAATTTTCAGCTTACTACTACCTAAGTTATCATCTTCTCGATTCCTAAATCCTCAATCCTTCCTATCTTCTCTATCACGTCGATTTCGATTATCTCTTCAATCCTTATTAGCATTCACTCTTCTAAGATCTGAATCAAAATCTTCTTCTTTACTGTACTTCCCACCAATAGATTCCATATCATCCTCTTTGGTAATCTTTCGTCGGGGATTCTCCTTCTTCTAAGAGTCGATAATAAGCTGTGATTGCTCCCTTTGGGTGATTTCTATATGACCTATTCTTTGTAGAATAGTTTGTAAAACGTCATTCAATTATAGCATCTCCATCTTTTGATCCGCTGTTGATGGACCCTCCCCAAACAATCCCTTATCCTTCATATCAGACATGATTTAACTACAAAACAAAGGTAGTAGTAAAAAATATTCCTCACAACTTCCTTATGTGTTTTGCTCAATATAATGGATCATTCGTGTATCACTCTATAGGCTATTACCCTCTAATAGTCTCACAACTCTTGTCTTTTACCACTCAAATATTATCTCTTATAGATTCTTTTTGAATTTACCAAATATTAACAAAGTATCTATTAATCCAATAAGACCTATCAAGAACAATAAATAGTAAATCATGACAACTGTGTTACCAACAAGATTCATAGGTTGTTCGCCTTTGAATACACCTTGAAACTCTTTGCAATTCTTTGATCTTGAAATTTGCACTTGATTGAAGCCTCCAATTCTGCAAATTGAAAAATTACAATAAACTTGAAAATAACAAAATTTTATATATTTTTTGCTCTTTTTTATACTTTTTTTTCTTTTTTTTAATTCTTTTTTTTTTTTTGAATAACAAATAATCAAATTAGAACAATAAAAGTAAAGATAGATAACCCGCTAGATGAACATAGCTCTGATGCCAATTGATAAGGTCCACGGTACACTTGCATAAGATAAACGCTGCCCGAATCGCTTTTTTTGCAAAGTTGTTTGGCGAAACACTCACAACATATCAACCCGTTGCATTTATTGAAGCGAGAGCCTTGGTACAATTGCTTGTGCAAGAAATCTGCATTGAATGTACACTAATGACACCTAAACCCATTGTCTATAAAGAGACAAGAACCTCAGTACAATTGACAATTGATTTGGTAGAAGATGTCACACACAACTATGAATTGGTGTATGATAAGTCAGTATTAAGTCTCAAGAATAACTAAGAAAAGCTCAAAAATTCTCAAAGAACCAAAAAAAGAAGAATAAATCCTCTCGAGTATATATTAAATGAATAATAATGAATTGTTATGAATTACAAGCCTTAAATGTCTATTTATCCTAAGAAAACTCAATCTTCCTATTAATAGGAAACATCAATACATAAGTAATCTAAGCAAATTAGGTAACAAAATCCAATTAGAAATCCTAAAAGTTGATGAAAACGCATGCTAATTCCCCCCCCCCCCCCACCGAGGTCAAGCACCGAGGCGCTATTTCCTAGGCCAAAAGAAGTGCCGAGGCGCGTTGGTCTTGGCCAATTTGTGACTGGGCGCTCCAATCCTTCAACAAAACAGCGTCGGGGCGCTCTACTTTAGGACCAAATTTTGACTTTTGTTGACTTTTCCCATCTTGCTTTGTCCTTGTTTGTAATATATGAACTAGTTTCAAATCTTCATTCTTAGTTGAATAACTTGCAATTTGATTAGTCCACACTTCATAAATTAGTCCAACAAGCCTTTCCTTTAATCGTTTTGCTCTTGCTCGTGTAATCGGTCCAATTGAAACTTGAACTAAATCTCCCCACGCTTTAACTCCACAATCATCCCCCAAGTCAAGCATGCTCTCATCAATTCGTCTTGGACTATTGCCATTGCTACAACCATTTCCCTCATATACTTTATAAGTTCTTTGATATGATATATGTTGATAGCCAGCAAGATAATCATCCTCAATCTCTAGTAGCATATTAGTAAGTTTGTTTCTAGTAGGTACAGTGCATAATCTGGAGAATAGTTGATTCATCTTCTTCTCAAAGTTGCCTTTGTCTTGTAGAATTACACCTTGGAAAGGTGTTTCAACAATTTGTGTGAGAGCTAGAGGGCGAACAATTAATTCATTATTTGAGTAAAAGGGAATATCAAAAGTATATTCGGTCAAACAAAGGAATGTGATTGTGTATGTGTTTTGTGACGCCCCCAAATTCGGGTCCCTTGAACCACGGTTTTGGTGCTCACGTAACTATTCTACCCTGTCATCACATTCATCCATTCTAAATAAAATAATAAAACTTAATTTATATTTATACAAATCTAATCCAAGGTTATACATACATTTATACATACACACATATGTCCCTCACATATTACAAAAAAATAATAATATTAACTTTCGAAAATTCTCTAACTAGCCCTTCATTGTTGACTAGCATTTCCTTTCCTTTAATCTACTCCTGATCCCTCTGCCTGCTCAGGTTTAACTGAAATATCATGTTTAAAAGCAAGAGTGAGCATAAAATAGCTCAGTAAGTATATAAACAAATGATAACATGATATTTCGAAATGATGAATGAAAATCATATACGATTTAACTGAATCCTACATAATAACTTAATCAATATCAATTAACTGAAATATTTTCAATAAGCTGGGTTAATATTAATAGACTGAATCATGTTTAATAGACTGGATCACTATCAATAGACTGATTAATATCAATATCGGTTAGATACCTGAATATGAGAGTATACATGAACTTTACATGAATGACTGAGAGCATGGAGTTTGCTTGGTATATGGTCACAAGACCAAGAACTCGTTAAGAACAATACCAATCATAAAGACTGATATTGCCTATGTTAGTCATAAGACAGCTGTTCAAATTAGATGTGTACTCTGGGTGATCAACCCATCGTACCTTTATATTGTGCACAACATAAATATCTAGCGACGCAATCACACCATAAAATTATATTGCTTTATACTTTTACTTCCCTTTATCAGGGTTGTTCTGTTACAGCATATCATAAAATCCGTAACACAACAATGTGGATTGGAGCATATAACAATAAAAATCTGATTTCAACATGTATCACCATAGGTGTCAAGCCGGAATCAAGATTGGCATCGACCTTTTCAAAATAGTTTAATAGTGAATGAACTTTACATGATCATATGAGTGCATGACATGAATAACTGTTCAATGACCTATAAATGGAAGTTCAGTTAGAAGACTTGCCTTTGTCCTCGTCTATCTCAATTGGACAAATCTTATCCCGATTGAGTCCTACATAACCATAATATGGGTTCATGCATTAGTTATATACATATGCATGCCATAACTTGCTATACAAGCTACTATTTAGCTTTACATAACCCTTAATATATAACACATTGTTCACTTAAGCTTTAATATCTACCACATTGAAAAATTTTTTATCAAATTATGGTTTGCATTCATGTTTTTATCATTTAATATCAAAACATATCATTTTGGATTTAAAATATTACTTATTTATTTATTTTAGAGCACTGCGCCCCGGCACAGTGTTTTCTTCATCCAACTTCGCTGGTTGCGAGATTGGCTCGGCCAAACTGCGCCCCAACCTGCTTTACTTCCACCCTAACAAGATCTTCACAGCACCATTGTGCCCCGGCGCATTTCCTAGTGGAAAAGATGGCGCCCCGGTGCCCTGCTGCTGTTTTTGAAAAAAAAATCTTTCCAAAATCTCTGATATCTTTGGCCCAAATTTGATTTTCTTAGTTCCAACACTTCACATAGCACACATAACATGTATTTGACTTGTATGGGTCTTCAAAACATTTAAAAATCATAAATTGGCTTTATTTTTCCAAAGATTTCATTTTTGGACGTCAGGGAACATTTTAAAACGTTTAAAATGGACAATTGTCGCCATACAAATCAAATGGCTTCCAATTCAATTCTAACACGTGTATTTGCATAAAACTTAGGTGCTTAGCCTCGTTTGACCTTCAATTACACCAATTGGCCAAAAATCACACATTGGTTGCATTCTTTCATCTTTAGCAAATTTCAAACATGAACTCACTCAGCATCTTGAACCCCATGCATCACATAGACTACTATAAACACATTTAGCAACTTTGTATGCTTGTGTAACTCCTACATGCACCTTCCAAAATACTTTATAGATTATGATTTGGTTTACATACAAATCATAAACTAATATAACAATTTTCCTTAAACAAAACATGCTCTTGAACCGTTAATGATCTTATAATGCTATCTAACATGAATTTTCACATGTATCGAACATGATCAACACTTTGAACTATATCTTCATCATTTCTAGCAACACACGACACATGATCATCCATGAATCATGCTTCCTAACTTTGAATATAGACATGAATAGTATACCACCTTTGTTCTAGCCAACTTTGAGCTTATGGTTTCATAATCACCCAACCACATAGCCTAAAACTCACATAAATCACACTATTGATCATAGATATATGCATGACTTCACATGTTCTAGCATTTAAGCACATAAATGGCAAGTTTTAGGGCTAGAGCTTAGTTATACCTTCTTTTGGCTTTTCTTCTCTTTGCAATAAAGCTTCTTACGGATAGAGTCTCCACTTTGATGGCTATTCCTTCTCTTCTTGATCACTTTTTCTTGAATCTTTTCTTTGAACTTTATGGAACCCTAGCTCTTCTTCTTCTCTTTTCTCTCAAGAACATTTTGCTAGCAACTTGGGATATAAGATGAAATGAGTTAAGTGTTTAATAAGTATACTTGCAAAAGATATACATACACATATTGTATGTATAATTCCAACAATTTACCACACTTTAGTTAGCTTAACCTTACATGGTTAGGCATTTAAGACATTTCCCTTTTACTAGTTAATGGCACTTAAGTCATTACACACCCAACAAGGATACCAAAGGCATTCTTCAAATTGACAAGGGTGTTTTAGTCATTATTCCAAAATCCTATAAAATAACTTGCTCAATTCTTAACCTATTCAAGTCCTTTTTTATCCAATTTTATTTCATTAGGCTTGAATTTTATTTCACAGTCAAATAGTCCATAATTGGCTTATCCTAAAACACTTATCACATTCCGAAACATTAAACTTCCATTAATAACTTATTAATTTACAATATTTATAAAATTTTCAATTTGCATATCATTACATTCTTCCCTCTTTACAAGGATTCCGTCCGTGAAATCACCATTACAAGATTACATAAACAAACTTGTATATTCTTTTTTTTATTTTATTTTCTAACTCCCACATTGATTCCTCAGCATTGTGGTTCCTCCATACTACCTTTACAGAATGTATTACTTTGTTTCTCAAAACTTGTTCATTCCTGTCTATGATTTGAATAGGAGTTTCTTCATACGTCAAATCCTTCTCAATCTGAATCGGCTCATACTCAATCACATGCTTATAATTCGTCTTATATGGCCTCAGTACCGTTACGTTAAATACATTATGGATGTGTTCTAACTCCGGAGATAATGCTATAACATAGGCTACCTCACCTATTCTTCTCAATACTTCAAAAGGTCCAATAAATCTTGGACTCAGTTTTCCCTTCTTTCCAAATCTTATCTTGCCTTTCCTGGGAGATACTTTCAAAAATACATGAGACCAACTTCAAATTCTCTTTTCTGCCAATGCTGGTCAGCATATTTCTTCTGTCTATCTTGTACTTCTATGAGCCTTGATCTTATTACTTTGACAATTTCGGCAGTTTGCTGTACTATTTCTGATCCCAACAACTTTCATTCTCCTACCTCATCCCAACAGAGAGGTGTTCTGCACTTCCTTCCATACAACGCCTCATATGACGACATATCAATACTCGCATGATAACTGTTGTTGTATGCGAATTCAACTAGCGATAAATGAGCATCCCAATTACTCTTGAAGTCCATTACACATGCTCTTAACGTATCTTCTAATTTCTGGATTGTTCTTTCACTTTTTCCATCTATTTGAGGATGATACATTGTGCTTAACCTCAACTACGTGCCCATACGTTCCTGAAAGCTCTTCCAAAAGTTAGACATGAATCGCAGATCTCGATTTGAAACAATCAATACCGGCACTTTATGTCTTGATACAATTTCCTTCACATATAACTTTGCCAATTGATCCAAATTAAACTTGATTTTAATCGGCAAGAAGTGTGCAGACTTTGTTAGTCGATCCACTATTACCCATATCGCGTCATAGCCTTGTTGTGTAGTTGGGTGTCCCACGACAAAATCCATTGTGACGTGTTCTCATTTTCATTCTGGAATTTCTAAGGGTTGTAGTAGTCCACTAGGCCTCTGATGTTCTGCCACATCCTTCTTCATGTTGGGCCACTAAAAATGTTGACAAAGATCTTGATACATCTTCTTACTTTCTGGATGAACTGAATACCTTAAATTATGCGTTTCTTCTAAAATCTCATCTTTTAACTCAGATATCATTAGTACCCAAGCTCTCCTTACAAAATCTTAGCAACTCATTGTCATTTATCTTGAACTTTGTCTCATGTCCATCAGTTATACGGTCTCTGATTTGACCGCATTCTTGATCTCGCATTTGAGCTTCTTTCACTTTATCTAATATTGTTGGATGAACTTCAATAGCATATAACTTCTCTTCTGACTCCATCGGATACTTTACTTCGAACTCCAATCTTTATATCTCTTTAATTAGTTCTTCTTGAGCCGTTATCATTTTCAATCTTTTCCGACCCTTTTTACTCAAGGCGTCAGCCACCACATTTATTTTCCCTAGATGGTATAGAATTTCACAATCATAATCCTTGATTAATTCTAACCATCTCATTTGCCTCATATTCAAATCCTTCTGGGTGAAAACATACTTTAAACTTTTGTGGTCTATGTATATCTCATACTTTTCTCCATATAGATAATGCTTCCATATCATCAAACCAAATATTACTGCTGCCAATTCTAGGTCATAGGTCGGATAACCTTTTTCATAATCTTTCAACTGTTTTGACGCATACACTTTAACTTTATCGTGTTGCATTAACACACAACCAAGTCCTTTATGTTGGTTTGCAAAAAATATGGCATACATATAATCAAATTATATAAGCACAACAGAAGCAAGAAAATCAGATTTTAAAATTTTTTGTACAAACTAATAACCCGGATCTTTTTTATGCAACTATTATTAATTGAGGAAGGATAAAAGAATTTATACCTTTGTAGAACCAAGCTTCCACGGGTACAAGTTCATCTCCCTTTAATCCTTTCACGTTCTTCTTCAAATTCACCGATTAGATTCCACGGATCAATATTAGCTACCCAAGTGTGAAGCCTCTAGAGGTGATCCACCAAGAGATCTATGAATTAAAGAAGTGGATTATGGTTTCTCCAAACTATGGGTGGCTAGCCCTAATTCTCTCTCTTTCTCTAACTCCTTAGATGTAAAGAATTATGGAGTACTCTCTCTATTCTAATGAAAGAGTGTGTAACCTTGATCTATGATAAGACTCCTCTTATTTATAGATCTAGTCAACCCTCCTAAACTATTTAGGATTAGGGTTTTAATTTAATTTCTAATTTATTTAAGAACTAAATTAATTAATTACAATTCTTAAACCATTTAGGAACTTAATTATTTAATAATAATATTACTACTTATTAATTAATTCCTAAACCATTTAGGAACTAAATAATAATACTAGTAATAATAATAATAATAATAATAATAATAATAATAATAATAATAATAATAATAATAATAATAATAATAATAATAATAATAATAATAAGACTCCTCTTATTAATTTATAATTAGTATTTCTAAAATACTAAATTATAAATATTAAGCTATTTAATTTATTCTATCACCATAGTATAAATTAAATATACTTAATTTATTATTACGATTATGTCATCCACTTCTAAAATAAATATTACTCTTTTGCGATGTGACCCTTTAGGTTCTCCATATTAAACCGGTTATATAATAAATAAATTGGAACAATTCTAATTCATTTACTACGAATTAACTCTTTAATTCAAAATAAATAATTATCTCACAATAAGGGTAAGCCCCCTTAGAGATTAGTCGACATTCCAAATAATATAGATTTCAACATTTAATCGTAAAAGAACCTTTTAGCAAATAGTTACCGTACAATTCAATCTTTCTACCATACAATGTCCCAATCAAATATAAGACATGAAATTTCTGTCAAGTCTTATTAATTTGATCATATGCATTTCAATTCATAAATACACAACTCTAGTTAATGTAAATTAGAAACTCCTTTCTAATTTCATTCAACCCTGGCCAGGAATTTCTGAGTTGTCACTTATTGAATCGCATAGGACATTCTCTCCCTTTACTGGAAGTGGTAGATCATTTGTTGATCATTCACCTATCTCCATGTGTACCTTATTATATTCAAGCATATCCTTTGATATACTAATAGGTCTTAAGGAATATATCAAAGTATAACTTAGTACACACAAGATACTATGATGATCTCAAGTCCAAAGATCACTTGTACGACTATCACATAAGGAACTCCTATTGACAGACAAGTAAAACTCCATTAGGTGTTCCTTGAGCGAGTCACGTTCAGTGAACTTATTCTCTAATAAGCACCTACATACTTGCTTTAGTGTCTCTACACAAATAATTATGAGATCAATCATCCTCTTCATAAGAGCAAGCATAGTATGTACCAATCTATCCGGATCTACTAATCCCATTTTTAGTGATCCAACGATTAGGAACAGTTTTAGTTTTAAGCTATCTTGAATTTAGATCTCATTAGCGTGATCCTCATCATGGTTCTAAAAGCATTGTTCGAAAACTATATGTTTATACATTTGACTAATTCAAGTAATTAATCATGAATAAAGAAATGCCTTGATACTTTTATTAATAAATAAACAAGATTACAAAGTATATGCTTATCACATTAAATATGATTGGCTTGAGAGCATACTACTTTCACTTTATGCGATGCGTCACTGTACACAACAAATCCTCATGTATCATCAGGCAATGACAACACAGGTACTTCACTCAACCTCTTCTTGAGTTCTAGAAAACTCTCTTCACATTTATTTGTCCATACAAACTTTACAGCTTTCCATGTCAAATTAGTTAAAAGTCCTAACAACTTCGAAAAATCTTTGATGAACCTTCTGTAATATCCTGCCAATCCAAGAAAACTTCATACCTCTGTTGTTGTCTTTGGCTGTTCCCAGTTTATTACTGCCTCAACTTTTGCTGGATCTACAGATATCCCTTGTTGGTCAATTATGTGCCCCATAAATTGCACATTTCTAACCAAAATTCACATTTTGAAAACTTGGCATATAACTTTGCTTCTCTCAACCTTTCCAAATCAATTCTTAGATGTTCCACATGCTCTTCCTGAGTCTTTGAGTAAATTAAGATGTCGTCAATGAAAGCCACCACAAACTTTTCTAGATACGGCTTGAATACTCTACTCATCAAATCCATAAATACAACTGGTGCATTTGTCAATCCAAATGACATTACTAAGAACTTGTAGTGACCATAACGAGTCTTAAATACTGTCTTAGGCACATCTCCAGGTCTCACCTTCAACTGGTGATAACCACTTCTCAAATCAATCTTCAAAAAATATTTTTCCCCTCATAACTGATTAAACAAATCATCAATTCTTGGTAACGGGTACTTGTTCTTAATCGTCACTTTGTTCAATTCTCTGTAGTCAATATAGAGCCTTAGTGATCCGTCTTTCTTCTTTACAAATAAAACTAGTGCTCCATACGGACATACACTCAGTTGGATATATTTCTTATTCAACAACTCTTGCAATTGAACCATCTGGTGCCCTATTTCTCCACAATAGAAAATCATTTGGTTGCCTTCGGTATTGGACAGTCTGGTGCAATATGTCCTTCTCGTTCCATCTAAAACAAACATTCTTTCCTTTTAAGCACACTCATGAGTGCCCTCTTCCACAGTTAGGACACGGTTCTATCTTCTTCTTTGATCCTCCTTATTTACTCCCAACTGGGTTACTATTACTATTCCACTTTCGTTTATTGGAGTTGCTTCCTCCACTACTCCCTTCTTTGACCCGACACTTCTTTTCTTATTGCTCTGCCGTTCTTGCTTATACTTAGTCAAAGCTTCACTGCCTCCCTCTGCTAAAATAGCCTTTTCCATTACTCTAGCAAAGGTACCAACATTGACACCTTGCTATATATCCATGGCTTCAATCCACGCTCAAATCATTTGGCTTTCCTCTGTTCTGTGTCCACCTGGTGTGGAGCAAACCTTGTCAACTCATTGAATTTCTCCGCATACTCGGCTACAGTCATATTTTCCTATTTTAGCTCTAAAAACTGCACCTCCATCATATCTTGCGTCACTAGAGGAAAATAAGCCTCAACAAAAATTTCTTTAAATCTCTCCCACTGTGCAACTCCTATTCCCAGTCTTCCTTTATTGGCAATCCACCAATAATTTGTTTCTCCTTTTAACATAAATGTGGCAAAAGCAGTTTTCTGTTCTTCTGCCACGTTCGTTACATCAAACACCTTTTCCATCTCAATCACCCAATTCTGGGTCTCTATCGGATTCATTGTCCCCTTGAACTCTGGGGGTCCTACAGCTTTAAAATCCTTTAAGGTAGCAATTCTGGCAGCTACCGGTTGATCAACCACAGGGTTTACATTTCTATTCTGGAAAGCTCCCATCAATAAGTCTACAAACTACTGCATGAGATTAACTGGCTCTTCTAGAGCATTTATTGATTCCTCTAGTGGGGGTTGACCGTTTGGTATGCGTCTATGTGGTATTTCTGTTTAACAATTTATATCATGATTAATATATAACAATTGCCTATCATATTCTTATGAACTTTAAATACATGGTCGCGTCAACACACATTAATAACTAGATCTATATTCATAATCAACTTAACTAGTGTCTAGCACATTACATAACATGTAGCACATTGCTATTTACATTTCATCCATTTGGACTACATAAGTCGGGAATCACATAACTCTATACAACAAGCTTAACCTTCCCTCCTTAAGGCAAAAGAGGTTACATAACACTTTATATCCCTTTTATAACAAAATTTAGGGATTTACAATACATACACACATAACTATACACACATAACCATAAACATCTATTACAAGTATTCTACGGAAGCATTCCCCGCCTAACAGCATCTTCGTATTCTTCATCCATGATTGTTATCATTCTCCACCGGCTCAAAGTATTACTCGTATGATGATATGCCACCAGGTAATAGTATACTCTATCCTGCGCTCTTCCAAATGTCGTGCGAAATGCGTAACCCATATCGTCCATTCTCACTTCCATGTTATCAATCCTTGCCTTCTTGGGCCAAACTTCTTATTCCACTAGGCTTATCATTCTCACTGCTTTAACCCCGACATGTTCATACCTGGCTATCTCAGCATTCGCTTCCCTCAATCTAGCCTCTAAGGCTTCCTTATCATTCTTCAATTCGCAGACTTTCTGTTCTTCTTGTCTCAACTTGTCCCCGAGTTCCTTATTCCTACCAACCAACACTTGGACTGTCGTTTCATTCTTCTCTACAGCTAATTGTCGTTCAGCTGCTTGAGTCTCCAATTCTAATATTCTGTCCACATACTCACTATTCTGTTGTATTAAATCATTCACCTATTCCTGGTCTGCTTCTCTCTGCTCATATGATGTATTATCCAATAATACCCCATCCGAGTCTCCTTCTAGTTCATCTGGATCTTCCTCTTGTTCACTGTCATTAGCTAGTACTACTGTCATAACTAATACAGTAGTCAATACATCAATCTGAATGTCTCTAGACTCCTCTTCTAATGCCCGACTGGATTCTCCAATCTCTAGCATACTGTAAAATCACAAGAACAGTTGTTTCAGTTCAATGAAATTTTTCTTAATCTTAAAGCACATAGCATGTAGCACGTAACACGTAGCACATAACACATAGCACATATTGTGGATATTATAACCTTGACAACTTCCACCATTAGCCTCTTAGAACTCTAAATGAGTTTCACTCAATTCTTTAAGGTCATATTCCTATGGCTTCCCCACCTAAAGTTTATACCCTAACATCTCTGATACCAACCTGAGACGCCCCCAAATTCAAGTCCCCTGAACCACGATTTTGGTGCTCACGTTACTATCCTACCCTGTCATCACATTCATCCATTCTGAATAAAATAATAAAACTTAATTTATATTTATACATATCTAATCTCAGGTTCTACATACCTTTATACATACACAAATATGTACCTGACATATTACAAAAAGATAATAATATTGACTTTCGAAAATTCTCTAACTAGGCTTTCATTGTTGACTAGCCTTTCATTTCCCTTTGTCTACTCTTGATCCCTCTACCTGCTCAGATTTAACTAAAATATCATGTTTAAAAGCAAGAGTGAGTGTAAAATAGCTCAGCAAGTATATAAACAAATGATAACATGATATTTCGAAATGATGAATGAAAATCATATACGATTTAACTGAATCCTACATGATAACTGAATCAATATTAATTAACTGAAATATTTTCAATAAGCTGGGTTAATATCAATAAACTGAATCATGTTTAATAAATTGGATCAATATCAATAGACTGATTAATATTAATATCGGTTCGATATATAAATAAGAGAGTATACATGAACTTTACATGAATGACTGAAAGCATGGAGTTTGTTTGCTGTATGGTCACAAGACCAAGAACTCGTTAAGAATAATACCAATCATAAAGACTGATATTGCCCATGTTAGTCATAAGACTGTTGTTCGAATTAGATGTGTACTCTGGGTGATCAGCTCATCGTACCTTTATATTGTGCACAACATAAACATCTAGCGACGCAACCATGCCATAAAATTATATTGCTTTATACTTTTACTCCCCTTTATCAGGGTTGTTCTGTTGCAACATATCATAAAATCCGCACCACGGCAATGTGGATTGGAGCACATAACAATAAACATCTGATTTCAACATGTATCATCATATGTGTCTAGTCGGAATCAAGATTGGCATCGACCTTTTCAAAGTAGTTCAATAGTGAATGAACTTTGCATGATCATATGAGTGCATGACATGAATAACTGTTTAATGAACTATAAATGGAAGTTCAGTTAAAAGACTTGCCTTTGTCCTCGTCTATCTCAATTGAACAAATCTTATCCCGATTGAGTCCTACATAACCATAATATGGATTCATACATTAGTTATATACATATGCATGTCATAACTTGCTATACCACTTAGCTTTACATAACCCTTAACATATAACACATTGTTCACTTAAGCTTTAATATCTACCACATTGATTATTTTTATCAAATTATAGTTTACATACATGCACTACAAGAAAAACGCTTAATCCCGACGGAATTAATTTCGACGGAATACATTCAGTTGTAAATATATTATTTCCGACAGAATATTCTATCGAAATTAATTCCGTCGAAAATAATTTATAACCGACAGAATTATGTCGAGGATATGCAAGATGTTTTGGCGGCAAAATTCCCGCCACCGTCAAAGTTATATTCGATGGAATAATATTAATTTCGACGGAATATCAGTCGTAAATAAAGTTAAATCCGACGGATTAATTCCGTCGAAAATTCCGTCGAAAATAAGGTTTTTGAATCCAGTACTTCAGCCCAATCAGTTCACTTCTGTTGCTTTTCATTTTCTTTTCTTTTTCCACCGCGCTCTCTCTCTCTCTCTCTCTCATCTCTCTCGTTTCCCTTCCGACCCACCACCTCCGGTCGCCGGTGTTGCTTCTCCTCCGCCCCCGTCCGAGTGTATAAGGTTTGTGGGTGTGTGGGTGTGTGTATATATATATATATTAATTTTTTGCTACATCTTGGTTAAATATATATGTATATATTGTTGTTGAAATTGCGATTATTGGAATTGAAATTATGATTATTTGCTGAAATTGGGATCATTGATGCTCTGAAAATTAGGATTATTGATGCTCTGAATTTTTTTGTGTGCTGAAATTGGGATTATGGATGTTCTAAAATTGGGATATTGTTGCTGAAATTGGGATATTATTGCTGAAAATTATCCTTTCGATAACACCAGGAATCGTGGAGAGCATAATCTTGTAGCATGGGTAAGTAGTTTTCTACTAATATCATTTTTTTTATTAAATTCTTCATTGGGATCTCTCTTATTTAACTTGAGAAGATGCATGATAGCATGTTTATTGTATTGAAAACAATCTCTCTTTCCCGTTTCCTTTATTTTGTGCAGCATGGATCGCAGGAAGTTCCCAAAGATGGCTGACCCATTTTTGCAAGGTATCCATTGCATATTTTTTTTAAAAAAAATTGAAAGTTATTTCCGATGAAAATAACGTCGGACATAATTCCGTCGAAAATAAGTTATTTCCCACGGAAATTCCGTCGGAAATAACTTTCAGTTTTTCGACTGAATTTTTGACGAAATAAATCCCGTCGTGCTTAGTTACGACCGAATTACTGACCGAATTTTCCGTCGGAAATAAAGTAATTCCGACGAAATTTGCTTATTTCCGACGAAAAATTCCGTCGGAGATAAGCTTTTTTCTTGTAGTGATGTTTCTATCATTTAATATCAAAACATATCATTTTGGACTTAAAATATAATTTATTTATTTTTTTTAGAACACTGCGCCACGGCGCAGTGTTTTCTTCATCCAACTTCGCTGGCCGCGAAATTGGCTCGGCCAGACTGCACCCCGACATGCTCTGCTTCCGCCCCGACGAGATCTTCACAGCACCACTATGCCCCGGCACAGTTCCTAGTGGAAAAGATGACGCCCCAGCACCATGCTACTGTTTTTGAAAAAGAATTCTTTCCAAAATTCCTGATATCTTTGGCCCTAACTTGATTTTCTGAGTTGCAACACTGTATATAGCATATATTTGACTTGCATGGGTCTTCAAAACATTTAAAAATCATAAATTGACCTTATTTTTTGAAAGATTCCGTTTTTTGGTCGTCGACGAACGTTTTAAAACGTTTAAAATGAACAATTGTCGCCATACAAATCAAATAGCTTTCGATTCAATTCTAACACGTGTATTTGCATAAAACTTAAATGCTTGGCCTCGTTTGACCTTCAATTACACCAATTGGCCAAAAATCACACATTGGTTGCATTCTTTCATCTTTAGCAAATTTCAAACTTGAACTCACTTGGCATCTTAAACCTTATACATCACATAGACTACCATAAACACATTTAGCAACTTTGTATGCTTGTGTAACTCCTACATGCACCTTCCAAAACACTTTACAGACTATGATTTGGTTTACATACAGATCATAGGCTAATATAGCAATTTTCCTTAAACAAAACATGCTCTTGAACCATTAATGATCTTATAATGCTATCTAACATGAATTTTCACATGTATCCAACATGATCAACACTTTGAACTATGTCATCATCATTTCTAGCAACACACAACACATGATCATCCATGAATCATACTTCCTAACTTTGAATATAGACATGAATAGTGCACCACCTTTGTTCTAACCAACTTTGAGCTTAGGGTTTCATAATCACCCAACCAAATAGCCTAAAACTCACATAAATCACACCATTGATCATAGATATATGCATGACTTCATGTGTTCTAGCATTTAAGCAAATAAATGGCAAGTTTTAGGGTTAAAGCTTGGTTATACCTTCTTTTGGCTCTTCTTCTCTTTGCAATAAAGCTTCTTACGGATATAGTCTCCATTTTGATGGTTATTCCTTCTCCTCTTGATCACTTTTCCTTGAATCTTTTCTTTGAACTTTATGGAACCCTAGCTCTTCTTCTTCTTCTCTTTTCTCTCAAGAACACTTTGCTAGCAACTTGGGATATAAGATGAAATGAGCTAAGTGTTTAATAAGTATACTTCCAAAAGATATACATACACATATTGTATATATAATTCCAACAATTTACCACACTTTACTTAGCTTAACCTTACATGGTTAGGCATTTAAGATATTTCCCTTTTACTAATTAATGGCACTTAAGTCATTACACACTCAACAAGGATACCAAAGGCATTCTTCAAATTGACAAGGGTGTTTGGGTCATTATTCCAAAATCCTAGAAAATTTGCTTCCTTTAATTCATAACTTGCTCAATTCTTAACCAATTCAAGTCCTTTTTTATCCAATTTTATTTCATTAGGCTTGAATTTTATTCCACAGTCAAATAGTCCATAATTAGCTTGTCCCAAAACACTTGTCACATTCCAAAACATTAAACTTCTATTAATAACTTATTAATTTACAATATTTATAAAATTTTCAATTTGCATATCGTTACATGTTTGGGATGACGAAGGTATGTCTGTATGAGATGAAGAATAAATATCATTATGTACATGGTTTGTTGTTTGGTAATAGTAGAGTTAGGGTAACTCTATGATCGACGACTTGTGAAGCTCTATGATCGAAGAATTAGTAATTGATGGATTTTGAGGTGAGTTTTATTATGGAAATTGTGGTGAGGGCGATATGGAATATGTAAGACCCCGAATTTTATGACATATAAAATTTAATTTTTCTTCATATATATTTTTCTGAAACAGTAAGTGGTTAAATCGATAAAGTTTAAAGTTAAGGATGTTATGTGCAAATTTTATTTTGTCGGACAATATTCGTTTTGTCGGGGAATATTCGGGCCGTACGACGGCGCCGAAATATCAAATTATTGGTGGACCCCACAACGGAATATTTGTCGGATATAGAAAACGACAGAAGTAACATTTTTAATAAAAATAGTCAACGGTGCTAACTGTTAAAATACCGGTGATAAAAGAATAGTAGCATACGGTAATTTATGGTATTTTACTGTATCATGCGGTACTCTACAGTAGCACACGGTATTGCACAGTGTCTCATATTATTGACACCGTAACTGTTATGCATCATTTCATCAATAATTGTCACTGCATAATATTTTATATTATCAATTCAATTATTGTTGCTACACAGTATTTTGCATTATTGATTCAATAATTGTCATTACACTGTATTTCATATCATCGAGTCAATAATTGTTGGTGCACTGTAGTTTAAAATTATTGAATCTAATAATTGTCACAGTAGCAAATACATTATAATTTATATTATTAAATTAATAAAAATATGTAACGTGTTTCTTACATTATTGTAGTAACATTATTTTATATGTTGGACTCACACGAAGAATAAATAAAAAAATAAAAAAATAAAATAATTAATTTTACTATTTGAAATAGTAACGTGAATAGTGACGTGAATAGTAACGTGAATAGTAAGTGAATAGTAAGAAACATGTGGGACCCACTGTGGGGCCCACACGAAATGTGAAAATTGAGTTTTTTGCTGGGATGGTTGGTGGAGGCTGCGCAGCAGCCTCTGCTGCTGAATTTTTTTTCTGTTCACCTACCACGCATAGTAACTTCTTTTCTCCTATAAATAGCTTGTTCAGCTGAATAGAAAAATCACACCTAAAACATAGAATTTTTCTATAAGAATTTTATAAGTTTTCTCTGAGAATAGTAAGGTTATTTTGAGAGTTTGAAAGCCAAAAGGAGTGCAGAAATTTTTCAAGTTGATCAACCTCATTTAAATCAATATCCAGTCACGTGTTAAGGTAAGGAATATCACTCTTTTCACACTCTTAAATTTATTGCGGTAAGGAATACCATTCATTTCATACTCTTAAATTTACTGTGGTAAGGAATATCATCTTCTTTCATATTCTAACTTACTACGGTAAGGGGTATCATTCTTTTCACACTCTTAAACTTACTACGGTAAGGGGTATCATTCTTTTCACACTCTTAAACTTACTACGGTAATGGGTATCACTCTTTTCATCATCATAAATGGATATTATTTTCTTTCTTACTTGAAGGGATTATCATTCTTTGATTCTCGAAAATAATATCGTTTCTTTCTTGTGCCATTTACTTCCATGTATTAAATTGTGGGAATAACCTTACGGCGCGGTTTACCGCCTGTTGGTGAATAACCTTTTGTATTCATTCCTTATTAATCTTTGAGAATAACCTTACGGTGCGGATTAACGCCTGTTTGGTGAATAACTCTTCGTATTCAAATTGATGGGAATAACCTTACGGCGCGGATTATCGCCTGTTTGGTGAATAACTCTTCGTATTCAAATTGATGGGAATAACCTTACGGCGCGGATTATCGCCTGTTGGTGAATAACCCTTTTTTTTTGTCTCGTGTGGAAATAATTTGTCTACACGAATTATCACATGACACTTTTATTCCATATTCGTAAGTGATATCATTTTCCTTTATACTCATAAGGGATACCATCTTTTTCATCTTCCATTATTCAAACATACTATGGTAAGGGATATTAATTCCTTTCACCTTTTGTTAATCAAACATGCTACGGTAAGGGATATTATTTTCTTTCATACACCTAAATCGAAACTTATTATGGAACTATTGCTTCTATAATTCCTGAAAATATTATATGTTCCATAATAGTTAAATTTCATTATTTCAACTGAACCTTCCTATTTTCTGAACATTTCTATTGAACTGTAATCGTCATTCTGAACTGTGGATCTTGAATATCATTATTAAATTTCACTCCACATCATGTTGGCAATTTGGACATTATTTGAATCTGCACAAAGTAAACTTCCGATACTTATTGTTTATCCTGTTCTTCTGTTCATCATTTGTATCACTATTATTTGTATTAATCATCAAGAATCAAGATGTTGTGAGTATCTGTGGCCGGGGGCACAGATGTGATATAATTGTTGAACAGATGATAGGTTAAAGGCGATATACTAGGTTAAAGGCGATACATCTGTTCGGTGTCTTTTATGGCACGTGGTGAATGTTCTCTTTGGCCCGTAGTGCAAAGATGAACTGTTGGTTGGTATGATTATTACCAAAGGCTGAATCTGGTATAATCATGACCGTTGGTGCTTTATTGAATATCTTTGGCCCGTAGTGCAAAGATGAACTGTTGATTTGCATGATTATGACCAGGAACTGTGAATTTTTATTATCATGACTAATGGTATTTCAGATGATAAAAGTTGATGATGTTTTTACTAAAAAGAGAAGCGAGTGGACATTATGGTCTGCATTATTCTTCTAATAAATTGCTCATTCCGCTGCTATTATTGATCTGAACGTTGTTTAAGAATTTAACTACAGTTTTTGATATAAATCTTGTAGTCTATTGTATTCTATCAAGAACTCAACTGTTGAAGGCTAATGATAATTTATTCGTCATTATCTTAGTCATGATATTTCTTACTGGGCTATTTGAGCTCACCCTATCTTTTGTTCCATTGTTTTCAACAGGAGATGAAAACGTAACGGGGTCTAGCCGGGGGATGGAGTGAGAGTCCGAGGAATAGCTATCCTAGTCTTCACGTGTTGTAAAATAGTGTGGCAATAATAGTGAAGACTTAGTTGTGTATTATTATACACTGTATTGTTGTACGTTGTGTTTTGTTGTAATAATTTTGTTGTAGTCTTTTGACGACTCAAGTTTGGGCTGTGTGGGCCTAGATTTGGGGGCGTCACAGAATATACATGTTTTGGTATGATTTGAAGTGAAAGTGTATTATGCACAGGAGATGAAAGTGTGTATATAGGCTCTACGATCATAAAGTTTTTGGACTCTACGATCGTAGGGTTAGATGTAATAGGCAGTCATCAAATTCTAGTAACAGAAATGTAAGGTCTGGGAACCTTACGTTTTGCGATGAAGTGTTTCTAGTAGATTGGCACTCTATGTTTGTAGTGTTGGACCCTACGAATGCTTTATAGCACAGATTCTTCTAAGCATCTTTTTCCTTGTCAGTAATTTCTTCGGCTTTGCTAAAAAATGAAGGGCTAATATGCACAAACCTCATATGTGGAGAAGATACAGAGGAGGAAAATGACTTAGCTTCACTGAAATCTGTAATCTTCAATCTACCAAAATTTATCACATGAGGGTGATGAAGAACAATGACCATGAGGATAGTTCTTGAAGGTTCATGTGATCTAACTGAGATTGTTTAGTACTTGGGCTCTGAAAAGAGGCATCATTGTTAAGAAGCACTAGAGTGATTCATCTACTTCTTCTTCTTCATGAGCTTTATGAGGTCTCGTTTGAGTTACCTCAATATCTCCTTTATCTCCATCCAGATCCAAAACTACTGTGTTATGTTTAGCGCCTATACCTTCTTCAAATGTAGATAGAGACTGCATATCCATCTGATTGTCCTCATTATCTCCTGCTTTTTCATCACATTAAGCATATTCCATCTCCTACAGTCACAATATTTATTATGAAAAAATGGACTTTAAGGTATGCCTTAACCAAGTTAGCTAAGACTATAATAATTTCAATGAAACGAGTAGTTTTGCATAAAATTTATAGTTATTTTTTTATTATATAAAACTCTAAAATGAAATACTTAACCCTAAGGAATAAAAGCATAACATTTGATTCTTTTTTCTCATATATTGTTTTATTTTACTGCAAAATATCTTATATACTTGAAGACTTGAAGAGTTATCAATAAATACTTATTACGATTTGTACCAATATATATATATATATTAATTTTTAGGCATGCAATATTTTTTTGAATAATTATGCGTGAATTGTAAAATACATTCTAATCATTTTTTATCACCTTATGATATTAATTAGACTTTTAATTTATTGTCTTAAGTTATTCTATATAAAGTTATAAATTTTTATTCATTAAAATGGTGTACGAGTATCATTTTGAATTTAATAAGAAACTAACAGGGGACAAATATCAAATTTTAATATATAATATACCCATTATCTGTAGTAATATATGTTACAATGAATAAAATATGCACTTGTTGATTTATAATATTATACTAGAATGGTTATATATAGTTTATATACTTATATATTTATAAATTTTTAAATTAATATATTATGCAAAATTAAAATGCTAGCAAGAACTTTATTTAAATAATTAAAGACTTACTAATTGGCCTCAAATGAAAAAGAAAAAGGGAAGAAAGCAAAAACTATTATGATCTAGATTTATAAAATTAATAGTCATTAATATTATATTGTACTTTATGGGTGGTAAATTTTAATGATTTGGGGGGGGGGGGGGGGGGGAGAGAGAGAGAAGAGAGATAATATAAAGAAAGAAGTTTATTAGATTTAGCTATATTTGATTATTATTTTTTTTATGTGATTGAACGCGAGGACACCTTTTTTACAACCATAACATATTATTATATTAATATAGAACATTTAAATGGAGTATAGATTTATTTAATTATAATTATGAGAAAATAATTATTTTAATTTTATTTAAGTTTATAATAAAATTTTATATTGATGTTTATATTTAAAAAAATTGTTAGAAATTCTATTCTGAATCAAGCTATGAAACTCAATATTTAATAACTATTAAGGTTATAACAATTAGTAATGAATCTTCTATAATTTTAACTAATTTTTCAATTATTACAATTCAAAATTTAATCAAATAATTGTATAGTAATTTTTTTTATTACTTTATAACAAAAAAGTAACTACATGTTCTGGAATTCAATACTCCAAAAAAAAAAAATTAATTAATTAAGTTCTTATAATGTATATAAAAAGATAAAGGAAAAGGAAAAGATTGTAAATTAGTATAATATTACGTAAATATAATATGTTAAAAATATTATAGATATTTATAGATATTCAATTAAATTCAACTGAATGACTATTGACTTTAACTTGAATTGAATTCCTACTCATTAATATAAGTTGAATTATATACTCCTCGATTATCTTTCTTTTACCTAATTGACCTTTTATAGTCAAATTGAGGATATTTAAAATTAGAATTTGTTCTTAGTTTTATTAGATATAGACACAAAATTATTATTAAGAGAAAGTGCATCAAATATATTATTAAAATCAATTTATTTGATGTCAAATTTTTTAATACATTTGTTTAATTATTAATATTAAAATTAATCAATTTGACTATAAAAAAAATCAATCAAAAAAAGTAAAGTAGGACGGAAGGAGTACGAAATATAGAAAGATAGATGGATTTGGATTTGTTTTCCATATTAGACTAAGATAATTGGAAAGATTTTAATATTCCCATTTTATTTCGTAATTTAATATTATGATTTAGTGGTAGACTTTTTAATGACTTTGGACTCTACAAAATATGAAAAGATAAAGACGAAAAAGTAGAAGTTTATTAAATTTAAGTATATTTTATTTTTGTATATTTTTTTTGTATTAGTAAATAAAATTTAAAAGTATTAGTGAGGTGTATGAAAATGCTTTATTTTGTGAGCAAACGATTATATATGACATAGATTTTATTCATCCAGATTGGACATGTATATTGAACTTTTATTTTTATTCTTGATAACATCATTTATCACGTTGAATTGTTTCCCAAAATCTAAGGTTTACAAGTATAATAGAATTTATTTATTTTATACTATAGGATTGCGACATATCATTAATCTAGTATGCATATATGATTAAAATTACATAATGTGTTATGATTCTAAATTTGCTCGTGCTATACTAAAACCTTCCAACTTAACATTTTTCTAATTTTTAAGACAGGCAATCCTTTGAGAATTAAAAAAAAAGAATCAAAATTGAAACTTTAATCACACAATTATAAGATATAGCCCCTTCACTTAAATTTATAAGAGTATTATTGATTTTTTGACGTTAATAAAAAATATATTCAAATTCAAAATTAATGTGATTTATTTAAATTTTAAGAATAATAAATTTTATAATAAATGATTCTTTTTAAATAATTTAAGATATCTATGATTGTATTAATTGAGGTCAAATATATTTTATCTTATTTAGAAATATATTAGATTGACTTTAAAAAGTCAAAGCAAACTGATTATATCCCGCAGCTTTAGCCCATAATACTGCAAAGAGAAGAGTTTTGCCTTCAGTCCAAAATTTTCAAACCGATGATGGGACTTTGGAAGGTACTCGAGCAAAAGCTCGAAATTGTACCAGTTTGGGTCCATAAAACTTGGGGGAAGTTAAAGAAAATGAGCTCTCTCGAAGTGTAGAGATTAAACGTAGACAATTACCCATATTTTGTGTTTGGTTGGTGGGAATGAAATGAAACTAGATGAAATTAGAATAGTCATTCCTTCATAAACGTCTTTTAGTTCATTCTATTTCGTTTTCATTCTATCCGAGCTAAGGAATAGAAACATT
The DNA here is from genome assembly GCA_947179155.2 of Hedera helix. Taxonomy (NCBI): domain Eukaryota; kingdom Viridiplantae; phylum Streptophyta; class Magnoliopsida; order Apiales; family Araliaceae; genus Hedera; species Hedera helix. Next base: position 17,247,909 of record OX359275.1, on the reverse strand, counting down.
TTAGTTCATTTTATTTCGTTGTTCATTTCATTCTACCCGTCTGGCTAAGGAGTAGAAACATTATAGTTCATTCTATTTCGTTGTTCATTCCATTCTACCCAAGCTAAGGAATAGAAACATTTTAGTTCATTCTATTTTGTGGTTCATTCCATTCTACCCATTCTATTTTGTTGTTTATTTCATTCCATTCTACCCAAGCTAAGGAATAGAAACATTTTAGTTCATTCTATTTTGTGGTTCATTCCATTCTACCCATTCTATTTTGTTGTTTATTTCATTCCATTCTACCCAAGCTAAGGAATAGAAACATTTTAGTTCATTCTATTTTGTGGTTCATTCCATTCTACCCATTCTATTTTGTTGTTTATTCCATTCTACCCGAGCTACGTAAATGTATTTCAACTCGTTTGAATGTGACAATTGTCATCTCAATAGGAATTCCTGGGACATCAACTTACCTTGCCAATTGAATTTATTGTTATGCTTGTACAATTTCTCTATTTGCATTCCAAATCTCTCTGCAACTGTTTTGCATCATATATATCACCATGTGTTGCTATTTGCTTCTGTTTTACATCGAATTCAGCATCTAACATCATTCATTAGTTGATTTCACCGTTTTGGATTTCAATCAAGACGGCCAGGGCTCCTCCATCAAGCACCAAATGTTACACAATGATCACAAACCAGGTCAAATTAAATGAAAACCAAACAGCTTCATTTACAAAAGGCCAACAAAAAAGCGGAACCCAACATGTCAAAGTGCATAAGAGGTGACCCAATCAAGTAGTAAGCTTAAAACTTTACATTCCGAATAATCCGCATTTAGCATAATCTGAAAACATTCTTAGTTTTGGAGACGAGAAGATGTGTCGCAGCCTAATTGCTTTTTAAGCAGCCTGATTCATCAACAAAATTGTGCAACAGGGAAATGAAGCCAACGCAACTACTTTGCTGAGGCAACCAGAGCAGATCTAGCTCGCGTGAAAGTAGCAATCAGTGCGCCAAGCTGCAATTTATCATTGCACCCAAAACTCAACCTGTACCTGCCACACCAAAAACAGTAATGCAATTAAACCCTAGCGCATCTAAAAACCAGTTGAAATGCAGTCCTTCCACTAAGTTTTTCACGGATATATTAGAATCAGATAATATACCCAAGCAAATAGTAAGGAACTGGAACCAGTAGATTACTGTAATGTGTTTCTGTTCAAAGGAAGAGAATTAAAAGAGCTTGAACCAAACATGACTTGTTCCACAACAGTTCGTTAAGCAACGAATATGCACCCATATCAATAATACTTGATCCAAGAAATGCTCTTATAAGTCTGAACTTTTTCATTTTTCCTGTCACATGACTAAGTACTCAATTATGCATGAATTCATGTTATCGAACCAATGTAAGATACTTCATTTCTTTAAAATCAAAACTCATTTTCTTCCATACTTCATATGGTATACTTCTCACATTTAATTTATCCATCCAACTGGTTAATAACACATGATGAGATTTTAAATCAGATTAGTTCTTCAGAACTTATCTGAGAAATGAATTTAGTTCTGCAGAAAATGCAACATTTTCTGCCTTGTTGGTTCCATTAGATAAGCATAAACAATGATTCATCATATATCTATCACGGGGTTGCTATAATCACCCCACACCTTGACTTACATGATTTTAATGTATAAAACAACTCTGATTATTGATTACTGCTTGCAGTTAATTTTGTCAATTTACAAGTCTCTTGTGCTATAGCGCTTCCATGTAACTGTGAAATGATGAATCTATATAATGTTTGAGTATATTGACTACAAATTTTAAGTTAAAACAACTCTCAGTTATGAGTATAACAACTATTCTCTGGATCGAAACAATATATGAAATCAAGAAAGACATGGATACATACTCGATATCAGCCAAATCGTTGATAAGCCCAACTCGGACACTTGAGGGCATCTTGATCTTAAAAACAAACCTGGTAAATACATGCAATTAAGATGAGCTTCCACAAACATGTATCCATTTTAATAGTAAACAGTCTGATAACTGCGCACTTACATGGTCACTTCTCTTACAATATCCACCAAGGCCAATCCTTTCCTTGTTTTGATATCAGATATTCCTAAATATAGTTAAGTGATGAACAAATAGAAAAGTAACCCAAAAAAAAAAAAAAAAAAATTAGCATAGCTGCGTGCTCAACAATAACAGTTTAGTAAATATGAACTTTTTTGGATACGTTTAAAACTGTCGGCAAACGATTCATTCAGAAGCCAGTAAGATATTTGCTCAATGTCTTTGGGCAATGGATTTCCAGTGCAAAGGTACACAGCTTCTTCTGTTATCTGCTGAGAAGCCATATGTGTTGACTGCACAACAGACCAAGAATAGTTTATCAATAATGCAGAGTTTGAATTGAAACTTTCAATAAATTGATCCACATAGAACAGAAAATAAACACAAGGAAGCAAACAAAACCTAGAAAGTGACATCACCTCACACATCTTAAGGGGTCATTTTTGTGTACCATAGGAACACTAAGCCCACACAAATAAATATTTTATAACATAAAAAGAAAAGGTCAACGAATAAGAAAAGTAAAAAGAAATGTAATACTATAAATTAGCATAGGTAATATACAACGAGGAAAGGCCACCATGATGACTCTAATGAACCAAATATCTGCACATGACAATCATTATTGTGGATCAATTCATGCATTTGTTGACGCAGCGGAATATGGTTAGATTGTAACGCTCTAATACAATGTGCAGGTTATCATTCCAACGTGAACAAGATAAAACATTTGAATCCACAAGAAAAACAACGAACTCACAAAGAAAAAAAAAAGATAATAATCTCAACTAATCAAAAAACATTCCATGTAAATAAACCCTAAAAAGCGTACTTTTAATATTAAATCATTTTCCTATAAATAACTGGAAAAGGAAAATAATTAAAACCTAAAACTAAATAAAATTATCAAAACTAAAACCCAAAACATAAACGGGCCAAATATAAATTAAACTACAAAATTTTCCTAAATAATAAATATAAATACATCAAATAAACTAAAACTCGATAAGTAATAAAATATATGAAAATCCTAACTTTCATTGTCATTTTCCACTGCATAAGACTCCCATTTTCAGAAAAAATTCGTCCTTGATGAATTTTAAAGCAAACGAGTATCAAGCACCGAGAACGAATCTTCAATCTTCGTAGGATTAAAATTTCATGCATTTTCTTCTCAAAGAATAATCCTGAAAATAGGTGATAAAGTACCAACATCTTCTAATTTACCTGCATAACAGAAGTTTTGAAGAATAACAAAATCAACAATTTCAATGTTCTCGAACACTGGAATAATCTCATAACCAATTTTGTCTATTGTAGTAGATCCATCTTTAGATTTTGTGACATCTTTTATGCTCTCCTCAATAATGGGTAACTCGTTACGAACTTGGGATTCTTCAACAATACTAGTAGTTTCAATCTCAACTAGACTCTTCTCCAAAACAAGACTCATGAACATCTAAAATTGACATTTCATCAACTACCTCTACTTTGGATTCTTCCTTTACGTATCCAATAATTTCTAGGGCATCAATAAGTATATCCAAATCACAATATGTAACATTAGTCTTCCGACTCTTGAACAACTTTTGGTACCTCAATGATTTTCTTGGACGCACAATCTTTTATTTTAGACATTTTTTAGACTGTATCTAGAACCTTTTGCATGACTTTACTAACTTCTTTCACTTGCTTTTGGATAACAATGTATGGATAAATAAAAAACTCATCATAATATCTCAAGTATTCGGCAACTAATCTATCCAATGTAGAAGTAATGTGCATAGTCATATTGAAAAACTTCTTGAATCATTAGAAATTTCATCAGACAAAAAATACATTTCACTCGTACCTCTACGCAATCTTGCATATGGATTGGTTGCAAAATACTTGAGATATCATGATGAATTTTTTAATTCAGCCATACATTGTTATCCAGAAGCAAGTGAAAGAAGTTAGTAAACTCAGGCAAAAAGGTTTCAGATACGGCCTTGAAAATTTATAGTCAAATGAAATACAGTGCATCCAAGAAAATCATTGAGGTACCAAAAGTTGTTCAAGAATCAAAAACTAATGTTACAGATTGATGCAATGTAATATAACAATGAAATTGGGATGATTTCGATATATTTTATTATTTATGGAATTTTAGTTTATTTGATGTATTTTTATTTATTATTTAGGAAAATTCAGTAATTAAATTTATATTTGGCCCGTTTATGTTTGGGTTTTAGTTTTGATAATTTTATTTAGTTTTAGCTTTTAATTTTATTTTTTTTCCAATTAGTCATAGAGAAGTAGTTTAGTATTATAAATATGCTTTCGAGGGTCTATTTACATGGAACGGTTTTTGATTAATTGAGATTATTATCTTTCATCCTTTTTGTGAGTTCATTGTTTTCCTTGTGGATTTAAGGGTTTTATCTTGTTCGTGTTATTACGATAACCTGCGCATCACATTTGTATTAGAGCGTTACAATCTAACCATATTCCGCTACGTCATTTATATACAAAGGCTTGTATTTTGGAATGGAGAGTATCATGTTCATGAACTAAGCACCCTATCAAATGCAAGTGATCTTGTATTTTTGAAGAGAGGTTGTATATTTTTAGTTGATTTCCTTGTCATATCTTATATAGTTCTATCATAATTGATTTCCTAATCTATAAGCAGCAAATTCTGAGACAAACTACAAATGAAACACAACTTGTACCTCATGATTAACAGTGTTAACGACAACAACACACACACACACAGATATATATATATATATATATATATATATATATATATATATATATATATATATGCATCAAGTGAGGGGTTCTAGTTATAATCAGTTGATGAGGGCTTCTAGTTATCATTAATCTATGATACACGCATATCAGTGAGTCAGATCATGGAAATTGAGGATATTCCATTCCCTATTTCACTACAACATAACAGCCAACTAACGTTCGACTTCGGAGCCCTCTCAAAAGTCAAAAATTACAGCCAGAAGTTAGACATCGAGCTGCAAATGTAATTTTCTCAGAAAAATATAAAACCAAGAATATGCATTTAAATGAAAAGAAAATACACACAGAAAGAATGGAGTGAAAGATGTCAAACACCTGCAAAATGTTCAAAGCCTTTCTCATGTCTCCATTGCAAAGCCGTACAAGTGCCGCTAAGCCACTATCAGTTACATCAAGCCTGGTTCATTGAAATTATTGTTGAAATTAAAGATGATTCCATAGCCCAAGTTACAGACGCAACAATCATCTAGTAATATGGTATCGTGTCTAATTAATTCTCTGTGGATTAAAGCAAAAAGAAAACATAAAGAGAAAAACTAGCTTTTACACCACTGTATTTGTCATGTTTTGTGCGTTGGCCTACTAAACTTTTAATTTTTATAATTATACCATCAAACTAATTAAAAAATTTCAATTGGGTCATTATGTCAAATTAGAGTAACAGACATTATTTTATTTTCGACATGGCATTTTTTATTAATTCAAAAATGATGTGGAAAAATGACGTGGCTTGTGCGGCTTTTTTTATTATTTCGAAATAGACATGGCTTTTTTTATTATTATGTTATTAATTCAAATTCAAAATAAAATATATAAGACTAAAATGATTTAAAAGAATAAAATCTATATAATTAAAATTTAATTCATAAAAAAATTATAATTTTTTTAATATAAATTATTTTTAACATTAACTTTTTGGTGACTTCATTTAATTCTTTTTTAATAAATATTTATAAAAAAAATGCCTTTAATTGTTAAAAAGAAAGAAAAAATGTCTTCTTTTCCTGAGAGGATTGTTTGAAGGTGAGGTGTGAAAAGGACCGAATTTGGAGAGAGAAATCAGAATTTGAAGGTTCTAATTGAATTTCTTGAAATTGGTGATTTGAGTTTTCTTTAAAAATTGATGGGATTGAAGGTTTTTTTTGAGATTTTGGGATTGAAACAGCATGAATCAAAGAGGGCTATGACATCTTCCGGGTCCATTTATGGCGGCCAAAGCTTAATCAAACTTGTCATGTTCTCTGATATTCAGTTGGAAAGAAGGCTAATTATCATCAACCTCGATTTTAGCTGGAAAACAAAAAACAAGAGCAACAAAACTAAAGCAACAGACTCGTCATATTTTTCAACAATTCCATCAAAATGAAACCATAACAATAGAAACCCAATTCGTTTTGGAAAATAATTATGAAAAGAAAAAAAACCCAAATCACATACCCAAATCGTTTTTGAATAAACACGTGAAACAAAATTTTCAGACCCATAAAGACGTGTTTCAGTCGGTGGATGTGAAATTTCCAAGAAGAAGTTAAAAGGTTATGCAGATTCCTGAATGAACTCAAAATTGTTGTTCCACGGCTCATGTTTGGGCATTTTGAGCTTGACGTCAGCCATGAAATCGATCAACTTAAGCTTCTAATTATCATGATAAGCTAGCTTGTGATTATCGGCGTCAAATCATTGCCAAAGAAGCCGAAAGTTATTGGTGAATCTGTGATCAGAGAGGAGGTTGTTTGTTTTGCCCAAATCCTTGGAACTAAATCAACGGAAAAGAGGAGCAAATGATAAGGAAATAAGGACAAAAGGAAGGAAATTGTTGAATGTCCCTTTTACCCTTCATTCATTCATTATCCACGTAGATGTGCAGTAGTTGGTCAAGTGACTAAGGCGTGAACTTCTTTCCAACTCATGCCACGTTATTTCCAAAATAAAATAGAATGTCACCTAAGATATTAGAGTAACTTCTGTTACTCTAAATTAATAGACTAACCTAATTGAATTTTTTTAATTAGTATGATGGTCCAATTACAGAAATTAAAAGTTCAGTAGCTTAGCGCACAAAACATAATAAGTACAGTGAGGTAAAAGCTAGTTTTGCCAAACAAAAAGTAAGCAATAAAAGTGGCCAACTATAGATCACAGATAGCAACGAGGTCCAATATCATTAATTAAAAAAAGTTAAAAAGTCTTTCCAATTCTACAATGTTGTAGTAAAAGACCAAACCATGGTTCAAAGTTTCGGCATATCGGCCGATATTTTGGCGAATCGTAGCAATTTCGGCCCTTGCCAAACTGCAACCTTGATACGAGTCAAAAAATCAATGAAAATTCACATAAACGGTAGCAAAATTTCGCAATATTGGCGTAGCTAAATGATTTTTCGATTTTGGACAAATAACACGAAAATTTCTGTGTAAAGGGAAAAAATACCACACAAAAAAAAATTTTATTAAATACATTTTAACAAGTACCAAAATTGGTATTAAAAAATAAAATTAAATAAATTAAACTAGTATCCAAAAAGCTAACTAAAAATTATAAAATTATACTTAAACTACTTAGCATAAAAACTATTTATGCATACTATATAGCGCCTAATTAGATCTTAAATTTTTTTTTAGCCATTTACATAGAAATATATATATACATATGTATATGTGTGTGTGTACATGTGTGTGTGTGTGTGTGTGTGTGTGTGTGTGTATATATATATATTAATTAAAAAAAATTGTACCTATATAATATCAAGCCAAGTATAACTAGAAAATATCTTAAGAATTTACTTTTTAATTTTTATGCAATATAGCATTAGACACGTTTGCAAGATGTTTGTTTTATAATTTGGATAGTGCTATGTGTGTACTAGATAGTGTTTTTTGCGACTTAATTGATCCATTTTGTTGTTCTTATGATTTATAAGTTTTTTATTTTATTTTTTAAATTTTTTGAAAGTTCCTAACTAGCGCAACGGTGTGCATCGCCCAAAACCGATGCCGAGTCGATTCCAAAACATAGGCCGCTATCGTGACTATGAACCATGGACTCAACAATTGCTCGCTTTTGTGTTTTCTAAAGTAAAATTTAAATTTTTGGTAAACTAGCAACTCTCCAAGTAAGCTAGTTGATTTTAATTATAAAAAATGCGAGGGTAATTATTCTATAAGATACTGCTCTAACATTTATTTATTGTGTTCAACCAATAGGCAATCTTGATTTTGCACAAGTAAAGAATGAAACAAAATTGTGGGACCATAGGCTACCAGGATGGTCCCCGAGTTTATAACTAAGGTAAGGTGATGTTATCGTACTTGGATTCTTTGTCAAAGATGAGAACCTGATAAGTTGTATGATTTCCTACATGTGCGATATAAGTTATATAACTGTATATGGTGAGCATTCATAAGTACTCAATCCTTTCAATGGCTCACAGAACCTTTTCCCAGTCTTCGTAATCACATTGTGATACAGGACGGAGCCCCATAAAACTTGGATGGATCAATATAAAAGGCTTAGAGAGCCCATGAAATGATGAAAATAAAATAAAATTCTAAGAGTTGTATTTAATTATTTTATTTTATTTTTAATTTTGGTAGTTATATTACTAGAATCCAATTCAGTGTTCTAAAAATCGTTAGGCGGACCCAAGCGACAGAGCGGTGCCTACGTGTTTCCCTAGGCAGACTAGGAGTTTTCTTAGGCGTCATTTATTTATTTTTTTAATGTACATATTTGTTACATTATACAAATCATATAGTAGATGTAATTTTTTTAAATTTTACATGAAGCATTATCTAAATACAATATTTTAATGCTTAATAAATTTATTTTGAGTATTGTATTGCTTCAATGTAGAGACGTCTAGGCTTCGGCCTAGACGCCTAATCGAGACGGTAGAAGACTGCCTAGTGCCTAGGCAAGGATTAATCAGACCTTGGTAGAGATTTTTTAGAACACTAATCCACTTTGAGTTAGGAAAGTTGATTATGAGTATTATAAATAGGAGTGTACTTTATTCAATGAATATTTTTTCGATTAAAAAGGAAAATATTACTCCCTTTGTCCCCAAGAGAATGGCTCAAGGACAATTTTCATAATCTATCCTTGTATATGGACCCATATAATAATATTATTATATCATTCAATTCTAATTTATCTCCAACCAAAGAATAAAACAAAACTCAATAGTCAACTAAGATATGTAAACATGTTAATTTCTTAAAAATGAGGCGACATAAAGTATTGCAGTAAGTCAACGAAAATCTTAAATTAATTCCCAAAATAATTGGGTTTTGAGTTTAGATAGAGAGAGAGAGAGAGTATAAACCACTCATTTTTTATGTGAGTGATTCACTATTTAGCTAAGTAAGATATGATGTATGGCTAAGGGTAAATTAGTTCATGCAAAAATTTATTTAGTTGACTTGTTTACTTCGGCCATCCTTTTGAGAACAAAATCTGTTATCACTTATGCCATCCTTTTAAGGACGAAAGGAGTAATATATTAGGTTTTCAATATACATTTTGATTAGTTGAAAATATGATAATGAACATATATTGAAAATATAAAATATATTGTGAAAAAACTGTCAAATATGTTTTCGGCGCCTCTTGAAATCCATGCCCAAAAACAATACCATAAAGGGGCACTCTTTGCATTACACATGAAGATTTACTAGGAAACTTTCAAAAGGCCAACTCAGTAACCCTACAGGTCTAGGAAGGGATGGTTAAAAATCTAAAGGTACTTAATATACAGTTGAAGCAAGAAACGTCGTATATGAATGGGAGGAAAATCATAATTGGCTGTTGGAAGATGCTTCTTTAAGAGAAACATGAAAATGGTGCCAAGATGCCACATTGGCATTGAATAAAGATCAATTTCTGGAACAATTAGCTAAAAAGCACAACTTGCTTCTTCCAGATTTAGAATTGACAAATGGGGAAAATAAATGATGAATTACTAAAGACGATTTCAAGATTAATATAAAAAATTAACATGATGTTCCATGTTACGTCACTAATGTTTTTTCAGACTAATTATATCAATTAATGTCAATAGTTTAATAATAAATACTAAAAATTGCAAAATTTTAAAACTTCAATAGAGCATCAAACATCATGCAAAACAGTTGCAAGTCATCAAAATAGATCTCAAAAGTCAAAAGTGCATAATGTTATTTTGCTACCATCTTAAGAGACCTGCAGATGATGTATACTTCTTGTATATGGGTTCAACCCCTAATGGGCCCTAAGGCGGTTGTTCTTAATGTCATAATACTTAAAAAAAAATAGACCTATCGATGAACAAAATCCCTCCAGATGAGTAAGAACAAAAGAAAACCCAACAGAACAATATGTAGTGATCAGGACGAATTTAACAAAGCCACCACATCTGTGTAGCAGCCCGTGCGACCAAAAACACACTAGTTCAAGTTTCAACAACACCAAATTAAAAATGGACAAAGCCAACTGAAAGAATGAAGTATATAATTTACCCTTCAGCAGCAATGACATGTTTAAGTCGTTCTGAGACATGAATTGCATCAAGAGGAGCAAACCGAAATCGTGTACATCTTGATTGTAGTGCTGGAATAATCTTGTTGACATGATTACAAATAAGGGCAAACCTAGTGTTTTTTGTATATTTCTCAATCACTGCATTGCAGGTCATATAACAATTATTTCTTTGACATATTGATAAGTATATTTAGTTCCTGTGCTATGAAATAAAGATTCTTACCTCGGCGGAGAGCAAACTGTGCATCCTTTGTCATGGCATCTGCCTCGTCTAATAGGACCAACTTTACAGATGATTTTGCACTGCAGAACAGCAAAAGTCATAGGCAAAGTTACAACTTCAAAGAGTTAAAATACAGCATTTGGAATTCCTCTTGTCCAACAATTTACATAAATAGTATAATAGTAGGGCACAAAACATACTCCAACACTTAAGGCATCAAACGTGACATAGTTACTTCACCCATTCGGAATTTCGGGCACTTTAAGAAAACTTAGACAATGGTGTATAGATTGATTAAGTTCCAAAATTACCCATACTTGATGTACCCCAACTCCAATTGGTAATGTTCACTATATACATATACCACCTGACCCAATATATAAAGTCGGCCTTTTATGCTCATTACAACATGGATATTATTGGGCCGGAGCAAGTTCAAAATAAAAATTAACCTATTTAAAGCAATTAGCAATAAACCATCACCATCGACTATTGAAGAACTAGTAGCGCGATATTTAGGCAAATATATTAAACAAACTGAGGGGTTTTACCCAAATGAGAAGCTCTGAGTGCTAGCAAAATCCTGAATCTGTTGCCTCACAACATCAATTCCTCGATCATCGGATGCATTAAGCTCCAATACCATATTATGCATCTGGGAACCAAATAACTTACGAGCCACCGCGAGAATCGTCGACGTCTTTCCCGTACCAGGTGGTCCGTACAGGAGCAAATGCGGTAATTTCTTCTCGCTCGTAAGCCTATCAACTGTTCGACGAAATGTCAACAAAGAAAAAACGAACATACCCCACATACATACATACAATTTTGAGACATAATCACCCTAAAAATTAAGAAAAAGAGTGATTACTGGTATCGACAATGTCACGGTGAGCGGCGACGTCGGCGAGGGACTGAGGGCGGTACTTTTCGACCCACGGCGTGGCTTTGATGTCCGGCGGGATTCCGACGAGGACGTTTTTGCCCTTGTTGTTAGGTTTGAGGGATTGGGTTTCTTGATTGTCGTCGTCTATGTCCATGAGAGAGATTACTTCTGCCATTGTTGTTGTTTTCGTTGTTCACCGACTGTGTACTCTTTTGCCCTAACTGGTTTCTACAACTAATTTGGGAAAGCGCGGACTAAAAAGGGCGGGAAACGAACGACAGCGCACAGGTGTAAGTAATTATTCGGCGTTTCCGGGCCACTTATGACGTAATATCTCCTAATCATGTTTTGTTTTATTATTTCAGTATTTAAAATAAAATAATTTATTTTAAGTATTAGAATGACAGTATATAAATAATATGAGATATCATATAATAAGTATTTCAAAAATATTTAATAATTTTTTCATAGGAGTACTTCCTATTGGTACCTGACAAAATAAAATAAAAAAATTAAAATAAAATAAAATAGTTTTAGTTTTAGTTAATAAGAAAATCCGATAGCATGAATAATGATTTATTATATTATTAAATAAATAAATATATATTTAATTAAAATTTTGAAAGAATAGTTATAGTTATTAAATTATTAAATATTTATTAAATTATAAATCATTGCATTTGTATATTATAGGTTATTTCGATTAATTATTATATTAAACATTTTGAATGAAGTGCATATATTTAGTTGTGATAATAAGAAAATAATTATTTTAATTTTATTTAAGTTTGTAATTGAATATTGTATTAGTATTTATATTGATAAAATTTGCTTGAAATTCTATTTTGAATTAAAATATTAAACTCAAATATTAGTAAATTTTAATTTAGTTATGACAATTCGTACTAATGAATCCACTCTAATTTTCAACTAATTTTATAGTTATTGTATTTTTAAAAAATTCACATGTATTATTAATACTATTAATTGTCTGATTGGGTAAATTTTTATATTTAATTTAGTTAGAATATTAATTTAATAATAAAATTCACGACTAATATTAATATAATAAATCGCATATAAAAAAACTTAGGATATAATATGTTAAGATACTTTTTGATATCTTAATGTCTTAATAAATGATAATAGAATTACCTACATCTAATTTGTTAAGATATATTATGTTACATAAAAATATGATTAAAAAAACTTGTAATAAAATTAGTAGAACTAAAAATAAAAATTACTTTAGAAGTTTCTTTTTCTATTAAAGATATAAAAACAAAAAATATCTTTCTTTTTTCTAATAGGTTGAGATTTCTTTTGAATACCTTATAAATTTAGATAATATTTAATTATTGCAAATATGGATAATACTTATATTAATTTGGATATGAAAACAAAAGGTTGAACTAAAAAATTGTGCAATCAAAAATTGGTGAAACCAAATTTGTCCTTTAAATTATATAGTTGATTGATTAGAGATGTAATTTACTTTTATTGAATCAATCCTCCAAAATTTAAATTTTAAAATAATTATTTAATTTTAATAAAAATAATTATAACAATTATAAATCAACTATAAAATACCTAATTATCATTTGAGCTCCTTGCATTTATTTTTTTTGGCTGTATGCCAATTTAAATTCAAATTTTCGAAATTAGGCCAAAAAATTGAAGGTTTGTGCAGTTAGGCCAAAATAAAATTAAAGCTTCTTGAAGTGGTAATAAATTTTAATTTTCAGACAATATGGCTCATTGAAAAGGCAATAAGTTTCTCTCTCCTTCCGCTCCTTATCCAACTCCCTCTTCTCTCTCTCTCTTCGTCTTTTTCTCTCTATTCAAATAGCTCTCTACATATATCTAGCCACGAGGTATAGCCATCAGCTACTGTCACCCCCAACTCCTTCCTATGTCCGTTAGTTGAGAGAAATAATACTGAAACTAAAATATCTCAAACTTCCCATAATATAAGGTTTCTAAAGATGGAATTCTTAAACATAATATCTTATTATTTTCTCCAAAAATACCTCCCTTGATATTATTGTCAACTACTACTAAATTCAACCTTCGGGTCACAACGTAGCAATCAAGTTTTTTCATCTAATTTTACTTTGAACTCATGTTGCACCCTAACCCATAAGAGCATTAAGGTCATTCACAACATTTATTCTACCTTTTAGAACTTTGATTAGTCGAATTAAGACAATTGATCACCCAAGCCCACACAAACCCTAATTACACTCAATTTCTGACTTTTAACAGATGATCCTTAATTCACTTCAATTAGATTTCTCTTAAATTCATGATTATTAAATACCCGCGCATTACGCATAATAAGGTTATACGACCAAATTAGGTATGGATATTACAATTATGATCACTTAATTAATAACTTATGATATTGTTGGGAATTAAGTTGACGCAAATCAAATAATATAAAATAAAAAGAGAAGAATAACACCAAATTTAACTTGTAAAACCCTTAAAGGGAAAAATCACATGCCAAATTTTTGGAATCTCTATTATATCAAAATAATAATAGGTTTATAACAATTCTTCCAAGTTTTAAGTTCCTAAAACTTTGAGGCTACACAATACCATGACACAACTTTTTTTGAACGGACTAAAAACTACAAAATCCTCCCTCCCACAATACAACTTTGTTGTACGGAATATAAAAACTATAACCCCCTCCCCCCCCCCTCACACAAACCTAAAACATCCGTACATCTTCTCTCAATTCTTAGGAAAAAACTAAACATAAAACTCTATCTATAGAACACTCACAACTTTTCTTTTCCTATTTAAAATATGACAATTTCTTTCCATGATAGTAATTCTTTTCTAAATAGGATTCAAGGAGTATCCTTACAATTCATCTTTCAACTCAAATCCCCTACTACTTCAACTTTATATCTGAATAGGATTTGATGAGTATGCTAACAATTTCTCTCTTGACTCAAATTTCCAAACACTTCAACTTCATCACTGTCACCATTGTCATATTCGTCATCATCATTCACACCATCCATATCACCTGCGATATCCACATTGTTCGTATTATTCGCGTCATCCAAACATGCACACTATTCGCGCACTATCTACAACATCCACATCATTAACGTCACTCACATCTATCTGCTTTATTTGTGTCATCCGCATCATCTTTATCATCTAATGACTGCAACGATGGTCCTTCATAAGTACAAAATCTCTGTTCATCAACATCATGACGAACATCAACTTCAGCTCCTTCAAACTTCACTCTCTTTATTTGTCACACCAATACGACTAATTCTCCCTTGCCTTAAATCCAATTAACTTAGCTCTTAATATCACTTATTAAGAATTAAGTCAACGCAAACCAAACAATATAAAATAAAAATAGAAGAACAATAAAAGATTTAACGTGAAAAATCCTTAAAGGAAAAAATCACAAGCCAAACTTTAAATATTTATTATATTAAAATAATAATGGGCTTACAACAATCCTCCCAAGTTTTACTCCTTCAAACTTGAGATTACACAATACCATGACACAATTTTTTTTTAACGGACTAAAAGCAGCAAAATTCTCATTCTCACAATACAACTTATTTTCATGGAATATAAAAGTTGCAAAAATCCTCCCTCACACAAATTAAAACCCCTCATACTATATCTCAACTCTTATGATATTATATGATTTTTAGTTGTGTTATACTTCAAAAACTAAACATAAAACTCTATTAATAGAGCAATCACAACTTTTCTCTTCCTATTTAAAGTATGACACTTCTTTTCCATAATAACAATTCTTTTCTGAATAGGATTCAACGAGTATTCTAATAATTCGTCTCTCAACTCGAATCCTTGACTACTTCAACTTCATATTTAAATATGATTTAAGGAGTATCCCAACAGATATTTGAGAAGCATGATGACAAAACTAATCAGGTATATATAATAGCGATGTCATATTGTGTTGCAAAAAAATTATAATTTATACCTAATTTATATGTAGAAATTGCTAACTTATGTTGTATTTGTTAGTACTTGGATTTATATTTACCCTATTTGAATTTGATGATAATTGATTAGTAATGTATATACTCCCCTCCATCCTAAGATAAAAGTCATAGTTGATTTTTTTCTCATATTAAAAAGGATAATAAAATGATAAAATTATTCATATTTAAATTATCATTTAATTGCATAGTTTTCTACACATGACTAGTGATACTTCATAAATATGCATAGAGAATAGAAATATGACAATTGACACCAAGGATATTAGTGACAAATTATTGTAAAAAATAGATTATTTAATGTAAGTAGACTTTTAACTTGGGACTACCTAAAATAGTAATAATAATTTTTATCCTAGGACGGAGGAAGTATGTGTGATATCCCGAATATTTATGAGGCTGATAAATATGATCTTAAATGATTAATGTGATTGTAAAATGCAATAAACATTAGATAAGGAAGTGGAAGATAACCATTTCAGTAAGAATGGGGCTTGTAATGTAATCGAATGTGATTATCGGTTAAGATATAAGACCTAGCGTTAGTGAATCGATAGACGATTAATGAAAGGTGTAAGATTACTATTGTTGGATAAAAACAAGGATGGTCAAACATGAATGATAGAGATAATGAAGAGTAATAAATGAGAAAGGAAGGGCTGAAACGAGATGATATCGTTAGATGAAATCCTAAGGACTAAAAGAAAGAATGCTATAATATAAGCTATAGATAATTACGATTATTCGTATATATGTTAGGTTAGACCTTTTCACAAATGAAAGGGAGGAAGTGAGATAATTATAAGAACGATGAAAAGCTATAAATAATAAAATAAATGTATGAAGTATTAAGATCGGATGAAGGTAGGACATATTATGTCTGAATTAATGAAAACAAAGATTTATGAATATAGTAACAAATAATTGAGTAGAAGCATAGACTATTGAGTCAAAGGTTATGTGGTCAATAGTACCGAGTAGAGTAATATAAGATAAAGTTGTATATAAGTGTATGAGATACAAAGATGATAATACCTAAACATGAACAGGTAATAATGAGCCGAAATAAGTCAAATGAGACTTAGGCTGGGATAGGAAATAATAAATAAAATAAAAGGTAATGTAGTATCTAAGATAAGAGAATTCGATGAGATTATTCTAAACGATGGATGTTGTAAAGATTTAGAAGAAAATCGAACTTAAATGTTACGATTTTAGTGATTCCAAGGGTGAAATCTTTTTAAAGGTTGAAGTCTAAAACCTAGTTTGAAGAAGATGATGGTGTAGAATCGATTAAACATTTTAAACCTAACATGTGTGTTAGAGATTAAAATGTGAGGTATATGTTATGAGGTTTAAAACCCTATAATTAGTTAAAAGATATACTGAGGTATATTATGAGATAGATAGTTATACGATGTATGAATACAAGAAACCCTATTCACAATATGAATAGAATACGGGAAGAATACGAGTGTAATAAAAATTATTATACATATATAGTACGGAATAAGCTAATGATCCGAAATACGGGTAATACTTGTAATGTGATCAAAATTGATCAATAAAGATTATTTTCTGTGATCTAATCAACGTGTTATGTGATACATTATATGTGTTAAAGAATCGTGAAAGAATAATATTTTTTCAAAAAAATATCGCGAAAAATACTATTTACGCAAAAGACATTTTTCGATTTTTTGAAATTTCACATTAGTTTTTATACGGGGTTTAAGAGCGTATTTACTATTAAAAAAATACGAGAATCCAAAATCGAATAAATACCTAACTAAGTTAGTCGGTATAAAACTAAGAGAAGAAACCTAGTTACTAAATTCATTCGATTGAAAGTGAACTAGGTAAGTTAACTAAGTTAAAAGAAACCAAACTAGGAGAAGAAAACCTAATTACACTAACTAGGTAAGTATCAATCCAAGTGAAGGAGAGTGTATGATGCCTCCAAATTCAGATACTGTTACCTCGAACCTAGTACTCATGATCTAATATATATACAAACACCTTTAAACGACATATATTACTAATGCGAAATCAATAAACATAAGTTGTTCATTACAAAAGGTTCATTATGGTCTCAATGTCTATAACCTTAAGCAAAATACATCATGAGTATACTATTAATACAAAAAAGTTTCATGATTACAAGACAGAATAGTAGCACATATAACTATTCCTTAATATTTCCCTTGCTTTGGTCTTTCTTGAAATTCTCTGGCGTAACTGCAATTAATTCATGATATAGCAAAAGTGAGCAACTACTTTGCTCAGCATGTTTAAAATAAATAACAAAGGTATATCATGAATGAATAAGAATAACAATAGAATAACTCAACTTTTAAAATAATTGATAAAATAACTGACAAGATAATCAAAATTCAAATGGAAGAACGGGTATTGATTATTTATTGTTGAGTGGCCTAATAGACCATGAACATTGACAATGAATCAATCATACGAATGACCCTTTTATATATTTAAACTGTCAGTCTATACTTGAGGGGATCAGCCTTTTGTACACCATGTGTATGCATAACATCAAACTCTGACTATATCGGATAACTGACACTTATAATCCCCTTATCAGGGTTGCTCTTTCAGTCCAAGATTCCATACCAATTACTGATTTGGATAGTTTTTAAAAAATATTAACATATATAGTCTAACCAAAACAAATAGTGTAGACTAATTCTTTAAATAATTAATGAAATGAAGAACTTTAAATATTTTACAATTCAATAATAGAACAGAAATTCTAGATTCAATAATAGAACAGGAATTCTAGTGCACCAAGTGCGAATATCAATAACTATCATTGATGTGGAGTAATTGATAATCATTAAATCATTAACATGATTGAAAAATAATAACTCAATTTTAAGTATTAGTAGTGGACGTCAATTTTTTGTTTCTAATCCTTACCGTTTATTTTTATTTTGAAAAGTATAGATGGTAACAAATATATGTTACGGATCACTCCTCGTATATATATATATTTATCTTTTGCCCAAGCATTCCAAATTGGATAAGCTTGCACCGGAAACTCGCGTCACTAAAGGTGACATTTTAGTTACTGTTTTCAATATCAAACTAACACTGGCTTTATCTAGTAACCGCTCCCTCGAGCCCTCATTGATCTCGCTTCTTGAATATTTCTGGACTTCCTAAATCTCGTTATAACGCGTTATTGTAGACATGGTTTTTTTTTTGGTGGTCTTTTTTTACTTTTCCGGAGGCATAGAAAATTTTATTTTGGTGAGATTCTCGGGAATTACTTGGTATTTTACTTGTTTGCTCAAAAGTATCAGGCTAGCATTCGAGGAGATTTTCTTTGTACATAATTAGAATTGTGTTCAGGGCCGGTCCTGAGAATTTAGAGACCCTGTGCAAAAAAAAAAATAGGGGCCCTCTCTCGCATATAATTTTTTTTTTATGAACACTAATATATAAAGCACAATTTATATCAAAATTCATCATTAATTAAAATAACAATATCTTCTTTTTAAAGTATACATATACACAAAAAAAATTCGTATTTTAGTAAAAAAAAAAAAAAATTAAAATTTGTGGGCCTTCTAAATTTGGGGGCCCTGAGCGGTCGCCCCTTCGGCACCCCCTCAGGGCCGGCCCTGATTGTGTTTTTAGCATTTTTCATTAATATATTAGCAAAATTCAGTATCTAATAAGTTTGACCTAAAGGGAGTACGAAAACAAATGACTGGTTAAATAGCTTTTCCATTATATGGCGACACTTTTTCTTTTTCTTTTTCCTTTTTCTATTTGCCGTTAAATTCGTCAAATTACTCCCATTAGCATAACGTTTCTGAGTTTTTAACGAAAATAAATAAATTAAATTTGATGAGAATAAAAAAATTATAAGTTTTCTTCCTCGTTTGAGTTTATTCGAGAGAAAAAAAAAAACCTAAGTTTTACATTCAAATACTATTTTACTTATAAAAAAAACTTAAGGGCACAACAAATATTATAAAAGTGTGTTACTTATTTTATTTAGTTTTTCGTCTAAATCTATTTATTTTTAGATTAAAAATTTTGATAAAAAAAAGTGAGCAAGTTCTCCAATCATTTTTTTTATTCGTTAAAAAACTCATGAACAACATAATTGAATAGAAAATTTAAATTTTTTGTCTATTTATTTTTTTAGATGTCCTTTTTGAAATCCTGTAACACAGTAAACAAATAATTGGATATGCATTAATTACTTGCCATACTGAGGACGCAGTAGCTTTTTTCCCTGTTTCTGGTTTGTAACAATGGAACACGGACTCTTAAAGACATGCGTCAACTCATCTAGTTGAAACAGGGATATTAAATACCGTCAAGTTTACCTGACGCATATATATATATATATATATATATATATATATTAGAGGGTGTAAGGAAGAAATTCGTACACTATTATCTACTTTATCACATTTGACATAAACTTAGTGGACAGTACAAATAAAGTGATTATAGATACAAAATGTTGCAACCTTTCTAGTAAATAGAATTTTACATAGATCAAGCTTCTTTTTTGGACCATCTCTCATACAGAATCACATTTTCAAATTGAGTTGGAAACCAAATGATGTTTTTTTTTTTGTTAGTTCAAATAAAATTTAACAATCTTGATTTTGCTAAAGATTAAATCTCTCAACCTCATAAATATTATGAAATAAATATCACCATAAAGTGAGGTAACTAAATGATGTTTCACGTATACTTTCACAAAGTATTTTTCAAGAAATTTGTTGGAGGTTGATTGATTTGTATATAAGGAAGAAAACAAAATGATAACAAGTGCTATCGTATCAAAATTCTATACTAAAAAGGTTTTTTACGTCGCCAATTCCCCCTGAAAACTGAATTAGGTTTGGTGCGTGTTTGGTTAGACAAAGTTTGAAACGTTTAATACGTTTAAAAATCTAAACGCACTTAAAAATCTTGTTCATTTACAAACAGTTTATTTTAAATACAACTTATTTAACTCATTAAAATAGTGTTTGGACTCAAACGCCACACACTGTTTTTTGCGGTGCATTTAGAATTCAAATAAATGAAAAGTTGTTCTGGAGATGAAAACCTTACATAGAGAATCAAGATCTGAAAATTATGCTACCTGTGATTTGCCTCTGAGCAACAATATTTTTAGTTTGTTGAGAAATAGGCAAGTCTCAGTATCCCATGCTTGAAACATGTATTGTTATTTGTCTCCTAGTCCAGTGAAACCACTAGTAAACGTTCAGCATGTTTTTTAGCTGCATCCAATGGGGAATGCTTGTGTCTCACGTTTTATCTCCCTGATGGCCTTCCATACAAAAAACCTGGAAAACACTATACTAATTTTTTATTTTTATATTTTTTTGGGAATAAAATCTCTTTTTATGTTTCTTTGGGCATGAAAGGATAAGATGAGATATAAAAAAAATCCCTAAAATTTCACTATATTTCACTTGGCCTGCTGAAATTTTCCTTGAAGCAGGTACAATGTCAAGAGCAAATGCATATACTCCATAAATATAGGATCAATATTGAGTTTTTTAAGTCGACTTCGTGCAGAGATTTGAATCCATATAACGAAACTGATCAGATCCGTCAAGAACGAACTGACTACTACAAGGGAAACAACTGACTGCTATACACTGGAATTGTGAAGATGGCAGACTACATAATAAAAAAAAAATACTACTAGTAGTATTTATAAGTTTTATTCAAAAAAAGAAAGTTCTATAGATTATATCAATTTGTAATTTGCAAATATTATATATCGACTTTAAACGGCCAAACTTATTCTCATATATTTTTGTAACGATGAAGGATATAATTTTCTATGCGGATGCGGTTTTTATTACTCGGTCTCCATTCATTCATGTTTACTTACCTATTTTATTCTCTTTTTTTGTAATTCATTTTATCATTTTAATTTTCTTCTCGCTTTTCTAATTGACGCTTACATATGGAATTCTGCCTGCCCAACAAGTTTGGTTAAAAGTAGTTCCTGTTTTCTACTTTGCTTCTCAAACAGGTATTATGGGGGCTAAAATGTTATTAGAGTCTAATTCAAAAATTGAACTACCATAATTGCGGAAACAGCTGCAGTGGAGATGGGGTGTGTGACCAAATTAAGTTGCATAGCTAACTACCCTCAAAATTGGATAAATTTGATTATTCTAGTCAAATTGACCATTTCTTTAATCAAAATTTATCCTAATTTCTTATAAATATAAGTGGAGAAACTTTACCCATAAGATACTGTACAAATTTACTACTACCTCTAATTTTCATAAATTTGAAAAATTGAATAAATATGGTTAATTTTAAATTATAAAATTGTTAAATTTGACAAAAAAAAGTCAAACTAAGCTAGGTATGCGGCTAGAACAATGAAAATAGATTCTGTATTCTAAAGAGACTATTGTAACAAGCATTTGTATTGATTCTTTTATCTGGGATCTTACACTCATGTACATTCTCTAATTCCTCTACTGTGTTGGCTCTGGAACAGAACAAAGAACTTATGAGCCCTACTCTAGCTAAGCATTTTATTTTGCTATATATAAAAGCATGAAGATATTTATGCCTTAACTTCATTAACTAAGCTTTCATGTGATGAGCTGCTTACAAGTCCTTACCCGAAGCAACTGTTGCAGGGTAATAACCTGTTAAGATGCCCAAGTCGGCTGAATGAGGCCAAAAAAATCTCCCATGGAGTCATGATCCACACTGTTATAAACAAGAAAAAAATACTGGTGAGATTGCCCTCAACAGTATAGTACGTTAAAGTAAACAAACAGAAATGCTCACGACTTGGGAAGCCTGTCGCAATTCACAGAAGCCCATCCAATCCGTTGTTTCTCGTTATCATATATCACCATTTTGTCTTGCAGGGATATGTCTGCCAATAGGAAGCCGGAAATGCATGTTAAAATGCTGAAAAGAACTTTCATTTGCAAAATTTTGTTATTTACACTTCTCACCTCCAATTATATTTAAGTTTTCCAGTCCAGCTTCACTGCCATTTAGGATACCCAAGCAAACGTTTCCATGATCCTGTAATACAAATTTCTTAAATATGCTTCGTCTTTGTTTGTTATCCCTTAATTGTAGCTTAAGAAAAAGGAATCATCTTAAGATTACTTACTGTGATAATAAGATACGCTTCAGGGGGCAATTGGAGTTGAGCATTCTTGGGTTTTTTAAAGCTCAAAACTAACGGCTTGAATAAGTTCTTGACATCACGAATGGATTTAAAAGATTTTGCGCCTTTCCAGCAGACAGGAAGGCTTCTATCCTCATTTGCATCTTTTAACTTTTTTCCTTTTAAATCATTCTTTATCTGGAAACATAAAACTAATGGTTAGTTTGTCATACAAACAACCAACAATTTAAAATGCTAGTCTTAAATCTTGTTTACATCTAACCATAGAAAGTAGAACATTGTAAGCTTGGGAATTGAAGTAGGTGTAAGTACTTCCACTGTCAATCACCAAGGGAAGGCCTTTAACTCCAGTAGCTTGCCCGCCAAACTGGAGATCAGCAGGTCCCAAAGAGTAGTGTTTCCTGATGCAATCACAAATTGAATGTTAATACAACAGAAAATAAAGAATATTGGAGAAAAGAGTATGGTTTGAAGGTCTTACTCTGTAGACATGCTTGACATTGGCGTCCAGATGATCTCAGAAGACGGAAGAAGATCGTCACCAAAGAAAAGAAAACCTCCCCCTTGCCCACTTAAGCAATGGCCCACCACATTTCGTGTTAAACCCTGATTGTGTAATTGTCTTACGATGCTTGATTTTCCATTACCGAGACCAAGGACTCCATCAGTGTAAGGTGGACGGATTGAATATGCAAGTTCTTGGTTGTAACCACAGCTGCATATAATATATAGTGAGAGAACATAACATCATGAAACTGGAAAACTAAAAAATAAAAAAATGAGCATTCAACCAGCAAAGTACATACGTTAGTTTAGAAATTTAGCAATTCATAGTTTATAATTACTCCTATATTAAGCAAGAATAAAAACTTTGGAAAGAAAAAAAGAAAAGATAATTAGAATTTTAATGCCAAACTTGACCAAGAAGAGGGCTAAAATCAAAAATGAAAATTAAGAGAGAATTGATAACTTCAGTTAATCAAACCTTAATAAGGTCAATGTCAACTTAGAGTACAGGTAACAAGCCAAAGTTAAAGAATTCTTGATAAATTTAGATGAAGAGTGGGAGAGAGTTATGTACCCAAATGCAAGACGAGAAGCGAGGGTGCTACCGTCAGAGAATTTTAAAGGAAATGTATCTTGAACTAGTACACCCATAGATGAACCATGATCAGCATATTCGACTACATAGTCGCATTGCTGTTCTGGGGTTTCGCAACGCAGGCTTCCAGGCCAGTGAAGCAAGGCACATAGGGGATCCTCACATGTCACAAGGTCTTTATTCGGCTTGTAGAGAGGGTGAGGAGACTGCACACAGATACAGAGTTAAAAAAATCACACGCTATAATTAAAGTTGGTTTTAGTATGTTTCACTTATGAAAATGACTTTAATTACCAAAACTGGCCGAATTAAGCGTTTTTAACCCAAATTACCCACGAGTTTTTTTACTTTTTGTTTTCAAGTGGATCGAAACAACACAGTGAACCAACATTCGAATAATGTTAATGATTATAGGGTGACTTCTCTAGCCAAGACAAAAGAACAGTTACCGGAATGCATTTGGTGCAAGGTGCATCACATTGGACCCAGGTGAGATCACTGCCGGTATCCAAATCAAGGAAGTAAGGTTTAGGTGGGTGACCTATGTAAATGGTCACATGATAATACCTGCATATAGAAATAAACATTCAACAACTTGCTCTATAACAGGATTATATTTTTTTTTTAAATTCATGCAAATTCAATGAATTCCAGTCAATATACCAAGAAACAGAGGAAGATTGAAAAGGAAAGTAGAAAATAAGAAAAGAGAAAGAGAAAAAAAAACAACCAAAATAATGTTTTCAATCAAACTGCAAATGAAAATTGAACATTGCTTTAACCATATAAAAAGTTGCTCTAGAGCTAGTAAAGAAAAAATCTGTATGAGAAATACATACATAGTTTTTCTTTCACTGTGTTGAGGACAACTTGGGGAAATGAGTTGATAAAGACATACAACCATACTAAATACTTACAAATCTAAACAACTTTTGAATAAACTGGTGCCACAAATTTATCACATATGAAAGGAGGGCCAAAAAAAAATTTCCAGAGAATTGCCAGGAAACAATTTTCAATATAGAGCCAAGAAATTTTCAAAATAGAATTAGCTTCCTCTGTATTCAGAATTTTTTGAACAAAACCGAAAATCATTTCAATAAACTCATCAACAATCAAACACAAAATTGCACAAAATTTTGACAATTTAATTAAAAGCAGATTCCTATATCATCAAAGAAACTAGAATAGAACAATACATGCAAAGCCCTTTACATATCTATTCATGCCTCTATATATATGTCCAGAAAACTCATCATCAAGCCCACATTTCAAAATTTTAAAGTTAAAAAATCTAGATAAACATTTATGGTAAAAGGGAAGACCACATGGGACCCACTAACAAGAAATTTGTCTAACAGTCAAATACAAAATTAACAAAAATTTAGACAATCATACGTCTCCAAAGAACTTAAGAATCAGATAATATCTATTCACAAAATATGTTCAAAAAATTAATGATCAAACTACATTTCTAAGCAATTTTTTTCTTAATAAACCCAAAATCTAACAAAGCATACCCTTTAGGATAAACATTTCCAGTCACAGGGAAGATTACAGAGGACCCAAATTGACTGGTGGTCCCTGATTTCTTCTGCTTTTTGCTGTTATGGTGCGGACTGAAAGCTGAGAAACCTTGTTGAATAGTTGCAAATAACACTAGAAGATACAAAACTGATACCAATTTCAGCTTTCTTTTCTCATTCATATTTCTTCTCAACTGATTTTGCAATTAGGGGAAATGTTTGGGTACCAAATCAGAAGCCAAAAAGGGAATAAAAAGGTTTTAGATCTCAAAAGTTGAAGGGTTTGAGTAAGACAACAAAGCCAACAGGGAGAGAAATGGGTTTTTGATCTCAAAGCGAAGACTGATGGAAGTCTTTATAATTTAGTCTACTGACACTACTCTGTGAACTTACAGAATTTATTGGATGGTAATCCCGTGTTGTCTTAAATTATTAATATAATATTATTTTAATAAATATAATGACTTTTTTTTATATTATATATATATATATAAATAATTTTAAAATATCACCCGATTATATCTTAAAATTATAAAATAATTTTTTCTGAATCACATAAACATTAATTAGCATTTGCCAGTCTGGTCGTGTATTTATATTATAGAGAGGATTTTTAAAGTGACTGAATTATATTTATTTTATTTTAAAATTAAAGATATAATTTAATTTTTAAAATAAAATAATAATATATTAAATTTTTAATTAATATAAATTTATTTGATTTAAGTTGATAAAATTAGAGTAAAATACACTCACACCCCCTATAAATAATCATAATAACACTCACTATCCCTCTAGTTTTTTAAGTAACACTCACTACTCATTTGAATAACATAATGTAACATTCATTACCCCTAAGATGATTGACTTGATGATTTCAGCAATTTTAAAAAATAAAATGCCCAAAATGCCCTTAACTACTATCAAGACAATTATACCTTCAATTTATGATGACTAA
Source organism: Hedera helix (assembly GCA_947179155.2). Classification (NCBI taxonomy): domain Eukaryota; kingdom Viridiplantae; phylum Streptophyta; class Magnoliopsida; order Apiales; family Araliaceae; genus Hedera; species Hedera helix. Next base: position 17,221,637 of record OX359275.1, on the reverse strand, counting down.
TATACCCTTTAAGCAAAAAGTTTGCTTGAATTTCACTTTCATTTAGCTAGAAGGACAAATTATTAACTTAAATAAATAAAAATTTATTTAACAAATGTATAATTTTAAGGTGAATAATTTAATAATTATCATCTAACATATGTACCATTCATAGCTTATTCTAAATTGCTATGAATATATATTAGTCATAATATTCAGTCATTCCTGTTAAATGAACAAAAATAAAATCACAATTCACAAAATGAATATTTACAAATTATGCAAATAAGATTTATTTTTATTTGAAACGGAGGCAATATATATATACTAGTAATTGTTCGTGCCTAAAGGCACGACGTAACGAAAAATTATATTAAAATTCAAGAAACACTACATTACTTAAAAACGTTTTACAACCTAAAATAACTTACAATCACACATAACAATTATAATAATTCACAACACCACCATAATAATTAATTTTTCTTTAAAAATAGATATCTAGAAAAATTTAAACATGTCTACAAAACTTACAATCATCAATAACAATTATCATAATTCACCACACCACCACAATAATTATTATTATTGTTATTTTTGTTTTTGTTGTTATTATTATTAATATTAATATTATTATTATTATTATTATTAGTGTTATAATTATTATTATAATTATTGTTATTATTATTGTTATTATTATTATTATCATTATTATTATTATTATTATTATTATTATTATTATTATTATTATTATTATTATTATTATTATTATTATTATTATTATTATTATTATTATTATTATTATTGTCATTATTATTATTATTATTATTATTATTATTGTTGTTGTTGTTGTTGTTGTTGTTGTTGTTGTTGTTGTTATTAACATAATAATTATTATTATAATTATTATAATAATTATTATTATTGTTATTATTATTATTATTATTATTATTATTATTATTATTATTATTATTATAATTATTGTTATTATTATTATTATTATTATTATTATTATTGTTGTTGTTGTTGTTATAATAATAATAATAATAATAATAATAATAATAATAATAATAATAATAATAATAATAATTATTATTATTATTATTATTATTATTATTATTATTATTATTATTTAAGAGTGGTGAATGTAACTTGATCATATAGGTCAAAATAGGGTACTTTTGTTGTGATGACCCCAAATCCGGGTTTCCATAACCTCGAGTTTGGTTCTCACTATTCAACACATTACTAACAATTAAATACATACATTGCATTTAAATATCGCGGAATAATACATATTGGTTCCCTTCAAAAGGTTACAATACCAGGGTCTATCAACCTTAACATAATAACAGTTCCTATCACAAGGAATTACAAAAGGTTTAAAAACCGTAAATACATAATTAAAGATCTAATTAGCATGCATAAGCTAACTTAAGCTCTGGCTTTTCCTTTTCCTTTATCCTTCTTTGAGCAATCAGGATTATCTGAAAAATGGTTCATGATATAGCAAGAATGAGCAACTAGTTTGCTCAGCAAGTTTAGAACAATCATATAGATTTAATATATCATGAATGAATGGGAAAATATCATCAATGATTCAACAATAGATATAACAATTGTGAATGAAACAGGATTCAAATTTTAATAAACAGAATATTTGAATCTTAAAATGCTGAGTGGTCACTAAGGACCCTGAACTAACTAGGGTATAATAGAGTTTCCTCTGACCCTTTGAGTTGTTTGGTTTTCAAGGGGATCAGCCTATTCAACCCGCTGTATATGCATTACATTTAGTCACTGGCGCCCAAAGTCGGTTTCCCGACACAAAATCCCCTAATTTAGGGTTGTTCAATTCTCAGACTTAATATAAGAAATCCGCACCCAACAATGGTTTGGATAAGCTTTTAAAAGTATTCAAGTTATTGAATTTAGAAACGTAATGTCTAGCTGAATTATTAGCTTAAGACATTTTTAATACAGTTCATGAATCAAGAACTAATAAGCTTCAAATGCACTAAGTGCGATTGTATAAACAATATGGATGTGGAATAATTTTAAATAATTAAACCACTGCAAGCTTTAACAATAAATACAAGTATGGAAACTTGTTCAACGATAATAATTGAGTAGGGTTAGAGAACTTGCCTGTTTGCTCAGCTACAATAATTGTCTAGCTTTAACTAACTTGCTTTGAAAGACCTAACATTAATAAAGTCGGTCTAATAATTAGTACGGCGTATTTGCATAACTATACGCTTAATAACGAACTTATTTACCACACATAAGTACTAACACATAGTTTACATTAGTCAAAGCAATATTATTAACCTTATAGACACTTAATCATTTTAGGTTAATAATTTAATAAGTTAGAAAATATTTTTCTTAAGTGTTGGACACTTATTAAACAACTTATTATAATTGTTTAATTAAATTCAATTTATTTTATTAACTCAATCTCTTTTTAATTACTATTTAATATTGATTAAATAGAAATTAATTAATTAACTCTAGTTATTATAAATAATAACTAATTGTACTTACTTATTATTAAATAATAAATAATTATTAACTTAATTTTAACCTTCTTTAATTTAATGTTAATCAACCAATAATTAACCAAGTAATTAACCTTACTTATTATTTAATTAAGGAAATTAAATAATAGTTTACTAATCTTAATCCTCTTTAATTATTATTTAATGTCAATTAAATAATAATTAATTATTTAATTAATTTTAATTATTATTTAAGGTTAAATAATAATCAAATCATTCTTATTTATTATTTAAATTAAATAATAAATTATTACTCTAATAACTTAATTTCCATTAATCATTATTTAATGTTAATTAAATAATAATTAATTACTTAATTATCTTTATTTATTATTTAATAATATTTAAATAATAAATAATTAATTTATAAATTTTATCATTCTTTAAATATTATTTAATAGGCATTAAATAATAATTGCTAATTTATCATCTTTATTTATTATTAACATTTAAAATAATAAATAAATAATAAATTTATTTAACCTAACCATGGTTTAGCTAACTAGATTAATATTTAAAATATTTAAATATTAAAATTTATGAAAAATATCCTCCCCAATATTATTTTTGTATTATTATTATTTTTGTTATAATTTTAAATTAATTTTTAAATATTTAAATTAATTAAAATTAACCCGAATGGCATTTTCGTAATTAAGTTGAAAAACCGGACCGATGGCAATTTCGTAAATAATTCGAAAACTGAACCGAGGGCAGAATGGTAATTCTGCCGAAAAAAAAACACGGAGGGGCAGAATCGTAATTCCACCAAAAATTTATTACCGCGCATGGCGCGCGTTTCAGTTCTTACGGGTCAAAACGACGCCGTTTTTGAAAAGCCGGAAACGGCTTCCGCGCGTACGCGCGGAGTGAATTTTCTACGGACGCCAAACGACGTCGTTTGGCTCCGCGTTTCTGGTGAACAGTAGCTGGGCGCATTGCGCGGAAAATCCAATTTTTTTTATTTTTAGCAGATTGTGAACAGTGCTCCGGCTACCCATTTTAAATAAAAATATACCAACAAGTAAGCTTTAAATCATCAATAAAAATTCAAAAAAATTACCAATCACCTTATATTAATTTATAACATGAAAAAATAATTTTTTCATGATTTAATATCAATATTTTTTTATAAAAATTTTTACATCACATAAACTACCATAAATCATAACTTTTTGTGTATAACTCCATTTTAAGTGATTCAAACTTTGTTTTTCTCATGATTTAATGTTCTATAATATTAGAACATCAAACCTAAGTTTTACAAAAATATTTTTGGTAATATATTTCAAAACTTGTTTACACACTACTAAATACATATTTTAGCATATAAAATATACCAAAATACAAACCAAACATATTAAACTCAAGCATGGCATAAATATTACAACTACACATTAATAATTATATTAACATGTTTATACTAACATGATGATTTATTTAATTTAAAAACAAAACTTTGATTTAGAATAACCATTACCTTGATTTAATGGCTATCTTTCTTTTTCTTCCAAAGTAGGTGATGAATGAAGATGACATGCACCAAGAACTCCTTCTCCTCTCTTAGTATTTTGCTCTCACTATTTTCTCACTCTCAAATGCTCTCTAGCTCTCTCTTTTGTTTGAAAATAAAAGATGAGAAATGATTTTCAAAAACTACCAAAATTGTAAGTATACTTACAATGGTCATAGATATAAAATCTATATCTATCAAATTTCCATAATGAGATAGCAAGGATACTTACATAAGCAAGCTAGCCATACATAGTTGGTGAAAAGAGGCATGGTTTATGTACTTAAAAAAATAAAACAAGCAACCATTATTTAATTAAATGAAAAATCAAATAATAATAATAATAATAATAATAATAACAATACAATCATTCCTCTCCTTCCTGCCGGCACATCACCATGTCCCAAAATAAAAGTCATTTTTTTTTATTTTTAATAATTAATAAGTTAATTTAAGTATTTTTCAAGTGGGCCAATCATTGGGCTTTAATTTAAAATACCAATTGGGCTTCTATTAAATTGTTTGGGCTACTAAATTATGAAATTTTATTATTCCCCACTTGGGCTACTAATTGACCCATGTTGGGCTACTAATTGACCCATGTTGGGCTAATTTAATAATTTATACATTAATTATTCAATCCATGATTAAATAAATAATTACCTTGAATAAATAATTAAATATTCTAACCCATAAGTATTAAATTACTAATTGGACTAATAAATATTATTATTAATATTTCACATTATTTACATTAATTAATAATCATATTAATTAATTTATTATATTTAATTCACTCCTTATATTCAATTTAATTGAATATTTAATTAATAGGAAACTTATCAATTAATTTGATATTAAAACTTTAGGGTTTGTTCACTAATTTGATAACATATTAGTGACCCCCTTTAATTAATTTTAGTAATTAATTACATAATTATTTAATCACATAATTAATTAATCACATAAAAAGATTTAAATAATCTCGTAAAAATAACTCGTTGGAAATTCAATTAATAATTTAATTAATAAAGATGTGGAAATTCTAGGACATTACATTTGTCATTAGCAAAATAAGTATTAATTCATTATATCTTAAAATAGTAAAACATGAGGGTAAATATGTAACTTCCCTTATTTGGTCAATAATAAACATCTACGGGGGTAGTGAGTGTTACTTGAAAAATTAGAGGGGTAGTGAGTGTTATTATAGTTGTCTACAGGGGGTGTGAGTGTATTTTACTCATAAAATTATTATAATTATATAATATATAAAAAAATATTAACCATAAAATTTATTTTATTTTAAATTTTTATGAGTCATACCAATTTTAAAATTTAAAATATTGTCGTTTGACTTTAAAAATTAAATTATATCTTTAATTTTAAAACAAAAAATATATTTACAACGACTATTAATATATAAAATTATAAGATTGATTTATCAGATTTCATATATAATTAAAAAATTTATTTTTAATAATTATTCACATAACTGTAAAGTGATAATAAAAAAATTAATATATAAAATCTAAGATATATTATTTTTTTAATAAAAAAATGTTCTATAAAAAATGTGTGCAGTACAAATAAGATAGGTTATATAAAATTTATTTTGTCCTAAAAAATAATTAAATAACTATTTTAAGATAAAGGAATTTTTTTAATGTATTTATGTGAGTTTATTATGGATAAAATGAAATTTTATTTATATATATTTTTAATTATGTGAAAAATATACTTAAAAGATATCTTTTCTGAAAGTTAAGTAAAATTTAAGAGATATTGTTGGTGGTTATTCTTGGCCCAGCAAACGCGTTATGCGGATTGCTGCGGATTGCTGTGTACCACTTGATAGGTTGATGGAATGTTAAAAGGTCGAAATTGCCCTTCAGAGATAATTAATAATCCATCTGTCTCACAAATATTGTACTCTCTTCATTTTAAATTCTATATCAGTATTGACTTTTTTTAAATTAATTAAAAATTGACATGAATTTATTTAATTTATATTAATATAATTATAAATATTATAAATTACTTTACAATACTATTAATTTTAGGAGTTATTATTTTTATAACTTAAATAAATTATGTCAATTTTAAATTTATAAATATTTCAAACTAATTTTTAATAAATAAATATTGATCTTATAATTCAAAACGAAAGAAGTAATACATTTTCTTGCTCAATTTTAAGAAACTTCGAAAATTTTATTTGGGTTTTCAATTAATTTATATTATTAGGAGATCATATATTAATGTTGGACTGTGGATTTTTATTAAAGCACATGGGCCGAAATGATTGGGCTTACCCCCGAGGCCCATCCGGCTTCAACACCTACTCCAGTGAAGCTTGGGCCATTACGCTGAGCACCTCAGATTAGTTAATGTCGTGGCAGTTATAACACGATTACCATTTGCACATTTAATCTGGATGTTACAGCAATTATTGGTCATGATGAGGATTGTGCATCATTACTCTGATCATAACCATTGCACACATTTGGCGGTTAGAGGAGAACGACGACCATAAAAGGGATGTTAACAATCTAGGTACAATCTAATGCCAATTCACCACGCTAAGCACTAAGCACCTCCATTGTTAACATTTCTTGAAACTGGTACTTACTCCCACACCGGAGCTATCCCCCTATAGTCTAAACTGTCAAACTCTCGGTTGCTCAAATGTGCAGGTCAAAGTCGTTGATGGTGGTCAAACGTCTTGACAAATTCAAGTGTTAACATTGGCGCTAGAAGGAGGGCCTTCTAGTGTTTAGTAGATTTTTTCTTGACCTGATTACCAGCTAAAATGTCTACCCATCCCCACAATAACAGTCGTGTAAGGCCTTCGCATGAGGGATCCTGCTCACAGTCCCATCGACCAAATGACGCGGACAAGTAAGCCCCCTATAAGAGGTCCGAGACCAAAAAAGAGCTCTTCAACTCTAGCGGGGGGAGCTCGAGAAACAGTTGATGGAATTGAAATAGGCAGAAGGTAATATGACAAGTGAGAAGGGAGGTCCATCCCGTACAGGACGACATCCCTCCATCCCTCCATCCCTTCAGATAGGTCAAAGAGATTAATGTCCGGTCCTCGAACTCTGAGAGTTGGAGATGACGTTCAAGGACGCCACACAGGCGTGAAGGTGGAGAACAACTGCGGCGACAATTTTTAGATGAAACGGGGGAATCCTTTATACCGAAAAGTATCAAAAGACGTGCTGGGGCCATTGGAAAGAAACCATTCTTGTCCCCCTTCATTAAGGAACTCGAGGAAGCTCCCATCAACCGAAGTCTTAAAGATCCAGCCCTAAAGGAATACGACGAAACTGGCGATCTCCATGACCACACCTACGGTTTGAACGGGTGATGCAATTCCATGGGTACGATGCAATGGGAATGTGCCATCTCTTCATATCAACATTGGCAAAGACTGCAAGAGAATGGATAATCTCACTCCTTAACAATTCGATCGATTCTTGGGAAGAACTTCCAGACCAGTTCCACGTACGCTTCGGTGGTGCATGCCAAAATGGTCACCCCTCTATTACAAGTGCGACAGAAGTCTAACGAACCTCTACAACAATCCATGAAGAGATTCAGAGAACCAGTAGCCGAAATCCTTATCCTAGATTTAGCACAGGCAGTACAATTTCTTACGATGGGCCTGCATGTAGAGAAATCCAGCTGCCTCGTTAAGGAAATTATCCTGAAAACTCCTCGATCTCTAGTCGAAACTTATGATTGACAAATTCTTTAAAATTGAAGAAGCTCTTGTCAACCTTAGGGGATCTTCGAGATATGATGACAACAATCATCAGAGAAGAAACCCTAGAGGCAATAACACCGATAAAAGGGACCCTAGCTGAAGAGATGAAACAAAAAAATGATCTTAATAAAAATGGTGACAACCAAAGGGAGCAAAAAATAGATCGACTTTAAAATAAAGACCTAAGGAAAAGGGAAAACAAGAGTTACACCCCCTAACTACAAGTAGAGCCCAAATAGTAAATGAGATTAAAGATTAACCATTATTTCGAAAACCTTCAAAGATCCGAGTATTTGTTAGATATAAGAATAATAAAGAATATTGTACTTATCATGAGGCTCCGGGACATGACACAGAAAGTTGTTACCAGCTAAAGGACTTTCTCGAGGAACATGTCTAAAGAGGGAATTTAGACTGCTACACCACCGAAAGACCCAGGAGATCCGCACTTGATAGGATCTTTCCTCTCATTCCTCCTCTTGATCTAGTAGCAAGGGGGTGGTAGGCGTCATCTCCGGGGTACCCTTGGCAGATCTTTTCAACAGAAAGAGAAAAGCTTTCGCTAGGGCAGTCCATCAGGTCTCAGGTCAGCAAAGGAACTTCAAAATCAACCACATCATTTTTTTAGACCAAGATTATCTACTTGACATGATCCTCCCACATGACGATGCGCTTGAAATAACAGCGCAGGTGGGGACCATAGGTATGAGGCAAATCCTCGTCGATAATGGGAGTTCGATGGACGTATTGTACATGCATGCCTACAACATACTGGATCTAGGTGGTATGAGACTGGTTTTGTGTGAAGGCTCGCCAATATATGACTTTGGTAGCGCCCCAATTCCCATTTTTGGGACTATAGAGATGCCTATGACTTTTAGAACAACACCCAAATAGACTTTTGCAATGGTAAAGTTCTACGTTGTGAATATGGAAAACAACTACAATGCCATCCTGGGAAGAACGACATCCGCATTAAAAGCTGATACCTCGATCCCCACCTGAAAATGAAGCTCCCAGTGGAGAATGGGATCGGGAAAGTTTTTAGGGATCAGGACATGTCCTGAAGATGTTACCTTCAGACTTTACAAGTAGTCTCTGTTGGGGTAAGCAAGTAAAAGAAAACTATGAAGATAGAGCTAGAGCCCTTTACGGAGACGGGCCCCAAGCCAATCATGACTACTGCAGAGGAAACAGAGGAGGTAGAATTATTCCCGAGAAATAGAGATAAGGTGGTCTAGATCGGGGTCGAGCCACGGGCAGATTTTAGAAAATGCTTAATTGTTCTATTAAGGGAGTACTCCGACATCTTCCCATAGACTTCAACTGATATGCCGGGAATAGACAAATCAATGGCAGTTCATAAATTGAGTGTAGATTCCCATGTGAATCCAGTTAAGCAAAAGCATCGAAGCATTGTTCCTGAGACAAAAGGTAATTAATGACGAGGTAGCAAAGCTGATAGAGGCTAGATTTATCTTCGAGATAGACTATCTTGAGTGGTTGGCCAACATTGTCTTAGTAAAGAAGCATAATGAAAAATGGAGAATGTGTGTTGATTACACTGATCTGAATAAAAATTGTTCGAAGGATTGTTATCTCCTTCCAAACAACGATCAGTTGATCGATTCGACTTCTGGCTATACAATGCTAAGCTTTCTTGATGCATTCTCAGGGTACAACCAAATTCAAATATGGGAAGATGACATCCCGAAGGTGACCTTCATCACTCACAGAGCTATTTATGCCTACAAGGTGATGTCATTCGGATTAATAAACTCAGGATCCACTTACCAACGGATAATGAACAAAAATTTTGAAAGTTAAATAGGACGGAACATGGAAGTCTGCGTAGATGACATGATAGTCTGAAGCTTGGAAATGGTGGATCAATTGACTGATATTAAGGAATACTTTTAGAATGTCCAAAAGTTTAACATGAGACTGAATCCGACCAAATGTACCTTTGGACTCGAATCAGGAAAGTTCTTGGGATATATGGTGAGCCGAAGAGGGATAAAAGCAAATCCCGAAAAGATATCAGTAATAATTAACATGCAATCCCTTAAAGGAATTCCATATGGTGTGCACAAGTCTGAAACCTTTTGGAGTGACTGAAGAGTAAATCAACCTAAGAGCTTTTCCATTTTCTTTGAAGGATTTGGCTAACGATTGGCTCTATTACCTACCATCCGGAAGCATCACCACATGGGAAGAGATGAAAAGACTATTCTTGGAGAAATATTTTCCAGCTTCAAGGGCAGCCAATATCAGAAAAGAAATTTGTGGTGTGAGACAGAACCATGGAGAATCCCTATACGAATATTGGGAACGGTTCAAGAAATTGTGTGCAAGCTATCCCCACCATCAAATTAGCGAGCAACTTCTCATCCAATATTTCTGTGAAGGGCTCATGTCTACGAAGAGAAGTATGATTGATGCTGCTAGTGGCGGAGCTTTGGTGGACAAAACTCCCGAAGCTGCAAGAAACCTGATTGCAAATATGGCGGCTAATTCCCAACAATTCAGCACTAGGCTTAATTTTATATCCCAAAATGTCAATGAGGTAAAAATTTCTTCACTTAAAGAACAAATTGCTAGTCTAACTTCTCTTGTTCGTCAAGTGACTGTAGGTAATGCGTAACAAGTGAAAGCTTGTGAAATTTGTGCGGTAGTAGGACATCCAACGGATATGTGTCCTACTCTTCAATAGGAGTCCTACGAACAAGTGAATGCAGCAGGTGGTTTTCCTGGTCAACCACAAAGGAGATATGATCTTTACGCGAACACGTACAACTCAGGTTGGAGAGATCATCCGAATTTCGGCTATGGAAATCCATAAGGGAATCCGTCTGGGACTCAAAATTTCTCAAGCTACCAACAATACAAGCAGCCATATCATAACAAACAACATGGCCAAACATCTGATTCTCATATGTCGTTGGAGGATATAGTTACACAACTTAGCACTAACACTTTGCAATTTTAACAGGAAACGAAGGCAAATATACATAATTTCAATACACAGATGGGATAAATGACAAATGCCATAAGTAGATTGGAGGCGCAAATTTCTGAAAAAGTACCCTCGCAAACAATGGTGAATCCAAAAGCAAATGTTAGTGCAATCACGTTGAGAAGCGGTAAAAAGATAGAAACTCCAGCAAAGACAGAGTCTGCATCAAAAGGGCAAAGCAAAGCTGAAGTAGACAACAAGGAGGCAGACAACAGTCAAGAGGAGGATAGTGTTCTAGGAAAAAATGATACCCCTAAGCATAAATTTTCACTTCTCTCTGATTATAAACCGGTACCTCATTTTCCTCTTGCTTTAACAAAAAGAAGAAAATATGAAAGAGATTTAGATTTATATGAAAATTTTCATCAATGCGAGGTAAAAATTCCATTGTTAGATGCTATTAAACAAGTACCTCGTTTTGCCAGATTTATGAAAGAGTTGTGTACACACAAAAGAAAACAAGAACTCAAAAAATATGAAAAGGTAAAAGTGGGAAAGAATGTGTCTGCAGTAATTCAAAGAAAACTCCCTACAAAGTGCCAAGATCCAGGAATGTTTACTATCCCTTGCAAGATAGGTGACACAAGATTTGAATAAGCCATGTTAGACTTAGGAACATCTATTAATGTTATGCCATATTCTATATATGCTTCTTTGAAACTTGAACCTTTGAATAGAACTGGTACTATGATTTAGTTGGCTGATAGGTCTAACACTTATCCTAAGGGTATAATAGAGGATGTTCTTGTGCAAGTAGATAATTTGATTTTTTTTCTGCTGATTTTTATGTGCTTGATATGGAAAACGGTGATCAATATGCTCCTATTTTTGTTAGGAATGCCTTTCTTAAAGACTTCCAAGACTAAGATCGATGTTCATAGTGGTACATTGACAATGGAGTTTGATGGCGAAATTGTTAAGTTTAATATTTTTGATGCCCTGAATGTCATAATCCTGTTTACTCTATTGATGTGATTGAATCTTTAGTAGAAAAAGTTTCTAAAACTGATGGAAAGGGTGAATTGGAAATGACATGCAGTCAGAGTTTTGGGAAAGGGAAAAAGGAGTTGGTCTTGAGTGCTGATTTGAAGAAAACTATTGCGGCTGTGAATGGTTCTCCAAAAACAGTTAATGATCCATATTTTGACTTGCCAATTCATAACAAGAAATCTTTACCTTTTGTTTTGCAGGATTACATTCTAGATTTGAGGCCTCTCCCTCATCGTCTCGAATGTATGTTCATTGAAGAGGGAGTAGAACCTTCATATCAACTGCAAGGGAGTTTGAACAAGTCCATGATAATTGGAGTAAAGATGGATGAGATTGTCAAAATTCAAGAGGAAGGAGTAACGTAGTGTTTAAGCATGCTGTCAAGCCAATGACAATAAACAAAGGCGCTGCTTAGGAGGCAACCCAAAAAATCAGATTTGCATTTCTTTTTTTTCTTTTTATAGTTATTTTTGCTTTTTCTTTGCATTTTATTTTACATTGGGGATAATGTAAATTTTAAGTGTGGGGGAAGGGATTTAGGATTTTTGTTATTTTTAGGTCATACTTTGAAAATTTTAAGATTTTTTTTTTTTTTTTGAACTTTTGAATTTTATGGGTATATTCACTGCAAACCCTCACGGGATAAAACTCGTCCACTTGGGGTAACCTTGGGGTTTAAAGGCTTGTTGTACATACTAAGTGTAACCGTGTTTCCTACGAAAATGGGGTATTGTTTATTTTATTTTTAGGATGAGTCACTTGAGTAATGAGTTAATTGAATTTTAAATTTTAGCTAATGATAAAATCTTGATTTTTATTTAATAACTCTTAGAAAAATGATAAATTTTTTCTTAGTTTGGATTTTTGATTATTGTTGATTATTATTTTGTTTGAGATCCTTTAAATTTTTATGCACTTATATCCATTTGTTTGAGCTAGTTTTAATGAAGAGAAAGTTTAAATGGTTAAATGCTTATGGAAGATATTTTTGAACTCTATATCTTATTTGATCATTATTTGAAGTGAAATATAAGGCAAAATATAATTTGGAGGAGATGATTTAGGTATTTTTCTAGGATTATTATTAAAGAAAATTTTGTGATGGGTTGAGATGGAGCGTAAAACACACTTACTCATAAACACATGAAAAAGTGAAATGGAGCATAAAATGCACTCACTAAAGAAGAATAAAAAAAAAAAAGAGAAAGAAAGAAAGAAAATAGGATGGAGCATAAAATGCACCCATTAAAAAGAAAAATTTGGAAAACTATTTGAAAAAAAAATTGATATTAATAATCCTAGTGTATTTCATTAATTAAGAGCTTTTTGATTTTCCGATTATATTTACCTGTATGAGCTGAGAGTGATGTGAAAAATAAATATATTGAGTTTTGTTGAATATCTTTTATAAGATAATTAATGACCTAAACTTATATGAGTTTTGATTAATTTGATACATTTGGATTCACACACACACAAAAGATCTTGAGTAGAGTAAGATTAGTAAATATGTTAAAGTTCTAGATTTTGCATGGTTTTGAAATTTTCTTTGAGTTATCATTTAAAAAATCTTTGAGGCTGATATTGAAATTTATATTGATCTGTTGCTCAAGTAAGTTGTTTGGTTATTAGTTTTAATTTTATAATTTTTGTTCTTGTTTTGCCCGAGGACGAGCAAAAACTAAGTGTGGGGGTATTTGATAAGGTTAAATTATACGATATTTTTATTCTTTAATACTTAGTTTTTATATTTATTGTGTGCTTAAATGTTTAATTATTTAGTTTATTTTGGTTTTAATAGGTTTTATAGGATTTTAGTTAATTTGTGTTAATTTAAGTAATTTTATAGTATGTTTATATTTCTTTTTATTTATGTGTTTTTATTTATTTTTAGTATTTTAGGTGTTTTATTAATTATTATGTGTTTTTATTATTTTTATATTATTTTTATTTATTTTATATCTTATTTTGTAGGAAAAAATAAGCTTAGGGGCAAATCTGTAATTTTCAGAAAAGTCGGCGCGCGCGCATTGCGCGTGGCGGGAACAACAACGAGGAACAAAACGACGTCGGCAAACGAAAGGCCCGCGCAATGCGCGGCCAAGCAGCAGAAGCACGGAGGAGCGAAATGACGCCGTTTCGCCAGAGGAAAGCGTCTGCGCAATGCGCGGAGGCTGGAGCGGCAGACTTTCCACTGTAGCGAAGGGACTGTTTGTTTGGCGCGTTAATTTTGGAAATGAGATTATTCGCAAATTTTTGCTACTTTTTGATTTCAAATTGGATTTTAATTCCAATTAGGGTTAGGATAATAATTATTTTATTTTTCTTTTATTTTTATTTGTATTTTAAATCCTATTAGGGTTTGAAAAGTGTACTTCCTACTAGGGTTAGGAGGATTTTGGAGCCTATAAATAGAGGGCTTGACAAACAATGTAATATACAACTCTCATTAGAATAAAAATTCTCTCTTCTATTCTTTAGTGTTCTCTACAATTATGAGTAGCTAAATTCTTTTTCTTGGTTTAAGTGATTGAAGCCATCAAGATTTATACACTGTGAGATCTAATTTATTTTAATTGTTTAATTTATATTTTGATTATTGAATATTCTTCTATGCTTAATTTTATGATTGATTGGTTTAACTGCTAAGAGGGCTACTAGTTTATTATTCACATTAATCTACTGCTATTTGTGAAGCAACTAAGTTTAATATTTGTTTTACAAATTAAAAGATTATTTTATCTTAGGAAGAATATTCATCTAAATTAAATGCAAACAAGTGACTTGTGTTGTTTAGTTTAACGATCTCTCTAATTCTTTATGCTGCTATTAGATTAAATCTTTAGCAAGTGCCGGAGGTTGTTTATTAGTAAGGGTATTTAGACCAAGTGACTCTATTTATCTAAAATTAAGGAGAGAGGAGAAAAATTATTCCACCTGTGAGTAGTTATTTCTACGGTGAATGTTCAAAATATGAATTGAGTTATTCTTGTATCAGTAATCAGTTGTAAATTCTTGATGGTGGATTTTGACTTAAACCATGGCTTTTTGTTCTTATTTATTTATTTCATATTTATTTTAGTTAATTTTATTTAAATTATTTCTTTAATTAAAAAATCCCTAATTTTGGTTTACAAAATACAAAATTAAATTAATCATTCTCTGTGGGATCGATTCTTGCTTACACTACTACATTAATATTTTTTAAAAGTAAGATATTATTTTTGGGTGCTTGCGACATCACACTACACTTTTAGGAAAGGGAGATAATGTGACACCCCCAAATCTTGGCCTACACAGCCCAAACTTGAGTTGTCAAAAGACTACAACAAAATTATTACAAGGTAGTACAACGTTTAACAATACAGTGTATAATAATACACAACTAAGTCTTTACTATTATTGCCACACTATTTTACAACACATGATGACTACGATAGCTATCCCTCGGACTCTCACTCCATCCCCCGGTTAGACCCAGCTACGTTCTTATCTCCTGTTAAAAAATAATGGAACGAAAAGAAAGGGTGAGCTCAAATAGCCCAGTAAAGAATATCATGACTAAGATAATGACGAATAAATTATCGTTAGCCTTCAACAGTTGTTTTCTTGATAGAATAATTTAAACAGTAAGTTTTAACTCAACAACTGCAGTTAAGTTTTTAAACAAGGTTCAGATCAATAACTACAGCAGACTAACAACCATTAGGAAAATTATATGGACCATGATGTCCACTTGCTTCTCTTTTTAGGAAAAATATCATCAACTTTTATCATCTGAAATACCACTGACCATGATAATACAAACTCACAGTTCCTGGTCATAATCATGCAAATCAACAATTCATCTTTGCACTATGGGCCAAAGATATTCAATATAGTACCACCGGTCATGATTATACCAGTCTACAGCCTTTGGTCATAATCATACCAAACAACAGTTCATCTTTACCCCAGGCCAAAGAGAACATTCACCACGTGCTTTAAAAGACACATCATCAAATATATCGCCTTTAACCTATCAACGCCTTTAACCTATCAACACCTTTATCCAATCTGTGCCCTAGGCCACAGATATCCACAACAATTTAATTCTTGATTATTAAAATAATAGCAGATATATTAATAACGAACAGAAGAAACAGGATAAACAATAAATATCGAAAGTTTACAATTTTTGCCTCGTGCAGATTCAAATAATGTTCAGATTGTCAACATGATGTGGAGTGAAATTCAAAAATGATATTCAAGATCCATAGTTCAGAATAATGGTTACAGTTTAATAGAAAGGTTCACGTAAATAAGAAGCTGCAATTGAAATGATATTAAATGAATCGCAGACTATTAAGAAAATTATAATCATTTTAGAAGTTTTACCGGACAATACTTACCATAGTAAGTTTAAGAGTATAAAATAAATGATATCCCTTACCGTGGTAAGTTTGAATAATGGAAGATGAAAAAGATGATATTCCTTACAAATAAGAAAATAATACCATTTATGTGAAAGTAGTATACCCTCAAGCCAATCACATTTGAAGTGATAAACATATACTTTGTAATCTTATTTATTTATTAATAAAAGAATCAAGACATTTCTTTATTCATGATTAATTACTTGAATTAATCAAATGGATAAACCCATAGTTTTCGAGCAATGCTTTTAGAACCATGACGAGGATCATGCTAATGAGATCTAAATTCAAGATAGCTCAAAACTAAAATTGTTCATAATCGTTGGATCACTAAAAGGGGATTAGTAGATCCGGATAGATTGGTACGTACTATGCTTGCTCTTATGAAGAGGATGATTGATCTCATAATCATTTGTGTAGAGACACTAAAGCAAGTATGTAGGTGCTTATTAGAGAATAAGTTCACTGAACGTGACTCGCTTAAGGAACACCTAATGGAGTCTTACTTGCCTATCAATAGGAGTTCCTTTTGTGATAGTAGTACAAGTGATCCTTTGACTTGAGATCATCATAGTATCTTGTGTATGATGAATTATGTTTTGACATATTCCTTAAAACCTTTAGGGTGCATCAAAGGGTATGATTGAATATAATAAGTCATACATGGAGATAGGTGAGTGATCAACAAAGAATCTACCACTTCTAGTAAAAGAGGGAATGTCCTATGCGATTCGATAAATGACAACTCAGTAGTCCTTGACCAAGGCAGAATGAAAATTAGAAAGTAGTATCTAATTTATATTAATTAGAGTTATTCATTTGAGAATCAAAATGTATATAATCAAATAAAATAAGACTTGATAGTAATACCATGTCTTATATTTGATTGAGACATTGTGAGGTAGAATGATTGAATTGTACGGTAACTATTCGCTGAATAGGTTCTTTTGTGAATAAATGTTAAAATCTATATTATTTGAAAAGTCGTTGATCGCTAAGGGGGCTTACCCTTATTATGGAATAAATATTATTTATTTAAATGAATTAAATAGTTTAATTTATTTATATAAATAAGATTAGAATAGTTCTAATTAATTTATTCTATAACCGGTTTAATATGGAGAACCTAAAGGGTCACACCGCAAAAGGAAAATAATTATTTAAGAAATAAATGGCATAATTGTAATAATGAATTAAGTATATTTAATTTATACTATGGGGATAGAATAAATTAAATATATTAATATTTATTATTTAGTATTTTAGAAATACTAATTATAAATTAATAAGAGGAGTTTTATTATCATTATTACTATTATCATTATTATTTAGTTCCTAAATGATTTAGAAATTAATTAATAAGAGTACTCTCATAATTAATAATTAAGTTCCTAAATGGTTTAGGAATTATAATTATTATATTAAATTAATTAAGATCCTAATTAGATTAGGAGTTTAATTAAAAACCCTATTCCTAAATATGTTAGGAGGGTTTACTAAATCTATAAATAAGAGAAGTCTTATTATGGATTAAGGTTACACACATATACTTCCATAGAGAGTACTCACATAATCTCTAGAGAGAGAAAACTAGGGTTTGCCATCACCCACTTCTTGAATTATTATTATTCCTTGGTGGATCACCTCTAGAGGTCAAACATTTGGGTGGCTAACATTGATCATTGGAATCCAATCGGTGAAATTCAAGGAGAACGCGAAATATTTGGAGGTGAACTTGTATCCGTTGAAACTTTGAGTTCTACAAGGGTATATTTCTAACTTCTTCTTTATTAATTAATAGTTGCGCATAAAGGTCGATCCTGGATTATGGTTTGTAAATTTTAAATTTGATTTTACCATACTTCCGCTATTTTATGTAATTTGATTGCGTCTATGAATTTTACAAACTAACAGTGGCATTAGAGCCAAATTTTATGCGAATTATTAATTGTTTTGATTCCATATGTGTATGGGTATGTATTTAAAATAATTTATTGGGCATAATTTATTGTATAAAATTATTAATTTTACTGAATTTGGATTACATCCGTGACTTTGATTTTGATGCAATTCGGATTGTGTACGCACCAAAGTTTTGGATTATATATATAATATATGTATGATTACCGAAAACAGTTTTCGGTATATATATATATATAACATATCCGGAAACTGTGCCGCAACAGTGAGAAGAACAAAAAAAAAATTAATTCCAGCGCTGCTTTATACCGAACATGCTTTACAAATATATATATATATATATGTATCACTTCCGGTTTTGGATCAAAAAGCAGCCCAACAGTGATTCGGTGTTTGGTATATATATATATATATATATATATATATATATATATATATATATCACTTCCGGTTTTGGATCAAAAAGCAGCCCAACAGTGTTTCGGTGATAATGTATGTATGTATATTATAATTGTGCTGTCCCAAATTTTGAGTCACCCAAAGCCACTTTTCGGTGAATTTTATAATGCAACAAGCCAATTTTTTTTTTCCGGATGTGATCTAAAATTGATTAGCTTGTCCCGATATTATAGTCACTCTACCGAAAAGCATTCCATGTTTGGGATAATTAAAGCAAGGCACGGTTTTGTACATGTATAATATATATAGTAATTACCGAATGGTTGTTATATATATATATTATTAATATATATTAATTATCTAAATAGTTTGATAATTTTATACAGATTTTAAAATTTCAAAATAAAAGAGTTTATTTTGGGTAATTTTAAAATAATAAAAATAAATAGTTTATTTTTAAATAATTTTATAATTAAAATAAAAGGTTTATTTTAAGCATGAAATTGGATTTCATGCCATTAAATGATACCAATACATATATGAAATGTTTTATTTAATTCATGCGATGAATATTATTTATTGATATATATGTTGATATATATGATAATAAATGAGATTGATTATGGACTATTGACCAATATGATTGGACTTATTTTTAATTGAATGCATAAATGAATGAGTTTTATAAATGGGGTCTGCGTACCTCGTCTTTCTAATTTTTCTTATGTATAATTCTATCTCACTCCTATGTACTTCCCCTTGACTGTTGATCAAGGTTTCTTATTTATTATAAATAATTTGTAATAGGATTAGTTAGAATTATTTTGAAGAATTGGAGCTAAGGAGCAAGGAGCGCATGAAGACCCGTTTGTAATGGAGCCCGAATTTAAATGTAATAGTTACATATAATTTAATTTATTCTTGCACCCTAAGTTTGACCTTTTGGTTCACTTGATGGCTCTAGTGAACCAAACTAGAATAAAAGTCCATAATCAATCCAAATAGAATATAGTATTCTATATGTGCATGCTTGTTTATATATATTATATATTATCCAAACATGATTTGCATGTTAAATAATATGACGCGTATTTTATATATATGTGTGCATGCGCGCTAAATAAGATGAGACAATTAATATTAACAAACCCCTCATGATGTAGAATAAATATTATTTATAAAATGAATTAAAATGTTTAATTCATGAATTAAAGGAGTTTAATTCAATTAAATTAAATTAGAATGGTTCTAATTTATTTATTCTACTACTCAAAATATTAAGTTGTAACGTTCAAAGATATTTGGAATATCGAACGTCGCCTTCTAGCATGATAAAACGATAGAGTATCAAAGAATCAATATACGTTTGTTGTGCACACACAAGGCTTATATCGATCATTTGAGATGTTGTTTTATCATATTTGATGCTTATAAGGAATTGAACATTACTGTTTTGTTGTGCACACACAAGGGCAATATTTTTCTCTTTACTATATGGAAGTACTAGGTTGGGCTTAACTTAGATAATTTTGATTCGGATGTGCACACACTTGATCATAATAATCTAAGAGGCAAAAACAAGGAGTTACATGTTGATGTAATTGACAAAAGTTGTCTACCTATTTATTTATATATAGTTTGTTGTGCACACACAAGGCTATATACATTTGAAATAGGATCCTTATTCTCACTAGCAAGTCTTTAATTAAATTTGCCGAACTATATAAGAGGGTAATATAGTTTGATGAAAATAGTGGGAGACACCATTTTAAATAAAGACTTAATTAACTTGGTGATTAATAAAATGAATGCATATTAATGTTGTTATTAATTCACTTAAAGAATATTGCTATATTTAATTCACTAATACTGCATAGCATATTAGATGCTAATAATTAATCGAACTGAATTGTTCGGATCGATTAAACAAATTTGAGAAAAGTTCTCAATGCTGAAAAGCTAGCAAATGTTCTTAATTTGCCTATTCTTGCAAACGTTGCAAACTAAGCCTATGAACAAGATATTGTTATTTTAAGAAATGACAAGATTATGCAAAAGTGGCTCAATAGTTGTTGTACATTCAATAGTTGTTTGGTGAGCAAAGTAGGTCAACTAGATATAAGATATCTAAGAAGCTCTTCCGATCTATAATAACCAATGACACTACATTAAAGACACGTGTCCTAAAGATGATAAATCAGTTTGATCAATTAGGACACCTAGATTTTGTCAAAGATGGAGAGTTGAGTCAAGATTCGATCTTGCAGTCACTCGCTGACTCTTTTTTCACAAATTGTAAGTGAACTTTAACATTAATTAGCTTGAAGTCAGTTTACCTAATTAGCTAAACATGTTGAAGACTGTTGAGAGTCACTTTCCTTCCAAGAAAAATCAAGTCTTACTCGTAGATGAATCTTCTAAGCAGAGGAAGATGATCAAATGTATTTCTGAGGAGTCAGAAAAGATAGAAGGCAATAAAAGGTTAAACAAATGACATAAATAAAAGTGATCCCAAGGGCAAAAAAATTTGCTTTCATTGCGATAAGCTGGGACACTAGAAGAACAACTGCAAGAAATTTGTAGTAGTTAAGTAGAAGAAGTTTAATAAAGCTTCAGCTACAGATATAGATTTGTTCATAATAAAATAGAACTTTCTATAAGTCAAGTTTCTACTTAGGTATTAGATACCGGATGGTAGTCTCATATATGCAAGTCGTTGCAGAGACCAAACAGAAGTAGAAAGCTAAACAAAGGATAAGTAATCCTGTGCTGGGGAATAAAGCAAATGTTGCTGCATTAGCCATGAGAACTTATAGTTTAGCACTGCCTACGGGCAAGCCTATTAAGTTAGTAAGTTGTTACTAGGTTCCAGTTCTTAGAAATATTATTTCAGTTCCATGTGATGACAAGGAAGGGTTTTTGACATTATAATAATGAACAATCGTTGTTTTGTTTATAATGATAATGTTTTATTTAGAACTGGTTGATTACTTGATGGATTTTGTAAACTTGACTTACATGAAAATATTTTAAAATTGAACAAACTAAAGGCAAATAAATGATATGAATCATACCTTCATGCAACACTGTTAACTCGGTCATGTTGATGAAACAAGACTAAACAAGTTGTATAAAGATAGGTTTTTTAGAGCCTTTTTGATTATGAATCAAATATAACTTGTGAATCTTGTATCATGGACAATATGACTAAATCTTCATTTAGTGGACATGGAGAGCGAGTTGCGGAGTTGTTAGAAATGGTACACACAGTCTTGTGTGGGACCTATGACAACAAATGCAAGATGAAGGTATTCATTCATTACTTTCACTAATGATTTTAGATTTCGATATATGTATTTGATGAAATACAAATCCAAATCGTTTGAAACGTTCAAAGAATTCAAAAGTAAAGTATAGAAACTAAAGGCCAAAAGTATTAAAGTTCTTCGATTAGATCGAGAAGGGAATACTTAAGCAGTAAGTTTTTAGATCATCTCAAGCGAAATGGTATTCTCTCACTATGGACATAATGATGATCCATGATGAGTTATACCAATATTCCAGTATCCTTTTAGGGTTATACCTTCGAAACAACCGCATATATACTAAACAAGGTACCTTCAAATTCTGTCCCTAAGATTTCATATGAGTTATGGATAGGGAGGAAACCAAGTCTTAAGTATGTTAAGATTTGGATTGTCCAGCTTATGTCAAAAGGTTTGACAGTGATAAGCTTGGGACAAGATCTGATAAGTGTAAACTTGTGGGATATCCTAAAGAAAGTTTAGGGTATCACTTCTATAATCCGACTAACTAAAAGGTGTTTGTTGAAACACGCTGCCTTATAGGAAAAAAAGTTTTTCCTTAAAGGGTTAGTGGGAGTAAAATAGATCTTGAAGAAGTTCAAGAACCACAAAACACTACAGATCAAGTGAAGGAATCTGTATAAGTAAATAAACCTATTGTACCACAACCAAGTCGTAAATATGGTTTAGTACCGACGATACCTGAATGGTATGGATTCATCATAGATGATGATGATGAGGTACGCATCATAGTGGATGATGATCCAGTTAAATACGATGAGGTATGAGTATTAGATACTCAAGAGAAATGACTGATGATCATAAAATTGGAAATGAGTCTTTAGAGAAAGACTAAAGCATATGGCAAGGTGGAGACCTAAAAGACATGACTAGTGGTAAAAGATTTCAAATAAGGTCAATGAGTTGACTATAATGAAACTTTTCACTAGTGAAAATGCATATATCAATTCGGATTTTACTTGCAGTTGTAGCTTATTATACAAAAGGATGTATGTATGATACAACCAAGAGGATTTGTCTCCATATAGATGGACTAAATCAAGTATGTAAGTTACAACGATTCAATTATGGATTGAAACAAGTTTCTCGAAAATGGAACATCCGTTTTGATGAGACAATCAAAGGAGTTTGATTTTATCAAAGACGATGATGAACCAAGTGTGTACAAAGGTTAGTGGGAGCACTGTGACATTCTTAGTATTATATGGTGATATAAAACTGATAAGGAATAACATACCGATGCTACAATCAGTAAAGATGTGGTTATCTAAACACTTCTCCGTGAAGGACTTGGGAGAAACATCTTATATTTTGGGGATAAAGATCTATAGAGATAGGTCTAAAAGGATGCTTGACTTGTCCCAAGGAACGTACATTGATTATATGTTAAAGAAGTTTAGCATGAAAGATTCCAAGAAAGGGCTCATGCCAATGGGTCCTGGAATACATCTCTCAAAGAAGCAGGCCCCAAAGACACCTGAAGAGAGAGATCGTATGAGTAAGACTCCTTATGCCTCAACAATATGATCTATCATGTACGAGGTGATATGTACTTGACCTGATATTGCTTATGCATGATAAGCAGATATTAGTTCATTTCTGGAGAAGAATATTAGAAAAGAGTTTCTAATGATGAGTTTGATATAAAATTAGAGGGCTTAACAAACTCAAGTTTGTTCAGACTAACCTAGATAACAACATATCCGTTTCAGGTCATATGATTACCTTGAACGGTGCTGCAGTGAGTTGAAAAAATTCCAAACAGCAAGGAGATGCTGATTTAGTGACAAAGACATAGTAAATAACTATAAGTGAAGCTGCAAATGTGATTGTTTGGTTCAACAAGTTCATTACAGAACTTATAATAGTTCCTAGCATTAAAGAAGTTTAATTTGTCAAAGAACCTAGGTCTCATCTGAAATTAAAACATATGTTGCAGCACTTTCATATGATAAATCATTGAAAAGGAGACGACACCATAAAGATGGCAAGCTTTTAGAACAGCATTACAGATCCATTAACTAAAGCATTTACTAAGCAATTTGTACGCCACTTAGAGAAGAATGGTATAGGGATACCAAAGGGCGATTGACTTTAGTGCAAGTGGGAGATTGAAAATAGTATGCCCTCAAGCCAATCACATTTGAAGTGATAAGCATATACTTTGTAATCTTGTTTATTTATTAATAAAAGAATCAAAACATTTCTTTATTCATGATTAATTACTTGAATTAATCAAATGGATAAACCCATAGTTTTCGAGCAATGCTTTTAGAACTATGATGAGGATCATGCTAATGAGATCTAAATTCAAGATAGCTCAAAACTAAAATTGTTCATAATCGTTGGATCACTAAAAGGGGATTAGTAGATCCGGATCGATTGGTACGTACTATGTTTGCTCTTATGAAGAGGATGATTGATCTCATAATTATTTGTGTAGAGACATTAAAGCAAGTATGTAGGTGCTTATTAGAGAATAAGTTCACTGAACGTGACTCGCTCAAGGAACACCTAATGGAGTCTTACTTGCCTGTCAACAGGAGTTCCTTTTGTGATAGTAGTACAAGTGATCCTTTGACTTGAGATCATCATAGTATCTTGTGTATGATGAATTATGTTTTGACATATTCCTTAAAACCTTTAGGGTGCATCAAAGGGTATGATTGAATATAATAAGTCATACATGGAGATAGGTGAGTGATCAACAAAGAATCTACCACTTCTAGTAAAAGAAGGGAATGTCCTATGCGATTCGATAAATGACAACTCAGTAGTCCTTGACCAAGGCAGAATGAAAATTAGAAAGTAGTATCTAATTTATATTAATTAGAGTTATTCATTTGAGAATCAAAATGTATATAATCAAATAAAATAAGACTTGATAGTAATACCATGTCTTATATTTGATTAGGACATTGTGAGGTAGAATGATTGAATTGTACGGTAACTATTCGCTGAATAGGTTCTTTTGTGATTAAATGTTGAAATCTATATTATCTGAAAAGTCGTTGATCGCTAAGGGGGCTTACCCTTATTATGGAATAAATATTATTTATTTAAATGAATTAAATAGTTTAATTTATTTATATAAATAAGATTAGAATAGTTCAAATTAATTTATTCTTCAATTGGCAATATGTTACAGTTTTATTGGTTGGATAGGAGAAACAACACTTTTGAGATGAGACGATGGTAGATGATGAGCACGCTGACTTGTTTAAAGGCTTAATAGTTCCATGATGTCCATGCCTAGGCAATTAATAAAGCAGTAACATCAAGAACATGGATCAGCTGAGAGAGTGACTTTGGTGGCCCACAAGATTAATAAGAACAAAAACAAGTAAGCAGCCCATTGACTTTAAGTGGCGGGACCAATAATTAATTCAAGCAGCCCACTATTTTATTAAATGTTCAGCAACCAAGTTAAAGTTAAAAACGAAATTGCAAAGCATAAGGGTGAGAAAAGGAACGCAGCAAAGACGACATAAGATATATATCACATACTCCTATTCCTAATAGAAGTCAAAAAGGGATTCCAAAGCACGGAGATTATAAAAAAGCACATAATCAGTTTTATAGGGGGAAGAGGCGTGAGAGCATCCGGCTAATAGAAAAAGAAGAAGAACTTGCAACAGTAGAATAAGAGCAGCCCAGAATCTGCGGTAGATTTGTGCGGCTATTCTCCTCTGTTCCACGATTTTCTTTTTTTATGGTACACAATAGCGTTACATTATTTCTTTTTCTATATTAGCGATTGATGAGTACAATTCTTTTAACCAATTTATTCCTCGTGTTTGAATATTGAGGATAACAGTTTTTATTATTTAGAGAAGAATCCTTTTGAATATTATAATTCAGATTTTATTATTTTATTTTATTTTTCTCTTCAAATTAGTTGGTATATTTAATTAAATATTCTGTTAATTTAATCATGCATTATTTAATGATGTTTTGTGTTTTAATTGCAAGCATGTTAGGCTAGGTTATTTTCTAGGGTTAAGGATGAGTATAATTGGTTGATTCCATTGCATAAATTCATGCCAATTGATCCTACAAATTTAGTGTTTTCATGTTAAAAATAATTCTTACTATTGATTGCCTATTTTTATTGAGATAAAAATAAAATTGGATTCTCATTATTATTTGTTGGATTCAGTTTATGATTTGTTAAAAATGGATATCAATAGCGTTTTGATGGAAATAATGAGTGTTTTGATTTTATACATATGTTTGGTTATGGAAGAATTAACAATTTGATTTTACAAAATAATTGGGCTTAATTGAATATATTTTCTGCTCCTAATAGAGTTGAGAGACCAAATTAGTGCGTGATAAAAAGTAAAATTGATTGGGCATGAATGTTGGAATATGATATCAAATATATGATTCCGTTACCCTAGTATTTTATTATTGGTTAATTTATTTGCATTCTTATTTTAATATTTATTTGCATTTTTAGTTGATAAATCATAACCACAATCTTTAAACTAGATTAGGATTTAATTAAAATTTGTGAGTGAAGAAATATACGTTCCATCCGTCAAGTCTCTAGGGTTCGACCTCACACTTTTGAGCTATACTAGGTATTCGATTCGTGCACTTGCGAGTAAGTAAAACATCACAACAAGTTTTTGGCGCCGTTGCCGGGGACTTGAAATAACTTTTCCCACCAACTCACTAATTTACATTAATTCCTTCTACTAGTTCTTAAAAAAAAATAAAAAAAAAATTAATTAAAAAGTTAAAAAGACAAAAAAAAATTTAGGAGTAGAGTAGTGTATGAGCACTGTTTGGAAGCGTGGTGATAAGAGATTGATTAGGATAGAAAATTTAGAACTAAATCCTTTATTTGAGGGAGAAACGATGGCTGAAGAACAAGAAGAAACGAAAACCTTAAAGGAGTTGTTCTCACCTATTACCACCAATCCACCGTCATGCATTGTATTGCCTGCCATAACCGCAAATCATTTCGAGCTTAAACCACAAGTAATGCATCTTCAGCCTATTTTTCATGGAATCGATCAAGAAGATCCTTACCTCCATATTAAGGATTTTCTAGAAATTTGTGCCACTTTCAAATTCCAAATTTTTTCTGATGAATCGGTTTGCCTACGTTTATTTCCTTTCTCCCTGAAAGGAAAAGCAAAAGCGTGGCTTAACTCATTACCTTCTAGGTCTATCACTAGTTGGGAGACTTTGGTTTCCAAATTTCTCACTAAATTTTTTCCCATGTCAAAGACAAATGAACTTCGAAGGCGGATATCCGATTTTTGTCAAGAGGATAATGAAAAATTTTATGAATCGTGGGAAAAATTTAAGGACCTACTTTTGAGATGTCCCCACCATGGTTTTGAGACATGGAGATTAGTTTAATATTTCTATAATGGGTTAACTCAAATAAACCGAAACATGATCGAATCCATGAATAGTGGCACTTTCCTTAGTCTCAAAGAAGAGGAAGCATACAATTTCCTTGAGAATCTGTCCGAGAGCTCTCAGCAATGGGATTTCTCTTCTCATAGGAATTCATCACCTCACGTTAAGAGGGAAGTAAAGAAAAAAGACATATATGAGCTATCTGAAGACGTAGAGACTAGAAGACAGTGAGATAGTCTCTCAAAAAAGTTTGAAGCGTTGGCTTTACGATTGGACAACAATTCTGTCAATCAAGTCCAAGCTGAAGTGTGTTCTGTGTGTGCTAGCCCTATGCATACATAGCAAACTTGCCCCTCTATGGTAGGATTCTCCGAATTCATGCCACAACAAGTAAATGCAATGAATGACTACAAAAAGCAATTCAACAGCCCATACACAGATACCTACAATCTGGGTTGGAGAAACCACCCAAATTTCTCATGGGCACAAACTCAACCCATGCCTAATGTGGGTGCCCCATCAGCGAATGCTCCACGATATCAGCCACCTCCTGGTTTCCGTCCATCAATAAATTCTTATCCATCATATCAGTCTACTCTTCCTACTCAGTCACCCCATGTCACTCCCAATCAATTCTCATCTTTGGAGGACACTCTAAAACAGTTCATTCAAGCGACTGACCAAAATACTCAGACTTCAAATCAAATTTTGCAAGAAGTCAAGAACACTGGCCTCATGAACACTCAAGTCATAATCAAATTAGAGAGTCAAATGGGTCAAATTGCTAGTCAATTGGGTGAAAGAGAAAGGGGTAAAATTCTAAGTCAGCCTATTCTGAACCCTAAAGGTGTTTCCTCAAGTGGGACAACTCCTAACTCACCAAATGCACCAACACATAGGCAAGTTCAAGCCATCACCACTCTTAGGTCGGGAAATGTTATCAATAGCGAGGAGGAAGATAAAGAAGAAGAGCATAATTCAGCTGAGGTTGAGCCTTCACCTCAAGTTGTGAACCAAGTGCCTCTCGCTAAGAAAGTAAGTGAAGATAGAACCTTTGTTCCTAAAGTCCCATTTCCTCATAGGCTGAAAGACAATAAGAAAGGTACGCAATTTGAAGAAATTTTGGAGGTGTTTAAGCAAGTTCAGATAAACATCCCATTACTTGATGCCATAAAGCAAGTACCTTCTTATGCCAAGTTTCTCAAAGACTTGGTCACTCAAAAGAGGAGAACAAATGTTCCTAAAAAGGCATTTTTGGCTGAGCAAGCTAGCTCCATTATCCAATGCAAGATCCCTATCAAATACAAGGACCCCGGATGTCCAACAATCTCATGCAAGATAGGCGATCATCATCTCGAGCGAGCTTTGGTAGATTTGGGGGCAAGTGTGAACTTACTGCCATATTCGGTGTATGTGCAGTTACATTTATGAGAGTTGAAGCCCACACCAATGACAATCCAACTTGCTGATAGGTCAGTGAAAATTCCTAGGGATGCCATTGAAGATGTTCTGATCAAGGTAGATACTTTCTATTTCCTTGTGGACTTTGATGTCCTTGATACCGAGCCTGTTCAGAACACAAGAGGGCATATTCCTGTGATTTTAGGGCGACCATTCCTTGCTACATCAAATGCCCTCATCAATTGCAGGAATGTAGTGATGAAAATTTCCTTTGGGAACCTCACAGCTGAGCTGAATATCTTTGACATAAGCAAGACCTCAATAGATACTGATGATGATTCTAGACAAGTCCATTTGATTGAGAGTCTAGTAGAGGAATCTTTCTTGCAAACCTGTAGAGAGGACCCATTAGAGGCTTGTCTATCCCATTTTGGTTGTGATTTCGACATTGATGAATCCATTGAGCAAGTCAATGCGCTCTTAGATTCAGTGCCTGTCATGGGTACACATTTTTTTCAACCAAAACCAGCGCCTCTAAATCTTTCATCAACTCCTCGACCTCCTTCCATTGAAGAACCACCGAAGTTGGACCTAAAGCCCTTACCTGATAATCTGAAGTATGCATTTCTAGGTCCAACAGAGTCATTGCCTGTCATCATAGCTTCTGATCTTGATAATGCTCAAGAAAAGAAATTACTTGAAGTCCTTCATGAGCATAAGGAAGCTATTGGATGGTCCATCACATATTTGAAAGGAATCAGCCCATCAGTTGTCATGTATAACATTCACTTAGAGAAAAATGCAAAACCCTCTCGTGAACCACAAAGGAGGCTGAATCCAGTGATGCAAGAAGTAGTTAGGGCCGAGGTACTCAAGCTTCTTGATGCGGGTATTATCTACCCGATATCCGATAGTGAGTGGGTGAGCCCTGTGCAAGTAGTTCCTAAGAAGTTAGGAATTACAGTGGTAGCCAATGAGCATAATGAGTTAGTTCCATCTTGTGTTCAGACGGGATGGCGTGTTTGTATTGACTACCGGAAGTTGAACTCAATGACTAGGAAGGATCACTTTCCCCTTCCTTACATTGATCAAATGCTGGAAAGATTAGCCGGTCATGCTTACTATTGCTTTTTTGGATGGTTATTCCGGTTATAACCAAATTCCAGTCGATCCATCTGATCAAGAGAAGACGACATTCACGTGCCCTTTTGGTACATTCGCCTACCGACGCATGTCATTCGGCTTATGCAATGCATCTGCTACTTTTCAGCGGTGTATGATTTCTATATTCTCTGATATGGTAGAGCGATTCCTAGAGGTTTTCATGGACGATTTTTCGGTGTTTGGGTCTTCTTTTGAGGAATGTTTGAAACACGTAGCTCTAGTCTTAGAGAGGTGTAGAGAGAAGAATCTAGTGCTTAATTGGGAAAAATGCCATTTTATGGTACAAAGGGGAATTGTTCTTGGGCATATCATCTCCAAAGAGGGAATTGAAGTAGACAAGGCAAAAGTAGATTTAATCTCTAACCTACCGCCCCCGCGGACGGTTAAGGAGATTTGTTCATTCTTAGGTCATGCTGGTTTTTATAGGCATTTTTTTAAGGATTTTAGCAAGATTTCTAGACCTCTTTGTAAGCTTCTTACTAAAGATGCCTCATTCGTATTTGATGAAGCATGCCTAAAGGCCTTCGAGACTTTGAAATCCGCTTTGACCTCCGCACCTATCATCCGGTCCCCTGACTGGAGTCTTCCATTTGAGATCATGTGCGATGCCTCTGACTATGCAGTTGGCGCAGTTTTAGGTCAGAGAATTAACAAAGTCCCTCATGTGATCTACTATGCAAGCAAGACCTTGAACGACGCTCAACTCCATTATTCCACCACAGAGAAAGAGTTGCTAGAAGTTGTATTTGCCCTAGACAAGTTTAGGTCCTATCTTTTGGGGTCTAAAGTCATTGTCTATTCAGATCACGCCGCCTTGAAATACTTGCTTTCCAAGAAAGATGCGAAGTTGCGGCTGATTCGGTGGGTCTTGTTGTTGCAAGAGTTTGATTTAGAGATAAAAGATAAGAAGGGAGCTGAGAATGTTGTAGCAAATCACCTGTCTAGACTCATAGTTGAATTCTAGAGTGATCCCTTGCCCATAGTCGAGACATTCCCTGATGAGCAGTTGATGCATGTTTCCCAATCACCTTGGTATGCAGACATTGTCAACTATCTTGTTAACATGATATACCCGATCACTGGTCTAAACAAGATAGATCCAAATTTTTATCTGAGGTGAAACACTTTTATTGGGATGATCCTTATCTCTTCAAGTATTGTTCCGATCAGGTAATTAGGAGATGTGTCCCTGATGAAGATCAAATGCAAATTCTCTCCTTTTGTCATGATCAGCTGTGTGGAGGCCATTTTAGTGGAAAAAAGACAGCTGCTAAGGTGTTGCAGTGTGGATTTTATTGGCCTTCCTTGTTTCATGATGCAAATGCCTATTGTGTAGCTTGTGAGAGATGTCAAAAGTTAGGTAGTCTCACCCAACGAAGTATGATGCCCCTTAATCCCATTTTGATAGTAGAGATCTTTGATGTGTGGGGGATAGATTTTATGGGACCCTTTCCTAACTCGTTTGGCAATCTCTACATTTTGGTAGCCGTTGACTATGTGTCAAAGTGGGTAGAGGCTATTGCGTGCAGAACTAATGACCACAGAGTTGTGGTTCGATTTTTGAAAGAGAATATTCTTGCACGATTCGGTACACCTCGCGCTATTATTAGTGATGGGGGTCGCACTTTTGCAATAGACCATTTAGAGATCTAATGAGGAAGCATGGAGTGATTCATAAAGTGTCGACCGCGTACCATCCACAAACTAGTGGACAAGCCGAAATTTCTAATAGGGAGATTAAGCATATCTTAGAGAAGACGGTAAATCCCAATAGAAAGGATTGGTCAGTTCGACTGACAGATGCTTTATGGGCATACCGTACTGCGTACAAGATTCCCATTGGAATGTCCCCTTATCGCATAGTGTATGGCAAGGCATGTCACCTGCCTGTTGAGTTAGAACATAGAGCATTCTGGGCTGTTAGGCAGTTTAATTTTGATGTTGACCAGGCAGGAGATCATAGAAAGCTTCAAATTGCTGAACTAGAAGAGATAAGGAATGATGCATATGACTGTGCAAAATCGTATAAGGAGAGGATGAAGAGGATGCACGATCAAAAGATTCTTAGGAAATCCTTTCACTCTAGTCAGAAAGTCCTTCTCTATAATACTCGTTTGCATCTATTCCCAGGTAAGTTAAAATCTAAATGGTCCGGTCCTTTCATAGTCCAGCAGGTTTATCCTCATGGGGCCATTGAGATTCAGAATCCCAAAGATGGTACTGTGTTTAAAGTGAATGGCCATCGTTTAAAACCATTTTTGGAGTTAAAAAATTCAGAAGTTGTTATGCTTCTAGAGGATCCCGTTTATCAGGATTGATTTTTTAGGCCATGATTCTTGTATATTCTTGTATATTATTGTATATTTAGTTTTTATATTTTTGCTTTTCTTTGTTCTATTTCTAACAAATGTGCAGGTTTATCTTTTTAATTAGAGCTTCATCATGTTCATTTTATCTAGGTGATATCCTTCCTTTTCTTATTTACTTGTCTTTATACATTGAGGACAATGTAAGATTTAAGTTGGGGGGTGGGACTTATTTATTTTATCATTGATGCACTTCACATATTCACATATGGCACTTTGTTAGAATTTGAACAAAATTTTTAGAATTATTTTTAGAATTTTTGCTTAATAAATAAATTTATAGAATGGTTCTTGAGCTAATATGAAGTTTCCCTTTGTCTAGCTGATGCAATAACGATGACACATTCGTCTTAATGCTTTACATGTGCATGCTTACTTCTCTTACTATCATTATTAAGAGAAATTTTATGATTGTTAATTCTCATTTCATTCGAGCACATTTGACAACTAATGCATGACTAGATGGATGAGTGAGTATAACTTAGATTTCCTGAAAAAACATAAATGTGGAGACTAAATAACCAGTGAGTATTTGAGTCAATCTTCCTTTATGAGGGTTTTTATATCAATTCTAAATTCTTTTTGAAAAGCGTATTTTATTGATTAGTCTCATTATTCTTTACTTTGATTGAACACTAGAAAGGTACGACCATGAAATGTAATTTCTTTTGAAGGATTCCTAACATTGCTTGAACTGAAGAACTCTATACCTTCGGAAGTGACCTAGGCCATCTTTGGTAACTGACATATAAGCCTAATCCCACCTTTACATATATACTGCTAGTCACCCTTTTGAGTCTTTTTATAACCTTTCGTTGTTAGCCCGATATCCTTACCCTACTCTAATTTGGAGTGTAAACCATATTTATAGCCTACCTATTATCTAAGGATGTGTTGAGATTATTTTATGTATGGGCAATAGTGAAAAGTGAGCTTGAAAAAAAATGATAAAATGGAAAAAGAGAAAAAAAAATGATGCAATCTCCATTAAAGTTAAAAAAGAATAGAAAAAAATGCATGAAAAAAGAGAAGTGAAAAAAACTTGAAAGATTGAAAATTTTTGAAGAAAAGCTCAAATGAAGTTAAATTAAGCCCAAGTGTTAATTTTATATCTCAACATATTTTTTTTAGATATTTGAATTCCTTATATATCCCTTCGTTTCATAACCCTTGTCCTAAGCCTTACATTACAACCCTAAAAAGTCCTAAAGATCCTTTGGAATATGGTTTAGAGGTGAGAGTAGTGGAGGGGATCCATTTATGCATTTCGCTTTTCTAGTGGGATTTATCCTTTCATGAGACTCTTGTTTTTTTTCATTTATAGCGTTTTTCATATATAGATGTGAGAGTCATTTGAATTTGAATACATTTACTCTTTACCACATGTAATGAGAGCATTTACACCTTATTCTTGAGTGTTTCATTTGTTGAGTGTATGCCATGTGAGGAGCGGAGTCAAAGCATAGTTTGGATGGGGGTTGAAAGTTTTGCTTACTTTGATATCAATGATGTTTTGTTGTTGTCAATGCACACACTCACAATGAGATTGGCGAGAACGAAATATTCTTATTAATATTGCCAGTTTGAAAACTTTGATGTTGCATGTGTGTCATATTGTCTTTGCTTGTGGGTGTTTCGATGTCTTTGTTGGGTTATTTACATTGGTGAAGAAAGGGAATTATATTTTATAAAAGAACCATTGTATTCGAATTTTGTTGGTATATTCATTGCAAACCATCACGAGACACAACTCGTCCACTTGGGGTAACATTGGGGTTTAAAGGCTTGTAGTATACGCTAAATACTATCGTGTTCCCTACGAAAGTGGCTTAGATTTATTTAGGATTTTATTTGTTTCATTTTCTTAGTTTTTGCTTTGCTCGAGGACTAGCAAAGTATAAGTTGGGGGGAATTTGATATGCCAAGAAATTAATATATTTTAGCCTATTAATTTATACTTTGGAGAGTATTTATAATTACAATTGCTATGTTTTTATTGAATTTCAAGTGTTTAGAATTTAATGGAGAAATACCCCCTTCAATTGGCAATATGTTGCAGTTTTATTGGTTGGATAGGAGCAACAACACTTTTGAGATGAGATGATGGTAGATGATGAGCACGCTGACTTGTTTAAAGGCTTAATAGTTCCATGATGTCCATGCCTAGGCAATTAATAAAGCAGTAACATCAACAACATGGATCAGTTGAGAGAGTGACTTTGGTGGCCCACAAGATTAATAAGAACAAAAACAAGTAAGCAGCCCATTGACTTTAAGTGGCGGGACCAATAATTAATTCAAGCAGCCCACTATTTTATTAAATGTTCAGCAGCCAAGTTAAAGCTAAAAACGAAATTGCAAAGCATAAGGGTGAGAAAAGAAACACAACAAAGACGGCATAAGATATATATCACATACTCCTATTCCTAATAGAAGTCAAAAAGGGATTCCAAAGCACGGAGATTATAAAAAAGCACATAATCAGTTTTATAGGGGGAAGAGGCGTGAGAGCATCCGGCTAATAGAAAAAGAAGAAGAACTTGCAACAGTAGAATAAGAGCAGCCCAGAATCTGCGGTAGATTTTTGCGGCTATTCTCCTCTGTTCCACTATTTTCCTTTTTTATGGTACACAGTAGCGTTACATTATTTCTTTTTCTTTGTTAGCGATTGATGAGTACAATTCTTTTAACCAATTTATTCCTCGTGTTTGAATATTGAGGATAACAATTTTTATTATTTAGAGCAGAATCCTTTTGAATATTATAATTCAGATTTTATTATTTTATTTTATTTTTCTCTTCAAATTAGTTGGTATATTTAATTAAATATTCTGTTAATTTAATCATGCATTATTTAATGATGTTTTGTGTTTTAATTGCAAGCATGTTAGGCTAGGTTATTTTCTAGGGTTAAGGATGAGTATAATTGGTTGATTCCATTGCACAAATTCATGCCAATTGATCCTACAAATTTAGTGTTTTCATGTTAAAAATAATTCTTACTATTGATTGCCTATTTTTATTGAGATAAAAATAAAATTGGATTCTCATTATTATTTGTTGGATTCAGTTTATGATTTGTTAAAAGTGGATATAAATCGTGTTTTGATGGAAATAATGAGTGTTTTGATTTTATACATATGTTTGGTTATGGAAGAATTAACAATTTGATTTTACAAAATAATTGGGCTTAATTGAATATATTTTCCGCTCCTAATAGAGTCGAGAGACCAAATTAGTGCGTGATAAAAAGTAAAATTGATTGGGCATGAATGTTGGAATATGATATCAAATATATGATTCCGTTACCCTAGTATTTTATTATTGGTTAATTTATTCACATTCTTATTTTAATATTTATTTGCATTTTTAGTTGATAAATCATAACCCACAATCTTTAAACTAGATTAGGATTTAATTAAAATTTGTGAGTGAGGAAATACACGTTCCATGCGTCAAGTCTCTAGGGTTCGACCTCGCACTTCTGAGCTATACTAGGCATTCGATTCGTGCACTTGCGAGTAAGTAAAACATCACAACAGGCGCAGTCGTACGACCGAATATTCCCCGACAAAACGAATATTGTTCAACAAAATAAAATTTGCACATAACATCGTTAACTTTTAATTTTGTCAATTTAACCACTTACTGTTTAATGAAAAAATATATATGAAGAAAAATTAAATTTTGTATTTTACAAAATTCGGGGTCTTACAGATAATGTCATATGTAATTCGATAAATAACAACTCAAAAATTCTTGGCCAATGAGAAATATAAATTAGAAAGGAATTTCTAATTTACATTAGAGTTGTGCATTTGAGAATTGAAATGCATATGATCAAATAAAACAAGATTTGACAGAAATTTTATATCTTATATTTGATTGGATTATTATGTGGAAGAATGATTGAATTGTACAGTAACTATTCACAGAATAGGTTCTTTGTGATCAAATATTGATATTTATATTATCCAAAAAGCTATGAATTGCTAAGGGGGCTTACCCTTAATGTAGTATAAATAAGTATTTGTAATGCCCCGAGAATTCCCGTATTTGCTAAAGGCGACCTCGTGCATTAATGTACAGTCTTATTATAAAATCCACAACATAATATAATACTATATTGCTAAAAACTCAATAAATTTAATTTTTTTATAATATTTTTATTCTCTTTGATCTTTTGCCTCAGAATCGCAATCTTTACATCTCTTCTTAAATCACAAAATCATATACATTATAATTTGTTCAATTATAAGGTTATGAGTAACTAACGCCTCACAATTCAACACTTAATTGTTTATATATAATTCTTCTATACTGAACAATTAAGACTTGTTTTAAGCATAAACACATATCAGAATTAAATATCATTATAGATTTTCAGGATTTCTGACATTTACCACTTACAACACTGTTTACACCAAAAAGGGGATTATAAAAATATAAATCACTTCTGATAGATTCATTAGGATTTATTCATTCCTTGCTCTTTATCGAAATCTTGGGTATCTCGTACCTAACTGAAATATTGGTTTTAAAGTAAGAGTAAGCACGACGGCTAAACGAGTCTGCTAGTTGTCATATAACACTTAGTTCATGTATCATGCATGCTTAGCAATAAATCCATATACGACATTTTATACATGCCTTTCTATTATTCTGCATTTAAATCATACTTCATAGTTTGTACATACTTCTCATGTAATCTTACTTCATGCTTTTCACGTACTTCACAAAAATCATATTCATTGATTTTACATAACACATATAACATCCATAAAACTTCATATAACAATTTAATATCATATTGTAGCATAAAAATGCACATAACATCAAGTTCTCAAGAATATCACATAATACTGAAAAACTTGCTTGATATGGTCATCCTACTTACGCCATCACTACACGTTCTTCATACGATCTACATTTAATAGTTGGTCTAATAATTAGTCACTAATAGACTATTTATCTTGGTTTAATTTAATTAAACTTTCTTCTTTTACACAACTTAATGTTTCAGACATTTAATAATGTACCAGACACTTCATAATATTATTAATCTTTGATAATATATTGATCACATACAAATATTATTAACCATTTAATAACACGTTATTCCTTTAATAATATTATTAATTATTTAATAATATTTTAATCACTTACTAATATTATTAACCATTTAATAATATTTTAATCATTTACTAATATTATTAATTATTTAATAATATTTTAATTGCTTACTAATATTACTAATCATTTAATAATATTTTAATCCTTTACTAAAATTATTAACTATTTAATAACATTTTAATCATTTACTACTATCATTAATCATTTAATAATATTTTAATCGCTTACTAATATTATTAACTATTTAATAATATTTTAATCATTTATTAATATTATTAATTATTTAATAATATTTTAATCCTTTACTAATATTAATAATCATTTAACAACATTTTAATCACTTATTAATATTATTAACTATTTAATAATATTTTAATCCTTTACTAATATTATTAATCATTTAATAATATTTTAATCACTTACTAATATTATTAACTATTTAATAACATTTTAATCACTTACTAATATTATTAACTATTTAATAACATTTAAATCCTTTACTAATATTATTAATCATTTAATAATATTTTAAAAATCTTCAAACGATACAAATAGTTAACATTTTAATTGTTTTAAACATTTGTATACCAATTAGTCATTAATACACTATATATATATATATATATATATATATATATATATATATATATATATATATATATATATATATATATATTGGTTTATTATATAAATATATTCATTTTACACTTATTTCAACTTAAATTTTCAAAGTAAATTCGACCAGGACTAACTCGATCCGACCCAGATAGCAAAAACCCAATCCGGGCAACAAGTTTAACAACTGCGGCGGTGGTTTCCACTGCTGAGGAGCTAGGACAAAACACAAAAACCCTAATTTTCTGGACTGCTTGACCTTTGCTCATTCAAACAACTATAACTTTCTTCATTCTTAACCTTTTCGAGTGATTGGAGTGCTCACGCGACCATAGCTTCCTCCTGTATAACTTTTCTTTAGATCAAAGTTCTAATTTCCCAACGAAAATAGACTTAAAATCGCTCTTAAGGACGGTTTAAAATTAGTTTTCTTCGTTCATTGTTTCCATTGATCATGACTTGATCATTATCATTCATATTGAGTTCAAAAATCTAATTATAACTTTTTTGGTTTAAATATTTCAAAACCATGAGCTCCAAACACTTATTAAATACATTTAAAAGATCAAACGACGATCGATTTAAAACTAACACTAAGGGGGTTTTTCCTGAAAAATCACCCTAAACCCATTTCAACTCATTTATTTCAAAACACAATTTATGAAAACTTTATATCTATGACAAAACTCATAGATCTATAACATTTTTTACCATATAAGTTGATTCTTTTTTAAAACACAAACTTTAAAACTAGGGTTTTCATCAACTAAAATTAATCTACGATTTCTTAGCTTTTTAGGTGATCAAAACACATACCACCAACACAAAACATTACAAAATCTTTTAGATCTATATTAAAATTTATAAATCTTTAATGAAAATACATGGATATTGAAAACACACAACCTAAATAAGTTGTTTACTTTGAAAACCATAAATAAAACTAGGGTTTTCCATAATATATTTTAGATCTTCGATCTCTTAGCTTTTTCTTGCAAAATAAAAAGTGATATATACACAAAATCACCAACAAAACTTCCTTATATCATCGGAACCACCATGTTCCACTAAATCGTTCATTACCTCCCACAACAAACCTAGATCTAACAATAACAAAAGTTAAAACTAGGGTTTTAAGGTATTAGAAATACTTTTAAACCTCTTTGAGCTTCTTGTCTTCTTGAATGGATCTTCATTATTGCTTGATTATCTTCTTCCACCATGGATAGATCCAAAAATGGCAAGCCTAACTCTATTTCTCTTAAGCTTATAAGTTCAAATACTTGGTGTATTGTTTCATTTTTCTCTCAAATGCTCTCCACTTCTAACTTGGTGAATACTTACAAATGGCTAACCTTTTGTTAGCTTTGGTGGAGTAATCTATATATAGAACTCCCTTAAACTTCATTAACTCCTACTAATCAACTAGCACTTCTTAGATAAGTCCTTAATCTCCATCAAGACAAGATTCACTTTTTAGAGGAATTGACCTTGCATTGGGGAGAATTTTGTGGGTTCATGTAATCTAGGAAATTTGGAGCTTCGAACCCTAAATGGGCCCCCCTATTGCCGTCAGTTCCTCCCACATTTCTTCAATTTTTGACTTTCTTTTTATTCCAAAAATGATCATATACACACTAATATATGTATGTATATATATACATCAAATATATGTCTAACCAATACTTGCACAGTTTGGGCTACACATTTGTCTTGAAATTAAATTCATTTAGGCTCAATGTTACCATTGTTTTGGGCTTTCAATATATTCCAATTGGACTACTAGTTAACTCATGATAGCTATCAACACTTGAGCTACCATTTAATTCCTATTAACATGTCACTTTGGGTACTAGTTTAATTCACTTTGAACTTCATTCAATAATTTCTTTAGACTAATAATATAATCCAATTAGACTTGTTATTTTAAAATGCCTACACAATTTAATTTTCTTAGTTTAGTTCGTTAGTTAAATTTCTCGATCGTTTGGACTTCTCTTATTCTATCATTAGGGCTAGCATTTAAATTATATTAGATCACATTGACCATACATGTAAGTATACCTCATTGTGCTAAATTGATTAATATTGGTTGGACTCTTGAATCGATTTCCTAGGGCTCTTAACATTAATTGTTTGTCCCCACTAATAAATCTCTACAAGTCTTATTAGTATATAAACATTGAACTTGTTAAATTAAATCATTGGGCTACATTATTAATAAACACCTTACTTGCAATTATTATTACCAATTAGGCTCCTCACATAATTCTATTGGGTGCCCCCTATGGTATAATTAAATTACTTGGACACTTTATTAGATCATTTGTTGGATTTTCATTTAATCACAACCCTTGATCAAATTAGGCTTGATTAATTTAAGTCTTGGACATATAACATTCATATAATTCCCTTAACTCATGGGTTGAGCTTGTTAATTAATTCTAATACTGGACTTATCTACATTTACATTAGGCATCCTACTTATTAGATTGGGCCAACTAATACAATTCTCACTAATTAGGCCCTAACATTTAATGAATTAGGGTTTGGGTCACTTAATCAAATTTCACACCAAGGGAAAATTTGTCCAACCAGAGTAAAATGGTCACTTGGTGATTATTAGGACATCATAGTCATTATCAATTACTTTAGGGCAAAGTAGTCATCACTTATTTTCTCTAGACTTTCTATTTATGGAAACTTTCTATTTATAAAATATTCATAAACTTTCCTTCTTACTCTATATTTAAACTAATTAATTTATTATTTTCATTGAGTATTAGTTTACTCAACTTCTTGTTTGGCTTAATAGCACTCTTCTAGGTATATATGTATCTATATACCTACCTTCACTTCTCATTTGAAATTTATTTCCTTAATAAATCTCCCATATACCTCATTATAAGATTTCTTATATAATCTCTTTTGTCAAATAGTTTTTATCAAACTTTAAAGGTATTATATTACATTACCTTTATTATACCTCCAAGTGTACATATTAATAAAATATAGGTTTTAAATTTTATAACTCATATTTCTCACATTTAATCCCTAACATATAGATTAGGTTAAAAAAAAATATTTACTCATTTTCTACATACCTCACTTTTTCAACTATAGGTTTTTAAACCTTAACCTTCTCTTACTCATTAAGATCTCATTTACAAGTCTTAAATATCCGAGATATTACATTCACCATTTCTTATAAGAATTTCATCCTCGCAATTACCGCATTCGTATAATTCTATTTACAATGACTATGTTCTCAAATCAACCTTTAACTAATCGCATTCAATTACATTCTCAATTAATGAGTATTCTACTCTTTCATTCTATAAGGATCTCTTTTTAATCATTTGATTATATGACCATTCTTCTCTAAGAAGTTCATACTTTTAACTTCCAGAAAATTGGAATATCTAGGTAGAAAAATAAATTGAAAATCAAAATATTCATTAAAACTTTCATAATATACTGAGGGGTCATTAAGACCATGAACTGTGTACTAAGTTAACAAGTATTTTTACTGTAACCTTCAGTAGTTATAAGACTATAAACTCATTTCCATCGCAAAAATAATGCGCTAGGGGATCAGCCTATCGTACCATACGTCATGCATAACATTTAGTCTTTGTGAGCGAAGTTGGAGCTATATGCTGACAAAATATATCTGCTTCTACAATTGTTCACCTCAGACTTACTACAAACTTTTACACCAAAATAATTTGAATTAGAAATAAAACTTGAACCATTTTTTTAAACCAAAAATGTCTTGGCGAAACAAATGGCATAGACTTGCATTCTTAATCTGTTCGTATATTATGAACTAAAAATAATTTTAGATTAGTTAAAATAACTTAAATTCATTTTTAGGATTTCAGGATACCGTACCATTGCAACAATGCGTTGAGGATTCCGTCATTTTTCATCTCCACACCATGGCTTTAATAGCGCGAGATGATTTCATACATAAATTTTGATATTTTCAAATTAATTTGTCTAGTCGAAATAATTAGCATAAACTCTTCTTTGAACGTTTCTAAAATAATCGAAAATTATTTTAGGTTTTATCATGTCACCACAGATAATAATGTGTTATCTCTACAATCCAAGTTATCGCGTGTTATTAATAAAACAAGAAAATTCATTTGTCTTTTTAAAGGTACAAATGTGCGATTTGACACGATTTTAAGAATTTCAAAGTTTGACATAGCTAGAAGATTTGCATTGTCTTAGAACCTAAAACAACTCCACGTCTTTTTCCAACTTAATAACTCTATTAATCCTCAATTCTATTAATATTCTCTAATTAAGAAAACTCTCAAATCTCTATTCATGACCTTTCTCAGTCTATACCCCCACTGTTCATCAAATTTATCACATATTATGAGTTCATGAACTTACCACAAGAATACGAGTTTAGGAACTTGTCCTAGAAATACATAGTCCAAGAATAAATCATGGACAGTCCGTATGATGAGGGGTTCAAAAATATACTATATGATTATAAGTCACTAACTTACCATAAGTATGA
The DNA here is from genome assembly GCA_947179155.2 of Hedera helix. Lineage (NCBI taxonomy): Eukaryota > Viridiplantae > Streptophyta > Magnoliopsida > Apiales > Araliaceae > Hedera > Hedera helix. Next base: position 17,179,151 of record OX359275.1, on the reverse strand, counting down.
GTTTGAAGAACGTGCACCTAAGCTTATCATTCTCTAACTATCAGATATACACATAAGGAAAGAATCACCTTCCCATTATATATATAACGAATAGCGCGACACAAGATTTCAACGATTATCATTATAGAAAGCTAAGTGATTGAAAGCCAAGCACAATCCCCTGCCCATACAAAGGAATGTTCAACTCAGCCACTAGAATGAGTCCTCAATTGAAATTCAATAACCTCTAACTTTTCTCAGCTTAATATGAATTCCTTTAATCCATATTTTAACACAAATAACTCATTACGAGTTCATCTTTCTTGATCATTTCATAACCTAATTAACATTTTATTTTTGTTACTCAAAATCTTATTATAAGATATTTTCTATCATTTCTTTGAATTAGGTACAACATGACCCTTTTCATTATTCTTATATCTCCTCAAATTCACCTTTGGATTATTCTCTATATATGAATTTTCTAAATTCATCTTTTATTACTTAAACTCTTCATGAGTTTATTCCTTTACCATTTTTCTTATCTTCTACTACGGTTATAGCCTAAGGTACTCTTACCTAAAGTTTTTAACCTATCAGCTTTGATACCAACTATAGCGCCCCGAGAATCGACGTACTTGCTATAGGCGACGTCGTGCGTTAATGTACAGTATTCTTATAAAATCCACAACATAGTATAATATTATGCTGCTAAAAACTCAATAAATTTAAATTTTTTAAAACATCTTTATTCCCTTTGATCATTTGCCTTAGAATCATAATCTTTACATCCCTTCTTACACCACAAGATCATATACTTTATAATCTGCTTAATTATAAGGTTATGAGTTACTAACAACTCACAATTCAACACTTAATTATTTTTTATACAATTCTTCTATACTGGACAATCAAGACTTGTTTTAAGCACAAATACCTATTAGAATTAAATATCATTTTATTATTTCTAGGAATTTTGACCTTTACCACTTACATCACTATTTACCCCAAAAAAGGGCTTATAAAATTTTAAATCACTTCTAACAGATTTATTATGCTTTGCTCATTCCTTACTCTTTATCAAAATTTCGGGTATCTCGTACCTAATTGAAATATTGGTTTTAAAGTAAGAGTGGGCACGACAGCTCAGCAAGTCTGATAGTTATCAAATAACACTTAGTTCACGCATGCATGCTTAGTAATAAATCAATGTATGATATTTTATACATGCTTCTCAGTTATTCCGCATGTAAATCATGCTTCATAGTTTGTACATACTTCTCATGTAATCTTACTTCATGCTTTTCACCTACTTCACAAAAATCATATTCATTGATTTCACATAACACATATAACATCCATATAACAATTTAATATCACATTGTAGCATAACAATGCGCATTACAACAAATTCTCAAGAATATGACATAATAATGAAAAACTTGCCTGATGCGGTCATCCTCCTAATGCCATCACTACACGTTCTTCATACGACTTACATTTAATAGTTGGTCTAATAATTAGTCATTAATGGACTCTTTATCTTAATTTAATTCAATTAAACTTTCTTCTTTTACAAAACTTAATATTTCGGATATTTAATAACGTACCAAACACTTCATAATATTATCAGTCTTTGATAATATATTGACAACATACAAATATTATTAATAATTTAATAAGACGTTAATCCTTTACTAATATTCTTAAATCATTCAATAATATTTTAATCACTTACTAATATTATTAACCATTTAATAATATTTTAATCCTTTACTAATACTATTAATCATTTAATAAAATTTTAATCACTTACTAATATTATTAACTATTTAATAATATTTTAATCATTTACTAATATTATTAACTATTTAATAACATTTTAATCCTTTACTAATATTATTAATCATTTAATAATATTTTAATTTCTTACTAATATTATTAACTATTTAATAATATTTTAATCACTTACTAATATTATTAACCATTTAATAATATTTTAATTATTTACTAATAGTATTAGTCATCTAATATCATTTTAATCACTTATTAATATTATTAACCATTTAATAATATTTAATCATTTACTAATATTATCAATTAATGAATAATATTTTAATTACTTAATAATATTATTAACCATTTAATAATATTTTAATCACTTATTAATATTATTAACTATTTAATAATATTTTAATCCTTTACTAATATTATTAATCATTTAATAACATTTTAAAAATCTTTAAATAATACAAATAATTAACTTTTTAATTGTTTTAACGTTATTATTTTTATTTTAAACATTTGTAAACTAATTAGTCATTAATAGATTATATATATTGGTTTATTATACAAATATATTCATTCTACGCTTATTTCAACTTAAATTATCAAATAAAACCCGTCCCGGACTGACCCGACCTAGACAGCAAAAACTCAATTTGGGCAGCAAGTTTGACTGCTACGGCGGTGGTTTCCATCGTTGAGGCGCGAGGCCAAAACACAAAAACCCTAATTTTCTGGACTGCTAGACCCTGCTCATTCAAATAGTCTTAACTTTCTCCATTCTTAACCTTTTTGAGTGATTAAAGTGTTCAAGCGGCCATAATTTTCTCCTCTACAACTTTTCTTTAGATCAAAGTTTCAATTTTCCAACTGAAATAGACTCAAAATTGCTCATAAGGACAATTTAAAATTAGAATTTTCCAACTGAAATAGACTCAAAATTGCTCATAAGGACAATTTAAAATTAGTTTTCTTCGTTCATTGTTTCCATTGATCATGACTTGATCATTAACACTCATATTGAGTTCAAAAATCATATTATAACTTGTTTGGTTTAAATATTTCAAAACCATGAGCTCCAAACACTTTTTAAATGTATTTAAAAGATCAAACAATGATCGATTTAAAACCAACACTAAGGAATTTTTTCCCGAAAAATCACCCCAAACCCATTTCAACTCATTTCTTTCAAAACACAATTTATCAAAACTTTAGGTATATGACAAAACTCATAGATCTATAATATTTTCAACCATATAAGTTGATTCCTTTTGAAAACACAGACTTTAACACTAGGATTTTCATCAACCAAAATCAATCTAAGATTTTTTAGCTTTTTAGGTGATCAAAATATATATCACCAACACAAGACATTACAAAATCTTTTAGATCTATATTAAAATTTATAGATCTTTTAGATATAGTATTTTCCTTAACATATTTTAGATCTTCGATCACTTAGCTTTTTCTTGCAAAACAAAAAAGTGATATACATACAAAATCACCAACACGACTTTCTTATATCATCGGAACCACCATGTGACGCCCCTAAATTTGAGTTTCATAACCTCGAGTTTAGTGCTCACAATCCAATACATAAATAACATCTAAAAACATAATTTTCATTAACTTAGTGGAATAATACATAATTGTTCCTTATAAAAAAGTAATACAATCTCAAGGTCTTCTAATGTTAACATAATCAATACATATCTTAATGTTTACAAAAGATTAACAACATCAATTTAAACATTAAACAATACTACTACAATACAATTTCTACTATTTGACTTTTCCCTTGCCTTTGTCTTTCTTAGAGCACTCGGACTTAGCTAAAAAATAGTTCATGATATAGCAAGTGTGAGCAACTAGCTTGCTTAGCAAGTTTAAGAACAATAATTACAAGAATGATATATCATGATTGAATATAAACAATTTCTGAGATTTTAACAATATATAATAATTGTGAAAGAACGAGAATCAAATGTCAATTAAAAGAATTGAATGAATCTTTATTGTTGGGTGGCCACAAAGGATCATGAACTAATACTTAAGGTAAATCAGATATGTATCTGACCATTTTATTATTTTGGTATTTAAGGGGATCAACCTCTTGTACCCTATGTATATGCATAACATTCAGACATTTTGCGCAATGGTCGATTTTTTGAAATAACCCTCTTATAAGGGTTGTTTATTCTCAGTCTTACAATAAGAATCCGCCTCAACCAATGGTTTGGATAAATTTTTAACAATATTCAAGTGAATAAATTTATCATGCTATGTCTAGCTGAACAATTAGCATAAACTACTTTTTAACAGTTCATGAATAAATTATTTTTAATCTTCAAATGCGCTATGTGCGAATACATAAATAATATTGATGTGGGTTAATTTTTGATAATTAACTTACGTATAGCTCTTAAAAAATAATTACAAGTTTAGTTATAGAGAACTTGTCTTGACGGTTGTCTACGGCTAACTGACACAAATTTAATGTCCTTTGAAAAGATCTAATAATTAATCAAGTTGATCTCTCAATTAGAATCACATGTAGGTTCATATTAATAACCTTTGTACATCTTAACTTACTAACATTTAATCACATAATTAAATATTTAATAATACATTAAACACTTAGAAATAATATCGTCATTTGATTATATTTTAATCACATAAAACCAATATTAATTATTTAATATTGTTTAAACCTTTATCTAATATTATTAATCAAATAATAATATTTAAGTTCTTTACTAATATTATTAATTATTTAATAATATTTTAACCAATTAATACTACATTAATCCCTTACTAATATTATTATTTATTTAATAATATTTTATTCATTTTATAATATTATTAAGTATTTAATAATATTTTATTGATACTTTAATAGTATTAATCTTTTAATAATCTTTTATTTATTTAATAATATTATTATTTATTTTCTAATATTATTAAATATTTAATAATATGTTATACCGTTACTAATATTATTATTCATTTAATAATATTTTACTTATTTACTTTTTGTCAAATATTAATATTATATTAAATCACATTTTTTGACCTATTTTATACTTAAATAATCCGACCCGACCCGAAAGAAAATAAATTAATTTTTAAAAAATTAAGGACCACCGTTACGCCGATCCCAGGCAAAACGTTTCACTGCTGCGGCGGTAAAATATACCGCTGCGATGGTAGTTCAAATTTTCTAACTTTAGGTTTTAGATTTTTCCAACTTTAATTACTTTGGTTTAATATTTCATAAAACATGCAACACATGATCAAATGATCTTAAATCTATTTTGTTATGTTCATAACTTAATATTCTTTAAGTTTTTAAGAATCAAATAACTTTCAAAAATATTTTTGACAACAAAAATCAAGATCAACCATTTAGGGTTTCAAAATGACATTTTTTTATACTAAAAATCACATATCTTCTTCGTTTTAACTTAGTTTTCAAATATTCAAGGTGCGTTACGATCGAAACTCGTTCATCTAGCATACAAAACATAAAAACCACATAAACAACTTACATGTCTTAAAACACACATAACTAACCTAGACATCCAACGAGGGTTGTAAAATAAAACATGCTTTCATGCATTTTCTTCTATCACTTTACATACCAATAATGTTAATACACATATTGAGTATATTAAATCATGAATCTACATATATATCATAGTTTTAGCATTTAAGAGTTTGAAAATAGGTTTTTGACCATACAAATATATTTTTGACCATTAAAATTTCTTAATATACATATTCATACATGTATACACATATTCTCTATCAAAATTCCATCCTTATACCTTTTCAAAACCCTACATGATTTCCACAATACAATTTTCTCCCACAGCCAACCATGACAAATGTATTTAATATAAATTTTAACCATAGAATGAAAAGATATAAAGATAATAACACTTTTAAACCTTAGAGTTTTGGATGCTCCCTTCCTTTTTCTTCCAAAGTAGATTGTAAAGATAGATGACATTCACTAAAGCTCCTCTTTAGACTTCTAACTCTAAAACCTTCCTTTAACACTGAACAAAATCTCTCAAGAATACCCTCTTTCTTTTCTCTTTAGAAACTCTCTCTAAACTTTACTAGCAAAGAGCAAATGAAGAAAACTCTTCACCAACCTAGCTAAGGGTTCTATTTAAAGACCAAAGGTATCATCCAAAATGTATACATAAACACACTATAAGTCTACATAATCACCAATCTTATCTTAACATAAAAATTCAAAATAGCTAAATTTTAGGGATATTCTTACACAAAGGACTAGGGTTGTTAAAGTTGCTCACCAACTAAGTCCTTTTCCCAAGCTTTTGCAAACAACCAAAGGAAACACTCCACCCCAATGTGGGGCCCCTAGGGCTACCGACCAAATAACCCTTTTTGCTTCCATTTTTGATTTATTTTTATAGCATATATATATATATATATATATATATATATATATATATATATATATATATATTTGACTTAAGTTTGGGCTCTTCTTTGGACTAAAGAATTAAATCAATTGGGCTCCATTAATTAGTTTGATTGGGCTCAATTTAATTACTTCTATTGGGCTACTAAGTCATGCATATAAGCAATAATACATTGGGTTAACCATTAATTAAATTCATGGACTACAAGGTTAAATCAATTGAATCTAGTTTAATAATTTCTTTGAACTTAATATATAATTTAATTAGGCTTGCCTTATTAAAGTCAATTAGGCTACTAAATTAACTAGTTTAGTTTAATCTCATGATTTGATCTCTTCTTTAATTCATTCATGAATAAATTCTCTTACATTGACACACTTAATAATTGAACAAATACAGAATTATATTAATATATTCATTCAATCACATAAGAGCACAATTAATTAACAAAAAAATTTAATTCTTTAATAATTAGTTCTTGATTTGAATTACAATGTAACATGAAATTTATGGTCATTACACACCATGTTCTACTAAATTGATCATTACCTCCCGCAACAAACTTAGATCTAATAATAACAAAAGTTAAAACTAAGGTTTTGAAGGATTAGAAAGACTTTTAAAACTCATTGAGCTTCTTCTCTTCTTGAATGGATCTTCATTATTGCTTGATCATCCTCTGTAATTGTAAGGACCCGAATTTTCGGGATTACTTTAATAATAATTAACAGAATAAGCAAAGTTGTTTAAATTATTTATGATTGATATATTTTATGTGATTTAAGGTATGTGATGAGATTTAATTGATAAATTAAATCTGTACAGAAATGGTAATAAATTGTGTTGAATTAACATAATTGAAAAGTAAATAAATTGTTTAAAAATAATTTATGAAGAATAAGAGAAATTTCATACAATTGTACAATTATATTGTTGATATTTAAAATAGTTGTGGATGTGCATAAATTATTATTTAAATGGTGTTACATGGTAATGTGAGGTATATATATATGTGTGTGTGTGTGTGTGTGTGCATGTTCAATTGTTATATCAATAAATTTTATTGATTATGGAGAAAAAAAAGGAGATTAATAATTAAATTAATCCAAAATTTAAGGAAAAGCTGATGAGGGAGTTAGTAAAATTATTATTATTGATTATAGAATTAATCAATAATTATGGAGTAAGTTTAGAAATTAGTTAAGAAGAAAAAGTAATTATATGAATTATATAATAGTAAATTATATAATTTATATAAGGAACTTTAAATAAAATATTAAGGAAAGAATAATTATATAAATTATATAAGAATAATTATATAATTTATATAAGAGGATTAAATTAAATGAGGATGGAAGAATTTTTTTATAAATTGTACAATATTTTATTGTATAAATTATATAAAAGGTAATGAATAATAAAGAAAATAGAAAATAAATGGAAAAGACGTTCGTTGTAATTTACTATATTATGTTTTAGGTAAAATGGAATTATTCTCAATTTTATGGGAAACAATATTTTAGAAATGTAAGCATGTTAATTAAACATGTTGTCCATGTAACGAAGTGAAAAAGTATGAAAATTAATTTTTATAAGTTGTATGTGTTATTTTATTAATTTTGGAGGTATAAAATATCTCATATAATTACATGCATGTCATTATGCGTGTACAAAATTTGTCAAGTAAAGTACTTGGAAAAGTTCTAAATATTATTTATAAATCAATTTATGATTTTTAGTGAATTAAAATAAATATTTTATATACATTATATAAAATATTTATTACACGAAGTAACTACGTAATGTATTGAAAATATTTAATTATGCATGTTTTGGTTGCATATCCGGATTGAGAGAGAGGCGGTGGTCACTTTTCTTGTTTCCAAAATGGTTAATTACTTTTGGTTATTAAAAGGAGGCATGAGCATAAAAAAAAAAAAAAAAGAAAGAAAGAAAACACAAACACAAAACCATCTCATTTCCATTTTTCTTCCTCCCACCACCATCCTCAACCACCTGAACCACCACTACGGATGAAAAAAAGAAGAATTTCTTATCAAAATTATTTTGGACAATTTGAGAGGATGTCAAGGCTTATGGAAGGATTTTCAAGCATTATAAAGGTATAAAATTTATTTTTATTGTTCATTTTTATGCATTATGAAATTAATTTATTATTTTGTGTAAAATTAGCAAATACTTAAGATAATTGATGCTTATCATTTTTGGAGGTATATATGTGGATTATATGACGTTTAGAGTAATTATTGTGGAAAAATTAGATCAAAAATATAAAATTTTGGATTTTAGATTGAGCAGTCCCGAACAGGGGCAATTCTGTCCATTTTGGTACAGAATTTGAAATTGTTTCCTTCTAAAAAGTTGTATAGAATTAAATTTTGTGTGGAATGGACTTAAAATTTGTAATTTTCTAATAAACGAGCTAATTTCTATGAATTTCGGAAGATTTAGCGCAGTGAAACATGATCTGTCCAAATCCTGTATATTTTGCTGCAGAATTTGAAATTTTTTCCTTCTACAAAGTTGTAGATAATTAAATTTTGTGTGAAATGGATTTAAGATTCGTAATTTTCGGATAAACGTGCTAATTACTGTGAATTTCGGAAGTTTTATTGCATTAAAAATTAAAATTTAATTATTAAAAATATTTTGTGCTAAAATCATTTTTGGACAGAAATATTGTAATATTATGTCTGATTTTTCTAAAAATTTTGGTGAATTATTGTGGAGCATGGGTATTTATTGTATTTTATGGCTATTTAAAGTTAATGTATAAATAAGTGAAAATTCATAGAAAATTCTATGAATATTGAAAAATTTCGAAACTTGGTGAAATTTTTTATAATAATATAAGATAAATATTGATGGTGTTTGGGGGATACAAAAGTATGTTGAATGATTATTTATATTTTAAAGGCTATTAAATAATAGTTTTTATATATATAAATAATTATAGAAATTTGTCGGATAATCCATAAATTATGAAAAATTGGTTGCAAAATCTAGAATAATACTTTAGAGACTTTAGAAGGTATAGTAGACTCATGAGATGTCAGAATATTATAGGTCGCATATTGACCAGTTAATAAATAAGCATAATAGTTTTTACGCGAGGGTCGAGAATTGACCGAGAAAATTTATTTATACTTTTATAGTATGATATTGGTAATTAGTGTTTAGATATCACTGAAATATGAATTATGAATTTTGAATAAAGGTTTTAGGTACGAACAAGCTGGAGTGACTTAACTCAGTAATTACAAGTTAAGCCGGAACATTGTGATACTCGAGGTAAGTTCTTTAGTACTTGATATTAATTGTTTATTTGTTAGTATATATTAACTTTTGTTCAAATGCATATAAAATTATGTGTCATGTGATTCATTGTTGATATGACTGCTATGTGCCTTCGGTGCAAATATATGACTATATGTGAAGTTGTTCAATGTTTTCTTTAGGTAATTGTTAATTGGAGTTAGATATGATGCACGTGCTATATATTTCTTTGGTAGAAGCACAATACATGATATATGACACATACAGAGCACGATATGTTATGTGCTACGTGAAGCATTAAAGGTGTAAACTGTCGAACTTGCTGAGCCCTAGCGCTCATTCTTGCATAATATAAACTTTTGCAGGTAAAGAAACAAATTTCAGGAATATCGGATTGTGTTAGAGATGAATTACCCTAGAAGGTTGTGAACGTAATTATTATACTTTCAATATCATAATTCAATGTGGGTAAAATGGCGAAGTTTACATTGATGTGCTGTATATACATATAAATTGGGTCTGGACAAGACGAGTAGAGTTAAATTGTGTACTGTGATTATTCAAGATAGTTGTTACGATAGAGAGTATTATATATCTAATTATGAATTATGAAACAAAGAATATTTGTGTGGATATAAACAATATTAAATTTTGAATGTTGAGCTTTACGATACTTGTAACAGAAAGAAAATGTAAAGGTTGCGATCCAGGGACTAGGATCGAGATGTAAAGATTTTAAATGCTAACATATTTTAATATAATGATTGAAAAAAAAAATTTGTACCGAAAAATTTGGTAATTCATTATGTAAAGTCAATTAACGAATTAAGCAATGTGATTAAATATTTATTAACGAACCGAAATTTGGACGTTAGGAAGATAATGTATAATAAATATAAAATTTAAGGTAATAAGGTTTGTTGAATTTCGGGGTCGTTACAGTAATGACCAAGAAAAATGTGAATAATATTATATTAATAAAATGAAGGATTATTTATTAAAATAAAATAAAATTGGTTCACTTATGTATGTAAGTGTGTTTATATGATAAAGAGAATATAAAGCTAGTTAATGCAATAAATTATAATTAATTGCGAATTAAAGGAAGAAGTCAAGATGAAAATAAAATAAAATTGTGACAAGCTTAAGTTATTAGTTAACTAAGCTTGGATGATTAAACCTTGTGTGGCAAGATGCGTTTTCAAGATGAGTAATGAAGATAAAAGTATGATGATGAATTAATCAAGTGTTAGACTAATTCATGGAAAGAGTTAATATGAATCCAAGATGATGATTAAATCAATTGTTAATTAGGATTATGATGGAGATTAATTAAGTTCAAGAACTATAAGATTTAACCTAGTAAATGGTTAATATTAGTTAGCCCATTATGTGTAAGCATGATTTGGGAAATGAATGAGCCCACTTTTTATTTATTTATTATTAATGAGACTCGTAGGAAATTTTATTTGGCCCAATACTTAACCCAAGCTTTGGCTCAATAAGTTATTAAATAAGTCCAGTTTAGTGGCCTAATGAAATATAAGCATATATATATATATATATATATATATATGTTTGACCGATTACTCCCCTTGGGGAGTCCAAAAGCTTGAGCCATGTGCATTTTGGAAAATGAAAAAGGCTCCTTAATTTTCTCCCATATGCCCCATCTTTTCCCCATTTTATGGAACTATGTTGGGAGTTGATTAATTTAGTCTTAATCATTCAAGTGTTGGATGATTAGTTGTAGTTAAATTATGTTTAGTGGGGCTCTATGAATAGGAGTTTCCACCACACACTTAGAAGGTTGCTCCATATTTTTCCAAGTGTTAGAAAAGCTCTAGAGAAAATAAAGGAAGGCAAGAGAGAGAATAGAAAACACAAAGGAAACTCTTGAGGATTTAAGAGAAACTAAGGAGTAAGAAGAAATAAGATCATAGTGGAGACTCTCACAAGCTTCCTAGCCAAGAGAAAGTAGGGAACAAGGATATATAACACTAACCTAGCTCCATATTTTTAAGTTATGATGATATATTTGGTTTGTGTAGACACCCAAATTTTACGTTTGTATACTAACCTGGGCAGGAGGGCAAAATTGTCATTTCGCATGGACTGTGAAAGGGAATGATGGATTTCAGCACGGTTAGGTCAAGCAAACACGAAAACGAATTAACATCGAATTGCGCGATTTAAGGATACGAAGTAACCCAGACAGATCGAAACGACCAATACATCCTACCAACAGTCCCTAGATTGCGAGATACAAATAATACAGCGAAAATGATGATTTAAGATTGCGCGACACAAGAATCGAGAAAAGGGAGCCGGGCGGCCGCGGATGCATCTGCGGCCAACGACAATGTGGCGTTTTCGTGGCTCGAGGAAACACACGGCAGCCGAGACGTTGGCTCAAACGGCGAGAGCAGGCAGCCGCAGATGGATCTGCGGCCAGCCACAGATGCACTTGCGGCTGCTCCCAGACAGCTATACAACGGCAATTGGTTCAGCCGAGAGGAGGAGAAGAAAAAAGGAAAGGAAAAGTTAGAGAGAGAAGGTGAGATCTAGAGAGAGAAATGCACGGATTGGGCTAAAAAGGGAGAGTTTGTCATTTTTTAGCTTCAATATTTATCCAATATTGTGTTATACATTTGATAGTGAAGTATAAAGTGATTATTGAAGTATTGCAAGGTGAAAAAAGGCATTTCTTGAAGTTTTATCTTATATTTTTTCTTGTGATTTCTTGTTGTTGGATTGCTTGGATATAGTATCCTTTTTTATATTAAGTGATGATCCAAGGATTAGTGATGATTAGTGAGGGTTCCATTGGAACGAAATTTCCTCCTAATGTCCCGATGATATCCGGATGATGATATATAGTTCATTGTGTTAATATGTAGTTCATAGTGTTTAACTTGCAATTTTAGGTTATTGTGGTATAGTAGTAAATCTAGTGTTATCAAGTTTTCCCTTGTATGGTTGTGTGGTGATTTTGGGATTTGTGAGCCTAGGAATGAGATCCTTGTGATCAAATTTCGAAAATGGACAATTTGGTAACGTAGTCACGGCAATGGGCCTTTTATTGTACATATGTAAATTTCGGGCCTTAAAATGATATCCATATCGAAAATCGGTTTAAGGCCCCGTAATAGTAAAATATGTGATCGTGGGTGTTTGAGGTTATTTGGATGGCTCATATGCCCATGAATAGCCCCGACACATTTTGTGAATGCTTGATTTGATTTGCGGCATGGAAAGCAGTTTCAAAAGGAAAAAAGCAAAACGAGAAAGATTTTCTAAAAGTAAATCAAATTAGGGTATTAGAATCACAAGGCTAAAAAAATCGAGAGTTTTAATGAACGTCGATTCCTATTTAACGAAAAGGCTACAAACGTTTTCTTAAATGTCATAAGAAATTGATTTTGTAAAAGTAAACATCTTTTCATTAAACTTTGGTGCGCAGGGTTAAAGAGCTCCTAGAAGTTGCCTTTATTTGATTTTATTCTACTGTCCAAAGGCAATGTATAGTCTCGATTCCTATTTGACGAAAGTTTAAAAAACCCTTATTTTCTAAAACGGCACCTAATAAAAATCTCATTGCTTTCAATCTATATCTATTATAAAGCAAAGCCTTTGCGTATAGGTCAAAAGACGTTCTAAAAAACATTCCAAATAAAGCACGTTTTCTATAGAAAAAATCCAAGCGGCTTCTTATGCAAAATTCACCACAACATTCATTTAAGCACGCACGCACGCACCTACACACACGTTTTAAGATTTTAAGAGAATAGGAAAGCATCAAAATTGCGATAATCGTGTTTTCACGGAAGTCGGGGGATGCCTAACTCCTTCCCCTCGCTTAAACAAGCCCCCGAACTCTATGAATCTCGGTTCACAGACCAATTAATTAGGAGTCACATATGAGCCATTACGATTACGAAAACTAAAACTCGGATGAGTTGGTACATCCATTTCTAATATACCAACTAGCGACTCTGGTCAAATTGGCTCATCATAAAATCGATCTTTCAAAACTCGTCGACACTTGTGCCGATCTTTTCCAAAAAACGCATCGTAATCAAAAGGCTAAAATTGGAAAGGGTAATTATTAATAGGAGACGATTTTTTCGGAGTTGACAGCTGGCGACTCCACTGGGGACATTAGAGGGCTTAAGCCGCGTTCAAATCTTGATGTTTTCCTATCCTTTAAAAAATCTGAAAATGTGAGGTTGCGTTATTTGCGTTGATTTACCTTTTGTACGCGTATGAATGAATGTGCCAGTTTTGTGACTGCGTTATCTTTTCAAGGCTTTATTTTATTGTCATCATATGCATACGGTGAGGCATGATGAATGAATGATGAATGTATGATTGAGCGGTTCCTCTTCCTGAGGCAAACCCGTCGGATGTGAATTACTGGACTCAAAGGGGCGCTCTCCAGCGAGGCTCAGGAAAAACATCCACTCAGATCCAATCCAATTGAAAGGCCGGATTTATTCCCGTCTAGTATGTTGCGAAGATCTGGGAACCTTCATGCCAAAAAGCCCGCGAGAGTAACTTAGGGTAGGTCAGCCTCAGAAAAACCCGACGCATGAAAAGTCTCTTCATACCCTATTACGCTTTACGCATATGATGTCATGTTTAAAGTCAAACATTTTTTTTGTATATCTCCCATCTTGCCAAAATAAAGTGCTAACTTCTGTTTTACAGGGAGAGTTTGAAGAGCATCATAAATTCACATTTGCATACCTTAGTTGAAATAAAGGACCACTAACACTGTTTTGCAGGAAAAGATTAAAAAACATAAAAACATAGAGATATTTGCTTTAGCATACATCTACTTGTGTCATTCCCTGAAACTAAACTTGGGTTGTTTTATTTGTACGATTACTCCTCAAACCCGCCTTCGATCTAAAAAAGTCCGGGATTCAACAATCGAGATGGCTGAAAATCCTAATCCTAACTCGGCTCCTATATCTTGGGAAGAGTTTGAGGCCGTAAAAAATCAAATGACTGAGATAACCATGTTACTAAAGGAGCATTTCAAGTTAAAATCGGGGTCGCAACCCGAGGATCCACCGGGGCCATCATCATAAGGGAACGACACGACCCAAAAAACTTCTAAAATCGAGCAGTCAAAGGAAATTATTGTTATTCCCGAAGACGAAAGTACAAGTAATTTTAGCAAAAAGATGAAACAGTTGGAAGAGGCCATCAAGACCATGAAGGGGATTGGATCATACGACAGTGTCAATTATTCTGACTTGTGTGTTTTTCGGGAACCAGATATCCCAAAAATTTTAAAATCCCAGAGTTTGAAAAATATAACGGGGCGGGGGACCCTTACACTCACTTAAAGGTCTACATTGGAGAGCTTGGGGCGTACACTGAGGATGAATCATTAAGGATGCAGCTCTTTCAGAAAAGTCTAACGGGAGAAGCTAGGACTTGGTATGCCAGGCTGGACAATGCGAAAATTCACAACTGGGAGGAGTTGACCCATACCTTCCTGACCCAATACAGCTTCCAGTCACAAATGGCCCCTGATCGATACCAAATGACGAAGATTAAGAAGCAGCCCAAAGAGTCCTTCAGAGATTATGCCCAGCGATGAAGAAGGATGGTTGTGCAAGTAAACCCACCAATGAGTGAAACAGAGATGGTGATGACTTTTATAGATATCCAAGAGGCTCCTTATTATGAAAGGGTAATAACTGGAATAAGGAAACCGTTTGCAGAAATGATTAAACATGGGGAAATGGCTAAAATGGGATTGAAATCTGGAAAGATCTGAGACTTTACGGCTCTCGAGGTTGTTGCAGAGCAGATTCAAAACAGAAATTATGGCAATACTTCTCGTAGGACACAGAAGCGAAAAGAGGAGGATGTATCCCTAGTCTTGCAAGGGCTATCTAGGAAAGCAGAGAATAGCCCTCCTGTTCGGATGTAAAGGAGTATGCCCCCTCGACAGCCAACTTTCACCAATTAGAGGCCGGAGGGGCGAAGGAGGTTTGAAAATACCCGAGATAGAGAATTTATCCCGTTGGGAGATCCCTTAGAGCAAATCTTAGCTGTGTTAATAGTCAAGAAGAAGATTACGGAACTAGCACCACTGGCTGACCTAAAGGGGAAGAGGTATGATCCGAGCAAGAAATGTGCCTATCACTCGGGGTCCCCAAGGCACGATACTCAGGAATGCTAGACGCTGAAGCACAAGATACAGAATATGATTGATAGTGGAGAAATTGTGGTGGAACAGCCGGAATCCCCAAATGTCAAGGTCAACCCTCTGCCCGAGCATAACGGGGGAGGTGTCAACGTAATTGAAACCAACAAGGCGGAAGGGCCTTTGAAACTTAGGTACGTAAGAAAAATCAACGAAGTGGTTGGTATGGTCAATGTCCAAGAGAGCACGCAAAGTGAACCACTTAAATTGCCTGGAGTGATCAAAGGTACCAAAGGGGCACCTATCCGGTTGTCAGCTCCGAGACCCCTCATTATAGCAGCCAGATCGCAAATGCCAATTACCAGTTTAAAATCTGTTCCATGGAGTTACGGGGGAAAGCCAGAGGAAATGGCCAGCTGTGCGTCAATTACCTCCAAAGAAAATCCTTTGTATCTACCAAGGCGAGTCCTTGAGGGCCTGGGAAAAGGAAGTGGGAGGATCTCGGAGGAGAAAGCCTTGGAATTTTTCAAGAAAATGAATCACAACAAAGCCAGGGTGGTTAAGGGGTTGGAGGAGCAACTGCCTGTTACGTCAATCCTAGACCTGGTATTGGCGTCCAATGATCACCATCAAATATTGAGCAAGGTCCTGGAGGAGGCTCACATCCCTAAGTCAATCAGCACGAAAAGATTCAACCATTTGGTGGGCCATTTATTGGACAGCAAATTGATATCATTCACCGATGACGACATCCCCGAGGAAGGGAGAGGGCACCGAAGGCCGTTGCACATTGCGGTCGTCTCCTCAGGGTATGTAATGAACGGAGTACTAATTGATGGTGGATCGGCTTTGAACATTTGCCCATACAGTACCCTGGAAAAAATGAAGATCAACCCCAAGCGCCTGCGGGCCAGCCAAGTGGTGGTTCGGGCTTTCGATGGATCTCGGAAGGACACCGTGGGAGATATAGAACTACCAATTGAGATCGAGCCCTATACCTTCGACATTTCTTTCCAAGTGTTGGATATTGTTGCAAGCTACAACATGTTGCTGGGGAGACCCTGGATACACATGGCAGGGGCAGTCCCCTCCACCCTGCATCAGTAAATCAAATTCGTCATTAACGGAAACTTAGTGACGATTGTCGCAGAGCTCGACTATCCTCTTCACTCTATGAAAGGCATGCTAGTGATCAATCTAGATGAGTCGGTCGAACCGATCAGCTATCAAGCATTCAAAATTAGTACCCCTCAATACCGGCATCTGGGGGCTCCAACTTTGAAGCCTAGAATATCTCCGGAGCTCACATTTGTTGCTCGAGAAATGATGGCAATGAAATTCCAGACGGGGCAGGGATTGGGAAAGAATGGTCAGGGGATCACCGAGCCCATTCAGATGCCAACACAGTTAGGCAAAGCAGGGCTAGGATATTACGGAGACATAGGGCGGGAGAACCTGTACAAGAAGATGCCCATTTGGCTAGCCGAAATCCCAATTCCAGGAACCAACAAAGAACATTCCCCGAAGATAGTCAAGTCTACATCTGAAGCAGAAGGTGAAGAAGAGGCTCCCCTAGCTAAGGAATTGGCCAAGCGGGAGGAATTCTTGCAAGAGATCATGGAACAGTTCGAGATAAAATGGCATCTCCCAGGACAGTAGGCGCACAATGAGAAGGGGAAAAAAGAACTGTCAGAAGGCGAGTAGATCATGCCTTTCATCAATTGGGCCGAATTGGCAGTTCCCAAAGGAGGTATGAGTAAAAGCCAAAACCAAGTCGCTGCTATCATCGAGGAGGTTCCAGATGTAGAGCCCCCCCCTCCATCACTCGCTTTAAAACCGAAGTAATCACCATGAATTGGACCATGCAGCCAGTGATATCCAGAAAAGGGTAAATCTAGGAGTGGCAGGGAATCCCATCCAATAGGGGGATCAAGGGGTTTTTAAGACGGTGTTTTTGTTTTATGTACCTGCACGTCTATATCATATTTTGTCATGATTATTGAAAAAGAAATTCATGTACTGAATGTTCATATATATGACAAATATTTTTTTTTTATGTCAGGTGTCCCGATTTGAATTATTCTAGCCTTACAAGCTATTTTCCAAATTTGAAAGACGATTACGATTTTGATATAGAATTGGATTTTGATTTGATGGGAATTGAGCAGGACGAGACAGGTAATGACGACACTCCCGAAGAAATCAAAGAGTGGGTCGAGGATAAACCCAAACCCAAACCCAACCTCGACCAAACCATTACCATCAACATAGGAACCCCTGAAAACCCCAAATAGCTAAAAATTGGGGCAGACCTGACCCCAAACCAGAAAACAGAGATAACTAAGTTATTGAGCCGATATGAGGATGTGTTTGCTTGGTCACATGATGACATGGTCGGATTGTCCACGAATATTATGGTACATCGATTGCCCATCAAGGAGGGTTTCAAGCCGATTAAGCAAAAACTGAGGAAATTAAAATCGGAGTGGAGCTTAAAGGTGAAGGAAGAGATAGTCAAGCAATTCAAAGCTGGAATCATCATGGTGTCCACTTACCCAGAATGGCTTTCCAATATAGTCCCAGTGGCGAAGCCCTGAGGAAAGGTGAGAGTATGCGTTGACTATAGGGATCTGAACAAGGCTAGTCTCAAAGATAATTTCCCAGTGCCTTTCATACACATCTTGGTGGATAATACGACCCAGTATGAAATGTATTCATTTGTCAATTGCTTCGCGGGATATCACCAGATAATGGTGGCGGAGGAGGACCGAGAAAAGACTGCCTTCATCACCCCTTGGGGCACGTTTTGTTATAGACGACTTGCTTTCGGCCTCATAAATGCAGGAGCCACTTATCAGAGGGCAATGATGGCCCTATTCCACGACATGATGCATAAGGAGATAGAGGTCTACGTGGATGACATTATTGTGAAATCAAGGGTTGAATCTGACCATGTGACTCATCTCAAGAAGCTATTTGATCGGCTCAGGAAGTACAACTTGAAGCTCAATCCAGCAGAGTGTGCCTTTGGAGTTT
Organism: Hedera helix; assembly: GCA_947179155.2. NCBI lineage: Eukaryota > Viridiplantae > Streptophyta > Magnoliopsida > Apiales > Araliaceae > Hedera > Hedera helix. Next base: position 17,160,431 of record OX359275.1, on the reverse strand, counting down.
AGTCGGGCAAGCTCCTTGGGTGAGCAACCGGGGCATTGAGTTGGATCCGGCTAAAATTAAAGCCATTGTGGACATGCCAGCACCTCGTACAGAGAAGGAGATAAGAGGATTCTTGGGGAGGATAAACTTCATCAGCCGTTTCATATCCCATTTGACGACCACCTGCGAACCAATCTTTAAACTGTTAAGAAAAAATGCCTCCCGAGAGTGGAAGGATTAGTGCCAAAAGGCCTTTCAGACCATTAAGAAGCAATTGACGGAGGTGCCAGTGCTGGTACCCCCGAAGGATGGGATCCCTCTGTTCATGTATATATCTGTTAATGCCCTGGCGATGGGTTGTATGTTGGGGTAGAAAAATAAATCGGGCAAGGAGCATACCATTTATTACCTCAGCAAGAGATTTAGCAACTGTGAACAGAATTACACCCCGATCGAAAGGACATGTTGCGCCTTAGCGTGGGCTGCTATGAGATTACAGCATTACCTTCATGGACACACTACCTATTTGATCTATCGAATTGATCCCCTGAAATATATATTTGAAAGACCAATGTTGAATTGTCGATTGTCGAGGTGGCAGTTAATCTTACAGCAGTTCGACATCCTTTATGTTACATAGAAAGCTGTAAAATAGAAGGGAATTACATATCAGTTATTGGAGATGCCGTCTGGAGGAATGGAACCTTTAGAAACTTCTCTACCAGGTGAAGACATATTGTGGGTTCAACATACGAGGTGTGATGATGAAGGGCAATTTTGGAAAATGTATTTTGACAGTGCCATGAATGCTGAAGGGGCTGGAGCCGGAGCGATCATGGTTTCTATTATGGGCGAGCAGTACCCTGTTCTCACCAAATTATAATTCAGTAATTCGAATAATACGGCCGAATATGAGGGATGTATAATGAGACTCAGATTCGCCCGCAATATGGGAGTGAAAAGATTAGCCATGTTCGGAGACTCAGAGTTAATAATTAGATAGGTGATAGGGGTGTATGGCACTAAGGAGCTTCGATTACTCCTGTACCATCGGTGTGTTGTCCGGTTAATGCAAAAATTTGAAGACATAGCCTTTCGGCATATTCTAAGGGGGCAAAATGACTTTGCTGATGCATTAGCCACCCTGGTTTCGTTAGCCCACATACTCAAAAGTAAAACCACTCCCCAGATTGAAATAATGGTACAAAATGTCCCTGCTTACGAAGAACACGTTGCAGAGTTATCCGATGAGGTGGTTCACCCAAATCAGCCCTGGTATCATGACATCCGAGAATATTTGAGGGATAGATCTCTCCCTGACCAAGTGAATCGGATGGAGAGGCAAAGAATCCAAAAGATGGCGATGAAATTCTATTTAAGCGGAGATTCCCTGTATAAGAGGGATGTTGGCTTGGGGATTGTTGTGATGTGTGGATGAAACTCAAGCACAGAAAATCATGGGCGAAGTACACGGTGGAGTATGTGGGCCACATTTGAGTGGACCGATGTTAGCCAATAAGATTTTGAGAACGGGAGACTACTAGTTATCACTTAAGGCCGACTGTGACGATCATGTCAAGCTATGTTACCAATGCCAGACACACGGTAATGTGATTCATGCACCTCCTAATGAACTGCACTGTATGACTTCCCTTTGGCCCTTCTCCATGTGGGGTATGGATGTAATCGGACCCGTGGAGCCCAAACCGAGCAATGGCCATAGGTTCATCTTCGTCATGATTGATTATTTCACGAAATGGTTGGAAGAAGCTTCTTTTCCCAAAGTAACACAGGAAATCATAGTCAGTTTAATCAGGAACAAAGTTATTTACTGGTACGGACAGCCCGAAATCATGGTGTCCGACAATGCCAAGAATTTGAACAACGCCCTTATGAAGGAGTTATGTGACCAATTCAAGATCAAACATCTCAATTCTGTCATTTATAGGCCCAAAATGAATGGGGTCGTGGAGGCTGTGAATAAGAATATAAAGAAGATTATGGAAAGAATGTCCGCCATTCATCAGAGATGGCCGAATTTGCTGCCCCTCACATTGTTTGCATATTGGACATCAGTTCGTACGTTTACAGGGGCAACCCCTTACGCCTTGGTATATGGGATGAAGGTTGTTTTGCCAGTGGAGATGGAGATGGCGTCCCTCTGAATTTTTCTCGATGCTCGGATTGACGAGGAGGACTGGATGCAAAGTCGGTAAGACCAATTAGCCCTGATAGATGAAAGGAGGGTAGCTGCTATATTACACGGTCAGTTGTATCAGCAATGCATCTCTCGATCATATGACAAAAAGATAAGGTCCCGAAAGTTCAAAGAAATGACTTAGTACTGAAGAGGGTCATGCCCTGTCAAGACGAAGCGAGAGGGAAGTTCACTCCAAATTGAGAAGGACCCTTTGTGATCAAGAAAGTTCTATCGGGAGGGCCCCTCATCCTATAAGAAATGGATGGCGAGGTGTTTCCGCAGCCCCTAAATTCTGACTCGATGAAACGGTTCTATGCTTAAAAAAAAATAATCTCCATCTCTTCTTGCAATTTGAACTACGTATGACCTGATCTCCTAACCTTGTGGGAGTACGTAGGCAGCCATCATGGCGCGGTTTGTTTTCTACAAAATAATAAATCCTGTCCCTATACGAAACCCATTCCCAAAAGCCCAGAAAACTCCTTTAATAAAATACCTTCAAGATCTTACCAAAACCAGTCATATAATCAGCCCAAAATCCGAGACCTACTCCGATGAAATCAGAGGGTTGTGCCACGATATCGGTTGAATCCTAATCAAGACTTGAGAAAAGAAAGAAGGCAATATATCAAAATCGTAAGCTAGATAAAATGATGATCCAATGAAGGGCGGCGATACATAAAAAAGGGAAATGACTAAACCATAAATATTTCTCTCTATATATACAAAACATTTTGATTACAAAATCTATCTTTTAAATAATAATGATGAAACTGACATAGTCTATGCAGGGAGTAAAATAATCTACAGATAAAAAACCATTTGAAACAGGAGAGTCAGAATAGCCGATGCATCATAAACCTCGGGCTCGCCTGCAATCTGTTTCCCCATCATGTCAATCCGAGCCAAAAGAGCAGCAGCACTACTGACAGTCGCAGAATAGGTCTCCATAATAACTCTGACCTGCTCTGTGATGTTATCTCTGGTAGAGAAGGCGGCATCCTGAGCTAGTACAGCAGCATCTCGCTCGGCGTGAACGGTATCCCTCTCAATCTCACTAGCACTCAATGCTGACAGGAGCCTGGTACCCTCAATCATCCGTCTCTGGATACGATCCGCCGAATCAGAGCAAGAGACAAGTATCGAAGCAGGAATGTCCTCAATATCAGATCTGGGCGCTAATTCTGAAAACTCCGGGGGGATAACCGCGTCTGAACTAGTTTCATCTGTGGAAAACCCTCGAGAACCATCCAATACCCCAATCTGGTCAAAATCAGCAATCTCAGGATCTCCTCGCAACCATTGCAGATAATCGGGTGTCTGACCAGGATGACTGTCCCTAAACTCGGCCGAGACCCTGTGAGACCAAAGATCATATACCCTCAACATCTCCTTCTCTGTCCGAAGTGATATAAGAAATCGGTAATCAGCTGAACCTGCGAAAAGATGAAGCTCCTGTGTCTGGTCATACTGCCTCATAACAGCTAAGGGATGATAAGTCGTCACCCCTCTCAGACTGGGAAGAGGGAGGAAATCCAAAGGGGCCACATGAGTCAAGAAACTCATGAAGGAGCAATAACCCGAGTAGATCAGAAGATGGAAGGGCTCCTCAATGGCCGATAAGAACTCCCTCCACGAAGCCGTATCAGTGCATCGCTGGGGGCGGAATGAAAATTGCATGGCCAAGCTATGGCTGAAGCAAAACCTGTGCCGACAGAACTGTCCGATGGGCCTTAGGTGGCTCATAAACCATACGAATAATAAAGTGGAACTTCTTATGAATATCCTGCCTAGGAAGGACTGACAATATGAGCCCGACATGTAAGTCTCTGCGAGTATCATAGGAAGGATGGTACGATCCTCCTGAAGGGCCTGGATCGCCACAATAACTCGCATGTCCAGGAGATCGCCTCCGACAGGCATGTATAGAACTGATATGACACAAGCCATCAAGACATCCACTTTCAAAGCACTCCAGTGCTCCTCAGATACTGAAAAATCACTAGAAAATAAAGAGAAGCTATCCGCTGAGCCAAATCGGTCAACTAAGAAGTGAAGAGGAACAAGATGGCTCGAAGAGATCACAGATAACAGAGCTGTCCTCCGCAAGCCCGTAAAAGTCAAAAACTGACGGCGCATATGGCATGAGGTAACCCTAGCGCAGGGGCCATCCACCGACAAACTCGTAAAGCGGGCATACTCTTCGAGGGTGGGGGTCAGATATTCCAGCCCAAACTTGAACACATGCCTATCAGGAATCCAACAGCTGAGAATGCCGTCAACAAAACCCGGCGGCACCTGAAATGATAGAAGAGAAAAAGAGTTACCCAAAAGCCCCTCTGCAATAATCCGGTCGGTGGGCAACTAACCATCCAACCACAGGCGAAGCCTGCCAACGATCCCTGGGGAGATGCAAAGGTCCAAGCGAACTACATCAAGGGACGACATCTGTAAAAAAAAAATAGTATCAAAAAGACAGTATATGGGTCAATTCTTTATCCATGCATATAATAAATCAGTGCATCATGCAAGTTATAATAGAATAAATGAAGCATCAGAGATGTAGAATTGTGCATAAATAAAAGATAATTCTGTACATGATACATAAAATGAAAAAAAATATATAAAATGAACAGGTTTAAATATATAGCTCCTAGCCTATCAGAGTCTAGTTTGTAAAGTCTATGTCATCGATGAATGCACAATCCTCGAAATGGTCCGCACGACCCAAGCCCCGGGAAATAGAAGCCTCATCGTCAAAATTCAGATCTGGGTAGGAAAAGGGCGAAACTGGGACACCCGATGAGCCAGGAGCCGCTCCAAAATCTGATCTGTCAGGGTCTGCAGCATAGGCTTCCTCTAGATCCCGACCTAACCTTCGAACAAAGGAAGACATCTTATCCAGCGGCTGAGTCAGGGAGACAATCTGATCCGAGTGGGTGGGGGTCTGAACGTACTCCAACCAGTCCGTCATCATCACTGACCCAGGAACCAGGTCTCCGAGAAAAAAGGTGGCCTAGGTCTGAGGTTCGATGGTGTGAGGTCTCCACCAAGCACTGAAATTATCACTTGTGTGAGGACCATTGGACAGCATGAATCCATCATCCCCAACCATTAGGGCTGCTGAGAGCTGAGCATCTATTGGCCAGAATCTCCGAGAGGGGGGCGGGGGACGAAAGGGATGCAGACCTCTCCAGACACACATCGGATGGCACGCTCCCCCAAATAGAGCTCCCATCCACCATAAGTCAACAACGGAATACGACGGGCGGACAAAGTAAGCTCGTGATCCCCGGGAAAACCACCGGCGAAGCCAGCCGCCAGATGCTCTGCGGTATAGGGGGTCCAGGTCACCTCCGCTGATGGGATCAGCTTTAACTGCAGTCGGCATTGGGCAAAGCTATCAGACACCGGGGTTTTCTCGAGAGTGCTATGATGCCACCGACGACCCCTGGGATAAGTCTCTGGACCGAGAGTGGTAACAGGCCGCAGGCAGGGTAGCCGTTCATAAGCCCAGAACTGATAAATGAAACAGAAGGGGCGTAAGTACCATGCATGGGCAAAGAAATGAGACAACATAGAAGATGGTATAATAAAGGAGACCTACCAGCAGAAAAGGATAGAGTCCCAGCCAAGCATCTGTCTACCCCTCTGAACGGAGGCGAAGACCGTGGAGGAAGTAGGCAAATGTGAAGGAACCCCAGTCATAATCCCCGATCCGATCGACGTCCTGGGTAACGCCGACAATGCTGAAGTGAATGGTCGAGGAGTTGTTCCCCAGGAAACAACCCCACATGATGGTCAAGAACAAACACTGGAGTAGGAAATCCCGAGCGGATCGGTCCTTAGGGAACGACTCAGAAAGGACCCCTCTAATGGCGTCCACAGCCAGAGCTCCCGATCGAATGCTACGGGCCTTAAAGACCCTGTCCTGAGGAGAGTACCCCAACAACGATCGAACAACTGCAGGAGTAATGTTGGGCTCCAGGGGAACACGGGGTCCGGAGAACTCCACCTTGGTAATATATCACCAGTCAAGGGGTGTCAACACCAACTCGCAATCCAGAAGATGAAGCGACTGGGTCTGATGGAACCACCGCTCAGATAATGCCCGCATATAGCCCCATGGACATCGGCGGGGAGCGATGGTAAAAAAGTGGTTGAAACCCCAGGAGTCCACCATCCCACGATAATCAGGATACAATGCATGATAGAGTGTGTAGATGCTGAACCAATTACCCCGAGGCTGGGTAAACTCAGGAACCTGTGACAGCCACCAAACAGTTAGTCAGGGTAACCATGTGAGCTTGAATATATTTAAACAGCGGATATACCTCGTTAGCCACAAGATATACAGATGGGTGACTACTGAGATTAGGACCGAGCAGATCCGGCATCCTAATATGGGCCCCTGGTAAGATCCGACGTATGGGGGGAGGGACCGCTGTGCCAGAAGGACCCGCCTCTGCCTCTGCCTCTACCTTAGCTGGGGCATCCTCACCGACATCAGGATGAATGGGGCGAATGACAGACTCTGCCTGCCTGCGGGAGTGACGGGTCAGAACCGGAGCTGGAGCCGATGTGATCGCTCTACGTCGACGGACCCCAGCAACCCAGGGCACCGTGAAACTGCTCGGAGCATCAGGATCCATGGCTGAAATAGCACCACAAAAAGGAAGTATATCCTTAGCCCATTACTTTTCAAAGAACTTACTACATATTGCTAAGTGATAATAGGGCAGCATCGCATGTTTATCTATGATGATATGAGATTTGAAATGCATAAATGAGTCCCTAGAGATGCGCTAGATTTCTCGAAATTTCGGCACTGTAAAATGGGCGTCCCATGCACAACTAGGCATGTTTAATAAAATAATACAACCAACAAATCCCAAATGCAAATGAAAATAATGCATCGCGATCATAAAACGACTAAAACAATAATATTCACAAAGCAGTAAAGCAATTTATGTGACCCGTCGTTTACATACACTACAATGAACACAACTATCTCATGTGGGTGCATGGCTAAGTTAAAACATGTAAACAAGCAAATGAATAGCAAACCGAAAACAAAAATAAAAGAAAAAGGAGTCAAAACGTTACCCAAAGTGTGTATAGTGGTTTAACCGGAGCGGATTTTGCGGGAAAAGTCCAAAAAAACGCAAAGGGACGAGGCAGGACGAGGAAAATCGAAACTGTTTAGAAAGAAAAGAGTTGAAAGTGACCGATTGCGGGGGGGTCGTGATCTGAAATAGTTTCGATCCCAGCCGCAAATGCATCTGCGACTGGCCGCAGATGGATCTGCGGCTGGTCTCGGTGGGGCCCTGACTTTTCCTTTGTTATCCCGAACCAGCATAAAACTTATTACGACTGAAATACAAAATTACAGAACTTGACATTCATAAGACGACCAGTTAGAGATAAGCAGTCAGAGACGGAACCTGACATTCACAAGACGAGCAGTCAGAGACGAGACCTGACATTCACAAGACGACCAGTCAGATACAAAACCTGACATTCGCCAGACAACCAGTCAGAGACGAGACTTGACAATCACAAGATGACCAGTCAGAGACGTTTAAAAGACGACCAGTCAGAGACGAGACCTGACATTCACAAGACGACCAGTCAAAGACGAAACCTGACATTCACAAGACGACTAGTCAGAGACGAGACCTGACATTCACAAGACGACCAGTCAGAGATGAGACCTGACATTCACAAGACGACCAGTCAGAGACGAGACCTGGCATTCACAAGACGACCAATCAGATACGAAACCTGACATTCGCCAGACGACCTGTCAGAGACGAGACCTGACATTCAAAAGACGACCAGTCAGAGATGAGACCTCATATTTACAAGATGACCAGTCAGAGACGAAACTTGACATTCACAAGATGATCAGTCAGAAATGAAACTTGACATTCACAAGACGACCAGTCAGAGAAGAAACCTGACGTTTACAAGACGATCTGTTAGAGACGGAACCTAGCGTTCACGAGACAACTCATCAGTGACGAGGCCGACCCCTACGAGGAAATCAGTCAGAGATGAAATCCGACAGTCCCAAGTCGATCAATCGGAGACGAAACCCAAGCGATATTCATTCATAACTTTGAATTGACATCTGCATGAATGTGACATATGGCATTGCATCGTCTCATATGTCTCGTTGCACCATTAATATATGTTGTCATTATCATGCATTAGGTGTCTACTTCTTTATCATGTTCATTACATATTGCATTGCATAAACATGATAAAGAGGATCAGCTGTAGACACCCAAGTTTTGCGTTTGTATACTAACCTGGGCAGGAGGGCAAAATCGTCAGTTCGCGTGGACTGTGAAAGGGAATGATGGATTTCAGCACGGTCAGGCCAAGCAAACGCGAAAACAAATCGACATTGAATTGCGCAATCTAAGGATACGAAGTAATCCAGACAAACCGAAACGACCAATACATCCTACCAACAGTCCCCAGATTACGAGATACAAATAATACAACGAAAATGATGATTTAAGATTGCGTGACCCGTGAATCGAGAAAAGGGAGTCAGGCGGCCGCGGATGCATCTATGACCAACGACAATGTGGCATTTTCGTGGCTCGAGGAAATACACGACAGCCGAGGCGTTGACTCAAACAGCGAGAGCAGGCAGTCGCACCTGCGGCTGCTCCCAGACAGCTATACAACGACAATTGGTTCAGTCGAGAGGAGGAGAAGAAAAAAAGAAAGGAAAAGTTAGAAAGAGAAGGTGAGATCTAGAGATAGAAACGCACGGATTGAGCTAAAAAGGGAGAGTTTGTCATTTTTTAGCTTCAATATTTATCCAATATTGTGTTATATAGTTGATAGTGAAGTATAAAACGATTATTGAAGTATTGCAAGGTGAAAAAAGGCGTTTCTTGAAGTTTTATCTTATATTTTTTCTTGTGATTTCTTGTTGTTGAATTGCTTGGATGTAGTATCTTTTTTATATTAAGTGATGATCCAAGGATTAGGGATGATTAGTGAGGGTTCCATCGGAACGAAATTTCCTCCTAATGTCCCGATAATATTCGGATGGTGATATATAGTTCATTGTGTTAATATGTAGTTCATAGTGTTTAACTTGCAATTTTAGGTTATTGTGGTATAGTAGTAAATCTAGTGTTATCAAGTTTTCCCTTGTATGGTTGTGTGGTGATTTTGGGATTTGTGAGCCTAGGAATGAGATCCTTGTGATCAAATTCCGAAGATGGACAATTTCGTAACGTAGTCACGGCAATGGGCCTTTTATTATACATATGTAAATTTCGGGCCTTAAAATGATATCCATATCGAAAATCGGTTTAAGGCCCCGTAATAGTGAAATATGTGATCGTGGGTGTTTGGGGTTATTTGGTTGGCTCACATGCCCATGAATAGCCCCGACACATTTTTCGAATGTTTGATTTGATTTGCGACATGAAAAGCAGTTTCAAAAGGAAAAAAGCAAAACGAGAAAGATTTTCTAAAAGTAAATCAAATTAGGGTATTAGAATCACAGGGCTAAAAAAATCAAGAGTTTTAATGAACGTCGATTCCTATTTAACGAAAAGGCTGCAAACGTTTTCTTAAATGTCATAAGAAATTGATTTTGTAAAAGTAAACATCTTTTCATTAAACTTTGGTGCATAGGGTTAAAGAGCTCTTAGAAGTTACGTTTATTTGATTTTACTCTACTGTCCAAAGGTAATGTATAGTCTCGATTCCTATTTGACGAAAGTTTAAAAAACCCTTATTTTCTAAAACGACACCTAATAAAAATCTCATTGCTTTCAATCTATATCTATTATAAAGCAAAGCCTTTGCGTATAGGTCAAAAGACGTTCTAAAACACTTTCCAAATAAAGCACGTTTTTTATAGAAAAAATCCAAGCGACTTCTTATGCAAAATTCACCACAACATGCATTTAAGCACGCACGCACCTACACACACGTTTTAAGATTTTAAAAGAATAGGAAATCATCAAAATTACGGTAATCGTGTTTTCACGAAAGTCGGGGGGTGCCTAACACCTTCCCCTCGCTTAAACAAGCCCCCGAACTCCATGAATCTCGGTTCACAGACCAATTAATTAGGAGTCTCATATGAGCCATTACGATTACGAAAACTAAAACTCGGATGAGTTGGTACATCCATTTATAATATACCAACTAATGACTCTGGTCAAATTGGCTCATCATAAAATCGATCTTTCAAAACTCGTCGACACTTGTGCCGATCTTTTTAAAAAAACACATCGTAATCAAAAGGCTAAAATTGGAAAGGGTAATTATTAATAGGAGACGATTTTCCCGGCGTCGACAGTTTGTATAGTAGTTTTGCATGCTTGGGTGTGGGAGAACCTTGTGTGGGGGAATCATGGTGTTGATGAAGGTGTTTATATGTCTAGATGGTAGTTGAGATATTAACAATTGCATATAATGAGTTTATAAGCAAACTTGTGTGATGAAATGATTTTTAATCTTTGAAACCCTAGATGGATATGTAGATCTTAAGATTTGTAACCATGAATGGTAAATCTATAAGATTTAAAGATAATCTAAGTGGAACAAGTGAAAAGAAGTTAAAAATAAAGGTATATTGAATTTTTGAATAATATATATGAAGCCCTAAAATATGAAATATAATATATTCATGAGATGATGATGAAACATACATTTAATATGGTATGAGACAAGATTTAACTTATGTGAATATGTTGAAATCAAGTTGTAACACTTAAAAGTAAAAAGGAAGCTTAAAATATGAAAAAGAAAATTCTGGTGCACTGGCACGCCCCGTGCCAGGCACGGTCATTCTCTGGCGCCCCCCTTGCCGTTGCTGTTGAAAAATTTTGTGCGGTGCCCTGTGCCAGGCCGACAGACCAGTTGATCCAGATCCGGGTCAAAGCGAGTCGGGTCTTGGTCAACCGGTTAACAAGGTTGACTCAACCAAAAAAAAAGTAATTAATAATTAAACAAGTAAAATAAACTAAATATTTTTTTTATTGAGATAAACGATAAATAAAGAATATTTTAAAAAATAAAATGATAATAAATATTATTTTATTTGTTGTAAATAATGAAGAATTATTCATGAAAGTTAATTAATAAAGAGAGATAATAAAGAGAGATAATTAACTTATGTGAATATGTTGAAATCAAGTTGTAACACTTAAAAGTAAAAAGGAAGCTGAAAATATGAAAAAGAAAATTCTGGTGCACTGGCACGCCCCGCGCCAGGCACGGTCATTCTCTGGCGCCCCCCTTGCCGTTGCTGTTGAAAAATTTTGTGCGGTGCCCAGTGCCAGGCCGACAGACCAGTTGATCCAGATCCGGGTCAAAGCGAGTCGGGTCTTGGTCAACCGGTTAACAAGGTTGACTCAACCAAAAAAAAAGTAATTAATAATTAAACAAGTAAAATAAACTAAATATTTTTTTATTGAGATAAACGATAAATAAATAATATTTTAAAAAATAAAATGATAATAAATATTATTTTATTTGTAGTAAATAATGAAGAATTATTCATGAAAGTTAATTAATAAAGAGAGATAATTAAACAAATAAAATAATTAAGATTATTTTATTTGCAAAATTAATTAATAAAAGATGCTAAACAAATAAGATAATTTTAATAATTATTTTATTTGTGAATGATGATTATAATAAATGGAAAATAATAATAAAGTCTTGAGATTGTTAAACATTATATGATAACTTTATTGTGAAGAATAATAATGCAAAATAATTGATGATAATTAACGAGATGAGAGAATACAAATAAAATAGTAACCAGATTATTTTATTTGTGAAGAAAATGATAAAGATTTTTAAATGAACATCAATGAGAGGCAAAGATGTGTAAAGGATAACTAAACGAGTGAAATAATAACAAAAATTATTTTATTTGGGGATGATAGACAGGAGGACAAATTTTAATAATAAAGAATTATTGTAAAGGGGTAAACAAATAAAATAAAGTTATTTTAATTTTTGAAGGGGTTTAATAAATAATAAATAATAAATAATTCCAAAGAAGGAATGACCAATAAAGTGATAAGAATTATGTTAGTACAGAAGACAAATAGAAGAGCAACATAGTAAAGAAGATGAAGGAGGATGAGGATTAAGGATAGTGATGATGAATAGAGAAAGGTTATGAAATAAATGTGACGCCCCCAAATTCGGGTCCTTGAACCACAGACTCAGTGCTTACGATACTATTCTACCCTGTCTTCATATCCAAGTATTCTTGAATAAAATAACTTAATTTACAATATCACATAACTATCCACAGGTTCTAAATACCGTTATACATACAACACATTCGTACATGATATATTACAAAAATATAATATCTGCATAAGCTCCATAAATAAGCATCTACTGCTTGCTAGCCTTTCCTTTTCCTTTATCTGTTTTCGACCCCTTGGCGTGTTTAGGTTTAGCTGAAATATCATATTAAAAGCAAGGCTGAGCATAAAATAGCTCAACAAGTACATGAACAAGTAATGACATGATATTTCTGAATATTGAAAGAAAATCTAATACAATAAGGCTGTGATGTTAATAGTTCTAGAAATGAACATGAAAATATAACATGAAACTTTGCATGATTAATTTGAAAACATGAACTTATTAGTTGTACGGTCACAAGACCAAGAACTCGTTAAGAACAATACTAATCACAAAGACTGATACTGCCCAAGTCAGTTATAAAAATACATTTCCTTTCAGATGTGTACTTTAGGTGATCAGCCTATCATACTTTTACATTATGCACAACATAATATCTAGCGACGCAAGCACGCCATAATTTTACATTTCCTTTATCCCCCCTTTTTATCAGGGTTGTTCTATTACAACATTTCATAGAGCGGCACCACAACAATGTGGATTGTAGGACATAGCAAATAAATATCTGAATTTAACTTGAATCAATACGTATGTCTAGCTGGATCAAAATTGGTTTCGACCTTTCTCAATAACAGTTCAATGATGGATGAACTTTAGAATGTTTAATAAATGCATAACATGAATTCCTGTTCAAGAATTTCAAAAGAGAATTCGAAAAGAACACTTGCATTTATCCTCGTTTATCTCAATTGATAAAATCTTATCCCGTTTATATCCTACATAACCATAATATTGGTTCATGCATTAGTTACATACACATGCATGCTATAACTTGCTATACAAACTATCATTTATCTTTACATCACCCTAATCACATAACACATTGTTCATTTATCCTTAACATCTACCACATTAATTATTTTTATCAATTTATGGCTTATAATACATGTTTCTATCATTTAATATCAAAACATTCCATTTTAGATTTAAAATAATTTATATTTTAAAGTAGCATGACAACGCCCTGACAGAGAAGATGGTGCTTGCCGCGAAATCTTCTCGGCCAGATAGCACCTCGGTGACGACTGAAGGTGCCGCTAGCAAACTCTTCTCAATCCAATTGCACCCCAACGCAGTCTTCAGTACAAAAGACTTCACCCCGACGCAATGCTGTAGAAACTGAAAAAAATTTCTTTCCAATTTTCATGTTATTTTTGGCCTAAGTTGAATTTGTTGATACCAACACATCACTTAGCACATATAACATATATATGACATGCATGGGCCTTCAAAACATTTAAAAGTTTTCAAATGGTTCGATTTTTCCATATAATTCATTTTAGGCGTCGACGAACTTTTTAAACATTTAAAACTCGCATTTATTGCCATAGACACCAAATGACTTCCAAATCGATTCTAACACGTGTGTTTACATGAAACTTAGTTGTTTAGCTTCTTTTTACCATTAATTATTCAAAATGGCCAAAAATACCATTTGATGGAATTTTGTCAACTTAACAAAAATCCATCCTTAAACTCTATTTGAGTTCTTGGATTTTATACTCCATATACACTAACACATATTTATTTGACAACTTTGTGTAATCACATAACCTCTATATGCACCTTCTAATGCATATTACAGATTATGATTTTGTTTACATGGAACACATAACCTAATATTATAAATTCTTTACACAAGTCACACATTTCATCCATTGGTGAACAAATGATGCTATCTATCATGAAAACACACATGATTCATTCATGATCAACCTTTTAGTCTAGGTTTTCATCAAAATTACCAACATATAACACATGATCACCCAATAAATCATGGTTTTTAGCTTGAAGACACACATGAATAGTGCACCACCTTTGTTCTACTACACATGAGCTTAGGGTTTCATCAAAGATCAATCAAGTAGCACATAAATCACCTATATAACACTCTAAGCACATAGAACACATAGATGAAAGGTTTTAGAGTCAAAGAGACTTTTAAACCTTTTTGTAGCTCTTCTCCTTCTTGATATAAACCTCATAAGTGTTGGATGATCCACTTTGATGGCTATTTCCTCCTCTCTTGATCACTTTCTTGCAACGCCTTCAGCTTTCTAGCAAAACCCTAGCTCTCATCTTCTTTTCGCTTATAAACTCTCTACCTAGCAACTTGAAATGAGAAATGAAGATAACTTTGCTTACTTGATACTTAAAAAAATATACATACATATATTATATATAATTTTTCAACACTTAACCATCTTAGTTAAGCTTAATCATGCATGGTTAGGGACATTCATGTCATTTCACATAGCTAACTAAGGATATATTGGTCATTACACCCTTCTAGGACACAATTGTCGTTTTTCAACTTGACAAGGGCAATATGGTCTTTGTCACCAAAATCTAGAGAATTTAATTCCTATTATATCATAATTTGCTTATTCTTAATCCATTTTGATCCAAATTTATTTCATTTGGCTTGAATTTTATTCTTTAATCAAATAATCCATAATTGGCTTGTCCCATAACACTTGTCACACTTCAAAATTTAAATTCCATTAATTGATTATAAAATTTACAACATTATCAAATTGCATATCATTACAATAAATGAAAGTTTATTTATGATGCGATAGGGATTAACCAATAGATTGAATCATGATTTATGTAGGTCAACCGAAGGACGATAATCTATAGGAAGATAGAGCGAGCGTCTCTCTTGTACCTCTGTTGTTTCGTACAAGTCTCATAAATGAAATACATGTTTGAACTTATTTGTTATCACTTGAATGCATCCACTCATGTGTATACTCTTAGGAAGATTTCCCAAATATGACATTATAAACCCTGAAAACTAGAATTACAGACAATTGTTTGAAGGATGAGTCTATGCCACTTGATTTAGCTAGACAAATAATGACACGTGCTGTCAATTAATCATATTTTTAGAAAACTTTCCAAACCAAATATTTTTGTGCAGACTCTATCATACTAAGAAGAACAACCCTGATAAAGGGAAATCATTTTATGTTGGTGAATCTGTCTCGCATGCTATGTCTAAACGTTATGCATAATGTAGGGTACTACGAGGCTGATGACCTCATGTACTTGTTTACCGGAGGTTTCACAGTTTATCACTATTGTTCCTCTGTAGAGTTCTATGGTCCTTGGCGACCACTTAGTAACATGAAATATTCATGCTTTGCTAGATCGGAGTTCTTCCATGCCAGATACACTATGATTGGTATTTCTAAATTTATCCTACCTTGTACTTGTCAGAAATGGTATCCCTTATTATGTAACTCATTTATGTTTTGTTGAACTATCTTATGACTTATCTGAGAATTTTTGAATCTCGTAATCATATAGACCCTTGAACTTAATTAACGTTTATTGTATATTATATATTTGCTGAGCAAACTCGTTGCTCATACTTGCTTCTAAATCCCAATTACTGTGAATACGGAGAAAGATAGTGGCTCCCAAAAAGAGAAATGAAAGGCCAAGGCTACTTAGTAATCTAGGATTCATGGAGTAATTATAGTTTATAAGACTCTAATTGTATTAGCTTTTGTACGCAAGATGCATGATGTTTTAGTAAAGGTTATTCAGACCTAAGATCACTGTATGACAATTATTAATGTCATGCATTATGGTATGTTTTTATGTATCAATTGAGTATTATGTATGATGCTCAGATGGTATCGTGAGGCACTGAATTTGAGGTACGAGTACGCTAATTTGGGAGCGTCACAGGTTGGTATCAGAGTTGTAGGTTATAAACCTTAGAAAATAGAATCTTTAGGCTATAACTCTAGAAAAGAGAGTTAGAATAGAAGGAGATAAAACTCATGAAAAGTTTTACTGATGACTTTAGGATTTGTTTTATAGTTGTTACTGTCATAAAATATATTTTCATTTCATACAATGAATTTATATTTTATTATAAGATACTAATACAGTTTGTTTGTTGTGTCTATGTTGTAGGATGCCCGAGATAGGAGAGCACAACCATACCATGGAGGACAAGCCTCGTGACATACAGGTGGTGTCAAAGGAACCCGTTGTAGCAAATCATGTTCAGGTTGTTACCCCCATAGAGGAGGAGGAACATGACCCAGTAGAGGATCCAGTCATAGAGGAGTCGGAGTAGGAGGAGTCTGATGGAGGGTCCCCTATTTTTCACACTTTTAAGGATGATCCGTTAGGGGAGTATGCTGACCGGATCATCGAGTAGGAGGGTAGGATTGAGGACCTCGAGGTACAGGGACGTAGGGAGACTGCCATATAGTAGGGGACTCTCGTATATCACCTCCTAGAGAAGAATGTTGAGCTGGTAGGTAGGCTAGAGCAAGCAGAGGCTTAGACAGAAGGATTTAGGGCTAGGAGAGATTCTGTTCGGGCCCAACTAGCAGAAGAGGTAGCAGAAAGGATCCAAATCGAGGAGCAACTAGATGGGGAAAGATATAGAGTCAAAGAAATAGAGGACGAGGTCAGGTCCAAGAGGAGGTAGATGTATAGGATAGGGTACGTGTGTCAAACCGCATTCGGTCGCTGGATTGACTGGGTGTATCACTTTTCGACAAAGGATGGTCAGACTCGTTACACCATGAGTCATGACTGAGTGATTTACACTGGCCAGCAGGAGTATGATGAGGCTATGGAACGTGGTATGCTCCATTTTGGAGGGCTTATATATGTATTTATTATGATATCATGTATGTAGGTATAGATTATGATAGTTTCACTTTTTGTTTATAGTGGGGAAATTTGTTACGAAAATCCCAGTCTTTTTTGTATAAGACATGTGATAAAGATTGTAAACCCTAACTTTTGTTTCATCAGCGGGGTATGATGATTATACATCCCCACTTTTTGTGATATTAGGGGACATTGATTGATGTTTGATGCTAGATGCTAGATGTTGATTGTGCAGGCATTTATAGAAATGTGCCACAAGATGTATTGCGCGATGTATTGAAATAAGTGGTATATGAATATAAATGTTTTATTAAATATGTTCTCTTATAGAATATTGCATGAATTATATAACTGTTCATAGTAAATAATGAGATGATAATATATAATTTGTTAAACAGAAAATGCCGCCCAGACGTAGAGCCCAAACATAACCAACACCAGAAGAATCTGTTAATAATGATAGAAGACATACAGACCCCATACAGAGATTAATGGACCTACTAGAAGGAGCATTCTAGCACCAAAATCTTGAACTAGTAATCCCTAACCCCCTAATGGCTCCTAGAGCCAGCTTCAAAGCGGTAAGACCACCAGAATTTAAGGGGACGACGGACCCGATTGAGGCTCAATTTTGGGTTAAGGAGATAGAGATAACATTCGAGATTGCTAGGGTAGGAGATGACCAGAAGACTGCATTCGCAACGTATCTAATGAAAGGGGAGATGAATTTCTGGTGGGAAGCTAATAGATAGAGGGCAGGGGAAGGAGTCGTAGCATGGGAGAGGTTTAAAGAGCTGTTCTTCAAAAACTACTTCCCGAAGAGCATACAAAATCGCATGGAAATGAAATTTTTGGAGTTGAAACAAGGCGATATGTCTGTCACACAATATGCCGCAAAGTTCAACGAACTAGCGCGATTCACCCCTCATCAAGTTGACACCAAGTAGAGGAAGGCACAACGGTTCGAGTAAAGATTGAAACCGTGGTTGTATAACAAGGTAGTTATACTACAGATCGAGTCATTTGGGACTTTACTGGTGAAGGCAATTATCGCTGAGGGAGGCAGTGAAGCACTAAGTCATTATCACAAGGAAAAGAAGAATAAGAAGTCTGTAGGTGAAAATCATGGGGGAAGTAGTGGAGGAAGCAATTTGGGGAAAAAAATAGGAAGGCAACAATAGCAATAACACCAATAGTCAACCAGGAAGCGGATAAAGACAGTTTAAAAAGAGTGTGGAAAGAACCACCAAGGAGAATGTATGAAGGGGAGGAATGTGTGGTACAACTGTGGGCAAGAGGGACATATCTCTCTCAATTACCTAAATCCAAAGAGGATAAAGGGATGTTTTTCATGTGGGGCGATTGATCATTAGATTAAGGATTGCCCAAAGAAAGGAAAGATTGGAAAGAGTGGAAAAACTGGAAGAGGGAGCAAACTAATGATCGGGGGCATGCACAACGTAGTTGGCCAACATCAAGAAATTTTAACATGACAGTCCAGGATGCCGTGGCATCCAATGAAGTGGTATAAGGTATTATCCCAATCAACAATATTAATGCCTATGTACTTTTCGATTCGGGTGCTACCTATTCTTTTGTATATGAAAAGTTTGCTAAGAAATTAAACTTATCTTAAGAAAAACTGGGATACCCTTTAAATATAGAGGCGGTGAATAAAGAAGTGATTCCCATGGAAAATGTACATCAAAACTGTTGCGCATACATTAGGGGACAACAGATTAAGGTGGATTTAATCCCAATCAGATTAGGTGAATTTGAATTTATCCTAGGGATGAATTGGTTGCATAAGTATAGGGTGGTCATTGACTGCCAAAAGAAATATGTAAACCTTTAGACCCTAAACCGGTCTAAGGTAATATTTTATGGCAGTACATCACTGAGGCAATCTTGTTGTCTGATAATGATGCAGGCCAAGAAATTATTAAGAAAATGATGTGTAAGCTACTTAGCCCATGTGGTAGATACCCGGAGAGTGGGGGGGGGGGGGTAGAAATGAATAAGTTACCTATAGTGATGGAATTCCCAGATGTATTTTCAGATGAATTATCGGGTCTTCCACCAGATCGAGAAATCAAGTTTGCAATAGATCTTGTGCCGGAAACGACACCGAATTTTAAGGCTCCATATCGCATGGCACCGGTAGAGATGAGGGAATTAATGATTCAGCTGCAAGAATTGCTAGACAAGGGTTACATTCAGCCGAGCGTGTCTCCATGGGGAGCACCAATTTTGTTCATGAAGAAGAAAGACGAGTCGTTACGACTCTGCATAGATTATAGGGAATTGAATAAGGCAACAATCAAGAATAAGTATACTTTACCCTGAATTGATGACCTCTTTGATCAGTTGAAAAGAGTAAGATACTTTTTGAAGATAGATTTGAGGACAGGTTATCATCAGTTAAAAGTAAGAAGGGAAGATGTACCTAAGACGACCTTTAGAACGCGGTATGGACACTATGAATTCTTGGTAATGTCGTTTGGATTGACAAACGCACTAGCAACATTCATGGACTTAATGAACAGAGTATTGAGATCATATTTGGACAAGTTCGTTGTTGTATTCATCGACAATTTTTTGATTTACACCAAAACCTAGGAGGAGCATGTCAAACACTTATAGTTGGTGTTAGAGATGTTAAGGAACGAGAAGTTATACGCAAAATTTTCAAAGTGCGAATTATGGATAGAGAGGGTCCAATATTTGGGACATGTAATAGACAAAGAAGGAATATTAGTGGATCCAGTAAAAGTGAAACCCGTTATCAATTGGGAGCAGCCGAAGACTCCTACATAAGTACGTAGTTTCTTAGGGTTAATGGGGGTATATCGGAGATTCATTCAAGACTTCTCTAAGATAGCGACCCCGTTAACCAGTATAACAAGGAAAACAATAAAGTTAATTTGGACAGACAAGTGAGAATTGAGTTTTTGAGAATTGAAGAATAGATTAAGTGAAGCGTTTGTGTTAACTTTACCAGATAATACGAGAGGATTTATGGTATATAGCAACGTATAGCATAAGGGACTCAGATGTGTGCTAATGCAAAATGGAAAGGTTATCGTGTATGCGTCGAGACAACTGAAGGATTACGAGAAGGAATATCCAACCCATGATCTAATGTTAGCGTTAGTGGTCTTTGCTTTGAAGATTTAGAGGCATTACCTGTACAAAGAGAAGTGCGAAATATATATGTATCATAAGAACCTGAAGTACATCTTCACTCAGAAGGAATTAAACATGAGACAGAGAAGATGGTTGAAGCTTATCAAGGATTATGATTGTGAAATTTTGTATCATCCAGGGAAGGCAAACGTGGAAGTAAATGCTTTGAGCAGAAAAGGGAAAGAAAAGTTAAGGTTGTTGAAGGCGCAACAGAAGTTGGTTGAAAAAATGGCAAGGATGGAAATAGAGGTGAAAGGACCAAATGAGTTAAGAGAAAACCTATTTATGATGCAAGTTCGACCGATATTGTTAGATAAAATAATGGAGGTGCGAGAAAAGGATGAGGAGTGTGATAGAATAAAAAGGAGGGTAATAGAAACTGAGGAGAACTTCAAAGTGGATAAGAAAGGAATACTGAGATTCAAAAGACGAATATGGGTTCCCGTAGTGTCAGAATTGAGGGAAGGAATACTACATGAAGCGCATAATTCAACATATTCTGTACACCCGGGGAGCACAAAGATGTATAGATATTTGTGTTCATATTTTTGGTGGCCTAATATGAAACGAGAAGTTGCAAAATGCGTCAGCAGATATTTAACTTGTCAGAGAGTTAAAGCGGAGCATCAGAGGCAGAACAATCTACTACAACCATTAGAAATTCTGAAATAAAAATGGGAACACATTGCTATAAATTTTGTTATGGGACTGCCAGTCACTCTGAAAGGCTACGACGCAATATGGGTCATCGTAGACAGCTGACAAAATCAGTAATTGATTTAGTTTGAATCAGTTGGCAAAACTATACATAAAGGGGATCGTGTTAAGGCATGGAGTACCAGTGTCAATGTGTCAGACCCCACCCACGGTTCACATCAAATTTTTAGAGAAGTCTACAAGAACACCTGGGGACCTAATTGAGGTTGAGCACTGCTTATCATCCCCAGATAGCTATGCAAAGTGAACGAACGATTCGGACGCTAGAGGATATGCTTCGAGCATGTGTGATGGACTTCAAAGGTAGCTAGGATGACCATCTACCTCTAGTTGTTTTTTCTTATAATAACAGTTATCATGCGAACATCGACATGCCACCGTACGAAGCTTTGTATAGAAGATAATGCAGAACACCATTATGTTGGGATGAGGTCGGAGAACGTCAACTTTTAGGCCCAGAGATGGTACATCAAACGGCAGAAATAGTCAAGGTAATAAAGGCCAGACTAGTGGTAGCACAAAACATGCGAAAGAAGTATGCCGATCTACACTGACAAGGTCGAGACTTTGAAGTTGGCAGTTTTGTATTTCTAAAAGTATCTCATTGGAAAAGAAAATTTAGATTTGGTAAGAAGGGAAAACTCAACCCAAGATTCATAAGACCTTTTGAAGTATTGAATAGTGTCGGTGAAGTAGCGTATGAGGTAGTATTATCTCCTGAGCTGGAGCATATTCACAACGTGTTTCACATTTTAGTGTTATGACCGTACAAGTCTGACTACAAGCACGTGATATCCTACGAACCTATTTAAGTGGGGAAGGATTCGACTTATGAAGAGGTCCCGGTATAGATCATTGATAGGAAGGAGTAGACGTTACGAAATAAGGTCATAGCTTATGTTAAGGTAGTATGGAGGAATCACAATGCCGAGGAGGCTACATGGGAGTTAACGGATAAGATGAAAAAGGATTACCCTCATCTGTTTGCATGACCTTGTATATCGATTTTGGGGACGAAATCTTTATAAGTGGGGGAGAATGTAATGACCGAGAAAAATATAAATAATATTATATTAATAAAATGATGGATTATTTTATTTTTTTGTGCACTTATGTATGTAAGTGTATTTATGTGATAGAGAGAATATAAAGTTAGCTAATTCAATAAATTATAATTAATTGTGAATTAGAGGAAGAAGTCAAGATGAAAAAAATATTATGACAAGCTTAAGTTATTAATTAACTAAGCTTGGATGATTAAGCATTGTGTGGCAAGATGCGTTTTCAAGATGAGTAATGAAGATGAAAGTATGATGATGAATTAATCAAGTGTTAGACTAATTCATGGAAAGGGTTAATATGAATCCAAGATGATGATTAAATTAATTGTGAATTAGGATTATGATGGAGATTAATTAAGTCCAAGCACTATGAGAATTAACCTAGTAAAGGGTTAATATTGGTTAACCCATTATGTGTATGCATGGTTTGGGAAATGAATGAGCCCACTTCTTTTTTTATTATTAGTAATGAGACTTGTAGGAATTTTTTTTTGACCCAATACTTAACCCAAACTTTGGCTCAATAAGTTATTAAATGAGTCCAATTTAGTGGCCTAATGAAATGCAAGCATGTGGTATATATATATATATATATATATATATATATATATATATATATATATATATATGTTTGACCAGTTACTCCCCTTGGGGAGTCCAAAATCTTGAGCCATGTGCATTTTGGAAAATGAAAAAGGCTTCATAATTTTCTCCCATGTGCCCCCTCCTTTCCCCATTTTATGGAACTATATTGGGAGTTGATTAATTTAGTCTTAATCATTCAAGTGTTGGATGCTTAGTAGTAGTTAAATTATGTTTAGTGGGCCTCTATAAATAGGAGCTTCCACTAAACACTTTAGAAGGTTGCTCCATATTTTTCTAAGTGTTAGAAGAGCTCTAGAGAAAATAAAGGAGACCAAGAGAGAAAAATAGAGAGAAAATAGAAAACAAAAAGTAAACTCTTAAGGATTCAAGAGAGACCAAGTAGTAAGAAGCAAGAATATCACATTGGAGACTCTCACAAGCTTCCTAGCCAAGAGAAAAAAGGTAACAAGGAGATATAACACTGACCTAGCTTCATATTTTGAAGTTATAATGATATATTTGGTTTGTAGAGTAGTTTTGCATGCTTGGGTGTAGGAGAACCTTGTGTGGGGGAATCATGGTGTTGATGAAGTTGTTTATATGTCTAGATGGCAGTTCAGATATGAACATATGCATATGATGAGTTTATAAGCTAACTTGTGTGATGAAATGATTTTTAATATTTGAAACCCTAGATGAATATGTGGATCTTAAGATTTGTAACCATGAATGGTAAATCTACAAGATTTAAAGACAACCTAAGTGGAATAAGTGAAAAAGAAGTTAAAAATGAAGTTATAAAGAATTTTTGAAGAATATATGTGAAACCCTAAAATATGAAATATAATATATTCATGAGATGATGATGAAACATACATTTAATGTGGTATGTGACAAGATTTAACTTATGTGAATATGCTGAAATCAAGTTGTAACACTTAAAAGCAAAGAGGAAGCTGAAAATATGAAGAAAAAAATTTTTGGTGCATTGGCGCGCCCCGCACCAGGCATGGTCATTCTCTGGCGCCCGCGCCATTGCTGTAGAAAAGTTTTTAATGGGTTGTTGCACCATGCACTAGTCATTGTACATTTCGGGCGCGCCCCGCGCCAGGCCGACAAACTAGTTGATCCAGATTCGTGTCAAACCGGGTCGAATCCGGACCAGAAGAAGAATTAATTAATAATTAAAGAAATAAAATAATAAAATTATTTTATTTGTTGAGATAAATGATAAATAAATATTATTTAAATAATAATAATAATAAATATTATTTTATTTATAGCAAATAATGAAGAATTATTCATGAAAGTTAATTAATAAATAGAGATGATTAAACAAATAAAATAATTAAGATTATTTTATTTGCAAAATTAATTAATAAAAGATGCTAAAAAAATATGATAATTATAACAATTATTTTATTTGTGAAAGATGATTATAATAAATGAAAAATAATAATGAAGTCTTGAGATTGTTAAACATTAAATTATAACTTTACTGTGATGAATAATACTACGAAATAATTGTTGATAATTAACGAGATGAGAGAATACAAATAAAATAATAATGGGATTATTTTATTTGCAAAGAAAATGATAAAGATGATTAAATAAACATTAATGAGAGGCAAATATGTGTAAAGGATAACTAAGCAAGTAAAATAATAACAAAGATTATTTTATTTGGGGATGATAGATAGGATGATAAATATTAATAATGAAGAATTATTGTAAAGGGGTAAACAAATAAAATAAAATTAGTTTAATTTGAGAAGGTGTTTAATAAAAAATAAATAATTCCAAGGATGGAATGAGCAACAAAGTAATAAGAATTATGTTAGTACAGAAGACAAATAGAAGAACAACATAGTAAAGAAGATGAAGGAAGATGAGGATGAAGGACAGGGATGATGAATACAGAAAGGTTATGAAATAAATGAAAGTTTATTTATGATACGATAGGGATTAACCGATAGATTGAATCATGATTTATGTAGGCCGACTGGAGGATGATAATCTAGAGGAAGAAAGGGCGAGCATATCAGGCAAGTATATCTTACTTTTACCTCTGTTGTTTCGTACAATTCTCATATATGAAATACATGTTTGAACTTAACTGTTATCACTTGAATGCATCCACTCATGTGTATACGCTTAGGAAGATTTTCTAAATATGAAATTATGAACCTTAAGAACTGGAATTACAAACAATTGTTTGAAGGATGAGTCTATGCCACTTGATTCGGCTAGACAGATAAAGACACGACCTGCCAATTAATCATATTTTTAGAAAGCTTTCTAACTAATTGTTCATACTGAAAAGAACAACCCTGATAAAGGGGAATTATTTTACGTCGGTGAATCCGACTCGCGCACTATGACTAAACGTTATACATAATATATGGTACTACAAGGCTGATCACCTCATGTATTTATTTATCAGAGGTTTCACAGTTAATCATTGTTGTTCCTCTGTAGAGTTCAATGGTCTTTGGCAACCATTCAGAAACAAGAAATATTCATGCTTTGCTAGATCGGAGTTCTTCCATGCCAGATAAATTATGATTGGTATTTCTAAATTTATCATACCCTGTATTTGTCAGACTATCTCATGACTTTTCTGAGATTTTTTTATTCTCGTAATTGTATAAACCTTTAAGCTCAATTGACGTTTATTGTATATTATATATTTGTTGAGAAAACTTGTTGCTCATGCTTGGTTCTAAATCCCAATTACAGTGAAGACGAAAAAAGCTAATGGCTCCGGAAAAGGCAAAGGAAATGCCAAGGCTACTAAGTAATCTAAGATTCATGGAGTAATTATATTTTGTAATAGACTCTGATTGTATTAGTCTTTGATGTTTTAGTAAAGGTTGTTCAAACCTGGGATCACTATAAGATAATTATTAATGTAATGCATTATGATATGTTTTTATGTATCCATTGGGTAGTGTGTATGATGCTCAGATGGTATCGTGAAGCACTGAATTCGAGGTACGAGTACCCGAATTTTGGGGCGTCACATCTTCTTCCTCCATAGATAGATTTGAAAATGGAAAGCCTAACTCTTTTTCTCTTAAGCTTACAAACTCAAATACTTTATGTATTTCTCATTTTTCTCTTAAAGGCTCTCAACTTCTAACTTGGTGAATACTTACAAATGGCTAACCATTTGCTAGCTTTCGTGGAGTACTCTATATATAGAACTTCCTTAAGCTTCATTAACTCCTACTAACCAACTATCACCTCTTAGTTAAGTCCCTAATCTCCATCAAGATAAGATCCACTTTTTAGGGGAATTAACATTGTATTGGGGAGGATTTTGTGGGTTTATGTAATCTAGAAAATTTGGAGCTTTGAACCCTAAATGGGGCCCCCTATTGTCGGCCAACTCCTCCCCCATTTCTTTTAATTTTTGACTTTCTTTTAATTCTAAAAGTGATTATACACACACCAATACATACATACATATATATATATATATATATATATATATATATATATATATATATATATATTCTTAACCAATACTTGCACAATTTGGGCTACACATTGGTCTTAAAATTATATTCATTTGATCTCAATGTTACTATTATTTTGGGCTCTCAATATATTCCAATTGAACTACTAGTTAACTCATGATAGCTATCAACACTTGGGCCATCATTTAATTCCTACTAATATGTCACTTTGGTTACTAGTTTAATTCACTTTGAACTTAATTCAATAACTTCTTTGAACTAATTATATAATTCAATTAAACTTGTTATTTTAAAATGCCTACACTATTTAATTTTCTTAGTTTAGTCCACTAGTTAAATTTCTCAATCGTTTGGACTTCTCTTATT
The DNA here is from genome assembly GCA_947179155.2 of Hedera helix. NCBI lineage: Eukaryota > Viridiplantae > Streptophyta > Magnoliopsida > Apiales > Araliaceae > Hedera > Hedera helix. The sequence continues at coordinate 17,133,774 of OX359275.1, read as the reverse complement.
CTATCATTAGGGCTAGCATTTAAATTCTATTGGATCACATTGACCATACATGTAAGTATACCTTATTGTGCTAAAATGATTAATATTGGTTGGACACTTGAATCGATTTCCTTGGGATCTTAACATTAATTGTTTGGTCACACTAATAAATCTCTACAAGCCTTGTTAGTATAAAAACATTGAACTTGTTAAATAAATTCATTGGGCTACATTATTAATAATCACCTTTCTTGCAATTATTATTACCAATTGGCTCCTCACATAATTCTATTGGGTGCCCTCTGGGTATAATTAAATTACTTGGACCCTTCGTTAGATCCTTTGTTGGACTTTCATTTAATCACAACCCTTGATCTAATTGATTGGGCTTGATTAATTTATCTCTTGGCCAGATAACATTTATATCATTCCCTTACCTCATGGGTTAGACTTGTTAATTAATTTCAATATTGGACTTCTCTACATTTACATTGGGCCTCCTACTTATTAGATTGGGTCAACTAATATAATTCTCACCAATTTAGCCCTAACAATTAATGAATTAACGTTTGGGCCAATTAATCAAATTTCATCAAAGGGAAAATTTGTGATTACCCTTCACCAACCAAGGGTAAAATGGTCACTAAGTGATTATTAGGACATCATAGTTATTATCAATTACTTTAGGGCAAAGTAGCCATCACTTATTTTCTCTAGACTTTTCATTTATGGAAAATTTCTAAACTTTCATTCTTGCTCCATATTTAAACTAATTAATTTATTAGTTTCGTTGAGTATTAATTTACTTAACTTCTTGTTTTGGATAAATAGCACACTTCTATGTATATATGTATCTATATACCCACCTTCGCTTCTCATTTGAAATTTATTTTCTTAATAAATCTCCAACATACCTCATTATAAGATTTCTTACATAATCTCTTTGGTCAAATAATTTTTGTCTAACTTTAAATGTATTATATTATCTTACATTTATTACACCTCCAAGTATAGATATTAATAAATTATAGGTTTTAAATTTTATAACCTACATTTCTCACATTTAATCCTTATCACATAGATTATGTTAAAAAAAATATTTACTCATTTTCACAATATCTCACTTTTCTAACTCTAGATTTTTATATCTTAACAGTTTCTTACTCATTAAGATCTCATTTATAAGTCTTAAATATCTGGGATAGTACAGTATTTATTTATAGATAAATTAGAGTTTAATTTATTATTAAAAATAATATTAGAATGATTCTAATTTATTTATTATACAACAGATTTAATATTGAACCTAAAGGGTTACACTGCAAAAGAGACATATTTATTTTAATAGTAATGTCATAATTATATTAAAAAAATTAAGTGTATTTAATTTATACTATGGTGATAGAATAAATTAAATATCTTAATATTTATAATTATGTATTTTGAAAATACTAATTATAAATTGATAAGAGGAGTCTTATTATTATTATTATTATTATTATTATTATTATTATTATTATTATTATTATTATTATTATTATTATTATTTTATTTTATTATTATTATTTAGTTCCTAAATGATTAGGAATTAATTATTAATAAGAATACTCTCATTATAAATAATTAAGTTCTAAAATAGTTTAGGAATTATAATTATTATAATAATTAATTCAGTTCCTAATTAGATTAGGGGTTAAATTAAAACCTTACTCTTAAAGAGTTTAGGAGGGTTGAGCAAATCTATAAATAAAAAGGGTCTTATTATGGATTGAGGTTACACACACTTTTCAAGTATTGGAGAATACTTCTAATAATATTCTACATCTAAGAGTTAGAGAGAGAATTAGGGCTAGCTACCCATGATTTGGAGAAACCAAAATTACTTCTTTAATCTATATTACTCTTGGTAGATCTCCTTTAGGGGATACACCCTTAGGTAGCTAACATTGATCTAGAGATTTTAATCAGTAAAATTAAAGAGGAACGTGAGGGATTAAAGGGTGGTGAGCTCGTAACTGCTCAAGAGTTAAATCTACAAGGGGTTTAATCTCTTATCATTCCTCAATTAATAAGTTTCGCAAAAGAAAGATTCTAAAATTTGGTTTTTAGAAAAATTTTAAATATGATTTATGCTTGCTTCCATTGCATTACATCAATTTGATTGTATGTCTGCATTGTTTTTGCAAACCTACATTATGGGCCTACTGAACTACCCCTCGAACTACTACAGGTGAAACTTCTTTCAAGTTAGCCTATGGAACCGAAGCTCTAATCCCGGTTGAGATCGGGGTTCAATCATCAAGGGTTCAGAACTTCAACGAAGTACTCAATAGTAGAAGACTTTGAGAAAACCTTGACCTACTCGAAGAGTGTCAAGATAGTACAGTGCTCAGGCTAGCAACTTATTAGCAGTGCATGATGAGACACTTCAATAAAAAAGTAAAGATTATAACATTTAAAGTGGGCGATTTAGTTCTCAGACAATCCAAAGCCTCGACACCTCAGGAAATTGGGAAGCTGATACCTACCTGGGAAGGTCCTCACAAAATTATTGAAGTAATAAAGTCGGTAACTTATAAACTCCAGTCAATGAATGGTCAAGACATACCCAATACATGGCATGCCGCTTGACTTCGGAGATACTACCAGTAAATACTTGTATATATTCTTAACTAGTCTTTGAGGTTAATCTTAACCAAAATCGTTACTTCTTCGAAATTAATAAAATTATCTTTCTGTTTAATTATTGTCTTTTGTATTAATCAGACACACTCGAAAATTTTCTAAAGCCTTAAATTCAGCTTTACACGTAAGGTTGCAGGGGGCAAGAAAGCCTAAATATTAATTTAACATCAAACAGAAAGCACAAACATATAACAAATTTGATAAAGGGAAGAAATCTAACAAATACGATAAAAAAGAATATATAAATCCATCTATTTATTGATTGACAAAAGTTGTAAAAGGTGGATTACAGCGATTAATCTCTTTAGATCGAATACAAGAGTCCTATCGGCTAACAAAACTCAAAGCTTGGAAGGATATCTTCTTCCTGGAAACCCTCTTTATAGTCTATCTCTTCAGGGAGGCACCGATGTTGAAGCTCGCGCTGCATTTCCTAACGAAAAGTCATCCATAACAATCTTGATCCTCTCTTTTAAAGGAAGAGCTCAAGGAATTTAGCTCTTGCCTTTATCTACTCCACACGACAGGGAAGAGAAAGAAATGAGATTTAGAGCGACAGGGAAGAGCAAGAGAGGAATATCCTCCTCAAAAGACTCATCCTCGGATGTAGAAGAAGAATTGGACATATTCAAAGATCTCAAAGAAATGGAGAAAAAATCCAATCTTAACAAGAACACGGATTTATCTTGTCCCTTCAAAAGTCCAAGATCAAGAGCAACAAGGGGAGTCACTCGTCTTGCGTGAAGACAAATTAGAGAGACTCCTCCTGCTATGAAGAGCAATTATAGAGACTCAGTTGCTGATACGATCGTGCAGAAAATAAGTTATCTCTCTAATATCATGCTCTCTCCCATCACGCAGACATTTGTTTACAACTCCGTCAGCGATGGAGGAGAGCGGAGCCATCCAACATGGGAGGAGAAAAAGAATATGGTTACAGAGTATCATGAAAGATCACTGTCTCTGAGAGTATGAGAATAACAAATAGTAGTTACCCCTATTTATACCAGATTAAGAAGTGTCGGTTAAGTTAAAATTCCCAATTTTTCTCGGCATTTGTTTTCCCTTTGAATTTGAAAATTTTCGTTATCCCCAGATAATATGTTGAGATTCTCCAGCTTAATTGTTGGGATTGATATCCCAAGATGATCGGTTAGAATTCTTGAGAAACTGTTGCCTTAAACTGTGCCTCAAATTTGAATTCAAAAATTTGGGCCTGTTTATCTTATTCCGAGATTGGGTTTACTTTTTATGCAAGGACCAACATCAAGTGAGCATTTAGCGGGCTGACAAAACGAGAAATCAGCCCAAAATTAAAATGTTCTTTCTAATACAATGCTCCATTTGGTCTGATAACCTAGGAAACCTCAAAGAAAACTTATGCCTGATACCGTAGGAATCCCAAATGAGATTTCTCTTTAAACCAGAGAAGCCCGAAGTACTAATTCTTTAGGCTCTCAAAGGAAATGACCTTCGGCCTAAAATCCTTGGACATTCAAAGATTTGCACTTTGATTTGATGTCCCTAAATGTAGTCACACCTCTTTTCTTACAACCATTTTGTTAAATATCTGGGTACTTCATTTAGAGTAATATCTAAATTTGTTCTCAAGCCTTATCTTTGATTTACTCATATAAGGGTTGGGGGGGAAGTCAGGTAATAATCACAATGAGTACAGATAATATTTAACACAACAGAGTGACAAAATAAAGGCAAAAGAGCGACATACTATAAATATAAAAGTTTGGTCAGTATTTTATGGAGTCTAGTCAAATAATTTACAAAAAATTATTTAGAAGAATCTATTCATCGGGGAGCACAAGCCCAAGTTCTTCGGGAGAATACCCTCCCATTCGCAGCATATTCCTCGACAGCTCAAAGCCTTCATTGAATTCGCTCAATACATGGCGGTTGATCTCTTCAGCAAAGTCTGGCGAAGCTTTGTAATCGGTAATTATCCTTTGGCGAATGTTTGAAACGATGTGAGAAGGGAGTTTCAGAAGGGAAGAATCTTTGGATATAGCATCCTCTTTAGAGGACCAGCCTTCAATCACCCTTGCGAAGTACTCTCCCAATCGGACCATCTTCTCGGTGTGAGACTTGATTGTATCGTCTCTTTTCTGAAGACAAGTCTGGGCTTTGTGTTGGGTGTCAAACCGTGCGTATGACAAATCAACACTTACACGCAAGTGCACGTGGTCAACACGTAATATAAAGTAAGTAAAGTATCGTTCCCACGAGGACTATGGTTAGCTATTACACTATCATGCAGCAGTTTTATAACTATTTTGGTTTCTTTAAACAGTGGTCAAGTAAATTAAGTAATTGTGAATTAAATCTAAGTTGTGAAAATTAAAGACAACTAATTAATAAACGATTTAAGCAGACAAAGGAGGCATGGGATTATAACTTCACCTAGGGCGTCATTCAACTGTGCTACTTCCTGTTAAACCTAACTGATTATTTCGGATTGTTAGTCGAAAACACGAAACTAAAGTATGACCAACTCTCGTTGCATCATACCCATATCCAACCCAGATCCGGCCCAAAGGGCAACAGAACGGGAAAGAACACCCAAGTTAATTAAATCACTATATGTCTATGTGACCTAGAGAAAAACGGGTTTAAGCACAGGTTTTCAAAAGACTACGTGTGGTGCTTCGGTATATGTCTATCCTTAGCACTAATCATGCAATCCAACGTCATGTGAAATCATGAACACACGCTAACATGGTCGGTTCTAAACTCACACTCCCCATCTCGGTTCCGTGTGAGTTAACAAGGTAAATGATGATCAAGCATTTAAACAATTAAGATAAACCACATTAGACAATCCATACATAATCATTTAGCCAAAACAAGGAAGCTTAACAAATTGAACTAAACCCTAGGTTTCATTATAATCCCATATGAGAAGTTAGTTCATAATCGAAATAACAACCATCATCCACATATGTTCATACATTGAAGCTACAAATGAAAAGAAAGAGAAAACAAAGTTAAGAAATGCAAAGCTCGGTTTCTCTTCTTCAAATCTGGAGATACAAGGTTGACACAATGCTTCAAACTTCCAATGTCCAGCCCTAAGCTAAACTACTCTAGCTAAATCACAAGGAACAAGAGAGAACAAAGAAAACAAAGAATGAAATGACAAAGAGCTCTCTCCTCTTCCTTTTGACCTAGCTTTTCTATCTCCTATCTTCTATATGTCGCTTGGACTGCTTCTACTGGTATATATAGCCTCAAGCTGCTCCTTCGCGATCACTGTAGCATGAAGCAATTTAATTGGCCCGTTCAAAAAGTCATATCAGGAATTTGGAGCGAAGGACCGGCGCAGCTGCGCCGTGTTTGTACTGAGATGGGGCGCAGCTGCGCCTCACGGCAGTAAAATGGCTAGAAGAGGTACTGCGCAGCTGCGCAGAAAATACGAAGGAATGCGGCGCAGCTGCGCCGTACACCAGTCAAACAGCCTGAAGAGTTGCTGCGCAACTGCGCCTTGTTTGTGAAGGATTGCGGCGCAGCTGTGCCGTGCACCAGTCTTGGAATTTGTGCCATCTTTTTTGCTGCATCCGATCATCGCGCATATCACTCCCGCATTGAACCACTTTTGTCCCAAAAACTGCAATTTTTCCTCCACGCACAAGTTCTAGTCCGAAACACGCCGATTTGTCCCCAAAAAGACGAAAAATGCCATTAAAGTGCTCAGGAGCATGAAACCTACAAAAGAGACATAAAAGCATGAAAAGTAAGAAAAACTAATGAGAACGAGCGAAAGTTAAAGCAAGTTGGCATCGAAATAGTAGGTATAAAACCTACTTATCAAATACCCCCAAACTTAACCCGTTGCTTGCCCTCAAGCTACATAATAAGCAAACTGACAAGAAATTTGAAATGCAAGTTAAGCTACAGATACAGTCTACGCTACATGCCTATGAATCCACGACAGTCAGTACAAAGCTTAATTGAGCAGCCTCAGAAAAGTTGCAATGATCATTCAACATAGCATCTAACCAAGAAACAGTCAGTAGGTCATATCAATCGACAATTCCACAACATATTATTACTGATACAGTGTGTGGTGTGCTTGGCCATCATTAAGGTTGGTATGATGAAAATATTGCCATAATGCGCTTCTTAGAGGGAAAATAACAGTTCTAACTCAAGAAAGACGATAACAGGAAAACTGTCAGCTATGACTTCACATTAATCAATATCAGGGTTATTCAGAATTAACCGACTTTATATACAACCACGAGGGCAATAATTGCTCTAACTCGCGCTGACACCCGGCTGTGCAATGTCTAGTCCTATTAGGCTTCGAAGATATCCATGTAGCAAGCTTTCGACCAACGACTCCCAAACCAGTCGGCTTTAGGGCGCTAGGTGTAAAGACACCCCTACGGGCCTATTAACTCGAGTATCTACGGCCACAGAACTAAACTAGCCAAATGTGATTATTTTTATTTTTATTTTTATTTTATTTTATTTTTTTTATGTGAGTGCGTTTTAACGCTCCATCTCACGCAATAGCTTTCTTAACCCCCAAACTTGATTTCTGTGTTATTATAGCCGACACAACCCATTCACCAAAATTCTATTGTTTTAACGAAAAATTTTCCACCAGAAGACAATTATGCACAAATTTAGATTAAACCAAACAAAACAATTACACATAAAGTGCTATCCGGTTATATCAGAGTCAAACAAGTTAGGAATCATAAATCAACATGACACTAAGACTATGACTCGATTTTCAACCCTGTTACATGATCAAGCAAAACCGAGTATCATCATAGGCCAATATGACTTCGACCGACAAAACACTAGGATTCATGCAATAAGATGCACATAATCTAAATGCAGTACGAGAAATAAATATGATGCAAATTAAACTAAATTAAACTAAATGCGATGCAACTAAAAGCAAAATATGATAATAAATAAGATATAGCAAAACATGGCATACACCCAATACCCCCAAACTTAAATGTTACAATGTCCTCATTGGAGATAAGGGTGAAAGAGAAAACTCCCCTAGGCCTCGGGTGGTGAATCTGGCGGTGAGTACAAGCCTCCTTGCCCGAAGGTCGGGAACTATACGTCCGCGCCTAGCTGAGAGAATGCACTGGTCAATGCCGCTGAGAAGTCGGCAGTATATGAACTGAAGTCCGTGTGCATAGCGTCCATGCGCCTCTGCAAGCGACGCATCTCTCTATCATGCCTAGCTACAAAATCAGGAGGAAGCCCTCCGGCCTGTGGCTCATCAGCTGCCACAACCTGCTCCTCAGGAACCTCTTCCCTAATAAAACCGAGACCCCTTGGATGCGATCTCATACCCTTCCAGACCGTGAACTTCTCAATGACGGTATGATCAATATCCCTCATCGGCAACTGAGAAGACTCCTCGCCCCACTCTACCTCTGCTGTTGTACATAACTGCGTAATGATGGAGGCATGCGGGATTCCGCCTGAAGTACTGGCCCTCATGAACTTAAGCATAGAGTGATGGATGATGTATCCTACATCCATACTCTAACCCTTGCAAATCCCATACAATATTATAGCACTCTCCTTAGTCACGTCCTGATGGTGGGTCGTAGGCAGTATGCTGCCACATATGAAACTGTACCAGGCCTTAGCATACCTGCTCAAGGCCGTCTGAGGAAAATGTACTTTCTGATTCGTGTCGGGCCTAATCTTCCATTCCACACCGGGCCTGCACATCTCCTTCATCAGGGTGTCTAAGTTGGTCTGGAACCGCATTTCTCACGTCCACTGAATCGCCTCCGCAGTCAGGGCTGGCATCCTGAATAGTTCGTTTATGGCTCGAGGGGAGTAGTCTACTTGCTTGCCCCGCACATATGAAATTCCGTTCTGAGTCTCTCGGGCATTGGCATAGAACTCCCGCACAATAGACATCAGCGCCGCTATTGGCGTTTCCACAAGCAAAACCCACCCACGATTCCTGATCTGCTGTAACAGCCCTCCATCCGCAGAACTGGGCTTGAGGCCCCTTTCTAACACAAATGATTTCGTTATCATGACGTCCCAATAGTAGTGTTGTGCAGAAAGGTTGAAAAACCGGGATGCATCTAGCGTGTTTCTGTCATCGCCTTCTCCCCCCGCATCACTACTAGCCGATGAAGACGATGGTGTATGGATGCGCTTCGACATTTTGAAAGTGCTAGGGCTAGATGTAAGTTCTCTGTAGAAACGCAGTTTTCAACGTTGAAGAACCCCCCAAACTTGCTTCATAACCTTAGTGTTGGTGATCTGATGATTTGCTTGACTAGGGCTAGATGATTCTATGTATGGAGGTTTCTATGGATGGAGATTAGGGCAAAGGTTTGCTAGGAAATGGGTAGGAGAAACTAGGGTTTGATAGCCTTTGAAAGCTCTTGTCTCGAATTTCTGATGTGGAAGGGCTTAGGGATTGAACTGTTTTAAAGTGGGGAGGAATGCAGTCGGTTGGGCTTTAAGCAAAACCTAAAAACTGCAACTGGCGTGCGGCGCAGCTGCGCCTCAGTGCAGTGTAAACCCGGTGCAGCTGCGCCGTCTGCCAGTCAATCCAAAACTGAGGCTTCAAATTTTCTGTGAACCGTCCTGCCAATTAGCTCTACTCTTCCTGCACAAAATTCACAAAAGCAAAATTCAAATCTCCAAGAGTATTTCAAACATTAAGCTTAACAATTTCATAATTCAAAAATTGAACAAATGGAGATTTAGACAAAAAGTGGGGTGCCTCCCAACAAGCGTTTTAGTTATAGTCGTAGCTCGACTGTTTTTCGGCTCATTCGGCCTCCTCGAGGGCAATTGAGGACTGTTGGCGATCAAAGTCGCCTCCCCAATAATGCTTCAGACGCTGCCCATTTACTTTGAACGGTTGTTCATGTTCTTTTCCCACAATCTCGATGGAGCCATGAGGATAGACAGTTTTGATTGTGAATGGTCCTGACCATCGAGACTTGAGTTTGCCCGGGAAAAATCGAAGCCTGGAATTGAATAACAATACTGCTTGCCCCGACTCGAACTTCCTTTCAATTATTTTTCGATCATGCCATCGTTTCACCTTCTCCTTGTACAGTTTCATATTCTCATAAGCTCGCAGTCGAAATTCATCTAACTCATTAAGTTGGAGCAGTCGCTGCTCTCCTGCGGCTGAGAGATCGAAATTTAACTTCTTGATGGCCCAGTAAGCCTTGTGCTCTAACTCCGCTGGAAGGTGACAAGCCTTACCATAAACCATCTGGAAAGTCGACATGCCAATGGGAGTCTTATAGGCTGTCCTGTATGCCCATAGTGCATCATCAAGCTTCATTGACCAATCCTTCCTTGACGGATTTACCATCTTCTCTAGAATTCTCTTCACATCTCGATTAGATACTTCTGCTTGACCACTGGTCTGGGGGTGGTAGGCTGTGGCTACTCTGTGCTTCACCCCATACTTGGCTAATAATGCTGTGAAGAGCCTGTTACAGAAATGGCTCCCTCCATCACTGATGATTGCTCGAGGAGTGCCAAATCTAGTGAAGATGTTCCTTTGAAGGAATTTCAGGACGACTCTGGCATCGTTGGATGGTAGAGCACTGGCTTCTACCCATTTTGAGACGTAATCGACTGCCAAGAGAATATACAGATTGCCGGACGATGATGGAAATGGGACCATGAAGTCGATTCCCCAAACATCAAAGATTTCCACTTCCAGAATTGAATTTAAAGGCATTTCATTTCGTCTGGAAATGTTACCCACTCGTTGACATCGATCGCAGCTTTTTACAAACTGGTGGGCATCTTTGAATATAGACGGCCAATAGAACCCTGCTTGAAGTACTTTAGAGGCGGTTCGTTCTGTTCCATAATGACCTCCATAGAGAGAAGAATGGCATGCATGCAATATACTGGATGTCTCACTGTGAGGGATGCATCTGCGGATTATCTGATCTACACACTGTCTGAACAAGAAGGGTTCATCCCACAGGTAACTCTTTACTTCATGGAAAAACTTTTTCTTTTGCTGGCGAGTTAACTCTGGTGGGAGAACATTGCTTACTATGTAATTGACAAAGTCAGCGTACCAAGGAATCTCTGAGGTTACAGTGAAGAGATGTTCATCAGGAAAATACTCATTTATATCCGCCTCGTCCTTCCCATCCTGCTCCGGATGTTCTAATCTAGAAAGATGATCCGCCACTTGGTTTTCTGAACCCTTCTTGTCTCGAATTTCCAGATCAAACTCTTGGAGAAGAACAATCCATCTGATAAGTCTAGGCTTTGCATCTTTCTTAGAAATCAGATATCTAATAGCCGCATGATCCGTATACACCACAACTTTTGTTCCAACGAGATATGCCCTGAATTTGTCGAAAGCGTATACAACCGCTAATAACTCTTTCTCGGTGGTGGTGTAGTTTAGTTGAGCATCTGTTAAGGTCTTGCCGGCATAATAGATAGCATGAAAGATCTTTTCCTTGCACTGACCCAAAACTGCCCCCACTGCATAATCGCTAGCATCGCACATCAATTCGAATGGTACAGACCAATCCGGTACTACAATAACGGGTGCTGATGTTAGCTTTGACTTCAAAAGCTCAAATGCCTTTAAACAGTCTTCATCAAATTTGAACTGGACCTCTTTTTCTAGTAGACTGCATAAAGGCTTGGATATTTTGGATAAGTCCTTGATGAATCGTCTGTAAAAGCCCGCATGACCTAAAAAACTACGCACCCCTTTTACAGTTGTAGGTGGTGGCAATTTCTCAATAATCTCCAGCTTCGCCTTGTCAACCTCCAATCCTTTCCCTGAAACCTTGTGCCCAAGGATGATTCCTTCCTGTACCATGAAATGGCATTTCTCCCAGTTTAGAATCAGATTTGTCTCTATACAGCGTTTCAATACCAGAATCAAATTCTCCAGACACAATTCAAAGGAATCCCCAAATACAGAAAAATCGTCCATGAAGACTTCGACATTCTGCTCCACCATGCCAGAAAAGATGGCCATCATGCACCTTTGAAATGTTGCTGGTGCATTGCAGAGCCCAAAAGACATTCGTCTGAACGCAAATGTCCCGTAGGGGCAAGTGAAGGTTGTCTTTTCTTGGTCCTCAGGCGCAATGGCTATCTGATTGTACCCCGAATATCCATCCAGCAGACAGTAGTATTCATGACCCGCAAGTCTGTCCAACATTTGGTCAATGAACGGCAATGGAAAGTGGTCTTTTCTTGTTGCCTTGTTCAGCTTTCTGTAGTCCATACACACCCTCCAACCGGTCACTGTCCTTGTCGGTACCAATTCATTATGCTCATTCTTCACAACTGTCATCCCTCCTTTCTTGGGCACGCATTGGACAGGGCTAACCCATGCACTGTCGGAGATAGGATATATGATCCTTGCATCTAGCAATTTTAGAATCTCCTTCTTGACAACCTCTTTCATGATGGGGTTGAGCCTTCTCTGATGCTCCACAGTTGGTTTACTGTCCTCTTCCATAAGAATCTTGTGCATACAGAAGGACGGACTAATGCCCTTGATGTCGACAATTGTCCATCCGATAGCCTCCTTGAATTCTCTCAAGATTCTTATCAACTTGCTTTCCTGTAAAGGGGTTAGTGCAGATGCAATAATCACAGGCAAAGTATTTGATTCACCTAAATAAGCATACCTGAGATGTGATGGGAGTGGTTTAAGCTCAAGAGTATGAGGTACCTCCAAAGATGGTTTCAAACGATCTGGAGGTTCTTCTGCACTTTCTAACTGCTCAACAGGTATCTTGCATGTGTTCACCTGTGGTAGTGCCTCCAGCTCATAGATACAGTCATCCATCCCCGACTCATCATTGTCGCTGTCACTATCCCTCACCAAGGTAGTTTCCATCGGATCTTTACTTGCAATTCTAAGAAACTCATCTTCCACCACCCTCTCTACCACATCCATTCGGAAGCATTCTTCTTCATCGGTAGGGAACTTCATTGCCCGGAACACATTGAAGGTTATTCTTTGGTCCTGGACCCTCATTGTTAATTCTCCCTTTTGTACATCGATGAGAGTTCTCCCCGTGGCTAAAAATGGTCTCCCCAAAATGATGGGAATATCCTTGTCCTCTTCATAGTCTAGGATAATGAAGTCCGCGGGGAATATGAACTTGTCAACTTTGACCAGAATGTCCTCTACGATCCCTCTTGGATATGTAATTGATTTATCTGCGAGCTGTAGGGATATGTTTGTGGGCTTTGGTGCAGGAAGTCCCAACTGTGTGTAAATTGACAATGGCATGAGGTTAATGCTTGCTCCTAAGTCACACAAGCATCTGTTGAAAGACACACTCCCTATCTCGCAAGGAATGGTGAAACTCCCCGGATCTTTCAGTTTAGGAGGTAGTTTTCTTTGTAAGACCGCACTGCATTCCTCAGTTAGAGCCACAGTCTCAAAGTCTTCCAATCTTTTCTTTCTTGACAGAATCCCTTTCATGAACTTAGCATAGCTCGGCATCTGTTCTAAAGCTTCTGCAAACGGTATGTTTATTTGCAGCTTTTTGAAAATTTCCAGGAACTTAGCGAACTGCTTGTCCAATTTCTGTTTCTAAAGCCTCAGTGGAAAAGGTACTGGAGGATAGACTCGTGTGTGAGTAACCGGAGGCTTTTCTGGTTGATCCTTGTTTCCTGCTTCTGTCTCCACCACACCTTCCTCTTTTTCCTTAGAGCTTTCTGCACCAACTGAGTCTGAGGCGGGGTGCAACTGTTCTGCTTCCTTTTGTACTGCCGGCTCATCCGCGCCAGTTGGCATAAACTGTTTCCCGCTTCTAGTCATGACAGCTTTGCAGTACTCCTTTCCCTCTCTTCTTGGGTTTTCTTCTGTATTGCTTGGAAGAGATCCTTGAGGTCTGTTTGCCAGCAAATTGGCCATTTGGCCCACTTGGTTCTCCAAATTTTTTATGGAAGCAGACTGACTCTTTATCAACACATCAGTGTTAGCCATGTATTTCAGCATTAACTCTTCTAAATCTGGCTTTCTCTCTGGTTGGGACGGTTGTGCTGCCTGATGATGACTCTGAAATCCGGGAGGATAGTGTGGTCTAGGAGCTTGTTGATGGTTCTGATTGTTGCTCCATGATGAGTTTGGGTGATTCCTAGCTCCAGAGTTATATGTATTCTGATACTGATTCGGTTGCCTCTGGTAGCTACTCACAAACTGTACTGATTCTGAGTTGATAGCACATTGCTCTGTAGGATGTTCCCCTGCACATAGCTCACATACATAAGCCAACTGCTGCACTTTGTTATCCGCAATTGCATCAATCTTCTTGGACATGACTGATAATTGAGCTGTTAAGGCTGTGATAGCATCTACTTCTATAACCCCGACCACTTTTGGTTGATTTAGCCTAGAAGTAGGCCATTGATAATTGTTGGCAGCCATGGTTTCAAGCAGCTCGTATGCTTCATCAAAATTCTTTGCCATAAATTCCCCTCCAGATGCTGCGTCAATGCTAGTCCGAGTGTTACCACTCAAACCACTGTAAAATGTGTTCATCTGCATCCATTGGGGTAGTGCATGATGCGGGCATCTTCTTAGCAACTCTTTAAACCTCTCCCATGCTTCATATAATGACTCTCCATGTTGTTGTGCAAACATAGAAATATCATTTCTCATTTTATTTGTCTTTGCAGGAGGAAAGAATTTCTTCAAGAAGTTTTGCGCCAAGTCTTCCCATGTAGTGATTGACCCCGGAGGTAATGAGTGAAGCCAACTCTTTGATTTATCTCTCAGTGTAAATGGAAAGAGTCTGAGTCTCACTGCATCATCCGTTACTCCGTTGAATTTGAACGTATCACATATCTCCAGGAAGCTCAGCAAGTGATCATTCGGATCATCATTAGCCATTCCCCCAAACTGTACTGAATTCTTCACCATTTGAATGGTGCTCGGTTTAATTTCAAAAGAGAGGGTTGTGATTGCTGGCCTTGTGATACTTGCTTGCAGTTCATTGATTCGCGGCATTGCATAATCTCTTAGTGGCTTAGGTGCCTCTTGTTCTCCGGCCATGAATTCTGGATGTTCAATTTTCTCTTGACTGTCAGGGCAACTCTCAATCACTTGTTGAACTTGTGTATTAACGTTGTCGTTGCAAGCCAACAACTTACGTTTCTTTGATCGAGTTAGCATGCACAAATCACAAGTACCTGAAACCAAAGAAATAGATAAAAAAGAAATGAGGTACGAAAAGATTGTTTAACTAAACCAATCTAATTTAAACTGACGATGAAAGTAATAAAAACTACTCAAAGTCCCCGGCAACGGCGCCAAAAACTTGTTGGGTGTCAAACCGTGCGTATGACAAATCAACACTTACACATAAGTGCACGTGGTCAACAAGTAATATAAAGTAAGTAAAGTATCATTCCCACGAGGACTATGGTTAGCTATTACACTATCATGCAGCAGTTTTATAACTATTTTGGTTTCTTTAAACAGTGGTCAAGTAAATTAAGTAATTGTGAATTAAATCTAAGTTGTGAAAATTAAAGACAACTAATTAATAAACGATTTAAGCAGACAAAGGAGGCATGGGATTATAACTTCACCTAGGGCGTCATTCAACTGTGCTACTTCCTGTTAAACCTAACTGATTATTTCGGATTGTTAGTCGAAAACACGAAACTAAAGTATGACCAACTCTCGTTGCATCATACCCATATCCAACCCAGATCCGGCCCAAAGGGCAACAGAACGGGAAAGAACACCCAAGTTAATTAAATCACTATATGTCTATGTGACCTAGAGAAAAACGGGTTTAAGCACAGGTTTTCAAAAGACTACGTGTGGTGCTTCGGTATATGTCTATCCTTAGCACTAATCATGCAATCCAACGTCATGTGAAATCATGAACACACGCTAACATGGTCGGTTCTAAACTCACACTCCCCATCTCGGTTCCGTGTGAGTTAACAAGGTAAATGATGATCAAGCATTTAAACAATTAAGATAAACCACATTAGACAATCCATACATAATCATTTAGCCAAAACAAGGAAGCTTAACAAATTGAACTAAACCCTAGGTTTCATTATAATCCCATAAGAGAAGTTAGTTCATAATCGAAATAACAACCATCATCCACATATGTTCATACATTGAAGCTACAAATGAAAAGAAAGAGAAAACAAAGTTAAGAAATGCAAAGCTCGGTTTCTCTTCTTCAAATCTGGAGATACAAGGTTGACACA
This sequence comes from Hedera helix, assembly GCA_947179155.2. Taxonomy (NCBI): domain Eukaryota; kingdom Viridiplantae; phylum Streptophyta; class Magnoliopsida; order Apiales; family Araliaceae; genus Hedera; species Hedera helix. The sequence continues at coordinate 17,117,886 of OX359275.1, read as the reverse complement.
ATGCTTCAAACTTCCAATGTCCAGCCCTAAGCTAAACTACTCTAGCTAAATCATAAGGAACAAGAGAGAACAAAGAAAACAAAGAATGAAATGACAAAGAGCTCTCTCCTCTTCCTTTTGACCTAGCTTTTCTATCTCCTATCTTCTATATGTCGCTTGGACTGCTTCTACTGGTATATATAGCCTCAAGCTGCTCCTTCGCGATCACTGTAGCATGAAGCAATTTAATTGGCCCGTTCAAAAAGTCATATCAGGAATTTGGAGCGAAGGACCGGCGCAGCTGCGCCGTGTTTGTACTGAGATGGGGCGCAGCTGCGCCTCACGGCAGTAAAATGGCTAGAAGAGGTACTGCGCAGCTGCGCAAAAAATACGAAGGAATGCGGCGCAGCTGCGCCGTACACCAGTCAAACAGCCTGAAGAGTTGCTGCGCAGCTGCGCCTTATTTGTGAAGGATTGCGGCGCAGCTGCGCCGTGCACCAGTCTTGGAATCTGTGCCATCTTTTCTGCTGCATCCAATCATCGCGCATATCACTCCCGCATTGAACCACTTTTGTCCCAAAAACTGCAATTCTTCCTCCCCGCACAAGTTCTAGTCCGAAACACGCCGGTTTGTCCCCAAAAAGACGAAAAATGCCAATAAAGTGCTCAGGAGCATGAAACCTACAAAAGAGACATAAAAGCATGAAAAGTAATAAAAACTAATGAGAACAAGCGAAAGTTAAAGCAAGTTGGCATCGAAATAGTAGGTATAAAACCTACTTATCACTTTGTCTAACTCCTCTTTGAGGAACCTCCGCTTGTTTTCCTCTTCTTTAAGCTTCTCGTTAGCCTCAAGCTTCTCTACCCGAGAGGCTCTTAAGCTTTCATTCAGATTTGCGATATCGACGTTAGCTTCAACCAGAGAGGCTTCAACTTCATTCTTATCCTTCAGAAGGTTATTGTCAGTTTGAAGGATCTTCATGCCGCAGAGACAGACCTGAAGCTATCATAGAACTTCTTTGTGTCTCTCTTAGCCTTCTTAACTTCTTCTGACCCTTGGGAGAAGTCTTTCTGACTATTAAAAATCTGAACTGATATGGCATTTATCTGACGACTTAACAATCTAAGCATCAGAGGATAAGAGGAATTGAGCATAAAAGGAAAGACAAATATGAGAACCAACTACTTACATGCGCTTGGTGCAATAGGAGAATTTTCTATGAGAGAATGGAGACCATTTCCATCGAACACCGGGTCGTCAGCAGCTGCTCGAAAGTGGTCAAAGACCGAGGGGTTGAACTTCTCAAAACCAGCAAAATAAGCCAAAGTCGTAGGATTTTCAGAAAAGGTCCCCCCCATACAATAACTTATTCTTCTTCGGAATAGAAGGAAAATCTGACACTTACTTTATCCTGCAGCCTGCTCAGAAATAGTGGGCCATTTCCTATAGTAAGTACTGATTGTACTAACCCTCCCAGTCCAACACCAACGGGAAGATCGGTTGTCTCTGGTCGAACCACAAAATTAGAAACTGTAGCCATTCCTGAAGGAGAGGCAGGAATCATGGAGGTTGTGGCAGATTATAAGGCATGAGGGAATGCCTGGGATTGATTATCAGATCTCGGCCTACCCGGATAGGGCAACTGCCCTAACTCTTTTAACTTTTTGGCCTCTATCAATTTATCGATCCTCGCAATATTATTCCTAGCAAGCCCAACAACTTCCATGAAAGTGTCGTTCTCAGGGGACTTATGCTGAGTAGCCACTATAAGAAAAGATAAAAAGGAGGATAAAACTACTTCAGTAAACAGCCAATGATTGGTATAAAATAAATAATGTGAACATTCACGGTTAAACAAGTACAGAAAGTCTTGATTGTTGAGATGATCCCGGTGAGCCTTTTTTAGCCTTTGGGCACACACAACAATTTAAATTCTTTCAGCTGCCTTCTATTTATCCTTATCAAGTTCAACTGGTCACGATTTGGCTCTGCCCAAGGGACGATCAAGTCGGTATCAAGCCCTTTTATAAACAACCATTCCTGGTGCCATCCTTTGTTACTCGTTGGGGTCTCCATCAACACTTCCCTGCCCGCCTGCTTAACGAGTTGGAAAAACCCATTCTCCCTACTATTTCTTAAGGAGAAGAATTGATAAAGGAAGTCTAAACTGGGTTTTACATTTTTGGTTTCACAAAAGGCCATGACACTAAATAAATGAATGAAGGAATTAGGAACCAGTTGGTTTAGGTTGAGACCCATGGTATGAAGGAAGTGAATCAAAAAGGGTCTTAGTGGGAAACGAAGACCAAACATGAGTTGTTGTTTTGAAGCAATGATCCATAACTTTCCATCGGAGTCCCTAAGTTGCAAATGCATCCTCTCTTCAGAGGTAGGCTCTCTAATCTGGTAATCTTCGGGGATAGAAAACTCGGTCCTAAATAGTTGCACGCGTAACACCCCCAAATTCGGGTCTCCTTATCTTCAGTTTCAATGCTCATAATCCTACCTCAATCTACCTCCACGTCATAATCAATATTATAATTTGTTAAATTTTGTGGATTTTAAAAACTTTTTATAACAATAATCAATAATGTTCAATATTAATATCGATATTAAAATTTAGTTATTTAAAAACTTTATAATTCTTCAGTTTCAAAATCGCAACCTTTACTTTTCATTGTATTTCAAAATCATATATATATATATATATATATATATATATATTATGATTCGTTCCAAAATGTCAATTGTGAATATAATGATTCAAATTTTTAATAACCAATGTTGTCTTTCATATGCTTCGATATGATCCCACAAGTTAAATAAGTTAAATATTATAACCTCAATCTGAACTCTAATACAACAAGCCAAATATGTATTTCATACAATTGTTGGTATAGTACATGAACCGTATTATTATACTATTAGAGTTGATGCCCTAGAGGCTAATTATTTGATGTAATTGCTTAACATTTTTTATATTATATTTGATTGCATAAATGGATTATTTTATTATGATTTCATTTACTGCGTTATATAAGTGTTAGCATAATAAAAGTCCTTAGAATAGTGATACGAATTATATAGCTTCAAGTATGTGACTTGAACATGAGATTATATAATTATAATTAGTATCATTGCTCTTAAATGTCCCTAGTCGAGTATCATTGTTAATGAGACAACAATTATGCATTGAGACTAGTATGTGGATTGACTGATGGCCAAATCTCATTAGTCATAAATATATGAAATATTTGAGTCAATGCATAGGTACATGTTAGAGAACAATGTACTGGACAGACCCACCATGAGAATTCTACATGGAGCATTATGCAAAGTGTCATAAAAAATTCTCATAGTGACAATAATGTAATGATCCTCCGACCTTAAGTCACTATATTATTACATGAGAATTTGTGTACTTTGATATCATCAAAGGTCATCTTTAATAGGGTGGACAATAAAGGTGATTATTGGGTACATCATGAATCGTGTGAGGAATATGAGTGATCTAGATGGAATTTAACCCTCCTATATATTAGGGGTGATATCCATAGGCCTCTTGATTGAGTAGGACTATGAAATGCATGGCCATGCTCAAATAGTGATTTGTTTCATATAGTCTACTCATTGATCAAGAAAACTCAGATTAAATTATGAAGAGTATGACACTTTCCATGTCTCGAGTTTAATCTAGGATGTCAAGATTAAAAGGATTAAATTACATTAAAACATTGGTCACGAAAAGGTTATATCGAATCACCGATCTTATTATTATTTGGGTAGGAGTGATGCATTACTAGATGCCGCTCACTGTTTATAATTTTATAATATGATTTTAAAATTATTGTCAACATAATAATAACCTATTGGGTTACACACTTAGAACGTATTTAAAAGAGAATTAATTTAAATTGTAAGTATTTTAAATATGTCAATATGATTGATAGTATTTAAAATTACGAATTTAAATTAATAGGATAATTTGTATATATGTATATTAATTAAGTAAGACTTAATCAAAATATAATATATATAAATTCGAATTTTATTTTTCTAATTAAATTAGGTTTTGGTTAATTCATATTAACTACTATATATATGATATAACAGTAGTCTAAATCACATAAGGAAAAACTAAAAACCCTAGCCGCTTTCAGAAAGAGGCTAGAGAGAAAAATAGTTCAGAAATTCTGATCTTGGTGGCTAGTACCGCAGATCCCTTTTGCTGCAGATCGTGTGACGATTCGCAGAGCGTTCATGTGGATACCGTAGAGACGCAGTCGCTGGATTGCGTTGAAGATTCGAAGCCGTTCCAGAATTCCATCGTCTCCTGTCCATCTCGGATAATCGGTAAAATAATCTAAACCTCTGAATTGATATGGTTTTGCATGGATCCTGTTTTAGGGTTTCGAAAAAATTTTAAAATTTCGCTGCTTTCACTGTGTTGAAACCCTTACATATACATCACATGTTATTTTCAAAACAAATCACCTTCATTTGAATCATTACAGTTAAATATAACTTGGTTCATGTGACGCCCCCAAATCCGGGTCCCTTGAACCACGGCTTCGGTGCTCACGCTACTATTCTACCTTGTCATCACATTCATTCATTCTGAATAAAATAATAAAACTTAATTTACATTTATACATACCTCATCATAGGTTCTACATACCTTTATACATACACACAGCCGTACCTAACATATTACAAAAGATAATATTTACAATACAACTATTCTCTATCTAAGCCTTCACTATTGACTAGCTTTTCCTTTTCCTTTGTCTAATCTTAATCCCTCACCTGCTCAGGTTTAGCTGAAATATCATGTTTAAAAGCAATAATGAGCATTAAATAGCTCAGCAAGTACATAAGTAAATGATGACATGATATTTTGAAATGGTGAATGAAAAATCATATACGATTTAACTGAATCATGCATGACAATTGAATCAATATCAATTAACTGAAATACTTTCAATGAGCTGGGTTAATATCAATAAACTGAATCATGTTTAATAAACTGGATCAGTATCAATAGGCTGATTGATATCAACATCGGTTCAATGTATGAACATGAAAATTATACATGAACTTTACATGAGGGACTAAGAGCATGGAATTTGCTTGCTGTATGGTTACAAGACCAAGAACTCGTTAAAAATAATACCAATCATAAAGACTGATATTGCCCAAGGTAGTCATAAGATTGTTGTTCAAATTAGATGTGTACCCTGGGAGATCAGCCCATCATACCATTATATTGTGCATAACATAAACATCTAGCGATGCAACCACGCCATAAAATTATATTTCTTTATACTTTACTCCCCTTTTTCAGGGTTGTTCTGTTACAGCATATCATAGAATCTGCACCATAACATTGTAGATTGGAGCACATAACAATAAACATCTGATTTCAACATGTATCATTACACGTGTCTAGCCGGAATCAAGATTGGCATCGACCTTTTCAAAGTAGTTCAATAGTGAATGAACTTTACATGATCATATGAGTGTATAACATGAATGACTGTTCAATGAACTATAAATGGAAGTTAAGTTAGAAGATTTGCCTTTGTCCTCGTCTATCTCAATTGGACAAATCTTATCTCGATCGAGTTCTATATAACCATAATATGGGTTCATGCATTAGTTACATGCGTATGCATGTCATAACTTGCTATACAAGCTATCATTTAGCTCTACATAACCCTTAACATATAACACCTCGTTCTTTTATGTCTTAACGACTATCACATTGATCATTTTTATCAAATTATGGTTTACAATACATATTTCTATCATTTAATATTAAAATATTTTATTTTGGACTTAAAATAAAAATTTATTCTCTGTGAACAGTACATCTCGCCCCAGCGAGATGTTTTACCTGGAAGATCTCGCTGACTGTGAGATCTTCTCGGCCAGACTTCGCCCCGGCGCCTCCTAATTTGGTCCCGGCGAGCTTCCTTACAGAGCATTGCGCCCTGGCGTAGTACTGGTTTTTCTGGAAAAAAAATTCTTTCAAAAATCCATGCTATTTTTGGCATTTTTTTGTTAAACTTGATTCCAACACTTCACGTAGCACATATAACATGTATTTGACTCGCATGGGCCTTTAAAACATTTAAAAATCATAAATTGGACTTATTTTTCCAAAAAATTTGTTTTGGACGTCAGCGAACGTTTTAAAACGTTTAAAATGAACATTTATTGCCATAGACGCCAAACGACTTCCAATTCGATTCTAAAATGTGTATTTACATCAAACTTAGATGCTTGGCCTCGTTTGACCCTCAATTACACCAATTGGCCAAAAATCACACATTAGTAATGATTTTTGCCAACTTTTCAAAACTCAATACTTGAACACCATTTGAATTCTTTTACACCATGTACATATAGCTTAACATATCCTCAATTAGCAACTTTGTATGCTTGTGTAACTTCTACATGCACCTTCCAAAATACTTTATAGATTATGATTTGGTTTACATACAAATCATAGCTTAATATTGTAACTTTCTTTAACAAATCATGCTTTAACCCAATAATGATCTTTTAATGCTATCTAGCATAAATTTTTATATGTATTCAACATAACCAACACTTTGAACTATGTTTATAACACTTCTATGAACTTATAACACATGATCATCCAATAATCATGCTTTATAGTCTTAAATATGAACATGAACACCACATTTGTTCTAGCAACTTTGAGCTTAGGGTTTCATGATTTACCAATCATATAGCACATAGATTTACCCAAATCACATAATCAACACATATTTCCTAAAGATACATGCATGACTACTCTTAAACTTGAATTTAATCACATAAATGCTAGGTTCTCAAACAAGAACACTTTACTACCTTCTTGTAGCTCTTTTTCTTTTAGATAAGAACCTTGCTAAGATTGGATGATCCACTTTAATGATGGTTTTCACTTGGTTTTAACACTTCCTTGCAAACTATTGAGCTCTCTAGCAAAACCCTAGTTTTCTCTTCTTTCTCTCTTGAACACTTAACAACTTTCGAAGGATATAATGAAATATAAGCTCATACTTGAAATTTTCCTACATATATTAGTTGCATAAAATCTCCAACAACTAACCATGTATTTGTTAGTTTAACCATGCATGGTTAGGGCATTCATGACAATTCACATGGTTAGATGAGGACTTATTAGTCATTATACCAACATAGGACACCAATGTAAAATTTCCAACTTGTTAAGGGCAACATGGTCTTTATTACCAAAATTTAGAGAATTAAATCTCCTTTAATTCATAGTTTGCTCAATTTTAATCCAATTCAAGTCCATTTTGATCTAAAATTATTTCATTAGTCTTAAATTTTATTCCTCAATCAAATAATCCATAATTGGCTTATCCCAAAATACTTATCACACTTTAAAATTTTAATTTCCATTACCTAATTATATTCATTTTCCAACATTTACAAAATTGATAAATTGCATATCATTATAGTTCATATATATATATATATATATATATATCAACAAATCACTTTGACTCAATACAAACTCAATTCAAAGAAAATGATAACTGTTTACAAACATGCTTGAAATCTCTATCAGCAATATCATTTGATTGTTCAACTTTTATCTGTAAATGAAATGTTTGCAAGAATGAGCGCGACGACTCAGCAAAATCAACAGTTTAACACCTTTCATGCTTCACGTAATTTACATTTCATACATGGTTTATATTTCTCATAAATAACATTTTTATACATGCTTTCTAATTCATTTTGTATCGCATAAAAATACAACGACATGTGTTATCAAGATTAACATTTCTCGCATATCACACATTTCACAAACAAGTTGAGTTTTCATAACTCAATAAACTGTAGTCATAATTTGACTTTATAAATCATATACCATTATAATACAAAATGTGTATTCCATATAACAATTATCAAGTTCACATATAGCAATCAAGACTGAAAAACTTGGCTCAATTTTTATGTTACTACTATACGTTCAGCTAACACTAATTATATAACTATACGCGTCGATCAATATCCTCCGTATGATATTCATTGTTTCATTGTCATTTAATCATTCATACATATATATATATATATATATATATATATATCGTAAAATTTAGTTATAACGCGTTCATTCATTTCGTTCTAAATTTAAATCATCTAGATTAGTTTACAAGTATTCAACTCCTTTACGCTCAATGTATAATACCTTACATAATTTTAATTATAACATCGTAATACCTTTTTAAGTTGATTTAAACAACTTAAATATACCGTTTAAAGCTCTTATTGAAAACTTCATTCGCAATACAATAATTTATAAATACATAAATTATTAACCTACTTAGACTTCCCATATAATCATGGTTTTTATATATAAAAACATTTTATGATGCATTAAATCTATTTTGAAAATTCTATTTTTTTTTAATAAAAAAAACAGCAGACTGGGCCCTGACGCACTGTTTTCACTACAACATTACGCCTCGGCACAATCGATAAAGCTAATCGCGTTGGAGACGCGATCAGACTGTGCCCCGTTGTAGTGTTCTATCCAGCAAAAAATTTGTAGATTTTTTAACCAAAAATGCAATCCAACATAATTTAACTTATAGTGTATAAATCCAAACATTTAAGTTCTCTGTAATACCCAGTTCTTTTTCTTTTTTAGTCCCACATCGCCAACCACTAAAACCTTCCCCTTCCCTTAGCCTATAAATATAACACTAACTTTTGTTTTATTTCATAAATATTAAGTACCTCCCATTTGTGTGAGGAACTTTTTGTATAAGGACCTTTTTGGTAAGAACCTCCTTAGTTAAAATATTTTTCGATGTCGAGGATGTAGGCCCGCGAAGCTCGTAATTTTAGGTATGTCTTTTTTTCTTTCTTTGTGTAATTATTTAATTTTCTGTATTAGTTTTAATTTTATAGTTTTAATTTTTGTATGCTATTTAGTTTGTTAGTTGATATATTTTGGTATATCTTTGTTAGTAATTAGCATTTTGGAATATTAAATTAGTATTTTTGTAACTTTAAATTTTTTATAAAATAATAATAATAATAATAATAATAATAATAATAATAATTAAATATTTATTTATAATAGAATTAAAAATAGAAAGAATATTTTTATAAATATGCTTATATGTATTTCGGAAGGAACGAGAAGTTTATTATTTATTAATATATGCGTTACTATGATCAAAATATTTATATATGTATAACTTTAGGTAGAATTTTGTTTAGAACGAAAGGATTTCAGATTCGCCTAAGAGAAATAAAATGTGTACAACTTAATCAATTGATTAACTATTTATTTATCAATTTCTTTATTTTGTTTAATTAGTCAGTTTTGCAGTATAATTTCGGGTATTACAATTCTTATTCTATGTACGAATTTCATATTCCTTCAGTGATATTCCTTTGATTTTATTTTGTTTGTTTTGTTCCTCATTAGATTTTGGATATTATTTCGATATATTGTTCATAGTTAAATGCATATGATAGTTTTGTTTGATTTTAGATATTCTCAACTTAACTTGTACTCTTTAAATGTATTAAGCTTGTCTAGTATTTATTTTGATTATGTAGAAACGTACATGCTAGTATATTTGGGAGACTTTGTGTCGATTTGTTTTGGTTTAGTATGTGCGTATTAGAAACCCTTTTGTGATATTGTGTTGCATACGTTGTGACAAGATATCTTTGTTAGATTATATCGTAGGGTATACCGAACTATAATCATCTGTGGGGGTACCACATTCATGTCTTTGGGCACTGAGGCATGACACCTTTCGTGGTAGTGTGATCAGTCAACGACATCTCCATTTTATGTTTCGGTGGGCATTTAGTGTTTTGTTGTGGGAGGTGTATGGGTCGACCCTAGCATTTTGTTCTGTTCTGCGATCTGATGTTGTTTGTAGTGTCAAGCACACATTTTCGATTTTGCATACATTTGGATATGCAGTTCTATTGTGTGACTTCTGTTTTGTTTTATTTTGTTTTAAGCTTGGTATGAAATAAACACAATTATTCAATTCAGCCTTTTATGTTGTTCAGTAAATCAATTCAGTTCAGTGGATCAGTTTCAGTTCAGTAGATTAGTTCAGTTTAGTAGATTATGTTATTCAGTTCAGTTCTTATTTCTACGCTCTATATCTGTACTGGTCATTTGGCTCATGTGTGTTTTTCTTTCGGCATGTATTTAGGAGAATCAAAGGCGGGTGTGAAGAGAGTTTCATTTATGTTTTGAGAATCTACTTAGAGTTCATTTGTATATAGCCTCCCTTTTCACTAGTCGGAAAGGAGGTGTTACATTCTCCATCAATAATCAAACTCCCATAACATTTCTAGCAATTAAAATTATAATTAGCGACTAGAAGTTTAACCATTTTTTATGAATTCACAAGCAAGGAGGTTTATACCTTTGAAATATTTGATGGATGTACTGCTGCAATTCAGCCTTGAATTGCCTTCCATTTGATGGAATTCACTCTCCATCTCTTCAAATTACATTTGTAATAAAAACTCTTCGTAATTTCTTCTAGCTTTTACGAAGCTTTGATGAGGCTTTAGTATAAAGCTTAAGAACTGATGAGCTTGGTTTATTAGGAGATGAATAAACTGTACTTGATACCAAAAGAAAAATGAACTGAACGTGGTATATGGATTTGGCTGGAAACCCACTACTTCTCACATTCCACTATCCAGCTAGGTGTCACCCCATTTTAATTCTAATGCAAGGTATCAAATTCTAAAGCTTTGATAGCCTTCTCATACCTCCCACTCTGCATACTCCACTCAAGAACTAACACTCAGCATACTTGAAACATATATCTAGACAATACATAGTGTTATATATATATATATATATATATATATATATATATATATATATATTATGTAGTTTAAGTATTCTAAGTTTTTAATTCTCCGCATACTTGCAAATAGGCTTAATATGTACACATATATGTCATATACATGTACATACATGCACGTCCTGCTAACAAAAATACTCAGCAAACCAATATACCACTAACGCATACAATTACATTATGTACATATAAATAATATATATTAATTCTTTCCAGCTCTTCCGTAGCCATATACATATACATTACAACACTAATGTATGCTTTTAGCATTTTAAATTAAAATACATATACAATAAAATTATATATTGTAATTATCAATTCACAAAAATATAATTAATATTACATTATTCAATGAAAAACATTATACTAATTACGGATTAAATTTCATAATTAAATGTAACACTTTTTGTGTAACGAATCACTAATTAAAATAATTAATATTTAATTTATTAACTATTTAATTTACTCATTTAATTTGTACAATTAATTTTTTAAAATTAGATTTAATTACTTCATTCGTTCCATAAATCGTTTCAAACAATTTATTTGAATATTACATACATTAATTTAACACATGAATCATAAATTAAATATTATTTTAATTTACTAATTCAACATCCAATATTTATTTAATAAACATTGGTCCCTCATTCCAAATTTTTAATTCACATTCATTTGATATAATATTAAATATTATATCTTATTTTACATTTAAATAATTGTAACCCAACTAATATAAGAAAATAACTTTCTTTATCTCATTAATTAAAGTTAATATATTAATCCACTAATAAAGATTAATGAATTAATTCCCTCATTCCATATTTAATTTATATTGTTTGGCATCATATAATATATTAAGCCACTACACAAATATATTCCATTCATATATAATATATTAAAATAATGAGTATTAATTAACTCTCTCATCCTATTAAAATAAAATACGTTCATTAATTCACTATTTTATTTAAGTGAATCAATTTTGCGAAATTGTCATTCAAGACTTAATATTATATTATTTCATAATATAATATTTCACTTAATCTTAATTAATCTATTAAATTTTCTTGGTTTAATATTTCATCACTTAGTTAATTCAAACTATAAACTTAATAGTTAAATTTTGACCCGCTTCGTCACATAATAAGAATTTTATTTATTAAATTCTTATCTACATATTATTTAAAATATATCGAAATTCTAACGAATCACTAATTAAAATAATTAATATTTAATTTATTAACTATTTAATTTACTCATTTAATTTGTACAATTAATTTTTTAAAATTAGATTTAATTACTTCATTCGTTCCATAAATCGTTTCAAACAATTTATTTGAATATTACATACATTAATTTAACACATGAATCATAAATTAAATATTACTTTAATTTACTAATTCAACATCCAATATTTATTTAATAAACATTGGTCCCTCATTCCAAAATTTTAATTCACATTCATTTGATATAATATTAAATATTATATCTTATTTTACATTTAAATCATTGTAACCCAACTAATAAAAGAAAATAACTTTCTTTATCTCATTAATTAAAGTTAATATATTAATCCACTAATAAAGATTAATGAATTAATTCACTCATTCCATATTTAATTTATATTGTTTGGCATCATATAATATATTAAGCCACTACACAAATATATTTCATTCATATATAATATATTAAAATAATGAGTATTAATTAACTCTCTCATCTTATTAAAATAAAATACGTTCATTGATTCACTATTTTATTTAAGTGAATCAATTTTGCGAAATTGTCATTCAAGACTTAATATTATATTATTTCATAATATAATATTTCACTTAATCTTAATTAATCAATTAAATTTTCTTCGTTTAATATTTCATCACTTAGTTAATTCAAACTATAAACTTAATAGTTAAATTTTGACCCGCTTCATCACATAATAAGAATTTTATTTATTAAATTCTTGTCTACATATTATTTAAAATATATCGAAATTCTGGGTTATCACATTCTTCTTCTCTTATAAAGATTCCATTATCAGAATCGCAATACCGAACCGCTCTTACACGGTTAACTTCTAATTTTTTTCAAAAGTTTATCGTTAACTAAATTTCAATGTATCGTTAAGAATATTACATTATCCATTTATTACATTATCGTAATCAATTCATATAGGTTTTATTTCATAACATTTATCGAACTCCATTTATATATCAAATATTATTCAAACTTTAATAGTTATGCATCAATTTCCTTGTCTTAGAAGTATCATACGTCACGATCATTGAAATTATCAATTATCGACCTCATCAATACCCAGGGTATCACAACAAGACCGCACCTGTAATGGTGAACGGAGTGTTGGCAATCCTATATTTGATGATAGTATATTTATCTCTGTTGTGCTGTTCAACGTCCCTTTCCTTTACTACCATTGGGATCCCGCTTACTTTTTCCCTCGGAGCTCCAGAGCCAGCCGCCATAGCTTCACCCTCAGTAGGGGAAGACGAAGCCCTGGTAGGGGAAGAATTCTTTTCTTGGTTACTCATTTGGAAATTTAACAAAGGAGAGTTTGAAAACTTCCTCGAAATCGAAAGGAAAGTAGACCAGAACGGAGAATCAATGTTAATTTGGGGACACAATTGAAAGTTAGGGCTCTCTTCTCTTCTTTTTTTCTTTTGCAAATAGTGGGCGGGGGGGGGGGGGGGGGGGAGTAAAAAGACAATCCCTTTCACTCTTCTAATTCCATAACCTGCCTAAATCGACGATCTGTATCTGATTGATCTGATGGTCCGGGTGGAATCAAGTAAGGCTCACGTGCGTATTCCCAAAGAGCACCTCATGCTTCAAAGTGACGCCTGATGATATGTCCTTTTGAATTCCCAGTTGGAATCATTATTCAAGGGTCCCGACGATTCTATTTCTCGGTTGGATGAATGTAGGCTCCCGAAGAAATCGAGGATCCCAATAGTAAATTCTTTACTCCTTCACCATATTTCATATGCCAAAGGAATAAGGGGGGGGGGGGGGGGGCAATATTGGGCTGTGAATTTTTACTAAAGTAAATGGGCCGAAATGATTGAGTTGCTTATCCACGAGGCCCATTCGACTTCAACACCCAGTCCAATAAGGCTTGGGCCATTACGCTGAGCACCCCAGATTAGTTAATGTCGTGGCAGTTATAACACAGTTATCACTTGCACATTTACTTCAGAGGTTACAATAATTATTGGTCATGATGAGGATCATGCATCATTACTCCGATCATAACCGTTGCACACACTTGGCAGTTAGAGGAGGACGACGACCATAAAATGGATGTTAACAATCTAGGTACAATCTAATGTCAATTCACCACGCTAAGCACTAAGTACATCCATTGTTAACATTATTCGTATTTACTCTCACACCGGAACTATCCCCCGACGATTCAAGCCGTCAAGCTCTCAGTTGCTCAATTGTGCAAGTTAAAGTCGTTAACGGTAGTCAAGTGTTTCGACAAATTCAAGCGTTAACAATTAAAATAATAAAATTAATATAAAAATAAGTAAATTAGTCATTTAGATTCATAAAAAATACTCATAAAAGAAGTCTCATGATTTGATTTTAGATTCTCTAAGAAGAAATGTGATAAAATATTTTATGAGACGGAGGGGAAGTATTAACAAGTGTAAAAGTGTGAAGAAAGGGCATGCTTGTCAATTCGATTAGGTTGTGACTGTTAATAATTTATTGGAGCGTAACAAAAAGATGACCTTTTGCCAGTTTGGTCTACGGTCTAGCCAAGATAATGAACTTCAATTTTGATCTGTTTTTAGTCCCTTGGACTTGACCCTTGAATTTTCCCTGAGGCACGAAGATTCGAAGTTGTCCGAATGCGTCAGGGAGGGGATGCTTTTTTTATGGTTATTTTTTATGTAATCTTAATTTGAAGGTTTGTCTTAATTTTGAAATGTCAATTAACTCTAAAACATTAATATGTCGTTTTTTTTATATTTAACATTTTAAAGTTATACATATAAATTAAAAAATATAATTAATATTTTGTTTAATTGACTAAATTGAATATAAAATTTCAATATTAATCCTTTAAAATTTATTAAAAAGATGATTGAGAAATAAATTAATGTTTAATTATAATAAATAATATAAGAAAATAAGTATTTAATTTTTTATAAAAATTATAAAAGAAAAATAAAAATAAAAATAAAAATAAAAAATTTAACCTTAAAAAACAAATAAAAAATAACGGAGGAAGGACTACATTTACTTATATAAATAGTACTTTTCAAATCCTATCACTTACAAATTTTAATGAGTTTCAGTTACCGGACTCTCTGTAAACCACATTTGCTCCTTTTATTTTCCTTTCTCATCAGCATTCACGCACCGACAATTTCTTTTTATTTTTTTGCCGTCAGAATCTATTGTCCTTGACAAGTCTATATATATAATATTTAAATATTAAATTAAATATTATATTTATTTTAACTATTAAAAAATAAAAAATAACATAAATTTTAATATTATATTTTAATTTTTAATTATTAAAATAAATATAATATTTAAATATTCTATTTAGATGTTATATATTTATATTTATTCATCCTTGGATGGGTAGGACTATTTTAGGGGGAGAAATAAATAATAGTTTGTATCCATATGCTATTATTTCTTTCTTCTACGACTGCCACGCATACAACCTTTTTTTGCCGATAATCCAGATTAGTCAATCATCATAATTTAAATACTAATTGTTATCCATTATTACTCCCACTTACATATAATTATATATATTTTAATGTTTATTAATGCATCTTTTTAATGTCTGTATACTTTTATTTTAAAATTTAATTATAAAAAAATATTTTTTGTCACACGCATCGCGTGTGCACGATACTATTGTACAAAAATCCTTTAGCTAGACCACAAATGTCACTACAGAAAAAAGAGATTTTTTGTTATACGGAAAAAACTCTCGTCTTTTTCTTTTTTGGCAAAAGTAATAAAATCCTGCAGTGGTTTGCTGTCGTCTCTTAAAAGTTGAATTATTTGTCAAGTTTTTCAATATTTTCCCCTCCAATTTTGTTGTTTTTTACCGACACGCTTCACTTATCGCTAATTCTTAAATATATGATTTTTTAAATGTTATATATATGCACATACATTGCTGTATAAATGCTTAACATGTCCAATTTCATTCAGCACATATAATATAACTTCAAACATGAGGCAAAAATAAAGTGGAAAACATAACCATAACTAAATAGCAAGTTTTACAATATTCATCATAACAACAAATTAAAATAATTCTCATATAATTATATTAAATAATCTTTGTCTTTTCTAAATTTAATAGATCCCGTTTAAGTGTAAACTAGTATTTATACATATTTTATACTTAGTTTGTGTATCTTTAGATATTCTTTTTATGGATAAAGTTTTTTGTACTTGAAGATATTCTTTTAAGAACGGATAGAGTTGTATTTTGTTATATAGATATAGTAAATTATAGATTACTTTTTTTGTTATTTTGTTTTGTTTTTCGAACATGAGAACAAATATTTTAATTCTCACTTTTTGTTTGTGGACTAATATAAATGTAACATTTGTTATAATTAATTTAATAAAAAAATATATAATTTATTTTACTAATTTTTTTTTTTAAATATAATTTCACGGTAGTTTGTGGCATAATAATTTTTCCTTAATCGGATCCCTCCGTCCCACAAATGATGATTGACATACAAAGAGACTTATTCTTTCAAAGATGTGTAGATTATAAAATTCGAATGAAATAGGCTATGTAAATTATATTTTATTTTCAAATGTAATTAAGTAGGTCTATTATTTAAAAAAAAAATAAAAAGTGTATTTATGTGCGGTCTAGTGAATAAAATGAAGGTAAAAAAAAAAGTGATAAGGTTTGTTGCATATAATTGTGTGACGTATCGTATAAAACCACTATGTCGTTTTATGCAATTAAATATATAAAAAAAATATAAACCCACTTATGTTATTTTGGAGAAGGTGTTTGTAATTTTTTTAAAAGTTAAATATATTTCTGTTACACTAAGTATCATCAAATTCATAATTCGACCACTAAAGTATTTGAGTTTACAATTTACTACATAAAGTACCTAATTTCATACAATGTTGATGAAGACATGCTTGACTTTTATGGGAATCAAGTAGTCAAAGCTTAGGGAAATTTAGTTCAAGTTCCAGTTGAACCGGTTACGAGAGCAAGAGTAAAATGATTCAAGAAAAGGCTTGTTGGACTAATTCATGAAGTTTGGACTAATCAAATTGCAAGCTATTTAATCAAAAATGAAGATTTGAAGTTAGTTCATTTGTTACAAGCAAGCACGCATCAAGATGAAAAAAGTCAACAAAAAGTCAAAACGAAAAATCTAGAAGAGCGCCCGGCGTTGTGTTTGGGTTGGAATTAAGTGCTGCCCTGACACTAATTGGCTAAGACCAATGCGCCCCTAACGCTTTCAGAGAGAGCCCCGTCGCTTCTAGAGAAAAGGGACAGCGCCCCGACACTATAATTGACCTAGAAGGTAGTGCCCTGGCATTGTAATTGGCGTAGAAGGTAGCGCCCTGATGCTTCACCCCGGTGGGAGAAAATAATAACACGCATTTTCAAGCGTTTTCAACAACTTTTAGGATTTCTAATTGGATTTTGTTACCTAATTTACCTAGATTACTTATGTATTGACGTTTCCTATCAATATGAGAATTAGGTTTTCTTAGGATTAGTATAAATAGACATTCAAGGCTTGTAATTCATAACAATTCAATATTATTTATTCAATATATTATTGAGAGAATTTATTCTTCATCTTTTGGTTGTTTGAGAATTTCTGAACGTTTTCTTAATTATTCTTGAGATTCAATTTGACTTATCATACAACAATTCATAATTGTTGCTAAGTGGATTTTATACCTATGTATTAATTATTTTTTTATCTTAATAATTTGTGAGTTCTTAAGTGTTTTACATTAGTTTTAAGTTTTTTATGTTAATTTTATGTGTTTTGGCATTATTTTGTAGGAATTGGAATAAGGGATAGTTGGATCAAAGTTAGGAGTTGTAATGTTTGATTTTTTAGCGTGCAATTTTCATAGTAGTCACTTTAGGCATAATTTCGACCATGATTCATCTAGAATTTGTTAAATCCTAAAACATGAAAGTTTTAGATCTGCTTTTCAGCTTTTTGGAAATCTTGAATCATCTCAATCGGAGTTTGGATGAGAAAGTTATGTTCATTATTCTAACAGAGGTCGAACCAAAAAATAGCATGGCGTTTAGACGCCCAAATAGTGAAGGAAATAGGCGTCTATATGCCCTATTGCAGAATGCTCAATTGTGTACCAATGTCTAGACACCCGTAATTGTAAAGGATATGACATCTAGAC
The DNA here is from genome assembly GCA_947179155.2 of Hedera helix. NCBI lineage: Eukaryota > Viridiplantae > Streptophyta > Magnoliopsida > Apiales > Araliaceae > Hedera > Hedera helix. The sequence goes on along the minus strand of OX359275.1, from coordinate 17,099,577 downwards.
GCCCAAACTCGCCTGACCAAGTTTTGACGCGATTTTGATGATTTTTGACTCTGAATTGTATTGGGTTGTCCACATATGTTAGGGATTTGATATGTAACCTATAAATATATATCAAAACACATATTTTAGGGAGAATGAACATAGATTAACATAGATATGAGTAGAATAAAGTAGAAGAAGGATTGATTGAAGATCTGAAGAAAGAATCAAGCGAAGGATTACAAGAATTCAAAGTTAAAGTGGAGATCAAGCGCTTCAATTATAGATTTATTTTCTCTATCATTTCCTTTTATTCTTGTATTCTGAACATGATAGATTATTTATTGATGATGATTTCTTTTTCAGTTATGGGTTAATTTTATATTAAGATTGCAATGGAACTCAATGTGTAGTTTATATTAATTTATTTTCTTTTTAATTATTGTTAATTATTTATGAATTATTTTTCATATCTTGAGCATTAATATTTAATTGTCTGATCAACAATTACCGTGATAATCTATATGAAATTGGGAGATGGAATATAGGTTTACATCTGGGTATGATAGCATTTGTTCATAAAATCTGTAATGGGTTTATATGATTAGTATATAGGATAGGAATATACCTATATATCTTTTGCAACCTTAAAGAAAATCTGAGTTCAAAATCCTAATTAACATATTTCATATAGGAATATAATAATTTAATTCATTAGGGTGTTCTTTGTTAATTCTGTTACCTTAGAGGTTAGATTTAGAAGGAATTATTTATATGACTATCAGAAGAAGCGTATAAATACTATAAAGAATTCTCGGTTAATGATTCTATAGAATTAATTAATTAAGAAGGGAGTGAAGAGATTTAAGCGAAACATTGGAAAAAATCATAATCTTAAGCTTTAAAATATGATTTTATCCTTGTTATTTAATTAATTTAGTTGTTCATTTAAATTAGTTTTTATTTTATAGTTTAATTTGATTGTTTAAATACAATTAATTAGATTAAAAATTAGTAATTGGTGAATAATTATTAATAATTCTCCGTGAGAATGATACCTTCCTTGCTGTTGTGTAGCTATTCAATCGCGTATACTTGCGTTAATTCCTAAGTAAAAATAGGCAAACAGTTATGTGTGGTGTCTTCTATAGTATCAATCGTCAATTGTACCGAGATTCTTGCTTCTTTATAGACAATGGGTTTAGGTGTTGTTGGTTTCCATTCAAAACAGATTTTCTTACACAAATAATTCTACGAAGGTTCTCGCTTCAATATAAGCGACGGGTTGAGGTGTTGTTCGTGTTCCAGAATACAACTTGTCTAGAAATCGATCCGAATAGCGTTTCACCTTATGCAAGCATACCTTGGACCTTATTAGTTGGTATCAGAGCTACGTTCATTTAGCGAGTTATCTATCTGTACTTTTATTGTTCTAGTAATTATTTATTAGTAAAAAAAAAGTATAAAAAAAAAGAAAAATATATTTAAATTTTGTTATTTTTCAACTTCATTTGTTATTATCAAATTCTTGCGAATTGTAAATTTGGAGGCCTCAATCAAGGGTAATCTAAGGAGATTAAAGAATTTCAAGGCGCATTTAAAGGCGAATAACCCGTGAATCTTGTTGGTAACACAATTGTCATACTTTACTATTTATTGTTCTTGATAGTTCTTATTGGATTGATAGATACTTTGATTGTGTTTAGTAAATTCAAAAAGAACCTATATGAAAGAATATTTGAGTGGTAAAAGGCAGGATTTGTGAGACTATTAGAGGGTAAAAGCCATTATTGAGTGTAAACACGAGTGATTGAGTGAAACATGTAAGGGAGTGGTAAGAATTTTTTTTATCTACTAACCTTTGTTTTGCAGCGAAACATGTCTAGTATGAAAGATAGGGGAATATTTGGAGAGGGTTCTTCAATGGAGGGACAAAATGGGGATCTTAAATTTGAGATGGATGCTATAAAGGGAGTTTTGCAGGAGATAATGCGGAAGATAGACCATATTGATGATAGAATCGAAAGGGTGGAAAGTACTCAAAGGGAGTAGTCACAAATTCTTATGGGCTCTCAAAGGAAGGATAAAGAGCGGTGTAAAGAGGCGAATGATGAACGAGAAGAATTTAATGAAAGCAATTTTAATGAAGATGAAGATTTTAATCCAGATCTTTGAAGGGTGAATGATAATAGGGATCAAAGAGATAATTAAAATCGAAGGGACAAAGAAGATCTACTTAATAGAGAAGATAGGAGGGATAGAGGAGTTAGGAATCAAGAAGATGATAATTTGGGTAGTGTTAATTTGAAGATTCTAACTTTTCAAGAAAGAAGTGATCCTAAGGCATATTTAGAATGGGAGAAGAAGGTGGAATGCATGTTTGATTGCCATAACTACTCGGAGCATAAGAAGGTTCAATTGGCAGCCACAGAGTTCACTGATTATATAGTTACTTAATGTGATAAGTGAAAGTAGTATGCATATAAGCCAATCATATTTAATATGATGATGCATGTACTTTGTAATCTTATTCATTTATTAATAAAAGTTACTTTATACAAAGGCATTTTCTTTTTCTATATTTAATAGATGATATTAATTGTGATAAACCCATAGTTGTTAAGTAATACTTTTAGAATCATGATAATGATCATGCTAATGAGATCTAAATTCAAGATAGCTCAAAACTAAAATTATTCTTAATCGTGGGATTACTAAAATGGAGATTAGTGAATCCAGATAGATTAGTATATACTATGTTTGTTCTTATGAAGAGAATGATTGATCTCATAATCATTTGTGTAAAGACTAAAACAAGTACGTAGGTGTTTATTAGAGAATAAATTTACTAAACGTGACTAGCTCAAGAAATACCTAATGGAGTCTTACCTGTCTGTCAATAAGAGTTCCTTTTGTGATAGTAGAACAAATAATCCTTGGACTTGAGTGAGATCATCATAGTATCTTGTGTATGATGGTTTTGACATATTCCTTAAAACCTTTAGGGTGCATCAAAGGGTATGCTTGGATATACTAAATTGTCTATATAGATAGGTGAATGATCAATAAAGAATCTACCACTTCTAGTAAAAGAAGAGAATGTCCTATGCGATTTGATAAATGACAACTCAGTAGTCCTTGGTCAAGACAAAATGAAAATTAGAAAGTAGTTTCTAATTTACATTAATTAGAGTTATTCATTTGAGAATCGAAATGCATATAATTAAATAAAATAAGACTTAACAGTAATACCATGTCTTATATTTGATCGGGACATTGTGAGGTAGAATGATTGAATTATACGGTAACTATTCGCTGAATAGGTTCTTTTGTGATTAAATGTTGAACTCTATGTTATCTGAAAAGTCGTTGATCGCTAAGGGGGCTTACCCTTATTATGGAATAAATATTATTTATTTAAATGAATTAAATGGTTTAATTTATTTATATAAATAAGATTAGAATAGTTCTAATTGATTTATTCTATAACCGGTTTAATATGGAGAACCTAAATGGTCACATCGTAAAAGAAAATTAATTATTTAAGAAGTAAATGACATAATCATAATAATAAATTAAGTATATTTAATTTATACTCTGAGGATAGAATAAATTAAATAGCTTAATATTTATTATTTAGTATTTTAAAAATACTAATTATAAATTAATAAGATGAGTCTTATTATTATTATTATTATTATTATTTAGTTATCATTATTATTTAGTTCTAAATGGTTTAGCAATTGCAATTATTACATTAAATTAATTAAGTTCCTAATTAAATTAGGAGTTTAATTAAAAACCATATTCCTAAAGGTATTAGGATGGTTGACTATATCTATAAATAAAAAAGAGTCTTATTATTGATTGGGGTTACATACACTTTCACAAGTTTTGGTAGAGTACTCATAAGTTCTTTAGATCTAAGAAATTAAAAGAGAGAGAAAACTAAGGTTTGCCGTTACCTACTTCTTGAGTCCTTATTCTTCTTTGGTGAATTACCTTTAGAAGCCAAACACTTGGGTGGCTAATGTTGATCAAAAGAATATAATTGGTGAAATTCAAGGAGGACACGAATGAATTGGAGTTGGACACGTACCTGTGGAAAGTGAGATTCTACAAGGATATAATTCTTTATCTCATTATTCTTAATTAATAGTTTTGCATGAAGGTCGATCCGGGATAATAGTTTGTAGTAAAATTTTAAATTTTAATTTACCATGCTTCCGCTGCTTATATATAATTTGATTGCATGTTCATGGATATTACAAACCAACAATAAGGTTCACGGTACACTTGCGTAAGATGAACATTACCCAGATCGTTTTTTAGCCAAGTTATTATTAGAACACGAACAACATCTCAACACGTCGCTTATATTGAAGTAAGAACCTTGGCACAATTACTTATGTAAGGATAATTTGCGTTGAATGAAACCAACGACATCTAAATCCGTTGTCTATAAAGAGACAAGAACTTCGGTACAATCGACGATTGATGTGGTAGAAGACGCCACCCTCTCAGAAAATATATTGAATAATAATAATGAATTATTGTTATGAACTACAATCCTTGAATGTCTATTTATATTATTTTATGAAAAATCCAATCTTCATAGTAATAGGAAACTTCAATACATAAGTAATCTAAGTAATTTAGGTAAAAAAATCTTAGTTGGAAGAAAAAAATTTGATAACAAAAAATGTGTAAGAAAACGTGTTTTTTTTTCTCCTGTCAGAACACTACACTGGGGCACAGTTCCTCTTAACCAATTGGGCAGAAGCTCACTCTAAATGGCCAACGATTCTTCATGGTTTGATTCACTTGCAATTTTTCTAGCTCATACTTCTTTAATTAATCTAACAAGCCCTTTCTTGAATCTTTTAGCTCATGTTCGCATAACTGGACCAACTGAAACTTGAATCGAATCCCCCCAAGCTTTGACTCCTTGATTCTCATCCAAGCCAAGCATGTCCTCATCATTCCTCTCCTCTTGAAAAGGATTTTCCCTCAAATCATCGCCTGCATCAAACAGACTTAAATAAAAAATAATAAATGTAACACTAACATTATACTCACCCGGTAAATCCAATTTGTATGCGTTGTCATTAATGTGCTCTAGAACTTAAAAAGGACTATCCCTAGTGGAAGCAATATCGACTGCCTTTGAGCCAAAAATCTTTCCTTTCGCAAATGTAACTACACCCATTCACCAAGCTTAAAGATAACTTGCTTACGCCTTTTGTTAGCATGCTTCAGGTACTGCTTCGTCCTTCTCTCAATGTTAAGCATAACTTTCTCATGTATCTGGTTAACAAAATAAGCCTTTCTCTTCCCATCCACATTAGTAAATTCATATACAGGTAACAGTGATAAGTCCAATGGTGTTAAAGGATTAAAACCATACACAATTTCAAAATGTGAATAATTTGTAGCAGAATGAACAGATCTATTGTAAGCAAACTCAACATGTGGTAAACATTCTTCCCCAATGCTTAATGTTCTTTTTAATTATTGTTCTTAACAAAGAAGACAATGTTATATTTACGACTTCTGTTTGTCCATCATTTTGTGAATGATAAGTAGTAGAAAACAACAATTTAGTACCCAAATTACACTAAAAAGTCTTCCAAAAATAACTCAAGAACTTAGTATCCCTATATAAAATAGTTGTTTTAGGCATTCCATATAACCTAACAATCCCTATAAAGAACAAATTAGTAACATTGGAAGCATCATCAGTTTTGTGACATGGAATAAAATGTGCCATTTTAGAAAATCGATCCTTAATCACAAAAATAGAGTCATGACCATTCTTAAACCTAGGTAAACCCAACACAAAATTAATAGAAATATCAATCTAAGGTTCACTAGAAATAAGTAATGGTGTTTATAATCCATGGGGTTGAGCGCATGATTTAGATTGACGATAAGTAATACATCTATATCAAATTATTTCTACATCATGTATCATATGCAGCAAATAATTTTTTTTATATGTAAAACAGATAATGTCTTAATCACACCAAAATTTCCTATTAAACCTCCCCCATGTGACTTTTTATAAAGTAATTCAAGTAAAGAACAAGCAGGTATGCATAATTTATTTTCACGAAATAAAAATTCGTTATGCCTAAAATACTTACCTACTGCATTCTTTTCACAAGATTTAAACTCATCACAAAAATCATGGTCATTAACATATAATTCTTTAATTTGTTCAAAACCAAATAATTTAGCATCAAGAGTATTTAATAACACGTACTTCCTCTAAAGTGCATCTGTAGCAATGTTTTCTTTACCCTGTTTATATTTGATGACACACAAAAATGTCTCAATGAACTCCATCCATTGTGCATATCTCTTATTTAACTTATGTTGACCCTTTAAATTTTTTAATGACTCATGATCCGTGTGAATCATGAACTCTCTAGGCCAAAGGTAATGGGTTTCCAAAGCTCTAACCAATGCATAGGGTTAAGTAGGATAGTTCAAAATTTCTCCACTTAACTTCTCACTAAAGTATGCCATCGGTTTGCCCTCTTGCATCAAAACCGCTCTAACTCTCAAACTTGAAGCATCACATTCAAGCTCAAACATCTTAGTATAATTAAGTAAAGCAAGTAAAGGAGCATTAGTTAATTTAGATTTAATTAATCGAAAGGCCTTCTCTTGCTCATCTCCCCATTTGAACCCCACACTTTTCATGATGACTTCGGTTAGAGGTGTAGTAATGCTGCTGAAATCTTTCACTGTCAATAAAAACTCACAAGTCCATGGAAACTTTGAACTTGGCTCATATTCATAGGATTCGACCATTATTGGATTACACGTATCCTCTCTTCATCCACTTGAATTCCCTTTACACTAACAATAAAGCCAAGAAAAATAATTATATATCTGCAAAACGTGCATTTATCCATGTTACCATATAATTTCTCTTTTCTAAGAACATCTAAAATAGATTTTAAATGTTTAACATGATCATCTAAGTTCTTACTATAAATTAAAATATCATCATAGTAAACAACAACAAATTTCCCAATGAAAGATCATAAAACATGGTTCATTAATCTCATGAAAGTACTAGGTGCATTAGTTAATCCAAAAGGTAAAATTAATCACTCATGTAAATCATATTTTGTTTTAAAAGCAGTTTTTCACTCATCTCCCTCTTTCATTCTAATTTGATGATATCCACTTTTAAAATCAATTTTAGAAAATATGCAAGATCCATGCAATTCATCTAACATATCATCTAACCTAGGAATAGGATGTCGATACTGGAACCGCACATAGAGTTATACTTTCTTTCACGAATCCCTTCTCCATAAGATCATCAACCTGCCTTTGTAGCTCCTTCGTCTCCTCGGGATTATTTCTATAAGCTGGTCCATTTGGAATGGTCGCATTGGCTATAAAATCAATTTGATGTTCTATTTCCTGAATTGATGGTAACCTTCTTGGCAGATCCTCAGGAAATACTTTGCCATAATCCTGCAAAAGAGATACAACAACACTAGGCAAAGAAGAAATAGACACATTAGTATTTAATGCCTCCTTGTACAAAAGTACAATCATCAGCTATTTAGAAATTAAAGCTCTCTTCACATCACTCTCTTTTACCAAGAAATTTGATATTCTCTCTAATTTTCCCTCGCTTTCTTTTATATCAACCTTCTTCTTTTTAATTTTTTCTTTTTCCTCAGTCTCTCTCTCTTTTGTGCATAATCTTTTTATAAATGCAATTGATTTCATGTACTTCCTTCGATGTCATAGGACAAAGAGTGACTGATCTTTTATTGTGAATAAATGAATATTGATTAGTAAAACCATCATGTTTCACGTGCCTATCAAACTGCCATAGTCTCCCAAGTAATAAATGCCCCTGCTTACATTGCAAGCACATCATATTTCACCTCGTCAACATATCTACTAATACTAAATGGAACCACTACTTGTTTCGTCACTTTTAGTTCACCACTATCGTTGAGCCGTTGCAATCTATATAACTATGGATGTTTGATTAAAGGTAGCCCTAACTTCTCAACCATAGTAGTACTCGCAATATTGGTGCAACTCTCACCATCAATCACCACACAACATATCTTCCCATTAACAAGACATCTAGTGTGAAAGAGATTTTTTCGCGGCTCCGTGCGATCCTCCTTTATTTGTGCGCTAAGAACTCTCCTAGTAACCAACGTCAAACTTGGAATAACAAACTCCATATCGTTCGCCTCTTCTAATGGTGGCATAGAATCAGTGTCACTATCCTCACCCTCGGTCTCTACCTCTCCATCAAATATGGTAATAGTTCTCCGATTTGGGCATTGAGTTGAGATATGACCCCTGCCTTGACATTTAAAACATACAATATCACGATTTTTATTGGAAGAAGAGTCAATTTTACCTTGATTTTCCTGATTGGTTGGCTCTTGCTTAGGCTTAATCTTGGGTATGTTTATGATTGGCTTCTCTTCCTTTTTCGGTGTGTTAGACTTCTAAGATGAACTCGTAGTAGAAATTTTTTATTGACCACCTCTCCTCTTAAGTTGCTTCTCAATCTTGATGGCCATATGTACCATATCTTCTAATAGTACATAATGTTACCGTTCCACCAAATCAACAATCTCCCAATTCAACCCCATTAGAAACCTCACCATAGTCACCTCATCATCCTCCACTATATTTGCTCAAGCCATGATAACCTTTATCTCCCGGTAGTAGTCCTCCACACTCTTACTGCCTTGCTTGAGTGTTTGTAGACTCTTATAAAGATCCCTATAATAGTATCTTGGAACAAATCGCTTCTTCATTACCCGGTTCATCTCTGCCCAAGTCTCAATTTGTGGTTCATGACATTTTTTCCTATTAGTGTTTAATTGATCCCACTAAGTAACTGCATAATCAGTGAACTCCGTGGCTGTCAATTGAACCTTCTTGTTCTTTGAATAGTTGTAACAATCGAATACCCATTCTACTTTTTTCTCCCACTCAAGATATGCTTCTGGATCACTCCTTACTTGAAAAGTTGGAATCTTCAACTTTATACTACCCAAGTTATCATCTTCCAAATTCCTAACTCCTTTATCCCTTATATATTCTCTATCATGTCAATTTCGATTATCTCTTTGGTCTCTATTATCATTCACCCTTCTAAGATCTGGATCAAAATCTTCCTCTTCACTGTACTTCCCACCAACGGATTCCTTATCATCCTCTTTGGTAATCCTTCGTCGGGAATTCTCCTTCTTTTGAGAACCAGAAATAAGCCGTGATTGCTCCTTTTAAGTACTTTCTATCTTCTCAAATTTATCTTCAAAATGTTTCAACTTTTGAAGTATTTGTTACAGTAAAACATCCATGTCTATATTAGAATCCGCCTTGTGATCCTTCATTAAGGAATTGTAATAACTACGAATATTTTAACTATATTAATGAAATTAGTTATCAATGAATTAAATTTTTGTGCGGTTAAATTAAATCATTTTATAATAACTTGATTTATTTAATTATGCATTGAGATAATTATAGGAAGGTCCAAATAATGGGTTAATTAAATTAATGGATCGTCCTAAGTAATTTAATATCAAATTATTGATAGGATTGGTAAGTTATGTAATAATTCAATTGACTTGATATCTAGCAAGTCTAATTGAATTATATAAATTAATTAATGTTGTTATTAAATAATGTCAATGTGTAAAATATTAATATTGATAATTTATAGTCCCACTAGGAATTTAATTATAGTGGACTAGCCTAATTGGTTTATTAATGTGATGCTCCCAAATTCAGGTCCCTTGAACCACAGATCTGGTGCTCACGATACTACACTACCATTCAATCCCATCCATTCATTCTAAATAATAAAACTTAATTTACAATAATACATAACTATTCCTAGGTTCTAAATACCTTTATACATACAACACATTTGTACATGATATATTATAAAAATATGATATCTACATAAGCTCCATAAATAAGCATCTACTCCTTGCTAGCCTTCCCTTTTCCTTTATCTGTTCCCAACCCCTTGGCCTGTTCAGGTTTAGTTGAAATATCATATTAAAAGCAAGGGTGAGCATCAAATAGCTCAACAAGTACATAATCAAATAATGACATGATATTTCAGAAATAATGAAAGACGATCATTTATAATGAAGCTGAATCAATAATAATTCTGTGAAGGAACATGAGAATATAACATAACTCTTTGCATGATTAGCTGAAAACATAAAGCTTACTCGTTGTACGGTCACAAGAACGAGAACTCGTTAAGAACAATACCAATCATGAAGACTGAAACTACCAAGGGTTTAGTCATGAGACTGCATTTCATTTTAGATGTGTACTCTAGGTGATCACCTTATCCTACCTTTATATTGTGCACAACATAAACATCTTGCGACCCAACCATGCCATAATTTTACATTTTCTTTATCCTTTATTCCTCGTTTTCAAGGTTGTTCTCCTAAAACATTTCATAGAGTCCGCACCACAACAATATGGATTGGAGGACGTAACGATAAATATTTGATTTCAATGTAAATCATCACATATGTCTAGCCGAATCAAGACTGCCATCGACCTTTTCAAATTAGTTCAATGATAGATGAACTTTAAAAAGATTAATGAATGCACAAAATGAATATTTGTTCAAAGAACTACAAATGAGAGTTCAAATAAAATACTTGACTTTATCCTTGTTTATCTCAACTGATAAAATCTTATTCCATTTACATCCTATATAACCATAACATTAGTTCATGCATTAGTTACATACACATAAATTTTATTTTTTAATCAAATAATCCATAAATAACTTATCCCAAAACACTTGTCACACTTCAAAATTTTAAATTTTATTAATTAATTATCATATTTACAAATTACCAAAGTTACATATCATTACATTATTCCCTCCTTATAAGGACTCCATCCCCGAAATCACTATTATAAGGTTACATAAATAGATTTGAATATTCTTTCTTCATTTTCTCTTCTAACTCCCATGTTGCTTCCTCAGCATTGTGGTTCGTCCATACTATCTTTACAGAAGGTATCACCTTGTTCCTTAAAATTTGATCATTCCTGTCAATAATTTGAACAAGAGTTTCCTCGTACGTTAAGTTCTTCTCAATCTGGATAGGCTCATACTCAATCAGATGCTTGTAATCCGGCTTATACGGTCTCAAAACCGATACGTGGAATACATTGTTGATATACTTTAACTCTGGAGGTAATGCCACATCATAGTCTACCTGTCCTATCCTTCTCAGCACTTCAAAAGGTCCAATAAATCTTGGACTTAGCTTTCCCTTCTTTCCAAATCTTATTTTTCCTTTCTAGGGAGACATTTTTAAGAATACATAGGACCCTACTTCAAAGTCTCTTTTCTGGCGATGCAAGTCTGCATATTTCTTCTGTCCGTGTTGTGCTACTATAAGCCTTGATTGTATTACTTTAACATTTTCAGCAGTTTGCTGCACTATTTATGGTCCCAATAACTTACGCTCTCCTACCTCATCCCAACAAAGAGGTGTTTCACACTTTCTTCCATATAATGCCTCATAAGGCGGTATACCAATACTTGCATGATAACTGTTGTTATATGCAAACTCAACCAACGGTAAATGGTCATCCCAATTACCTTTAAAATCCATCACGCATGCCCTGAGCATATCTTCCAACGTCTGGATCATCCGTTCACTCTGTCCATCTGTTTGAGGATGATACGATGTGCTCAACCTCAATTGTATGCCCATACTTTCCTAGAAACTCTTCCAAAAATTAGACGTGAATCGCGGATCTCGATCTAAAACAATTGATACTGAAACTCCATGTCTAGACATAATTTCATTCACATAAAGTTTTGCCAATTGATCCAAATTGAACTTGATTTTGATCGGCAAGAAATGTGCAGACTTCGTTAGTTGATCCACTATCACCTATATTGCATCATAACCTTTCTGCTTAGTTGGAAGTCTCACTACAAAATTCATCGTAATGTGCTCCCACTTCCATTCTGGAATCTCTAGCGGTTGTAATAGTCCATTAGGTCTCTGATATTCTGCCTTAACTCTTTGACAAATTAGGCATTTACTTACACATTCTGCAATGTCCTTCTTCATGTTGAGCCACCAAAAGTGTTGTCAAAGATCTTGATACATCTTCGTGCTTTCTTGAAGGATTGAATAGCGCGAACTATGCGCTTCTTGCAAAATCTCATCTTTCAGATCGGATACCATCGGCACCCATATTCTTCCTTCAAATCTAAGTAATCCATTTTCATCTAGTTTAGACTTAAGCTCTTGTCCACTCGATACTCGTTCCTTTATTCTGGCACATTCCTCATCTTGCATTTGAGCTTCTATTACATACAACTTCTCTTCCGACTCCATCGGATACATTACCTCTATTTTCATCTTTTCCATTTCTCTAGTTAGCTCTTCTTGAACGGTTAACATTTCCAATCTTTCCTGATCCTTTATACTTAAGGCGTCGGCTACAACATTTGCTTTTTCTGGATGGTATAGAATCTCACAATCATAATCTTTGATCAGTTCTAACCATTTCCTCTGCCTCATATTCAAATCTTTCTGAGTAAAAATATACTTCATACTTTTGTGATCTGTGTATATTTCACTATTCTTTTCATACAAATAATGTTGTTATATCTTCAAAGCAAAAACCACCACTGCCAATTCCAAATCATGGGTTGGATACCCTTTCTCATAATCTTTCATCTGTCTCGACGCATACGCTATGACCTTGTTGTGCTACATTAACACACAACAAAATCCTTTATGCGAATTGTCACTGTACACTACGAATCCTCTTGTAATGTCGGGCAATGACAATATATGTGCTTCACTTAACCTCTTCTTGAGCTCCATGAAACTCTTTTCACACTTTTCTGACCAAACAAACTTCACAGCTTTCCTTGTTAAATTAGTTAGAGGTTCTGACTACTTTGAGAAATCTTTAATGAATCTTCTGTAATACCCGGCTAAACCAAGAAAACTCTACACATCTGTTGGTGTTTTTGGCTATTCCCAGTTTATTACTGCATCTACTTTAGCTGGATCCACTGATATTCCTTGTTGGTCAATCATGTGCCCTAGAAATTGCACTCTTTTCAACTAAAATTCGCATTTTAAAATTTTTTCATACAACTTCGCTTCCCTCAACTTTTCCAACACTATTCTCAAGTGTTCTGCGTTCTCCTCCTAAGTCTTTGAATAAATCAAAATGTCATCGATGAATACCACCACAAACTTGTCAAAATATTACTTGAATACTCTATTCATCAAATCCATAAATGCAGTTGGTGAATTCGTCAAATCAGAAGACACCACTAGGAACTCGTAATGACCATAATGAGTCTTAAATGTTGTCTTAGGTACATCCTCAGGTCTCACATTCAGTTGGTGATAATCGCTTTTCAAGTCTATCTTTGAAAAATACTTGGCTCCCCGTAGCTGGTCCAACAAATCATCAATCCTTGGTAACGGGTACTTGTTCTTGATTGTCAGTTTATTCAACTCCCTGTAGTCGATACAAAGCCTAAATGATCCGTCATTCTTCTTTACAAATAAAAATGGTGCTCCCCAAGGAGACATAATCGGTTGGATATACTTCTTGTCCAACAACTCTTGTAACTGAGCCATTAATTCTTTCAACTCTACTGGAGCCATTCTGTATGGTGCTTTGGAAATTGGTGTCGTTCCTGGTACAAGATCTATAACAAATTCGATCTCCCTATCTGGCGGAAGACTCGATAATTCATCTGAAAATATATTCACGTAATCTTTTACTATAGGTATCTGACTTAATTCTAACCCCACTCTTTGCGTATCAACTACATACGCTAAATATCCCATACATCATTTCCTTAACAACCTTTTGGCCTACATCGTCGTCAGACAACAAGATTGCCATGGCAATTTGCTACAATAGAATACTACCTTAGACTTAGTAGGAGTTTGAAGGTTCACACATTTTTTTTAGCAGTCAATCACTGCCCCATGATTATACAACCAATCCATTCCGAGTATTACATCAAATTCTCCTAACCGAATAGGAATTAAATCCACTGTTAACGTGTGCCCTCTTATTGTCATATAGCAATCCCGATGAATATTTTTCACCTGAATTACTTTCTTGTTTGCTATTTTTATACTCGACACATTTTCTAACTTTGCTTGGGATAAGTTCAATTTCTTTGCAAACTCATCAAAAATAAATGAGCAGATAGCACCCAAATCAAATAATACGTAGGCGTTTATATTATTGATAGGAATGATACTTGACACCATGTCTTTTGATGCAACCGTATCTTGCACAGTCATGTTAAAGGTACGTGCTGTCGGTCTCCCCGACTGAGTAGGTCCACTAATTGCCAGCTTGCCACTGCCAGTACCCTTGCTTCTACATCCCCTATCTGCTTTCTTCTTAGGACAGTTTTTAATCTGGTGCCCCATTTCTCCACAATGAAAACAACCTTTGTTCGTCTTCGGTATTGGACAATTTGTTGCAATGTGCCCTTCCTGACCGCACCTAAAACATACATTCTTTCCCTTTAAGGATACACTAGAGTGTCCTCTACCATAAATGGGACATGGTTCTATTTTCTTCTTTGACTCCCCTTGTTTACTTCCTGAAGTGTTGGAGTTATTATTCCATTTTTGTTTATTGAGGTTGCTTCCTCCACTGCTACCTTCTCTATTAGGCCCATCGCTTCTCTTGCCATGCGGTTCCTGCTTGCATTTCGTTAAGGCATCACTGTCTCCTTCTGCTAAAATAGCTTTTTCCATTACCCCCGCAAAAGTACCAATCTAAAATATTGACACCTTGTTATAAATCCATGGCTTTAACCCGCGTTCAAAGCGTCTTGCTTTTCTTTGTTCTGTATCCACCTGGTGTGGAGCAAACCTTGCCAACTTATTGAACTTAGCTGCATACTCGACCACAGTCATATTTCTTTACAAATTGAACCTCCATCATATCTTGGGTTACAGAAGGAAAGTAAGCCTAAAAAAATATCTCCTTGAATCTTTCCCAGGGTGTAACTCTCGTTCCCAATCTTCCTTTATTGGCAACCCACCAATAATTAGCTTATCCTTTAAGTATGAATGTAGTGAAAGAAATTTTTTGTTCTTTTGCAACGTTAGCTACGTCAAATACTTTTTCCATTTCAATCACCCAATTCTGAGCCTCCACTGGATTCATTGTCCCCTTGAACTTCGGAGGTTCTACAGCTTTAAAATCTTTGAATGTGGCAATACGAGCCGTTACAGGTTGATCACCCGCAAGGTTTATATTTCTATTTCGGAAAGCTCCCAACAACAAGTCTACAAACTGCTGCATGAGATTAACTGGCGCTTTTGGAGCATTTACTGAATGTTCTGTTTGCTTCTAAGAAGCGTTTATATTTAACAATTTACGTAATGATCATTATCTATCATTCATATATCATATTCTCATCTTAACTTAAACACGTAGCTATTTTAAAACACATTTAACAACTAGATTTACATTCATATGCAAATTGATTAGTGCCTAGCACCTTACATCAGACTTAGTATATTGCTATAAACCTTCTATCCTTTTAGACTATAAAAGTTGGGATTCACATTTCATAACTTTATGTAACAAACTTAGACCTTCCCTCCTTAGGACAAAATAGGTTACATGACATTTTCTATCACTTTTATAACAAAAAGTTAGGGATTTACATTACATACACACGTAAAAGTATACATAACCATATACACCTATTACATATATCCTACGAAAGCATTCCATGCCTAACTGCATCGTCATACTCTTCGTCCATGATGACTATCATTTTTCACTTACTTAAGGTGTTACTCGTCTGATCATACTCTACAGGATAATAGTACACCCTATCCCGTGCCCTTCCCAAAGCCGTGCAAAATGCATAGCTCATGTCATCTATTTTTGTTCCCATACTATCAATCCTCGCTTTCTTGGCTCTCACTTCTTCCTCTACTAAATTTATTCTTCTTACTGCTTTAGCCCTGACTTGTTCATACCTGGCTATCTCAGCAGTTGCCTCCCTCAGTTTAGCCTCCAAGGCTTCCTTGTCATTCCTCAATTCTTGAACTTTCTGTTCTTCCTGTCTGGGTTTATCTCCTAGCTCTATATTTCTATTTACCAACACTTGGACTGCATTCTCATTCTGTTCAACAGATGTTTGCTGTTCAGCTGCTTGAGTTTCCAACTCCAATATCCTGTCCACAAACTCACTATTCAGTTGTATCAGGCTGGTACCTATTCCTGGTCGGCCTCTTTGTTCAGATGATGCATTATCCAGCAATGCCCCATCTGAGTCTCCTTCCAACTCATCTGGAACTTCCTCTTGTCCACTGTCCTCAGCTGGTACTATTGTCATAGCTGGTACAGTAGTCATCACATCTACCTGAATGTCTTGATATTCTTCCTCTATTGCCCGACTGAATTCTCCAATCTCTGGCATACTATAAAATCACAAGAACAATTATTTAGTTTAATGCAATTTTTTTTCTTTTCTTTTTACACATACCACATAACACATATTGTGAAAATTTTAACCTTAATAACTTCCACCATTCGTCTCTTAGAACTTTAAATGAGTTTCACTATATTATTTAAGGTTTTCCCACCTAAGGTTTATAATCTATCGGTTCTGATACCAACATGTGATGCCCCTAAATTCGGATCCCTTGAACCACAGATCTGGTGCTCACAATACTACACTACCATTCAATCTCATCCATTCATTTTGAATAATAAAACTTAATTTACAATAATACATAACTATTCCCAGGTTCTAAATACCTTTATACATACAACACATTCGTACATGATATATTACAAAAAATATGATATCTACATAAGCTCCATAAATAAGCATCTACTGCTTGCTAGCCTTCCCCTTTCCTTTATCTGTTCCCGACCCCTCAGCCTGTTCAAGTTTAGCTGAAATATCATACTAAAAACAAGGGTGAGCATCAAATAGGTCAGCAAGTACATAATCAAATAATGACATGATATTTTAGAAATAATGAAAGAGGATCATTTACAATGAAGCTGAAACAATAATAATTTTGTGAAGGAACATGAGAATATAACATAACTCTTTGCATGATTAGCTGGAAACATGAAGCTTGCTCGCTGTACGGTCATAAGACCAAGAACTCGTTAAGAACAATACTAATCATGAAGATTGATATTGTACAGGGTTCATTTATGAGACTGCATTTCATTTTAGATGTGTACCCTAGGTGATCAGCCTATTGTACCTTTATATTGTGCACAATATAAACATTTTGTGACACAAGCACGCCATAATTTTACATTTTCTTTATCCTTTATTTCCCTTTTTCAGGGTTGTTCTGTTACAGCATTTCATAGAGTCCGCCCCAGAACAATGTGGATTGGAGGACTTAACGATTAATATTTTATTTCAATGTAAATCATCACATATGTCTAGCTGGATCAAGACTGTCATTGACCTTTTCAAAGCAATTCAATGATAAATGAACTTTAAAATGGTTAATGAATGCACAACATGAATATATATTCAAAGAACTACAAATGAGAGTTTAGATAGAATACTTGCCTTTATCCTCATTTACCTCAACTGATAAAATCTTATTCCGTTTACGTCCTACATAACCATAACATTGGTTCACGCGTTAGTTACATACACATGCATGCTTTAACTTGCTATACAAGCCACCCTTTATCTTTACATAACCTTAACACGTAATACATTGTTCATTTATGTTTTAACATATACCATCTTGATCATCTTTATCAATTTATGGCTTATATTACATATATCTATCATTTATGTTAAAACATTTCATTTTAAAATTAAAATAAATTATTTTTAAAAATCAGAACACTGCGCCTCGACACAGTGTTTCCTTCTCTGAACCTCGCTGGCTGCGAGAAGCTCGTAGTTGGACTACGCCCCGACGAGCTCTGGTGCCGCCCTCAGCGAACTCCTCTCAGTCCCACTACTAACCAGCGCCATCTCTAATGCAAATCTCCTCGCCCCCGCGCAGTCCTACTGTTTTTGAAAAAAAATTCTTTCCATTTTTTGTGATATTTTTGGCCCTAAGCTGAATTTCTGAGTTCCAACACATCACTTAGCATTTATAACATATATATATTACATGCATGGGCCTTCAAAATATTTAAAAATCTTAAAATGACCTTATTTTTCCAATTATTTCATTTTAGGCGTCGACAAACGTTTTTAAACTTTTAAAACTCATATTTATCGCCATAGACATCAAATGACTTCCAAATTGATTTTAACACGTGTATTTACATAAAACTTAGTTGTTTGACTTCATTTTACCATCAATTACTCAAAATGGCCAGAAATGACACGTTGGTCGGATTTTGTCAATTAAGTTAACTCAAATCCATTCTTAAACTCAACTTCAATTCTTGAACTTCATGCATCACATACACTACCACATACACATTTAGTAACTTCGTAAGTCCATATCACTTCTATATACACCTTCCAAAGTACTTTATAGATTATAATTTGGTCTACATGCAAATCATAGTTTAATATTACAATTTTTCCTCAGAAATCATGCTTTTAAGCCCTTAAGGTATCTAGTATGTTATCTAACATGAAATTTCTCATGTATCCAACATGTTCATCACTTTAAACTAGGTTTTCATCATGTCTAATGTAATGACCACGAATTCTATTAGACATTGTAATTATATTTATTAAATAATCAGTAATGAATTAAAATTTTTGTACTAATTAATTGTGCCTTAAATAATTGAATGAATGTATTTGTGTATGTGTATATTTATTTAAAGTAATAAAGCAAGGTGTTATAATTAATTAAAACAAGTCTAATTGAATTATATTTTAAATCCAAATGAGATATTAAACTAGATCAAATTAATTTACCTAGTAGTCCATGTAATTAATTAAACCCTAGTCCATCCAATTAATTAAACTAGCTCAATGCTTGTTTTGATTAACTGTAACATAGGTTATTTAATATTAGCCCAATGTGATAATTAAATTGAGCCCAACCAAATTAAATAGATGAGCCCAATATATTTAATTCCTAAGTCCAATGTGGAGCCTAATAGGAAATCAAAATTGGTCAAACAAGTCCAATGTGGAGCCTAATAGAAAATCAAAATTGGTCAAATAATATATATATATATAATTAAAACATTAAAATTAAAGCAAAAATGGGTGATTAAATCCCATTTTGGCCAGCAATCTAGGGGCCCCACAAGGGCGGTGGCTTGATTTTTCTTGGTTGCTTAATTCACACACAATTCCATAGTTGGCCAACAACTCTAGTCAATCAACTTGTCCATCATCTAGTCATTCAAGCAAATAGTAATCCTAATTAGCACTAAATTGACCAATGATAGCAAATTAAGAAAGTTAATGAAGGTTTGCTAAAGTCTTATAAATAGGATGCCTCACCAAGGTGTTATGTTTGTTGGTTATTTGTAAGCATTCCTAGAAAGATAAAGTGAGAGCATTTGAGAGAAATATAGTGAGAACTCTTGTGAGTGTGAATATTATTGCTAAAGGTTGAGCTTGGTGGATGACACAAAGCTTCACCACATACTTTGGAAGGAGAAGAAAAAGAGCATCCAAGACCATAAGGTTCAAAAGTGCTCTCACCTTTCTTTTGTTCATTTTTGTAGTCTAGATATGATTTGAACGGTTAAAATGTATTTTTAACCAATCAAAAATTGTTTTGATGGTCTAGAAGTCTTAAACTATGTTATATATGTATATTAATGGTTTGATATATTTAAATAATGTTTTTGGTATGAGTGGTATGCATAAAAATGAAAAAAAGAAGCTTTTATCTAACTTTATCGATAAAACGTTAGGTGTATATGTGATAGTTAATGTGTATTTTGAAATATACAACTTGAAAAATGATTTCTATGGCTAAAAAGTTATATATGATAAACATATGATGTATATAGATTCATAAAACATGATGGTATAACAAATAATGCTTGTAGCATCGTGTTTGAACTAATTGAATCAATGATTTATGAAACTAGTTTTCATTCTGTCCTTGTAAGAGATTTTACAACTATTTAGGTTTAGAATTTTGATTTGTGATCCAAAAAGAAATTGTAGAGGAGGAAATTCTAATAAGAATAAACTCAAGGATCACCCCAAAATATTTTGAAATGAAGAAGTTATGGCTATCGGAGTGAGTGGGGGTCGGACAACCTAAGTTAGGGTTTTCTGTTCTGTTTTGAATGCTCTGGTGCCCAGATTAGCCTATTCTGAGCGCCCTGACTTTGAAAACAGAAAGTTCAAGTTGTTCGGGTCAGGTCAGGTCGGTTCGGGTCGGGTTTTCTTTGAAAATTTTAGTTGAACTAAGTGTAAAATGAATGACTTTGTATAATAAACCAATATATGGAGTTATTAGTAACTAATTGGCAACTAAATGTTTAAATTAAAGACTAAAGTTAACACAATTAAAAAGTTAATTATAGGTATTGTTTCAAGGTTATTAAAATATTATTAAATGATCAATAATATTATAATATGATTAATAAGTTATTAAATGATTAATATCATTTGTAAATCATTAAGACCAAGATGAAGAATGTGAGAGAATAAAGAAAAGGATGGCCGATGGGGAAGATGTCAAGTTCAAGAAGGATAACAAATGATTGCTAAGATTTGAGAACCATGTATGGGTACCGTTAGTGCCCGAATTATGAGAGAAAATTTTGCAAGAGCCTCATAGTACGAGATACTCAATACATCCGGGGAGTACGAAAATGTATCAAGATCTTCGTTAGCATTTTTGGTGGCCGAATATGAAAAGGGAGGTTGCAGAATGTGTCAGCCGATGCCTAACTTATCAGAGGGTAAAGGTCGAACATCAGAGACCAAGTAGATTACTACAGCCGTTAGAAATTCTTGAGTGGAAATGGGAGAATATTACGATAGATTTTGTGGTAGGACTTCCAGCAACACAGAAGGGATACGATGCTATATGGGTGATTGTGGATCAACTAACAAAGTTAGCGTACTTTTTGTCGATCAAGATTAAGTTCAGTTTGGATCAGTTGGCCAAGCTGTATATTAAAGAGATAGTTTCAAGACATGGAGTGCCAGTATCAATTGTGTTAGATAGAGATCTGCGCTTCACGTCAAAGTTTTGGAGGAGTCTTCAGGAAAGATTGGGGACACAGTTAAGAATGAGTATAGCTTACCATCCGCGGATTGATGGGCAAAGTGAGAAAAATTTAGACATTAGAAGATATGCTCAGAGCCTGTGTGATGGATTTTAAGGACAGTTGGGAAGATTATCTACCATTAGTTGAGTTTGCATATAATAATAGTTATCATGCGAGCATAGGCATGCCGCCTTACTAAGCATTGTACGGGAGGAAATGTAGAACACCTCTCTGTTGGGATGAGGTAGGAGAACGTCGACTGTTGGGGCAGGAATTGGTTCAACAGACTGTAAAAATTATCAGAGTAATAAGAGCTCGACTAATAGCAGCTCAAGACCGTCAGAAGAAATATGCAGATCTACATTGATAGAAGCGAGATTTCGAAGTAGGGAGTTTTGTGTTTATGAAGGTATCTCTCTGGAAAGGGAAGATCCGATTTGGAAAGAAAGGGAAGCTAAGTCGGAGATTCATAGGACCGTTCAAGATATTGAAGAGAGTGGGTAAAGTGGCTTACGAGGTAGCTTTACCTCATGAACTGGAGCATATTCACAATGTGTTTCACGTGTTAGTGTTGCGACCATACAAGTCAGATTACAAGCACGTTATATTCTTTGAGCCAATACAAGTTGAGAAAGACTTATCTTTTGAAGAAATTCATGTCCAGATATTAGATAGGAAAGAGCAGAAATTACGAAATAAGGTTATACATTCTGTCAAAATACTTTGGAGAAACCATAACGCGGAGGAAGCTACGTGAGAACTTGAAGAAAATATGAGGACTAACTATCGGGATCTTTTTGAGTAGTTTAAATTTGTAATTCTGGGGACGGAATTCTTATAGGGTGGGGGGAGAATGTAATGACCACGAATTCTATTAGACATTATAATTATATTTATTAAATAATTAGCAATGAATTAAAATTTTTGTACTAATTAATTGTGCCTTAAATAATTGAATGAATATACTTGTGTATGTTTATATTTATTTAAAGTAATAAAGCAAGGTGTTATAATTAATTAAAGCAAGTCTAATTGGATTATATTTTAAATTCAAATAAGGTATTAAATTAGGACAAATTAATTTACCTAGTAGTCCATGTAATTAATTAAACTAGCACAATGCTTGTTTTAATTAAATGTAATATATGTTATTTAATGTTAGCCCAATATGATAATTAAATTGAGTCCAACCAAATTAAATGAATGAGTCCAATATATTTAATTCTTAAGTCCAATGTGGAGCCCAATAGGAAGTCAAAATTGGTCAAACAATATATATATATAAGTGTATATATATATAGATGTATATATGTATAATTAAAGCATTAAAATTAAAGCAAAAATGGGTGATTAAATCCTATTTTGACCAGCAATCTAGGGGCCCCACAAGGGGGTGGCTTGATTTTGCTTGGTTGCTTAATTCACATACAATTCCATAGTTGGCCAACAACTCTAGTCAATCAACTTATCCATCACCTAGTTATTGAAGCAAATAGTAATCCTAATTAGCACTAAATTGGCCAATGCTAGCAAATTAAGAAAGTTAATGAAGGTTTACTAAAGTCCTATAAATAGGATGCCTCACCAAGGTGTTATGTTGGTTAGTCATTTGTAAGCATTCCTAGAAAGATAAAGTGAGAGCATTTGAGAGAAATATAGTGAGAACTCTTGTGAGTGTGAAAAATATTGTTAAAGGTTGAGCTTGGTGGATGACAGAAAGCTTCACCACATACTTTGAAAGGAGAAAAAGGAGAGCATCAAAGATCATAAGGTTCAAAAGTGCTCTAACCTTTCCTTTGTTTATTTTTGTAGTTTAAATATGATTTGAACGGTTAAAATATATTTTTAACCGATCAAAAGTTGTTTTGATGGTCTAGAAGTCTTAAACTATGTTATATATGTATATTCATGGTTTTTTTATGTTTAAATCATATTTTAGGTATGAGTGATATGCATAAAAATGGAAGAAAAACTTTTATTTAACTTTACTGGTAAAACCTTAGGTGTATATGTGATAGTTAATGTGTATTTTGAAATATACAAGTTGAAAAATGATTTCTATGGGTAAAAAGTTATATATGATAAACATATGATGTATGTAGAGTCATAAAACATGATGATCTAGCAAATAATACTTGTAGCATCGTGTTTGAACCAATCGAATCAAGGATTTATGAAACTAGTTTTCATTCTGTCCTTGTAAGCGATTTTACACCTATTTATGTTTAGAATTGTGATTTGTGATCTAAAGAGAAATTGTAGAGGAGGAAATTCTAATAAGAATAGACTCAAGAATTACCCCAAAATATTTTGAAAAGAAGAAGTTATGGCTATCGGAGTGAGTGGGGGTCGAACAACCTAAGCTTTTGTTTTCTGTTCTGTTTTGAATGCCCCGGCGCCCAGATTAGCCTATTCTGAGGGCCCCGACTTTGAAAGCAGAAAGTTCAAGTTGTCCGGGTCAGGTCGGGTCGGTCCGGGTCGGATTTTCTTTTAAAATTTAAGTTGAACTAAGTGTAAAATGAATGACTTTGTATAATAAACCAATATATGGAGTTATTAGTAACTAATTGACAACTAAATGTTTAAAATAAAGACTAAGGTTAACACAATTAAAAAGTTAACTATATGTATTGTTTCAAGGTTATTAAAATATTATTAAATGATCAATAATATTAGAATATGATTAACAAGTTATTAAATGATTAATATCATTTGTAAATGATTAAAAAATTATTATATGGTCAATAATATTAACAAGTGAATAAAATATTATTAAATGATTAACAATATTAGAAGGTAAATAAAATATTATTAAATGATTAATAATACTATAAGATTAATAAACTATTATTAAATGATTAATAATACTAGATAATAAATAAAATATTATTAAATGATTAATAATATTAGAATATGACTAAAATATTATTAAATGATTAATAATATTATAAAGTTAATAAAATATTATTAAATAATTTATAATATTAGAAGGTAAATAAATATTTTTAAATGATTAATAATATTAGAATATGAATAAAATATTCTTAAATGATTAATAATATTAGAAGGTTAATAAACTATTATTAAATGATTAATAATACTAGATAATGAATAAAATATTATTAATTGATTAATAATATTAGAATATGAATAAAAATATTATTAAATGATTAATAATATTATAAAGTAAATAAAATATTATTAAATGATTAATAATATTAGAAAGATAATAAAATATTATTAAATGATTAATAATATTATAAGACTAATTAAATATTATTAAATGATTAATAATATTAGATAAGAGTTTGAACTATATTAAGTAATTAATATAGATTTTATGTGATTAAAATATTATCAAGTAATGATAATATTTTCTAAGTGTTTATATACCCTTAACTATATAATTATTTGGTTAAATGTTAAAGGTGTAAGATGTATAGAGGTTATCATATGAAGGTATATATGATACTAATTTAAAGATCAATTTGATTAATTGTTAGGTTTATTTAGAGAGAATTAAATTGAATTGGTTAGCGGTAATCTACACACGAGACAAGTTTTCTTTATCCTTACTCAAATTTATATTGAGCGATTTCTTTAAACTTATTTAATTATTGTTGAGCAAGTCTCTACACTTGTACTTACTTGCCATAACTTTAAGTGGTTTAATTCTTTAAAATTATTTCACATCATTAATGTTATTGTATTCGCACATAGTGCATTTGCATATGTATAGTTCATTAATTTCAGAACTGTTTAAGAAAGTCTAAGCTAAATGTTTCAGCTAGACAATGCATATTAAATTCATCACATTGAATATTTTAAAAGTTTATCCAAGCCATTAGTTGGTGCAGATTCTTACAGTAAGACTGAGAATGAACAACCCTAAATAAGGGGGACCTGTGACGACCCCAAATCCGGGTTCCTTTAACCCTAGACTTGGTACGTCACGATACATCATCTTCATACACGTTCTATAACTAATGCGGAATATATAAACATAAATTGTTTATTCTACAACATTTCCCAAGGTTTCTAACCTTAACTTACATATATACCTTTAGATTCATAAAAAGGTTTACACAATTACTTACATCATATAACAATTTAGTTATCATGCATAACACTATAATCTTGTCTTTTGCTTCTGTCTCCGTCTCTCCTCGGACATTCGTATTATTCTGAAATTTGTTATCATGATATAGCAAGAGTGAGCAACGACTTTGCTCAGCAAATTTAAATACAATAACGATATATCATGATTGAAAGAAAGAATAAGCTTTTGGATTTTCAACAATATAATAATTGTGAAAGAGTACGAATCATAATTTCAATAATTGAATGATTGAATTAATTAATGTTGAGTGTCAATAATGACCATGAACAAATTTAACTGAACCTTATGGTAATGAAGGTGATCAGCCTTTCATACCTGATGAACACATGCAACATGCACTATGTGCGAATCAACAATTTAAAGAGATGGAATAATTATACAGAATTAAACCATAGCATGCTTGAAACGTAACCACTTGAGTTTGAGTTAGGAACTTGAACAATAAAATAATGTATCCTGCTCGAATATAAATTGAGTAGGGTTTAGGAAACTTGCCTGTCTGCTCAGCTACAATTAATGTCTAGCTTTAACTAACTGGCTTTGAAAGACCTAACATCAATAAAGTTGGTCTAATAATTAATACGGCGTATTTGCACAACAATACGCTTACTAAGGAACTTATCTATCACATAAGTACTAACACATAATTTACATCAGTCAAAACAATATTATTAACCTTATAGACCCTCAATCATATTAGGTTAATAATTTAATAAGTTAGAAAATATTTTTCTTTAAGTGTTGCACACTTATTAAACTATTAAACAATTTATTATAATTGTTTAAACAAAAGAGTTAAAAGACATTTTCTTTGTTCCATTAAATCTAATTTCATTTAATTACTATTTATCATTAATTAAATAGTAAGTAAATAACTACCTTTAGTTATTATTTAATAATAAATAATAACTTACTAGATTTATTTATTATTTAAAATTAATTAAATAATAAATAATTATGTTATATTATAAATAATCAAATATCTTTGGTTATTATTTAATAATAACTAATTAACAAGACTCATTTATTATTTAAAGTTAATTAAATAATAAATAACAAAATTATATAGTAAATACTCAAATATCATTAGTTATTATTTAATAATAAATAATAACTAACTGAATTTATTTATTATTTAAAGTTAATCAAATAATAAATAATTAAATAATCAATCTTAGTTGTCTTTAATTATTATTTAATAGTAATTAAATAATAATTAATTAATTTATCATCCTTGTTTATTATTTAATATTAATTAAATAATAATTAATTTAATCATAAATTCAGAAGATATAATATTAAACTAACTAGATTAATATTTACAACATTAAAATATTAATCCTAAATACTTATTATATTTGAAAAATATAATATTAAACTAACTAGATTAATATTTACAGCATTTAAATATTAATCCTAAATACTTATTATATTTGAAAAATATAATATTAAATTAACTAGATTAATATTTGCAACATTTAAATATTAATCTTAAATACCTATTATATTCGAAAAATATAATATTAAATACCTAAATATCATTTTTGTATTATTATTATTTTTGTTATAATTTTAAATTAATTTTTAAACATTTAAATTAATTAAAATTATCCAGAATGGCAATTCTGTAATTAAGTCGAAAAACGAACGGAGGGGCAATTTCGTAATTACGCAGAAAAAAGACCGGAGGGGCAAAAATGTAATTTCGCTAAAAATCGGTGCACCGCGCATGGCGCGCCTTACAAAAACCCGGGGCCAAAACGGTGCCGTTTTGGAGACCCCGGAGCCGGCCTCCGCGCATTGCGCGCGGGTTAACTTTTTTTATGCGCCAAACGGCGTCGTTTTGTACGGCTGTCCGTCGGATTTATTTGGCTGGCGCGTATTGCGCGGCCAGTCTTTTTCTTTTCCCCTTAGCAGATTGTGAATAGTAGTTTTAATACACCACTTTAATAAAAATTACACCTTCAAGTAAGCTTTAAAAATCCAAAAAAATTACCAATCACTTAATATCAATTTATAACATGAAAATTTAATTTTTCATGATTTAATATTAAAAATTTTTTATAAAAATTTTTACATCACATAAACTACCACAAATCATAACTTTTTGTGTATAACTCCATTTTTAGTGATTCAAACTTTGTTTTTCTCATGATTTAATGTTCTATAATATTATAACATTAAATCTAAATTTTATAAAAATAAATTTCTTGTCATTATTTTAAGACTTGATTTATCACCACCAATCACATGTTTTTAGCATATAAATTATACCAAAACACAAACTAAGCATATTAAACTCAAGCATGACATAAATATTACTAATACACATGACTAACTATATTAGCATATTTATACCAACATGATGGTTTAATTAATTTAAAACAAAGGTAGATTTAAAATAACCATTACCTCATTCTAATGACTATCTTCATTTTTCTTCTAAAATGGGTTGTGCAACTTGAAGATATGCACAAAGATCTCCTTCTCTACCTTTTCCATGCTCTCAAATATTTTCTTACCCAAGCTATTTCTCTCAACTCTCTCTAACTTGAAAAGTGGAAGAAGAAGAAATGACTACAAAAATTTCCAAAATTGTAAGTATACTCTTACAAAATATTAGATACACATATGTATCTATTAATCTAGACCATCATGCACCTATATTGGATACTTGCACAAGAAATGGCTTAAGGACTAAAGTTGGTGAAAAGAGGTATGGTTCATGGACTAAAAAAAAACCATACAAGCAACCTTAATTTAATAAATAAAAATAAAAATAATAAAAAGTAAACATTTCCCTCTCTTTTACTCCTCTTGCCGGCTCATCTATCATCTTGTCCCAAAAAGATTGACCAAAGTCACTTTTAATAAATAATAGTTTTATAAAGTATTTTCCAAGTGGGCCAAACATTGGGCTTTAATTTAAAATACCAATTGGGCTTCTATTAAATTGTTTGGGCTACTAAATTGTCAAATTTTATTATTCTCCACTTGGGCTACTAATTGACCCATGTTGGGCTAATTTAATAATTTACACATTATTTATTCAATCCATGATTAAATCAATAATTAATTTGAATAAATAATTAAATATTTTAACCCATAAATATTAAATTACTAAATGGACTAATAAATATTATTATTAATATTTCACATTATTTATATTAATTAATAATCATATTAATTAATTTATTATATTTAATTCACTCATTATATTCAATTTAATTGAATATTTAATTAATGACAACTTATCAATTATTTTGATATTAAAACTTTAGAGTGTATTCGCTAATAATAATATATATAATCTATATATATTATTTATACACATTACTTTACCTCAAAAACAATTTCACAATAAATTATGAAATTAAAATAAATACAATATATAATTTAATATATATTATTTAGGCCATAAATTAAATTATTTAATACATTTACATTAAATAATTCATTTCTCATCAATTATGGAAATAATTCCATTTACCCGAAAATACATTGAAATACTAATATATTTTCTCAATTTCTTATTTAAATAATTTATTTAATTATTTAATTAATATTACACAAATAATTGTATAATTAAATTTCTCACTCTCATAAATCATTTAAAATGATTTATTTAATTATAGAATATATTCATTGAATATATTCAATTACTATTTAAAATTACTTAATTAATTTAATCCCTTTATATATATGTACATATATATGAAATTAAATGTTGTACATATATGCAATTACTAATCTCCCTTAATTAATTCAACTACTTTATATAATTTATAATTATATAAATTACATAATTATTCCTCACAAATAATTTATCAACAATTTGCATAATTGTTGATTAATGAATAAATTAATTCCACAATAAACCTTTTAATTCAATTCGGATTAATTTAATATTAATCTATCTAGTTATCACAATTTAATTAACCATTAAATTATGTTACTAAATGTGCACGCATATATATATTCATATAAATACATATTTAATTTACACGCAACCACGTCGCTTAATTACATAACTCCACTAATTAATTCTCTTAATTTAATTAGACTTGCTGTTAGTCAAGTTTATTGAATTATCACTTTACTTGCTAACTTATCAAAAATTTTGATATCATCATATCTAAGTTAGTCCGTTAAATTTAATTTGGACCTCTATTTATCTATCACTACTAGGTTATCAAACTCCAACCTTTATTAAATATTAAATATTTTATTTCTAATTCATTTAAATATCCGGGATATTACATTCACCCCTTCTTCTAAAAATTTCGTCCCCGAAATTATCTCATACACATTTCTACCAATTTTCATCTCTGAGTATAACTCTTTACTCATCAAAGTCCATGACCACCCTTTTCTAGGAAGTTCATACTTCTAAACTCATAATTCCAGAACAATGGAATATCTTGCAGAAGAATAAATTGAAAATCAATATCTTACAGAAGAATAAATTGAAAATCAAAATATTCATTAAAACTTTCATAATATGCTGAGGAGTCATCAAGACTGTGAACATGGAATTAACTGAATTCCGAATAAATAGTATTTATCCCTGTAAATACTTATAAACAGAGTGTTTATCAATCACAAAGACTGAAAACATTCCATAGGTGTACGCTAGGTGATCAGCCTATCGTACTTCTGCGTTGTGCACAACGACTTCTCACGGGGTCGAACTCTTTGGATTTACCAACCCATATCAGCATGCCACCACTGTTAGACGCCCCCTCGCGGGTTCTTTATTCATGGCTCTGACATATCCCCCATTACGGGGTTGTTCACCTCAGACTTACTACAAAATTCCGCTCCAGCATAACTTGGATTGGAAAATAAAACTTGAGTCATTTCTGACCAAAAGTGTCCAGTCAAAATAAATGACATAGACTCACATCATTGAACTGTTCGTATATTACGATTCAAAAAAAATCATTTCAGATTAGTTAAAGTACTAAAATTCATTTATAGGACTTCATGATACCGCACCGTTGCAACAGTGCGTTGAGGATTCCGTCTTTTTCATCTCTGCACCATGGCTTTAATGGCGTGTGATGATTTTATAAATACATTTTGATATTTTCAAATCAATTTGTCTTGCCGAAACAATTAGCATAGACTCTTCTTTAAACGTTTCAAAATACTAAAAATCATTTTATGACTTTGTCATACTACATCATACCATAGGTGGCTTTAAACATCCAACACTAGGTTACTCTGCAATTGATGACTCCGTCGTTTATCATCTCTGCACTAAATGCATTAATGATTTCAAAAATAAATTTGTCTTTTCAAAAGCACAAAAGTGCGAATTTGGCACGATTTTAAGAATTTCAAAGTCTAGCATAGCTAGAAGATTTGGAATATCCTAAAACCTCAAAACACCTCAAATTTTTTCTCCACATTCTTTTCCAGCTTAATAACTATATCTAGTATAGCTTTAATCTTGCTACTTAACTCTATCCATACCTACTGTTCATCAAACTTACCACGTATTTGGGTTCAGCAACTTACCACAATCATATGGTTTGAGGAACTTGTCCTAGTCAGGCCAAAGTCGCCCATTCGCTGAGGGGCTCCACCACATGACTATGAGTCACGAACTTATTATGCGTGTCAGTTCTCAGAACACGAACTTATCTTAACATCCTCTACCTATCCGTTATACACATGAGAAAAGAATCACCTTCTCAACATACATATAGTGAATAGCGCGACACTATGTTTCAGTTGATTATCATTATAGGAAGCCAAGTGGTCGTCAAACCAAACACAATCTCCTGCCCATACAAGAAATTGGTCAACTCAGCCACTAATCAATATAGGAAGTTAAGCGATCGTTAAACCAAGAACAAATCCCCTGCCCATACAAAGGACTGTTCAACTCAACCACTGTATCAATATAGAAAGCTAAGCGGTTCTAAAACCAAGCACTAATTTCCCGCCCATACAAGGAATTGTACAACTCAGCCACTAATATGAGTCCTCAATTAAAAACCTACAAACCTCTAACTTCTCTTAACTTGATATGAATTTTGTCAATTCATACCTTATCACACTCAACACTTCAAGAATCCACTTGTTACTATTTCAGTATCTTCATTGTTATAGCACCATGCTATCAAAACCACTTCTTTAATCATTTAATAGACCATTTGTCATCCCATGATTTTACTATGATCATCGGGATCTTATATCAAAATTGATTTCACTGTACTATTTCTCCTTTATTCTAGGATCGTTTAATTCTATCATCTTATCATTCATCTCTGATCATTTTACTGTACGATCCTTCTTTTTTTTTTTAAATTCTTGAATCAAGTGTTCCCTGATTCTTATTCCATTTATTTGGATTACACTCTTTGAAGATCCTTCTTTGAATCTTTTCATATATCTATGTATCTATATAGATTTATTTTCTCCTTTATGAACTGTGTATGTTCATTTCTAAACTCTATCTGAGTTTATCATTTCACTGTCTTTATTATCTTTCCATGATTATAGCCTAAGGTACTACTACCTAAGAACTATAACCTATCAGCTCTGATACCAACCTGTGACGACCCCAAATCCGGGTTCCTTTAACCCTAGACTTGGTACGTCACGATACATCATCTTCATACACGTTCTATAACTAATGCGGAATATATAAACATAAATTGTTTATTCTACAACATTTCCCAAGGTTTCTAACCTTAACTTACATATATACCTTTAGATTCATAAAAAGGTTTACACAATTACTTACATCATATAACAATTTAGTTATCATGCATAACACTATAATCTTGTCTTTTGCTTCTGTCTCCGTCTCTCCTCGGACATTCGTATTATTCTGAAATTTGTTATCATGATATAGCAAGAGTGAGCAACGACTTTGCTCAGCAAATTTAAATACAATAACGATATATCATGATTGAAAGAAAGAATAAGCTTTTGGATTTTCAACAATATAATAATTGTGAAAGAGTACGAATCATAATTTCAATAATTGAATGATTGAATTAATTAATGTTGAGTGTCAATAATGACCATGAACAAATTTAACTGAACCTTATGGTAATGAAGGTGATCAGCCTTTCATACCTGATGAACACATGCAACATGCACTATGTGCGAATCAACAATTTAAAGAGATGGAATAATTATACAGAATTAAACCATAGCATGCTTGAAACGTAACCACTTGAGTTTGAGTTAGGAACTTGAACAATAAAATAATGTATCCTGCTCGAATATAAATTGAGTAGGGTTTAGGAAACTTGCCTGTCTGCTCAGCTACAATTAATGTCTAGCTTTAACTAACTGGCTTTGAAAGACCTAACATCAATAAAGTTGGTCTAATAATTAATACGGCGTATTTGCACAACAATACGCTTACTAAGGAACTTATCTATCACATAAGTACTAACACATAATTTACATCAGTCAAAACAATATTATTAACCTTATAGACCCTCAATCATATTAGGTTAATAATTTAATAAGTTAGAAAATATTTTTCTTTAAGTGTTGCACACTTATTAAACTATTAAACAATTTATTATAATTGTTTAAACAAAAGAGTTAAAAGACATTTTCTTTGTTCCATTAAATCTAATTTCATTTAATTACTATTTATCATTAATTAAATAGTAAGTAAATAACTACCTTTAGTTATTATTTAATAATAAATAATAACTTACTAGATTTATTTATTATTTAAAATTAATTAAATAATAAATAATTATGTTATATTATAAATAATCAAATATCTTTGGTTATTATTTAATAATAACTAATTAACAAGACTCATTTATTATTTAAAGTTAATTAAATAATAAATAACAAAATTATATAGTAAATACTCAAATATCATTAGTTATTATTTAATAATAAATAATAACTAACTGAATTTATTTATTATTTAAAGTTAATCAAATAATAAATAATTAAATAATCAATCTTAGTTGTCTTTAATTATTATTTAATAGTAATTAAATAATAATTAATTAATTTATCATCCTTGTTTATTATTTAATATTAATTAAATAATAATTAATTTAATCATAAATTCAGAAGATATAATATTAAACTAACTAGATTAATATTTACAACATTAAAATATTAATCCTAAATACTTATTATATTTGAAAAATATAATATTAAACTAACTAGATTAATATTTACAGCATTTAAATATTAATCCTAAATACTTATTATATTTGAAAAATATAATATTAAATTAACTAGATTAATATTTGCAACATTTAAATATTAATCTTAAATACCTATTATATTCGAAAAATATAATATTAAATACCTAAATATCATTTTTGTATTATTATTATTTTTGTTATAATTTTAAATTAATTTTTAAACATTTAAATTAATTAAAATTATCCAGAATGGCAATTCTGTAATTAAGTCGAAAAACGAACGGAGGGGCAATTTCGTAATTACGCAGAAAAAAGACCGGAGGGGCAAAAATGTAATTTCGCTAAAAATCGGTGCACCGCGCATGGCGCGCCTTACAAAAACCCGGGGCCAAAACGGTGCCGTTTTGGAGACCCCGGAGCCGGCCTCCGCGCATTGCGCGCGGGTTAACTTTTTTTATGCGCCAAACGGCGTCGTTTTGTACGGCTGTCCGTCGGATTTATTTGGCTGGCGCGTATTGCGCGGCCAGTCTTTTTCTTTTCCCCTTAGCAGATTGTGAATAGTAGTTTTAATACACCACTTTAATAAAAATTACACCTTCAAGTAAGCTTTAAAAATCCAAAAAAATTACCAATCACTTAATATCAATTTATAACATGAAAATTTAATTTTTCATGATTTAATATTAAAAATTTTTTATAAAAATTTTTACATCACATAAACTACCACAAATCATAACTTTTTGTGTATAACTCCATTTTTAGTGATTCAAACTTTGTTTTTCTCATGATTTAATGTTCTATAATATTATAACATTAAATCTAAATTTTATAAAAATAAATTTCTTGTCATTATTTTAAGACTTGATTTATCACCACCAATCACATGTTTTTAGCATATAAATTATACCAAAACACAAACTAAGCATATTAAACTCAAGCATGACATAAATATTACTAATACACATGACTAACTATATTAGCATATTTATACCAACATGATGGTTTAATTAATTTAAAACAAAGGTAGATTTAAAATAACCATTACCTCATTCTAATGACTATCTTCATTTTTCTTCTAAAATGGGTTGTGCAACTTGAAGATATGCACAAAGATCTCCTTCTCTACCTTTTCCATGCTCTCAAATATTTTCTTACCCAAGCTATTTCTCTCAACTCTCTCTAACTTGAAAAGTGGAAGAAGAAGAAATGACTACAAAAATTTCCAAAATTGTAAGTATACTCTTACAAAATATTAGATACACATATGTATCTATTAATCTAGACCATCATGCACCTATATTGGATACTTGCACAAGAAATGGCTTAAGGACTAAAGTTGGTGAAAAGAGGTATGGTTCATGGACTAAAAAAAAACCATACAAGCAACCTTAATTTAATAAATAAAAATAAAAATAATAAAAAGTAAACATTTCCCTCTCTTTTACTCCTCTTGCCGGCACATCTATCATCTTGTCCCAAAAAGATTGACCAAAGTCACTTTTAATAAATAATAGTTTTATAAAGTATTTTCCAAGTGGGCCAAACATTGGGCTTTAATTTAAAATACCAATTGGGCTTCTATTAAATTGTTTGGGCTACTAAATTGTCAAATTTTATTATTCTCCACTTGGGCTACTAATTGACCCATGTTGGGCTAATTTAATAATTTACACATTATTTATTCAATCCATGATTAAATCAATAATTAATTTGAATAAATAATTAAATATTTTAACCCATAAATATTAAATTACTAAATGGACTAATAAATATTATTATTAATATTTCACATTATTTACATTAATTAATAATCATATTAATTAATTTATTATATTTAATTCACTCATTATATTCAATTTAATTGAATATTTAATTAATGACAACTATCAATTATTTTGATATTAAAACTTTAGAGTGTATTCGCTAATAATAATATATATAATCTATATATATTATTTATACACATTACTTTACCTCAAAAACAATTTCACAATAAATTATGAAATTAAAATAAATACAATATATAATTTAATATATATTATTTAGGCCATAAATTAAATTATTTAATACATTTACATTAAATAATTCATTTCTCATCAATTATGGAAATAATTCCATTTACCCGAAAATACATTGAAATACTAATATATTTTCTCAATTTCTTATTTAAATAATTTATTTAATTATTTAATTAATATTACACAAATAATTGTATAATTAAATTTCTCACTCTCATAAATCATTTAAAATGATTTATTTAATTATAGAATATATTCATTGAATATATTCAATTACTATTTAAAATTACTTAATTAATTTAATCCCTTTATATATATGTACATATATATGAAATTAAATGTTGTACATATATGCAATTACTAATCTCCCTTAATTAATTCAACTACTTTATATAATTTATAATTATATAAATTACATAATTATTCCTCACAAATAATTTATCAACAATTTGCATAATTGTTGATTAATGAATAAATTAATTCCACAATAAACCTTTTAATTCAATTCGGATTAATTTAATATTAATCTATCTATTTATCACAATTTAATTAACCATTAAATTATGTTACTAAATGTGCACGCATATATATATTCATATAAATACATATTTAATTTACACGCAACCACGTCGCTTAATTACATAACTCCACTAATTAATTCTCTTAATTTAATTAGACTTGCTGTTAGTCAAGTTTATTGAATTATCACTTTACTTGCTAACTTATCAAAAATTTTGATATCATCATATCTAAGTTAGTCCGTTAAATTTAATTTGGACCTCTATTTATCTATCACTACTAGGTTATCAAACTCCAACCTTTATTAAATATTAAATATTTTATTTCTAATTCATTTAAATATCCGGGATATTACAATTTTTATCTGTCAAAAAATCGAATTTGCGCAAGATGTATGAATGTTATGCATATACATAGGGTACAACAGGCTAATCCTCTCGCGTATCACATTTTTCGAGGTGTCAGATATATACGTCTGTTCTACCTTAGTAGCATTTTATAGTCCTTAAAGACCACTTAGCAGTACAGAGTCAATCCATTCTTATATTAAAAAATTGATTCTTGATTTCTTTCACGATTGTTATCTATTGTTGAAAACCCTTATGTTAATTTTCCTTTCATCATGATATATCTTATGCTATTTGTTCTTAAATTTGCTGAGCCATTTAGTTGCTCATTCTTGCTGTATCATAACTTATTTCAGCTAAGCCAGAATGTTCTAAACAAGACAAAGGCAAGGGAAAAGCCAAAGCTTAGATTAGCTTGATGCATGTTAGATTAATTACATAAATGTATTTTTTTTGAAAATCTTTTGTATTCCCTTAAGATATGTAATGTTTATGTTAAGGTTAATCGACATCAGGAAGTGTAGCCTTTTATAAGGAAACTTTTGTATTATCCCGCGAAGTTTAAATGCAATTTATGTATTTAATTATTAGTAGGTATTGCACAGTGGAGAACCAAACCCGAGGTTATGGAACTCAGATTTGGGGTCGTCACATCTAACAACACATAACACATGGTCACCCATAAATTATGGTTTTTAGCTTAAAGACATACATGAATAGTGCACCACCTTTAAAAT
This sequence comes from Hedera helix, assembly GCA_947179155.2. Classification (NCBI taxonomy): domain Eukaryota; kingdom Viridiplantae; phylum Streptophyta; class Magnoliopsida; order Apiales; family Araliaceae; genus Hedera; species Hedera helix. Next base: position 17,062,473 of record OX359275.1, on the reverse strand, counting down.
ACTACACTTGAGCTTAGGGTTTCCTTATGAACGACTCATTTAGCACATAAATCACATAAATCACAACTTAGATCATATATACACAAATGGCTTTAAACACATAAATGACAAGTTTTGAAGCTAGAACACTTATATACCTTCTTTGTGCTCTCTTTCTCCTTGCTATAAACCTTGCTAATGAAGTATTCTCCACTTTGATGGCTTACTTCAAGTCTCTAGCTCACTTTTCTTGGAGTTTATCAAGCCTCTTGATCAAACTCTAGCTCTTTTTCTTTTCTTCTCTTATAAACTCTCAACTTAGCCAACTTGTGGAAATGAAATAAATAAACTAAGTAATACAAGCTTATACTTGAAAAATCTATACATACATAAGTTGTATGTATTTTTCTAGCAACTAACTCACATCTGGTTAAGCTTAACTCATGATGGTTAGGGTTATACATGTCAATTCCCATTACTAAACAAGGTTAACTTAGTCATTATACACCTCTAGGACACTAAAGGTACTTTGGTCAATTGTCACAAAATCTAGACAATTAATTCCAATTAATTCATATCATGTTTATTTCTTAACCAGTTCAAGTCATTTTTTATCCAAATTTATTTTATTAGGTTTGAATTTTATTCTTTAATCAAATAATTCATAAATAACTTGTCCCAAAACACTTGTCACACTTCAAAATTTTAAATTCCATTAATTAATTATCATATTTACAAATTACCAAAGTTGCATATCATTATAATTAAACAAGCCCAATATAAATTAATTGCTTGTAGACTTGTATTTGATCATGTACATAATTAGATTGGTCCAACTTTTGTAAATATGGCAAACCATATAGATGGCCCAATGAATTAAGTATGTAAGCCCAAGAGGTATTTAATTAGTAGCCAAAAGATGACCCAAAGTTAGAAATTAAATCAAAGTCAAACTTGGCCAAATGTGCTACCAAAATAGATATTAAAAATAAAAATAAAAAAATAAGGGAAAGTGTGAGAGGGAGTGCTGGCCATGGAGGGGTCCCACAAGGGGGTGGAGCTCAAGAAAAATCCTAGAAAATATCAACCCCTAAATTCCTCATCAATGTACATCAAGTCCCTTAAAAAGTGGATCTAGGTTCACTTAATTAATTAAGCTAATCAACCATCAGTGGGTGATTAAGAAGTCCAAGTATGCTTAGTTATCTTCTATAAATAATAGCCTTCTCCCAAGAGTTAGAAGTTTATTTCATTTGATTAAGGTTAGAGAAATAAAAGAAAGAAATAAGCTAGAGAGTTTTCAAGAGAGAAAGTGAGAAACACTTGTGTTCTTGAGAGTTATAAGTAAAGATTATCAAAGAGGATATCAAGGTGGATCATCCAACCCTAGTTTCATTTCCATCAAGAAGAAAGAAAGCAACTAAAAGATTAAAAGTGTTTCAAAACCTAGTTTTTCTTTAATGTGTGTATTTATGTATGTTTGGAGTGTTTTAATAGTCAAAAATATATTTTAATAGTAGAAAACCATTTTCAAAACCTACTATGCTTAAATCCATGCTATACTAGTAGATTTATGGTTTAATGGGTTTAACATGGATATTTGTATGCTTTTATGTTGCAAAAGTTGATCAGAGTATGAAATCGATTCTCGCTTGAAAATCCTAATTTGAACTGTCAGCTTTTCGGAGTTACTGTTCATGTTCTAAAAGTCATTTTTGAGATCCGTTAACTTTGGGATGTAGATATATAAGATACAAAAATTTTTCAAGTGGAATGACTAAAAAATATTAAACGAACTATTTATGGTGATTTTTCTAGCAAAACAGTTCCTGCTAAAAAAACCTAGAAAACCTACTGTCCAGATTTTTGTAGGGCTTTTTTTGGCCACTTCGCTTGCTTTAAAAATTCTGGCCTTTTAATACATGATAGTATATGGTTTAAGGAAGAATCTTTCCAAAAAGGAGCTCAATCCGACCTTGGATGAGTGAGTTCTGACCTAACGATTCTCTAAGTTTTAAATGCTCATGACTATTATAACTTGAAACGTGTAACTTATAAAATTATGATGTCTAAGAAGATATCATATAAATTTCAGAATTTTCTGATAAAAAAACAGATTTTTAATAATTATGACAAATTCTGGACATAAAAGGACTATTTAAAAATAGTAAATGAGGTTGAAAAATTAAAATAAAATTATTTTGTGTATAAAATAAAATTATTTTGTGTATAAAATAAAATTATTTTTTGTATAAAATAAAATATAATAAATATATCCAAGAGTTATAAAAATAATAAGTCAAGTAGGCATTTCTTTATAATTACACTAGACTTGAGAGAAAAGAAGATAATAACATAAATAATTATGTATTATTTAATTTTAATTAAATAATATATAAAGATAATTATTTATTATTTAACTAATATGAAATAATAAATAAAGTAAATAAAAATAATTAAATTAATTTTTTATTATTTAAATGCTAAATAATAAATAAAGTAAAGGAATAAATAAGTTAATAAAATGATTAAATAAATTACTTTTAATTGTTTAACTTTTTAAATATTACTAAGTGATCAAAATATTATTAAAGAATATTATTAGTTAATGATTAAATTATTATTAAATGATTAATAATAATAGTAAATGGTTAAATTATTATTAAATGATTAATAATAATAGTAAAACGATTAAATTATTATTAAATGATTAATAATAATAGTAAATGATTAAATTGTTATTACATGATTAATAATAATAGTAAATGATTAAATTATTATTAAATGATTAATAATAATAGTAAACGATTAAATTGTTATTAAATGATTAATAATAATAGTAAGTGATTAAATTATTATTAAATAGTTAATAATAATAGTAGATGGTTATATATTATTAAATAATTAATAATATTAGTAATCAATTAGGATGTTGTTAAATAATTAATAACATTGGTAAGTGAATTAGATATTATTGAATGTAGTATAATATTGTTTGATAATTAAAATGTTATCCAAGAGTAATAATATTGTCGTGTAAGTAATGTGATATTAAATAGGAAATTATATACTTAAGTGTCAATTTATTTAAGAATGATGTATGAATCCCTATGTGTGTTACTAATTGAAAGTTAAACTTATTTGACATTAGGTCTTTCAAAGGAAGTAATTTAACTTGTGTAAGTTGTAATTAACAATCGAGGCAAGTTTCTAAACCCTAAACTCATTTCATTATGCAAGTTTTCTAATTCAAATTCGAGTTATTATTTTTCAATCATATTAGTGGTTTAATGTTTGTTAATTACTCCACATCAATGATAGTTATTGATATTCACACTTTGTGCACTTGAATTCATGTTCTAATATTGAACTGTAAAATACTTAAAGTTTTACATTTCATGAACTATTTAAAGAATTAGTCTACGCCATTTGTTCGGCTAGACATACATATGTTAATACTTTTAAAAGATATCCAAATCAGTAGTTAGTACGAAATCTTGGGCTGAGAGAGCAACCCTGATAAGAGGACTATAAGTGTCGGTTATCCGAGACGAACAGAGTTTAATGATATGCATAAATATGGTGTGCAAGAGGTTGATCCCCTCAAGTACAAACTGACAGTTTAAATATATAAAAGGGTCATTCGAATGATTGATTCCTTATCAATCTTCATGGTCTATTTTGGACCACTCAACAGTAAATAATCAATACTTTTTGAACTTGACTATCTTGTCAGTTATTTCATTAACTATCTTAAAAGTTGAGTTATTCTATTGTTATTCTGATTCATTCATGATATGCCTTCATTATTTATTTTAAACTTGCTGAGGAAAGTACTTGCTCAGTCTTGTTATATCATGAACTAAATTGCAGTTAAGCTAGAGAGTTTCAAGAAGGACAAAGGCAAGAGAAAGCTTAAGAAATAGTTATATGTGTTACTATTCTGTCTTGTAAATCATGAAACATTTTTGTATTAATATTGTATTTATGATATATTTTATTTAAGGTTATAGACCTTAAGACCATAGTGAACCTTAAGTAATGAACAACTTATGTTTATTTATGTCCACATTAGTATTATATGTTTTTTAGAGGTGTTTGTATGTATTAGATCGTGAGCATTGAGTTCAAGGTAGTTGTACTTGAATTTGGGGGCGTCACATGAACTTTCACCACAAAAAAACCTTATCATTCATACCAGACATGATTGCTGCAAAACAAAGGTTAGTAGATAAAAAAAATTCTCTCCACTACCTTACATTCTTTGCTCGATACAATGAATCACATAACACTCGTGTATCACTTAATTAGGCTTCTACTCTCTATTAATCTCACACTCTTGCCTTTTTGAATTCAGCAAACAAATCAAAGTATCTATTCAATTCAATAAGAACTTATCAATAACAATAAATAACAAAGTATAACAATTGTGTTATCGACAAGATTCACAGGTTGTTCGCCTTTTGATGCACCTTGAACTCCTTGGAATTCCTTGATCTTCGTAAATTGCACTTGATGGAAGCCTTTGAATATGCAACTTTGCAAGAATTTGATAAAAACTAAATATATATACATATACATATATTTCTTTTTTTAATACTTTTTTTTAATCAACTAAAACAATAAATGTAATGACCACGAATTTCATTAGTCCTTGTAATTATAATTAATAAATAATTAGCAATGAATTTAAAATTTTTGTACTAATTAATTATGCATTAGATAATTAAATAAATGTACTTGTGTATGTGTATATTTATTTAAATAATTAAAGTAAGGTGTATAATTAATTAAAGCAAGTCTACTTGGATTATATTTTTAATCCAAATAGGGTATTAAACTAGGTCAAAGATATTAACCTAGTAGCCCATGTAATTAATTTAATTACTAGTCCATGTAATTAATTAAACAAGCCCAATGCTTGATTTAATTAAATGTAACCTATAATAATTAATGTAAGTCCAATGTTTTATTTAAATTGAGCCCAAACCAATTCAATGGATGGGCCTAATATATTTAATCCCAGAGTCCAATATGGAGCCCAATAGGAAGTCAAAATTGGTCAACAATTGAACACATGCATTTGTGAGCATTTGAGATATACACTTGGGTGTTGAGTGAAAAAGTTAGAGAAGGAGCTTGGTGAATGTGCACTAGCTTCACAACATATTTTGGTAAAACAAGAAATATTGTAAAACAAGAAGTTAGGAACATATCAACACCAATTTGATGTTATTTGGATGTGTAGATTTTATTTAATCAAGGTTTGAATCAAAGTAGTCCAAATTGTCAAAAATCTGAAAGTTGGAATTTGTTTCTGCAATACAGCGCTGGGGCGCCGTGTTGCAGGGTTAATCACTATGCCGTGGTGCAATGCACTGTTACCAGGAAAGAAAAAAAAATCGAACCGGGTCGGGTCGAGTCTGGTTTGGGTCAGAAAATGAAAAATACTCCAAAAATTATTTTATTATTTTTGGACTTAATAAATATATTTTTAAAGATGCAGATAATTGATTTTATAATTAAAAGTGTATAAATATTATTATTGAGTTAATAATATAATAAATTTAATAAAATATTATTAAATAAATAATAATATTAGAAAATTATTAAAATATTATTAAATGTGTAATAATATTATAAAGTCAATAAAATATTATTTAATGAATAATAATATTAGAATATGAATAAAATATTATTAAATGAATAATAATATTAGATAATTAATAAAATATTATTAAATAGTTAATAATATTAGATAATGATTAAAATATTATTAAATGATTAATAATATTAGTTACTTAATAAAATATTATTAAATAAATAATAATATTAGAATAATTAATAAAATATTATTAAATGATTAATAATATTAGATAATTAATAAAATATTATTAAATAGTTAATAAAATTATATAGTTAATAAAATATTATTAAATGATTAATAATATTAGATAATGATTAAAATATTATTAAACGAATAATAATATTAGATACTTAATAAAATATTATTAAATAATTAATAATATTAGATAATGAATAAAATATTATTAAATGATTAATAATATTAGTTAATCTTAGAAGATTTATAAGGTATTATTAAATGATGAATAATACTATAAGGCTAATAAAATATTATTAAATTGTTAATAATATTAGATAATCGTTTGAACTATATTAAATAGTTAACATAGGTTCTTTGTGTATGAAATATTATCAAGTAGTGATAATATCTCATAAGTGTTTAAATACCCATAATTATTCAATTATGTGGTAAATAAGAGTTATAAAGGTCATCATACTTATATGTATATGATACTAATTTAAGATCAAACTGATTTAATTGTTAGGTCCGTTCAATGATTGTTAAATTAAATTGGTTAGCCGTAGACAACGCACGAGTCAAGTTCTTCTTAACCCTAACTTGTGTTTATTATTGCAAGTATTCTTCAACCTTATTTACATTGAGCAATTCAATTATTGTTGAGCAAGTATCTACACTCGTAGTTATTTGACAGACATTTGAGTGAATTAATTATCGAAAATTACTTCACATCATTATTGTATTGTATTCGCACATAGTGCCTTTGCAAATGCTATAGTTCAGTAATTTACGAACTGTTAAGAATGTCTAAGCTAATTATTTCGGCTAGACAAATGCATGTTTAAATTCATCTAATTGAATATTATAAAAGCTTATCCAAACCATTGGTTTGTGCAAATTCTTATAGTAAGACTGAGAAAGAATAACCCCAGGGTAACCGAATTTGCGCAAGAAATCTAAATGTTATGCATATACATAGGACATAAGAGGACAGATCTCCTCGAGTGTCCTGTTGTTTTTAACAAGGTGTCAGACATTGTATGTCTGTTCTACCTTAGTAGCAGTTCATGGTCATTAAAGACCATTCAGCAGTAAAGAGTCAATCCATTCTTATATTGAACTTTGATTCTTGATATCTTTCACAATTGTTATTGTTGAAAACCTTGAAGTTATTTCCCTTCATCATGATATATCTTATGTTGTTGTTTATAAACTTGCTGAGCTATTTAGTTGCTCATTCTTGCTATATCATGACTATATTTAAGCTAAGCTCGAATGTTCTAAACTAGACAAAGGCAAAGGGAAAGCAAATGCGTAGATTAGTAGATGCATGCTAGATTTAAATTAATGTTATGTAATTCCTTTGTAAATCTTTTGTATTTCCCTTAAGATATGTAATGTTACGATTAAGGTTAATAGACCTTGAGAAGTGTAGCCTTTTATAAGGAACCTTTTGTATTATTCTGTGAACTTTAAATGCAATATATGTATTTAATTGTCAGTAAGTATTGTACAGTGAGAACCAAACTCGAGGTTAAAGTACCCGGATTTGGGGTCGTCATAGGTTGGTATCAGAGCTGTAGGTTAGAAACGTTAGGATTGCGAAACCTAGGTTATAACCTTAGTATTAGACTCATATCGACTGTGTTAGGAGATGAATCGTGGAGATTCATCATGTTGTGCATTTTTGGAGATGTATTGAGAAAATCTATCGAGCCAAGATGTATATGATAAAATATCATTTCATTTCATCAATGAATATATTTTATTGCTGTACTAACATGTGCTATTTTTTTATGATATAGGATGACGGAGATTGGGCAGTCTAGTAATGCTGTGGAGGAGGTGATCTACACGGATATCCATATAGATACCGCACAGCCGTTGGTGGCTGCACTTATCGAGGAGCCTGAGTCAGATCCTGAGGAGGGAGACCGCTAGGAGCCTGTCTGGGGCGGAGTGATGAGGCCATATAGTGAGGATGAGGCCGATACTGAGGATGATGAGGATGAGGAGCCAGCAGAGTACGTTGATGGCATGGGCACTACTGCCAGTGACATCATCGATACACTAACTACGGCGAACGACGAGCTGGAGGAGAGGGTTCAGCACCTGGAGGAGCAGAACCAGATTCATCAGCAGACTGAGGATCAGTATAGGGATACAACTTACTTGTTCTCTGGCAAGAGCATGGAGTTGAAGGTGAAGATGGCCGAGATGGAGGGCAAACTAGTAGCAGCCGAGTTGAAGGTCCTGCAGGTTAAGACATAGAAGGATAAGATGAGAGGCCATTGGCAGCAGGCTATAGAGGATAGGATTGAGATGGAGATCCAACGAGATGCATCTCATGGGCAGATGCTAAAGCTGGAGGATGAGGTCAGGGAGAAGAGGGTGAGGATAGATAGGCTCAGTTTTGTCTATCACTCATCCTTTGGTAGATTTCAGAGTAGGGTGCACTATTACCCAACTGAGGAGGGCCAGACCTTTCACACCATTAGTAGGGGCGTGGTAAAGGCTATTGGAGATGAGGAGTACGACGATCCGGTTCGTTGAGGGATGCGCCGTTAGTTGTATTATTTCTTTATTTATGTTGTATGTACATAGATGTAGTAGAAACCCAACTTTTGTTTTGATAGAGGGTTAGTACGTGGTAAATCCCAACTCTATGAAGTTGTGGGATATGTTTATATTAGATCCTGTCTTTTGTTGTATTTCCGGGGTTAATAGCATTTATAGTAGTATGCTTATGATGTAAAAGTGTTATGCACTGTGTTTTAGCATATAAATATAAATGCCCTTATATTTATGTTTATATGTGTCAAGATGTTTATTTATACTTTAGTTTATATTGCTTAAGTTACAAAATCAAAGTAAAAAGATGAAACAACTTTAATAATTTAAATTCTCCTTATATAGAAAATGCTGCCACATAAACAATTATGGGAAAATCAAGGAGTAGAAGAGTCAGTTAACCACGATGGTGGGGCACAGCCAAACCCAGTTCAAGAGTTTGTGGAGATGCTAATGGGAGCATTCCGCGGACGAAATGCAGAAGCTGCTGGAGCACCAAACCCTGCCACTACACTAGCTAACTTCAAAGATTTCAAACTGATAGGACCACCCGAATTCTGAGGGACAACGGATCCTATAGACGTGTAGACCTGGGTAGAGGAGATGGAAAAAGTCTTCGAGGTCGTACAAGTCGTGGAGGAGCAAATGACCTCATTTGCTACCTTTATGATGAAAGGGGAGGCCAACCACTGGTGGAAGGCAAACAAAAGTAGAGCAGGGGAGGGAACGATTGCATGGGTGCGATTCAAGGAAGTGTTCTTGGAGAACTACTTTCCAGAGAGTACATAGGCCAGGATGGAAGTTAAATTCCTGGAGCTTAAGCAGGGTAACTTGTCCGTATCCGACTATTCCGCCAAGTTCAATGAATTGGCGAGATTTGCTCCACATCAGGTGAACACTGAGGCGAGACGCGCCAGAAGATTTGAGCAGGGGCTGAAATCGTGGGTTTACAGTCAGGTAGCTGTTCTCCAGATTACAAATTTTGCAACGATACTGGAGAAAGTTATCATAGCTGAAGGTGAAAATGAAGCCTTAAACAAGCACAACCAGGAACGGAACAAGAAGAGAAACGATGTAGGAAATCGATAAGGCAGCAGTGGGGGCAGTAACTTGAACAAAAGAAAATGGAACAACAACAACAGCAGTTCAGGGACACCCTAGGGAAGTGAACCAAAGAAAGCGAATAAATGCAGCTAGTGCGGAAAGAACCACACGGGGGAGTGCATGAAAGGAAGAAACGTCTGCTACAACTATGGGCAAGAAGGGCACATCGCAGCTAATTGTCCCACACCTAAGAGAAATGGTTGTTTCTCATGCGAAGCCATGGACCATCAGTTGAAGGATTGTCCAAAGAGGAAGAATACCAGAGGGAGTTCTGGCTATAAGGGAAACAACAAGAACAAATATACCATTGGAGGCCCGGTGCCACAAAACAAACCAGTAGCACAGACTTTCAACATGATGGTGCAGGACGCCGTGGAATCTAATGATGTGGTGTCAAGTATTATTCCGATGAATGGTATAAATGCTTATGTATTGTTTGATTCGGGTGCTACCTGTTCATTTGTGTCTGATGATTTCACTAGACGGTTAGATTTGCCTAGAGAAAAACTAGAGAACCCAATGAACATAAAAGTTGCTAATAAAGAAGTGATTCTTATAGAGTATATATATAGAAACTGTTGTGCTGAAATTAGGGTTCAGAAGTTGAGTGTAAATTTAATTCTGACACGTTTGGGGGAGTTTTACGTTATACTTGGAATGGATTGGTTGTTTAACCACGAAGGGGTAATTGATTGTCAAAAGAAGTGTATACACCTTAAGACACCGAACAAGTCTAAGGTCGTATTTTATGGCAGCAAGTCGTCTAGACAATCTTCATGTCTGACGATGATGCAGGCCAAGAAACTGTTGAAGAAAGATTGTGTAGGGTATTTGGCTCATGTAGTGGATACACAAATGATAAATCTCGAGATGAAGCAAATACCAGTAGTTAGGGAGTTCATAGACGTTTTGCCAGATGAACTGCCAAGTTTATCGCCAGATAGAGAGATAGAATTTGTAATCGATTTAGTACCGGGGACAACACCAATATTGAAGGCACCATATAGGATGGCTCTGGTAGAAATGAAAGAGTTGATGGTTCAATTGCAGGAGTTGTTGGATAATAAGTACATTCAGCCAAGTGTGTCTCCATAAGGAGCACCTGTGTTGTTTGTAAAGAAGAAGGATGGATTGATGAGAATGTGTATGGATTATAGAGAGCTGAATAAGGTAACAATTAAGAACAAGTACTCATTTCCACGAATTGACGATCTTTTCGATCAATTGAAAGGGGCGAAGTACTTTTCAAAGATTGACTTGAGGACTGATTATCATCAGTTGAAAGTCAGTAAGGAGGATATGCCCAAGACGACATTCCGAACTTGATATGGGCATTATGAGTTTTTGGTAATGTCGTTTGGACTAACGAATTCGCCAGCCACATTTATAGACATGATGAACAGAATATTCAAGCAATACTTGGATAAATTTTTAGTTATGTTCATTGACGATATTTTGGTTTATTCTAAAATGGAGGAGGAACATGTTGAACACTTAAGATGAGTGTTAGAGATTTTACAGAAGGAGCAGTTGCACACTATGTTTTCAAAGTGTGAATTCTGGTTGGAGAGAGTTCAATTTTTAGGTCATGTTATTGACAAAGAGGGAGTTTTAGTTGATCTAGCGAAGGTCGAAGTGTGATGAATTGGGAACAACCAAGGACGCCGACGGAGGTTAAAAGTTTCTTAGGGTTAGCGGGTTACTATCGGAGATTCATTTAAGACTTTTCAAAGATAGCAACACCGTTGACTAATTTAACGAGGAAGATGGTGAAATATTTATGGACGGAGAAGTGTGAGGAAAGTTTTCAAGAGCTAAAGAGAAGACTTAGTGAAGCACCTGTATTGACCTTATCGGATGATACGGGAGGTTTTACGGTCTATAGTGACACATCATACAAGGGACTAGGTTATGTGCTTACGCAAAACGGCAAAGTCGTTGCGTATGCATCCAGACAATTAAATGATTATGAGAAAGGATACCCTACCCACGACCTGGAGCTGGTAGTGGTAGTGTTTGCCTTAAAATTTGGAGGCATTTTTTGTATGGAGAGAAATGTGAGATATTCACAGACCATAAGAGTTTGAAGTATATCTTCACACAGAAGGAGTTGAATATGGGGCAACGGAGATGGTTAGAATTGATCAAAGACTATGATTGTGAAATTCTATATCATCCCGACAAGGCCAACGTAGTAGTAGATGCTCTAAGTAGAAAGAGCAGGGAGAAATTGTTCATGTTGACAGATCAGGAACAACTGGTTCAAGAGATGGCTCGAATGGAATTAGAGGTGAGAAATCCAAACGAGTCAATGGAAGTGGAAGCGAGCCCAACCTTGTTAGATAGGGTGAAAGAGGCTCAAGACAAAGATGAGGAATGTGACAGAATCAGAAAGAGGATGACCGATGGGGAAGCGGTCAAATTTAAAGTTGATAGCATGGGATTGCTGAGATTTGAAAATTGTGTTTGGGTACCACTAGTGCCTGAATTACGAGAGGAGATTTTGCAAGACGCCACAGTACGAGATACTCAATACATCCGGGTAGCACAAAGATGTATCAAGATCTATGTCAGCATTTTTGGTGGCCGAATATGAAAAGAGAGGTTGTAGAATGTGTCAGCCGATGCCTAACTTGTCAGAGGGTAAATGCCGAACATCAGAGACCAAGTGGATTATTACAGCCGTTAGAAATTCCTGAGTGGAAATGGGAGCATATCACAATGGATTTTGTGGTAGGACTTCCAGCAACATAGAAAGGATACGACGCTATATGGGTGATTGTGGATCGACTAACAAAGTCATCGCACTTTTTGCCGATCAAGATTAAGTTTAGTTTGGATCAGTTGGCTAAACTGTACATCAAGGAGATAGTTTCGAGACATGGGGTGCCGGTATCGACTGTGTCAGATTGTCAGACAGAGATCCGCACTTCACGTTAAAATTTTGGAGAAGTCTTCAGGAGAGATTGGGGACACAGTTGAGAATGAGTACAGCGTATCATCCGCAGACTAATGTGCAAAGTGAGAGAACGATTCAAACATTGGAAGATATGTTCAGGGCCTGCGTGATGGATTTCAAAGGTAGTTGGGAAGACCATCTACCACTAGTTGAGTTTGCATACAACAACAGTTATCATGCAAGCATAGGCATGCCGCCCTACGAAGCTTTATATGACAGAAAGTGCAGAACACCTCTATGTTGGGATGAGGTAGGAGAACGCCGACTGTTGGGGCCAGAATTGGTTCAACAGACTGTAGAAATTATCAAGGTAATAAGAGATCGACTAGTAGTAGCTCAAGACCGTCAGAAGAAATACGCCGATTTACCTCGACAGAAGTGACACTTCGAAGTGGGGAGTTTTGTGTTCATAAAGGTATCTTCTTGGAAGGGGAAGATCCGATTTGGAAAGAAAGGAAAGCTGAGTCTGAGGTTCATAGGACCGTTCTAGATATTAAAGAGAGTGGGTGAAGTGGCGTACAAGGTAGCTTTATCTCCTGAACTGGAGCATATTCACAATGTGTTTCATGTGTCAATGCTACGACCATACAAGCTAGACTACAAACATGTCATATCCTATAAGTCGATATAAGTTGAGAAAGACTTATCGTATGAGGAAATTCCTGTCCAGATACTAAATAGGAAAGAGCAGAAATTACGCAATAAGGTTATACATTTTTTCAAAGTCCTCTAGAGGAACCACAACGTTGAGGAAGCTACGTGGGAGCTTGAAGAAAAGATGATGGCTAACTATCCAAATCTTTTTAAGTAGTTTTATTGTAATTCCGAGGACGAAATTCTTATAAGGGGGGGGGGGGGGGGATGTAATGACCACGAATTTCATTAGTCATTGTAATTATAATTAATAAATAATTAGCAATGAATTTAAAATTTTTGTACTAATTAATTGTGCATTAGATAATTAAATAAATGTACTTGTGTATGTGTATATTTATTTAAATAATTGAAGCAAGGTGTATAATTAATTAAAGCAAGTCTAATTGGATTATATTTTTAATCTAAATGGGGTATTAAACTAGGTCAAAGATATTAACCTAGTAGCCCATGTAATTAATTTAATTACTAGTCCATGTAATTAATTAAACAAGCTCAATGCTTGATTTAATTAAATGTAACCTAGAATAATTAATGTAAGTCCAATGTGTTATTTAAATTGAGCCCAAACCAATTCAATGGATGAGCCCAATATATTTAATCATAGAGTCCAATATAGAGCCCAATAGGAAGTCAAAATTGGTCAACAATTGAACATATGTATATATATATATGCACATTAAAGCTAGAAAAAATAAATCAAAGACATGGCTAAAAATGGCCATGTTGGTCGGCCACTTGTGGGACCCATAAGGGGTTGCTTGATTTTTATGTTGCTCCTAAATCACTCCATGTCATAGTAGGTGAACCAACCCTAGTCAATCACATTGTCCATCATGTGGTCATTCAAGCTATAGTAAGCTTAATTAGCTTGTTAATTCACCAACATAGGTTGATTAGGAAGGGTTGATGATGGTTAAGGAGACTCTATATATAGAGTGCTCCACATACTTAAAATGTTTGTTAGTCATTTACAAGTATCCTAGAGAATAGAAAGTGAGAGCATTTGTGAGCATTTGAGATATATACTTGGGTGTTGAGTGAAAAAGTTAGAGAATGAGCTTGGTGAATGTGCACTAGCTTCACAACATATTTTGGTAGGAGAAGAAGAATATCATCTAAGACCACAAAGTTTAAAAGTGCTCTAACTTCTCTTTATTTTATTTTTATGGTCTAGAACGATTTTGAACGGTTAAAATCTATTTTTAACCGATCAAAACTCGTTTTAATGGTCTAGAAGTATTTAACTATGTAATATATGTATATTCATATTAGGATGTGTTTATATAATGATTTGGTAGGTGTGTAACGCATAAAATTTGTAGAAATGTTCATAACACATTTTACCGGTAAAACCCTAACGATGTATGTTTGGTTTAATGTTGTATTTTGAAATGCACAAGTTGGAAATTGGATTTTTATGGCTAAAAAGTTACATATATGAGTTTTAAAGAAAACCCAACTTGAAACTTTCAAAAAGATTGAAAAACGAAGAAGTTATAGCTTTTACCGCAAATGATGTCGTTTTTAAACCCTAGGTGGTTCGATCCGTAATTTTCGTGTATAACGTTTTCAAAAAGACGATTAAACCATGAAATATTGTAAAACAAAAAGTTAGGAACACATCAACACTGATTTGGTGTTATTTGGATTTGTAGATTTCATTTAATCAATGTTTGAATCAAAGTAGTCCATACTGTCAAAAATCTAGAAGTTGGAATTTGTTTCTGCAATACAGCGCTGGGGCGCCGTGTTGCAGTGTTAATCACTGCGCCACGGCATAGTGCACTGTTACCAGAAAAAAAAAATTGAACCGGGTCGGGCCGGGTCAGCCGAGTCGGGTCGGGTCTGGTTCGGGTCGAGTCTGGTTCGGGTCAGAAAATGAAAAATGCTCTAAAAAATATTTTATTATTTTTGGACTTAATAAATATATTTTTAAAGATGTATATAATTGATTTTATAATTAAAAGTGTATAAGTATTATTATTGAGTTAATAATTTAATAAAGTTAATAAAATATTATTAAGTAAATAATAATATTTAAAAATTATTAAAATATTATTAAATGTGTAATAATATTAGATAATTAATAAAATATTATTAAATAGTTAATAATATTAGATAATGATTAAAATATTATTAAATGATTAATAATATTAGATAATTAATAAAATATTATTAAATGATTAATAATATTATATAATTAATAAAATATTATTAAATAGTTAATAATATTAGATCATAATTAAAATATTATTAAATGATTAATAATATTAGATAATTAATAAAATATTATTAAATAAATAATAATATTAGAATAATTAATAAAATATTATTAAATGATTAATAATATTAGAGAATGGATAAAATATTATTAAACAGTTAATAATATTATATAGTTAATAAAATATTATTAAATGATTAATAATATTATATACTTAATAAAATATTATTAAATAGTAGATAATATTAGCCGATGAATAAAGTATTATTAAATGATTAATAATATTAGTTAATCTTAGAAGATTTATAAGGTATTATTAAATGATGAATAATACAACAAGGCTAATAAAATATTATTAAATTATTAAAAATATTAGATAATTGTTTGAACTATATTAAATAGTTAATATATGTTCTTTGTGTATGAAATATTATCAAGTAGTGATAATATATCCTAAGTGTTTAAATACCCATAATTATTCAATTATGTGGTTCATAATAGTTATAAAGGTCATCATAGTTATGTGTATATGATACTAATTTAAGATCAAACTGATTTAATTGTTAGGTCCGTTCAAGGATTGTTAAATTAAATTGGTTAGCCGTAGACAATGCACGAGTCAAGTTCTTTTTAACCCTAACTTGTATTTATTATTGCAAGTATTCTTCAACCTTATTTACATTGAGCAATTCAATTATTGTTGAGCAAATATCTACACTCGTAGTTATTTGACAGACCTTTGAGTGAATTAATTATCGAAAATTACTTCACATCATTATTGTATTGTATTTGCACATAGTGCCTTTGCAAATGCTATAGTTCAATAATTTATGAACTGTTTAAGAATATCTAAGCTAATTGTTTCAGCAAGACAAATGCATGTTTAAATTCATCTAATTGAATATTATAAAAACTTATCCAAACCATTGGCTAGTGCGGATTCTTATAGTAAGACTGAGAAAGAACAACCCTAGTTAAAGGGAACTTTTATATTGTCGGGTAACTGAATTTGTGCAAGAAATCTAAATGTTATCCATATACATAGGACATAAGAGGACTAATCCCCTCGAGTGTCCCGTTGTTTTTAACAAGGTGTCAGACATTGTATGTCTGTTCTGCCTTAGTAGCAGTTCATGGTCATTAAAGACCACTCAACAGTAAAGAGTCAATCCATTCTTATATTGAACTTTGATTCTTGATAACTTTCACAATTGTTATTGTTGAAAACCTTGAAGTTATTTTTCTTCATCATGATATATCTTATGTTGTTGTTTATAAACTTGCTGAGCCATTTAGTTGCTCATTCTTGCTATATTATGACTATATTTCAGCTAAGCCCGAATGTTTTAAACAAGACAAAGGCAAGGGGAAAGCAAATGCATCGATTAGTAGATGCATGTTAGATTTAAATTACTGTTATGTAATTCCTTTGTAAATCTTTTGTATTTTCCTTAATATATGTAATGTTACGATTAAGGTTAATAGACCTTGGAAAGTGTAGCCTTTTTATAAGGAACCTTTGTATTATTCCGCGAAGTTTAAATGCAATGTATGTATTTAATTGTCAATAAGTATTGTACAGTGAGAACCAAACCCGAGAATAAAGAACCCGAATTTGGGGTCGTCACAATAAAAGTAGAGATAGATAACCCGCTAGATGAATGCTTCTCTGATGCCAACTGATAAGGTCCACGGTACGCGCTACCCGGATCATTTTCTAGCCAAGTTGCTTTATGGAACACGCACAACACTTCAATTCGTCACTTATATTGAAGTGAGAACCTTGGTACAATTGCTTGTGTAAGGATAATTTGTATGGAATGGACACCTAAACCCGTTATCTATAAAGAGACAAGAACCTCGGTACAATCAACAATTGATGCGATAAAAGTCGTCACATACAATTATGAATTATTATATGATAAGTCAAATTGAATCTCAAGAATAACTAAGAAAACACTAAAAATTCTCAATGAGCCATAAGATGAAGAATAAATCCTCTTAAAAAATATATTGAATAATAATAATAATGAATTGTTGTTATGAATTATAATCCTTGAATGTCTATTTATACTAATCTATGAAAAACCAAATCCTCCTATTGATAAGAAACATCAATACAAAAGTAATCTAAGTAATTTAGGTAACAAAATCCTAGTTGGAATCATAAGAATTGCTAAAAAAACGCGTGAGAACGAGTGTTTTTTTTCTCCTGCTGGAACACTGCATCGGGGCGCAGTCCCTTTTAATCAACTGGGTCGGGGCTCGCTCTGAATACGTTGCTAGCGCATTCCTTTCAGTTCAATTGCGTCGGGGCGAGATCGCCCTTCACAAAACTCGCAGGGGGGGGGGCGCGATTCTTGTTTTCTCGGTTTGACTTTTATTTGACTTTCTACAACTAGGCTTGTACTTTTTTGCAACATATGAACTATCTTTGAGTGTTCTTCATGGTTTGATTCACTTTCAATTTCTCTAGCCCATACTTCTTGAATTAATCCAACAAGCCCTTCCTAAAATCATTTATCCCGTGCTCTCATAACCGGTCCAATTGGAACTTGAATCAGATCCCCCAAGCTTTAACTCCTTGATTCCCATCCAAGCCAAGCATGTCCTCATCATGGTGGGAAAAATTGAAGACTAGTAGGCAAAAAATGTGATGGGCCACAAATTGAGACTTATGAGGAGATGAAGTGGGTAATGAAGAAGAGATTTGTTTCAAGCCACTACCATAGAGATCTTTATAGGAGTCTACAAACACTTAAGCAAGGCAGTAAGAGTGTGGAGGACTACTACAAGGAGATGGAGGTTATCATGGCTCGAGAAAATATAGTGGAGGACCGAGAGGCAACTATGGCGAGGTTTCTAGCAGGGTTGAATTGGACAAATTGTTGATTTGATGGAGCGACAACATTATGTGCTATTATAAGTCATAGTACACATGGCCATCATGATTGAGAAGCAACTCAAGAGGAGAAGTGGTCGACGATCAATGTCTACTACAAGTTCATCTTGAAAATCCAATACACCAAAGAAGGAGAAGAAGCTAATCATAAACAAACCCAAGATAGAGCCTAAGCAAGAATCATCCAATCGGGGAAATTAAGGTAAAATTGATTAGTTTCAAATAAAAATCGTGACATTGTATGTTTTAAATGTCAAGGGAGGGGTCATATCTCGAGTCAGTGCCAAAATATGAGGACTACGATCATACTATATGATGGAGAGGTGGAGACTAAAGAGGAGAAAAGTGATGATGATTATGTGCTACCATTGAAGGATGTAGAAGAAGAGATGGGGATTGCAGTGGGTAGGATGTTGGTGACTAGAAGAGCTCTTAGGGTGAAATCTAAAGAGAATGATAACATACAACAAGAGAATCTATTCCATACAAGGTGTCTTGTTCAAGTGAAAATTTGCAGCGTGGTGATTGATGGAGGAAGTTGTACGAACGTTGCGAGCACTCTCTTGGTGGAGAAGTTGAGTCTACCGACGATCAAGCATCCTCAATCATAAAAGTTGCAATGGCTTAATGACAGTGGAGAAATTAAAGTGACGAGACAAGTGTTGGTGTCATTTAGCATTGAAAAGCACGAAGATAAAGTATTGTGCGATGTGGTTCTAATGTAGGTGGGTCATTTGTTACTTAGAAGGCCATGGTGATTTAATTGGCGTGTAAAACATGATGGGTTTACAAATAAATACTCATTCGTCTATAAGTAAAAGCTAATTGTCTTGGCGCCATTGAGGCCAAAGCAAGTTCATGAAGATTAATTGCATTTATAGAAAAGTTGTAGAGAGATTGAGGAAAAAGAAAAAGAGAAGAGTGAAAAAGAAATGAGCAAAAAGGAGAAGAGTGATAAAAGTGAATTGCATGGATCTTGTATATTTTTTAAAATTGACTTAAAAAGTGGATATCATCAAATTCGAATAAAAGAGGGAGATGAGTGGAAAACTGCTTTTAAAACAAACTATTATTTATATGAGTGGATAATTTTACCTTTTGGATTAACTAATGCATCTACTACTTTTATGAGATTAATGAACAATGTTTTACAATCTTTCATTGGCAAATTTGTTATTGTTTACTTCGACGATAATTTAGTTTATAGTAAGAACTTGGATGATCGTGTTAAGCATTTAAAATTTGTTCAAAATGTTCTTAGAAAAGAGAAGTTAATAAAAGGAGTATGCCCTTAAGTCAATCACATTTGATGTGATATGCATATACTTTGTAATCTTATTCGATTTATTAATAAAAGTATCAAGACATTTCTTAATTCATGATTAATTGGCTGAATTAATTACATGAATAAACCCATAGCTTTGAGTAATGATTTTAGAATTTTAATGTTGATTATGCTAATGAGATCTAAATTCTAGATAGTTTAAAACTAAAATATTCCTAATCGTGTAATCTCTAAAATGAGGATTAGTGAATCTGGATAGATTAGTACATACTATGTTTGCTCTTATGAAGAGGATGATTGATGTCATAATCATTTGTGCAGAGACACTAAAGCAATTATGTAAGTGCTTATTAGAGAATAAGCTCACTAAATGTGACTCGCTCAAAAAATACCTAATGGAGTTTTACTTGCTTATCAATAGGAGTTCATGTTGTGATAATAGTACAAGTGATCCTTGAACTTGAGATCATCATACTACCTTGTGTATGATGAGTTATACTTTGGTATATATTCTTTAAGACCTTTAGGGTATATCAAAGGGTATGATCGGGTATAATAAGTTGTACATGGAGGCAGGTGAATGGTCAATAAAGAATCTACCACTTTCAATAAACGAAAAGAATGTCATGTGTAATTCAATAAATGACAACTCAGAAATCTTTGACCAATGTGAAATAAAAATTAGAAATGAGTTTCTAATTTATATTAGAGTTGTGCATTTAAGAATTAAAATGCATATGATCAAATAAAATAAGACTTGAAAAAAATTCCATTTCTTATATTTGATTGGGACATTATGTGGTAGAATGATTAAATTGTATAGTAACTATTCGCTGAAAAGTTCTTTTACGATCAAATGTTGAAATCTATATTATTTGAAAAGTCGTTGATCGCTAAGAGGGCTTACCCTTATTGTGGAATAAATATTATTTATTAAAAAAATTAAATAGTTTAATTCTTTCATATAAATAATATTAGAATGGTTTTAATTAATTTATTCTACTATCGGTTTAATATGAAAAACCTAAAGGGTCAGACTACAAAAGAGTAATATTTATTTTAAAAGTGGATGGCTTAACGGTAATAATAAATTAAGTATATTTAATTTATACTATGATGGTAAAATAAATTAAATAGAACCATATTTATAATTTAGTATTTTGAAAATAATAATTATAAATTTATAAGAGTATTATTATTATTATTATTATTATTATTATTATTATTATTATTATTATTATTATTATTATTATTATTATTATTATTATTATTATTATTATTATTATTATTATCACTACTACTACTACTATTATTATTTAGTTCCTAAATAATTTAAGAATTAATTAATAAATAGTAGTATTATTATAAATAATTAAGTTTCTAAAAAATTTAAGAGTTGTAATTATAATAATTAATTAAGTTATTAAATAGTTTAGTAATTAATTAATAAGAAATACCCTCTTTATTAAATAATTAAGTTCTTAAATGGTTTGAGAATTGTAATTAATTAATTTAGTTACAAATTGGACTGAGAGTTAAATTAAAACCCCAATATTAAATTGTTTAGGAAGATTGACTATATTTATAAATCAGAGGAGTCTTTGTTGGTTTGCAAAAATATGACATACATATAATCAAATTATATAAGCGCAATGAAAGCAAGCAAAATCAGATTTTAAAATTTTTCTACGAACCAATAACCATAATCTTTCTTATGGGACTATTATTAATTGAGGAATGATAAAAGATATATACTTTTATAGAACCAATCTTACACAGGTACAAGTTAAACTCCATTTAATTTTTCGCGTTCTTCTTCATAATTCACTGATTAGATTCCACAGATCAATGTTAACTCCCTAAGTGTGAAGCGTCTAGAGGTGATCCACTAAGAGATCTATGTATTAAAGAAGTGAATTTTGGTTTCTCCAAACTATGGGTGGTTAGCCCTAATTCTCTCTCTCTCTCTCTCTAACTCCTTAGATATAGAGAATTGTGAAGTACTCTCTCAATTCTTGTGAAAGATTGTGTAACCTTAATCTATGATAAGATTTCTCTTCTTTATAGATATAGTTAACCCTCCTAAACTATTTATGACTGGGTTTTAATTTAATTCCTAATTCAATTAGGAATTAAATTAATTAATTATAATTCATAAATTATTTAGGAACTTAATTATTTAATAATGATAGTACTTCTTATTAATTAATTACTAAACCATTTAGTAACTTAATTAACTATTCTAATTTAATTCCTAAACCATTTAAGAACTTAATTATTTATAATAATACTACTACTTATTAATTAATTCATAAACCATTTAGAAACTAAATAATAATAATAATAATAATAATAATAATAATAATAATAATAAGACTACTCTTACTAATTTATAATTAATATTTCTAAAATACTAAATTATAAATATTAAACTATTTAATTTATTCTATCACCATATTATAGATTAAATATACTTAATTTATTATTACAATTATGTCATTCATTTCTAAAATAAATGTTACTCTTTTACGGCGTGACCCTTTAGATTCTCCATATTAAATCGGTTGTATAATAAATAAATTAGAATAATTCTAATTTATTTATTACGAATTAACTCTTTAATTCATAATAAATATTTATTCCACAATAAGGGTAAGCCCCCTTAGCAATTAATCAACATTTTAGATAATATAGATTTCAATATTTGATCGTAAAAGAATACTTCGGCGAATAGTTACCATATAATTCAATTATTCCACCATACAATGTCCTAATCAAATATAAGACACATAATTTCTATCAAGTCTTATTTATTTGATCATATGCATTTCAATTTACAAATGCATAACTTTTGTTAATATAAATTAGAATCCCCTTTCTAATTCCATTCAACCCTGTCCAGGAATTTCTGAGTTGTCATTTATTGCATCACATAAGACATTCTCTTCCTTTATTGGAAGTGATAGATCATTCATCTATCTTCATGTGTACCTTATTATACCCAAGCATATTCTTTAATATACCAACAAGCCTTGAAGAATATGTCAAAGTATTATTCAGTACACACAACATACTATGATGATCTTAAGTCCAAGGATCATTTGTACGACTATCATATAATGAACTTTTATTGACAGACAAATAAAACTCCATTAGGTGTTCCTTGAGCGAGTCATGTTCAGTGAACTTATTCTCTAATAAACACCTACATACTTGCTTTAGTGTTTCTACACAAATGATTATGAGATCAATTATCCTTTTCATAAGAACAAGTATAGTATGATTAAATATACAAAGTATATGTATATTACATCAAATGTGATTGGCTTGAGGGCATACTACTTTCAGTCTTATTATGGATCAAAGTTACACACTCTTTCACAAGAATTGAGATAGTACTTTATAATTTATCTACATCTAAGGAGTTAGAGAGAGAGAGAGAGAGAGAGAGAGAGAGAGAGAGAGAATTAAGGCGAGCCACCTATGATTTGAAGAAATCAAAATCCAGTTCTTTAATTCATAGATCTCTTGATAGATCACCACTAGAGGCTTCACACTTGGGGAACTAACATTGATCTGTGAAATCTAATATGTGAATTTGAAGAAGAACGCAAATGATTAAAGAGAGATGAACTCGTACTTGTGAAAACTTGGTTCTACAAATGTATAAATCTTTTATCCTTCATCAATTAATAATTATTGCACAAGAAAGATCCTGGTTATTGGTTTGTAAACTTTTTAAAATATGATTTTGTTTGCTTCCGTTGCACTATTACAATTAAATTGTATGTATGCCATATTTTTGCAAACTAAAAGTGGAGAGCCAAATTTTATGTGAATTATTAACTGTTAACGGTTTTAGTGTACACACTTGGGGAACTAACACTAAAACAATTAACGGTTTTAGTGTTTCTTAAAGCGTTGCAGTGCCGAGCTGGTTCAGTAGCAATTTCGTAATTTTCTTGTTTTCAATGGCTGTTTTGTAATATTGAGCAGATTTTAAAATTTTAAAATAAATAGTTATTTTGGGTAATGTTAAAATAATAAAAATATATAGTTTATTTTTACATGATTTTATAATTAAAATAAATTGTTTATTTTAAACTTGTAATTAAATTTCATGCAACTTTAAATTGTACATTATATATATATATATATATATATATATATATATATATATATATATATAATAACAAACCCCTCAAAGGTAAAATATATTAAGTTGTAACGTTCAAAGATATTTGGAATATCAAACGTCGCCTTCTAGCACGATAAAATGATAGAGTATCAAATAATTAATATACGTTTGTTATACTCACAAAAATGCTTATAAAGGAATTGAATATTACTGTTTTATTATGCACAAACAAGGACATTATTTTTCTCTTCACTTATATGAAAGTGCTAGGTCGGACTTAACTTGGATAATTTTGATTCGGATGTGCACACACTTGATCATTATAATCTAAAAGACAAAATACAAAGGAGTTACATGTGGATATAATTGACAAAGAGTTGTCTACCTGTTAAATAAACTATAGTTTGTTGTGCAGACACAAGGGTATACTTATGTTGATATGATCCTTTTCTTACTAGCAGATCTTTAACTTGATTTGCCGAACTATATATTGAGGGTAATAAAGTTTGATGAAAATAGTGGGAGACACTATTTTAAATAAAGACCTAATTAACTTGGTGATTAATAAAATGAATGCATGTTAATGTTGTTAATATTCACTTAATTTTGTTTGCTATGTTTAATTCACTAACATTGCATAGCATATTTGATGCTAACAATTTAATAAAACAGAATTGTTCGGATTGGTTAAAGAAATTAGATAATAGTTCTCAATGCTGAAAAGCTAGCAAATGTTCTTAATTTGTCTGTCATTGCAAATGTTGCATACAATACCATTGAGCAAGAGTTTGTTACTTTTAGAAGTGACGAGATGATGTAACTATGACTTAATGCATCATGCTCGTATCCATGAATATCGAGTTACAGCTTCAACACGAGAAAATGGATGCATGAATTGTATAGTGAACAAAGTATGTCAACTAAATATAAGATATCTAAGGAGCTCTTCGATCTATAATGACCAACGACACTACAGTATAGACACATGTCCTAAAGATGATTAATCTGATTGATCAATTGGGACAATTGGGTTTTGTCATGGATGAAGAGTTGAGTCAATATTCGATCTTGTAATCACTCGTTGACTCTCTTTCACAATATGTTGTGAATTTAACATGTTAAAGTTGAATGTTAGTTTAACTGATTTACTTAATATATTGAAGACTGTTGAGAGTCACTTTCCTTTCAAGAAAGACCAAGTCTTACTCATAGATGAATCTTCTAAGCGAATGAAGATGACCAAAGGTGTTTCTGAGGAGTCAAAAATGATAAAAGGCAAACGAAAGACACTAATTAAATGACATAAATAAAGATGATCCCGAAGGCGAAGGAGTTTGCTTTCATTGCAATAAGCTGAGACATTGAAAGAACAAATGCAAGAGAGTTACAGTACCTATGAAAATGAAGTTTCTACTACATATATAGGTTTGTTCATAATGAAATAGAACTTTCTATAAGTCAAATTCTAATTGGGTATTAGATACCAGCTGGTGGTCTTAAATATGCAAGTCATTATAGAGACTAAGCAGAAGTAGAAGGCTAAACAAATGATAAGTAATCTTGTGTGTGATAAATACGACAAAAGTTGCTACATTAGCCATAGGAACTTAAAGTTTAGTGTTGCCTACGGGCAGTCTATTAAGTTTGTAAGTTGTTCCTATATTCCAGTTTTTATTCGAAACATTATGTCCGTTCCATGTGCATGAAAGTAATATGCACACAAGCCAATCATATTTGATGTGATATAACATATACTTTGTAATCATATTTATTTATTAATAAATAAATTCATTTATTTAAAGACATTTTCGTTATCCATATTTTGTTATTGTATTGATTGAGATAAACCCATAATTTTTTAGGAATGTTTTTAGAATCATGGTGATGATCATGTTAATGAGATCTAAAAACTAAAATTGTTCTTAATCGTGGGATCACTAAAATGGGGATTAGTGAATCTGATTAGATTAATACATACTATGATTGTTCTTATGAAGATCATGATTGATCTAATAATCATTTGTGTAGAGACACTAAAATAAGTGTGTAGGTATTTATTAGAGTATAAGTTCACTAAACATGACTAGCTAAAGGAATGCTTAATAGAGTTTTACTCGCCTGTCAATAGAAATTCCTAATGTGATAGTAATACAAGTGATCCTTGGACTTAAGATCATCATAGTATTTTGTGTATGATGAGTTATGCTTTGATATATCTCTTAAGACCTTTAGGGTATATCAAGGGGTATGTTTGAGTATAATAAGTTATATATGGAGATAGGTGAATGATCAACAAAAAATCTACCACTGCTAATAAAAGGAGAGAATGCCCTATGCAATTCGATAAATGACAACTTAGTAGTCCTTAGCTAAGATATAATGAAAATTATAAAGGAGTTTCTAATTTATATTAAATAGAGTTGTGCATTTAAAAATTGAAATATACATGATCAAATAAAATAAGACTTGACAATAAATCCACGTCTTACATTTGATTGTGATATTGTATGGTAGAAGGATTGAGTTGTACAGTAACTATTCGTTAAAGGTTTTTTAAGGATTAAATGTTAAAATCTATATTATCTGAAAAGTTGTTGATCGTTAAAGGGGCTTACCCTTATTGTAGAATAAATATTATTTATTTAAATAACATTAGAATTATTCTAATTGATTTATTCTATAACCGGTTTAATATGGAGAACCTAAAATGTCACATCGCAAAAGAAAATATTTATTTAAAAAGTAAATGACATAATCATAATAATAGATTAAGTATATTTAATTTATACTATGGTGATAGAATATATTAAATAGCTTACTATTTATTATTTAGCATTTTGGAAATACTAATTATAAATTAATAAGAGGAGTCTTATTATTATTATTATTATTATTATTATTATTATTATTTAGTTCCTAAATGGTTTAAGATTTAATTAATAAGAGTATCCTCATATAGTTCCTAATTGGTTTAGGAACTTAATTAAAAATTATATTCCAAAATAATTTAGGAATGTTATCTATATCTATAAATAAGAGGAATCTTATTATGGAATAAGGTTATACACACTTTCACAAGTTTTGGGAGAGTACTCACAAGTTCTCTAGATCTAAAAAATTATAAGAGATAAAAAATTAGGGTTTGTCATAACCCATTTCTTGAATCTTTATTCTTCCTTGGTGGATCACCTCTAGAGGCCAAACACTTAGGTGGCTGACATTGATTAAATGAATCTAATCGGTGGAATTCAAGGATAACGTGAAGGAATTTGAGTTAAACTTGTACCTGAGGAAGCTTTATTCTATAAAGAAATAATTATCTATAGAAATAATTATCTATCTCCTTCTTGCTAATTAGTAATTGTGCATAAAGATCGATCCTGGTTATGGTTTGTAAAATTTTAAATTCTGATTTTACCATGCTTTCACTATCATTGTGCATTTTGATTGTATGTTTATAGATATTACAAACCAACAGTGGCATCAAGAGCCAAACTTTATGCAAATTATTAATTAATTTGATTTCGTATATGTATGAGTATGTGTTTAGAACAATTTAATTTGACATAAATGGTTATAAAATCATGGGTCTTGAAAAAACAAAAAGAAAAAAAAATCGTGTTTTTGGTAGAAAACAGGAAAAATCCTGAGTTGTAGAAAATCTAAAAAATGGATTCAGCGACTCAATGCCAGCCGCGCTGAAATAAACTTGATTTCAGTGCGGCGACTGAATGTTCTATTTTTAATTTTTTTGTGCAGCTTTTTAAAAATTAAAATAAAAGGTTATTTTACATGGTTTTATAATTAAAATAAGGAGTTATTTTAACATGAAATTAAATTTCATGCAACTTTAATTGCCCATAAATGATACCGATATATATATATATATATATATGGAATTGATTTTAATTCATAAGATGAATATTATTTATTGATACATATGTTGATATGTATGATAATAAATAGGATGAATTATGAATAATTGACCAATGAGTTTGGATTTATTTTATGTGGATGCATGAATGAATGAGTTTCTATAAATGGGGTTTGCGTACCTTGTATTTAATTTTTCTAATGTAAATTCTATCTCACTCCTATGTATTTTCCCTTGATTGCTGATCAAGGTTTATATTTAATGTAAATAGTTTGTAACAGGATTAGTTAGAATTATTTTGAAGAATTAGAGCCAAGAAGCAAGGAGCGCTTGAAAACCCGTTTGTAATTGAGTCCAGGTTATTAATGTAATAGTTACATTCACATTTATTCTTGTACCCTAGATTTACCATTTGGTTCACTTGGTAGCTCTAGTGAACCAAACTAGAATAAAAGTCCATAATTAATCTAAGTAGAATATAGTATTCTATACGTGCATGCTAAATATATGTATATTATATATTATCAAACATGTTTCGGATGTTACATAATATAACGCGTATTTTATATATATATATATATATATATATATATGTGCATGGCGTTAAACAAGATGAAACAATTAATAACAAACCACACAAAGGTACAATATATTAAGTTGTAACGTTCAAAGATATTTGGAATATCGAACGTCGCTTTCTAGCATAATAAAACGATAGAGTATCAAATAATCAATATACGTTTGTTATGCACATACAAGGTTTATATCAATTATTTGAGAAGTTGTTTTATCATATTGGATGCTTATAAAGGAATTAAGCATTATTGTTTTGTTGTGCACACACAAGAACAATACTTTTCTCTTCACTTATATGGAAGTGCTAGGTCGAACTTAACTTAGATAATTTTAATTCGAATGTGCACGCACTTCATCATTATATTCTAAGAGACAAAATAAAATGAGTTATGTGTTGATTTAATTGACAAGGAGTTATCTACCTATTGAATAAACTATAGTTTGTTGTGCATACACAAGACTATACTTATGTTGATAGGATCCTTATCTTATTAGCGAAACTTTAATTAGATTTGCTGAATTATATATGCAGGGTAATATAGTTTGATAAAATTAGTGGGAGATACCAATTTAAATAAAGACCTAATTTATTTTTGTAATTAATAAAATAAATGTATGCTAAAATATTGTCTATTTTCACATGCAAAATTTTATAAATGTCAAACTTATTGTTATCACTGTGTAACATACTTGATGCTAACACACTGACTGACCCAAATTACATGGACTAGTTAAAGAATCTGAGAATAGTTCTCACTGCTAAAAATATTTCTTATGTCCTAAATTCGCCTGTCCCTACAACTGTTATAGAAACAGTCTCTGAGGACGAGATTGCTACTTTTAAAAAGTGGCACGAATAGGTTATGGTACATTATGTTGTGTTATTTGGTTAGGTACCTTTCTTTGACCCATAGTGTGTTGTGGTTCTTGAACTTCTTCAAGGCCTATTTTACTCCCACTGACCCTTTCGAGGATAAACTCATTTTCCAAGAAGAAAGCATGTTTCGCAACAAACAACTTTTGATCAATTGGATGAGAGAAATAATATCCTAAACTTTCTTTAGGGTAACCCGCAAATTTTCACTTGTCAGATCGTGTCTCTAAATTATCATTCTCAAATCTTTTGACATAAGCTGGACGACCCCATATCTTAACATGCTTAAGACTTGGTTTTCTCCCTATCCATAACTCATATGGAGTCTTTGGAACGGATTTAGAAGGTATCTTGTTAACTAGATATGCAACCGTTTCTTGGGTATAACCTAATAATGAAACTAGAAGATCGATAAAACTCATCATGGAATGAACCATATCCAACAATGTTAGATTTCTCCTTTCAGATACACCATTCAATTGTGGTGTACCTGGTGGAGTCTATTATGAGATTATATCATTTTCTTTAAGATAAGTGAGAAACTCATTGCTTAAGTATTCACCACCTTGATCCGATCGAATAAACTTAATACTCTTGCCAGTTTATTTCTCTACTTCACTTCTGAATTCTTTGAACTTTTCAAATGATTCATACTTGTATTTCATCAAATACTCGTATCTAAATCTTGAATGATCATCAGTGACAATAATAAAATATGAATACCCTCCTCATACATGTGTTGTCATAGGTTCACATACATTTGTGTGTACTAACTCTAACAACTCTCTAACTCTTACTCCTTTTCCACTAAAAGGAGATTTGGTCATTTTTCCCATAAGACAAGATTCACAAGTTGGATATGATTCATAATCAGATAAATCTAAAAGTCCATCTTTATGCAACTTGTTTAATCTAATTTCAATAATATGACCGAGTCTACAGTGACACATAAAAGTATAATTTACATTATCTCTTTTTCTTTTCTTAATTTGCTAAATTTGTAATATATTTTCTTGTAAGTCAAGCAAGTAAAGTCCATTGTCTAATTTACCAGTACCATACAAAATATTATCATTATAAATAGAACAACTATTATTCTTAATTATAATGTGAAAATCATCTTTATCTAACATAGGAATAGAAATAATATTTTTAATAAGTACTGGAACATACTAATAACTATTTAAACTGATGGACTTGCCCGTAGGCAGTGCTAAACATTAAGTTTCTACGGCTAATGCATCAACATTTGCTCCATTTTCCACGCACATGATGACTTCATCTTTGTTTAACTTTCTACTTCTACCTCGTCCCTGCATAGTATTGCATATGTGAGAATCACAACCGGTATCCAATACCCAAGTAGAACTTTGACTTACAGAAATATTTATTTTCATCATAAACAAACCTTGATCTGGAGTTGAAGCTTCTCTAAGCTTCTTCTGCTTTAAACTTGCAATAAACTCTTTGCAGTTTCTTTTTCAATAACCCGACTTGTTACAATGGAAACACATTCCTTTGTTATCTGGATCTGTCTTCTTATTATCCTTTCCTTTTGCCTTTCCCTTTGCCATCTTGGATTTCTTCTTTTGAGAAGTTTCCTTAGGCCTCTTCTTTTTCTTAGAAGAATCATCTACCAACAAGACTTGGTTCTGCTTAGAAGGGAAGTGACACTCCGCAGTTTTCAACATGTTCAGTAACTCAGGCAAGCTGACGTCCAACTTATTTTTGAGAAAATTCACAACAAATTATGAGAAAGTGTCTGGGAGTGACTGCAAGATCAAATCTTGACTCAACTCTCCATCCATCACAAACCCTAACTGTCCAAGTTATTCAATTAGATTGATCATCTTGAGGACATGAGTCTCAATGGTAGTGCCTTCGATCAACCGAGATAAAAAAAACTCCTTAGAAATCTGATATCTAGCAGTCCTACTTTGCTCACCATAAAGATCTTTAAGGTGCAAAAATATAGTAAGAGCATCCATCTTTTCGTGCTGACGTTGAAGTTCGTTAGTCATGGATGCGAGCATAATGCATTGAGCCACAACTGCATTATCTTTTCACTTCTTAAAAAAAGCAATTTCTTCCTCAGAGGCATTTTCTACAACTGTTGTAGGGACATGAGAATTTAGGACATATGAAAGCTTTTCAGCAATGAGAAAAATTCTCAAATTCCTCAACCATTTCATGTAATTCAATCCGATTAATTTGATAACATCAAGTATGCTACGTAGTGATAGTGACTTTGACATTTGTAAAATTTTGCATGTGAAAAATAGACAACATTTTAGCATAAATTTATTTTATTAATTACCAAAATAAATTAGGTCTTTATTTAAATTGGTATTCTCCCACTATTTTTTTTCATCAAACTATATTACACTCTTTATATAGTTTTGTAAATATAATTAAAGATTTTCTAGTAAAATAAGGACCCTAACGACATAAATATAGTCTTGTGTATGCACAGCAAACTATAGTTTATTCAATAAGTAGACAACTCCTTGTCAATTATATCAATATATAACTCCTTATATTTTGCCTCTTAGATTATTATGATCATGTGTGTGTATATCCAAATTAAAAATATATAAGTTAAGTCTAACCTAGCACTTCCATATAAGTGAAGAGAATAATACTGTCCTTGTGTGTGCACAATAAAATTGTAATGTTCAATTCCTTTATAAGCATCCAATGTGATAAAACAACATATCAAATAATCAATATAAGCTTTATGTGTGCACAACAAACTTATGTTGAGTATTTGATACTCTAATGTTTTATCATGCTGGAAGGCGATGCTCGATATTCCAAATATCTTTGAACGTTATAACTTAATATAATTTACTTTAAGGGGTTTGTTATTAATTATCTCATCTTGTTTAGCATTCATGCACATATATATATAAAATACGCGTCATATTATTTAATATGCGAAGCATATTTGGATAATATATAATAAATATATATATTAAACGTGCACATATAGAATGTTATATTCTACTTAAATTGATTATGGACTTTTATTATAGTTTGGTTCACTGGAGCAACCAAGTGAACCAACAGGTCAAACTCAAGGCGCAAGAATAAATATATATTGAATATAACTATAACATTCAATAACCCAGGCTTCTTTACAAACGGATCTTCTTACACTCCTTACTTCTTGGCTCAAATTCTTCAAAATAATTCTAACTAACCTATTACAAAGTATTTACAATAAATAAAAACCTTGATCAACAGTCAAAAGGAAGTACATAGGAGGGAGATAGAATTATATATAAGAAAAAATTAGAAAAATGATGTACGCAGACCCCATTTATAAAACTCATTCATTCGTGCATCCACATCCAATCACACATTGGTCAATAGTCCATAATCAATCCCTTTTATTATCATATATATCACCATATGTATCAATAAATAATATTCATCTCATGAAATTAAAACTATTCTATATATACATTGATACAGTTAACGATTTTAGAAAAAGAAAACGACTTTTGATACTTGTTTTCAAAAAACCCATGATTTTATATAATATATTATGCCCAATAAATTATTCTAAACACATATCCACATATATACAGAATCAAAATAATTAATAATTCACATAAAGTTTGGCTCTTGATGCCATTGTCGGTTTGTAATATCCATTAACATGTAATCAAATTACATGTAAACAGCGACAGCATGGT
The DNA here is from genome assembly GCA_947179155.2 of Hedera helix. Lineage (NCBI taxonomy): Eukaryota > Viridiplantae > Streptophyta > Magnoliopsida > Apiales > Araliaceae > Hedera > Hedera helix. The sequence continues at coordinate 17,029,808 of OX359275.1, read as the reverse complement.
AACATCAAATTTAAAATTTTACAAACCATAATCCAGGATCGACCTTTATACGTAACTATTAATTAATAAAGAAGAAGTCAGATAATTATACCCTTATAGATTCTAGCTTTTCACAGGTACGTGTTCAACTCCAATTCCTTCGTGTTCTCCTTGAATTTCACCGATTAAATTACCTTGATCAACGTTAGCCACCCAAGTGTTTGGCCTCTAGAGGTAATCCACTAAAGAAAAATAAGAATTCAAGAAGTGGGTGATGACAAACCTTAGTTTTCTCTCTCTTCTAATTTCTTAGATCTAGAGAACTTGTGTGTACTCTACCAAAACTTATGGAAGAATTCTCTTATTTAAAGATATAGTCAACTATCCTAACACATTTAGGAATATGATTTTTAATTAAACTCCTAATCTAATTAGGAACTTAATTATTTTAATATAATAATTATAATTCTTAAATCATTTAGGAACTTAATTATTATTTATGAGAGTACTCTTATTAATTAATTTCTAAACCATTTAGGAACTAAATAATAACGATAATAGTAATAATAATAATAAGACTCCTCTTATTAATTTATAATTAGTATTTTTAAAATACTAAATAGTAAATATTAATTATTTAATTTATTTTATTCCCATAGTATAAATTAAATATACCTAATTCATTATTACAATTATATCATTTACTTCTTAAATAATTATTTCTCTTTTGCGGTGTGACCCTTTAGGTTCTCCATATTAAACCGGTTATAGAATAAATTAGTTAGAACTATTTTAATCTTATTTATATAAATAATATTTATTCAATAATAATGGTAAGTCTTCTTAGCGATCAATGACTTTTCAGATAATATAAATTTCAACATTTAATCATAAAAGAACCTATTCAGTGAATAGTTCATGCACAATTCAATCATTCTACCTCTCAATGTCCCAGTCAAATATAAGACATGGTATTACTGTCAAGTATTATTTTATTTGATTATATGCATTTCAATTCTCAAATGAATAACTCTAATTAATGTAAATTAAAAAATACTTTCTAATTTCTATTTTGCTTTGGCAAAGGACTACTGAGTTGTCATTTATCGAATCGCACATTGCATTCTCTTCTTTTACTAGAAATTGTATATTCTTTGTTGATCATTCACCTATCTCCATGTTCAACTTATTATATTCGAACATACTCTTTGAAACACCCTAAAGGTTTTAAGGAATATGTCAAAATATAATTTATCATACACAAGATACTATGATGATATCAAGTCCAAGGATCACTTGTACTACTATCACAAAAGAAACTCTTATTGACAGACAAGTAAGACTCCATTAGGTATTCCTTGAGCAAGTCACGCTCAGTGAACTTATTCTCTAATAAGCACCTACATACTTGTTTTAGTGTCTCTATACAAATGATTATGAGACCAACCATCTTCTTCATAAGAGCAATCATAGTATGTACTAATATATCCGAATTCACTAATCCCCATTTAATAATCCCATGATTAGAATTTTTTTTAGTTTTAAGCTATCTTAAATTTAAATCTCATTATCATGGTCGTCATCATGATTCTAAAAACATTGCTCAATAACTATGAGTTTATCGCAATTAATGTCATATAAATAAACTATTGTTAATAAACGAATAAGATTACAAAGTACATACTGCATCATATTAAATATGATTGGCTTGTGTGTATACTACTTTCAAAAGAGTTATAGAGTTGTTAGATTTGGTACACGCAGATGTATGTGGACCTATGACAATGAATTCACGAGGAGGATATTCATATTTTATTACCTTCACTGATGATCATTCTAGATTTGGATATGTGTATCTGATGAAATACAAGTCTGAATCATTTGAAAAATTCAAAGAATACATATGTGAAGTAAAGAAACAAATTGGCAAGAGTATTAAGATTCTTCGATCATATCAAGGAGGTGAATACTTGAGCAATGAGTTTCTCAATTATCTCAAAAAAATGTTATAATCTCACAATGGACTCCACCAGGCACGCTACAATTGAATGGTGTATCTCAAAGGAGAAATCGAATCTCATTGGACATGGTTCGTTCCATGATGAGTTTTACCGATCTTCCAGTTTCCTTCTGGGAATATGCCATAAAAACGGTTGCATACCTACTTAATAAAGCAACTTCTAAATCCGTCCCAAAGATATTATATGAGTTATGGAAAGGGAGGAAACCTAGCCTTAAGCATGTTAAGATTTGGGGTTGTCCAGCTTATGTCAAAAGGTTTGAGAAAGATAAGTAAGAGACATGAGCCGACAAGTGCAAATTTATGGAATAAGTTCAGGATATTACTTTTACCATCCAACTTATCAAAAGGTTTTTGTCTCAAAACATGATTCCTTATTAGAAAATGAGTTTATCTCTGTAGGGGTCAGTATGAGTAAAGTAAATCTTGAAGAGGTTCAAGAACCGCAAAACACTACAGATCAATGTGATGTACCTAACCTAGTAAAAAAATCCTATTGTACTACAACCTATTTGTAAATTTGTAAGAGTACCGAAGATACCTTATAGATATGGATTCATCATAGAAGATGATGATGAGATACGCATCATAGATAATGATGATCCATTGACTTACGAAAAGACAATAAATAGTAAAGACTCAGAGAAATGGCTAGTAGCCATGAAATCCAAGATGGACTCCATGTATGAAAACCAAGTATAGACTTTGGTTACTCCACCTAAGGCATTAAGCTTATTGGGTGCAAATGAGTCTTTAGAAGAAAGACTAGAGCAAACGGTAAGGTAGAGACCTATAAGGGTCAACTAGTTGCAATTAAACAAAGATAAGGTGTTAACTATGACGAAACCTTCTCATTAGTAGCGATGCTCAAGTCCATTTAGATTTTGCTTGTAACTGTAGCTTATCATGACTACGAAATCTGGCAAATGGTCATGAAAACTGCCTTCCTTAATCGAAAATTAGAAGAGGATGTATATATGATACAGCTAGAGGGTTTTGTTTCAAAGGTTGGAACAAATCAAGTCTGCAAGCTACACGATCTATTTATAGATTGAAGCAAGCTTCACGAAGATGGAACATCCATTTTGTTGAGACAATCAAAGAGTTTGATTTTATCAAAAACGACAATGAACCTTGTGTGTACAAGAAGGTTAGTGAGAGCGCTGTTACATTCCTAGTATTATATGTTGATGATATATTACTGATAGAGAATGATGTTCCTATGCTACAATCGATCAAGATATGATTGTCTAAACACTTCTCCATGAAGGACTTGGGAGAAACATTCTATATTTTAGGGATAAAGATCTATAGAGATAGATCTAAAAGGATGCTTGACTTGTCCCAAGGAATGTATATTGACTCGATGCTAAAGAAGTTTAGCATAGATGATTCCAAAAGATGACTTCTGTTGATCGATAATGGAATAAATCTCTCCAAGAAGCAGGCCCCAAAAATACCTGAAAAGAGAAACCGTATAAATAAGATTTCTTCCTCAACAATGAGATCTATTACATACGGGATGATATTTACTAGACCTGAAGTTGCTCATGCAATTAGTGTAACAAACAGATATCAGTCGAATCTAGGAGAAGAACATTATAAAGTAGTGAAAAATATCCTAAAGTACTAAAGAAAAACTAAGGATGCATTTCTTGTCTACGGTGGCTTTGATGACAATAAATCCATTTCGGGTTATGTGTTTACCTTAAACGGTGGCGCAGTGAGTTTAAAAAGTTTCAAGCAACAAACAGTTGCTGATTTAGTGACAAAGGCAGAGTACATAGCTGCAAGTGAAGCTGCAAAGGAAGTTATTTGGATGAAAAAGTTCATAACTGAACTCGGGATGGTTTCTAGCATTCAAGGACCAGTGTCTTTATTTTGCTACAACACAAGAGCTGTTGCACAAGCCAAGGAACCCATGTCTCATAAAAAATTCAAACACATGTTACTGCAGTTTCATTTGATTAGAGAGATCATTGAAAGAGGAGATTTCACCCTAAAGCACGTGGACTCTCAAGACAACATTGTAGATCTATTTACTAAAATTTTAACTTAACAATAGTTTAATCGGCTTTAGTGCAAGTGAGAGATTGAAAGTAATATGCACACAAGTCAATCACATTTAATGTGATATAGCATATACTTTGTAATCTTATTCATTTATTAATAAAAGAATTCATTTATTTAAAGGCATTTTCGTTATCCATATTTTACTGTTGTATTAATTGTGATAAACCCATAATTTTTTAGCAATGCTTTTAGAATCATGATGATGATTATGCTAATGCGATTTAAATTTTTAGCAATGCTTTTAGAATCATAATGATGATTATGCTAATGCGATTTAAATTTAAGATAAATAAAAACTAAAATTATTCCTAATCGTGGGATCACTAAATGAGGATTAGTGATTCTAAATAGATTAGTATATACTATGTTTGCTCTCATGAAGAGGATGATTGATCTCATAATCATTTGTGTAGATATACTAAGGCAAGTATGTAGGTACCTATTAGAGAATAAGTTCACTGAACATAACTCGCTAAAGAAATACCTAATGGAGTTTTACTCGCCTATCAATAGAAATTCCTAATGTGATAGTAGTACAATTGATCCTTGGACTTGAGATTATCATAGTATCCTGTGTATGATGATTTATGTTTTGACATATCCTTTAAGACCTTTAGGGTATATCAAATGGTATGTTTAGGTATAATAAGTTAACATGGATATATGTGAATGATCAACAAAAAATTTACCACTTATAGTAAAAATATAAAATGTCTTATGTGATTCGATAAATGACAACTCAGTAGTTATTGGTCAAGGCAAAATGAAAATTTGAAATGAGTTTCTAATTTACATTAAATAGAGTTATGTAATTGATAATTGAAATGTATATGATCAAATAAAACAAGACTTGACAATAAATCAATATCTTATATTTGATTAAGATATTGTATGATAAAATAATTAAATTGTATGGTAACTATTCACTAAAAAGTTTAAATATTGAAATTTATATTATCTGAAAAGTCATTGATCGCTAAGGGGGATTACCCTTATTGTAGAATAAATATTATTTATTTAAATGAATTAAATATTTTAATTCATTTATTTATATAAGATTATAATTATTCTAATTGATTTATTCTACAACCAGTTTAATATGAAGAATGTAGACACCCAATTTTTGCACTTCCCTACTAACACTGGCAGGAGGGTAAAATCGTCATTTGACCCGACACGCGAAAAGGAAGGTGGACCCCAACACGAAGCCACCCCAACGATTTACAGTCAACGCCGCCACAACGGACAACGAGCATCCGGTCACTTGAGGCAAGGCAAATAGTTAATCCAGAAAAACCCGAGATGATCACGAAAGACGACTAACGGCCACTACGCTTACGATGTTCGGGGGTCTCGCTTACGATGAGCGAGCGGCGGCCCAGCTCGCCGGTGAGCTGGCGGGGGTGGTAGGGGGCAGCGCCCCCTGGAAGCCAAGCACAAAGAACGATTTATGTATCAAGAAACAGCCTTCCAAAATAATACAGCAGAAATTGGCAATTTAAGACCGCGTGGCACGGAAATCGAGAAAAGCAAGCCAGACAGCCGCGGATGCACCTGCGGCCACTGACAAACGGGACAGTGCGCGACTCGAGGAGACAGCACACGACAGTCGAGGAAACGGCGCAGGCGGCTTGCAGCCCAGCCGCAGATGCACCTGCGGCCAGCCGCAGATGCACCTGCGGCCAGCCGCAGATGCACCTGCGGCTGCCTGGAGATGCCTATAGAGCGGCCATTTCCACCCGAGAGCAGGGAGAGAGAAGAAAAAAGAGGAAGAAGATAGAGTTTAGAGAGAGAAAGTTCGCAGGTGGAGAGAAAAAATCTTTGTTCTTGGTGAGATTTGAGTGAAATCTTTGTATTCTCTTGCTAGATAGTTGAGTGTTCTTGTGGTGTTGTCCGATTTGTGAAATAAGAGGCTTAAATCGGCATTTTGCAAGGTGAAAAGGGTGTGTTCTTATGTTTTTATTGTTTTTATTGCTAGTATAGTTTTGTGATTGGTTTATTTTGATGTAGTGTGTTGTTGTGATAATGATGATGATGATCCGTGGATTAGGTGATGTTAGCGAGGGTTCCATCGGAACGTAACTCCTCCTAACACCCCGATGACATCCGTACGGTGATATATCGTCCGTTATGGTCATAAGTGGTTCGAAATGTTAAGTTTGTGATATTGGAGTTATGTAATGTGGTAGTAATGTTCAATCTTGTTAGATTTGGTTTAGAAATTGTTTGTGCAACGGTTGGGTGTTTGTGAGCCTAGGGAGGAGATCCTCGTGGTCAAATCCCGATGATGGACATTGTTGGATGTATGTAATCGTTAAAAAATGGTGCACGGTTGTATATATGTAATTTTGGACCTTAAAGCGATACCGAATCGGGATCGGGTTAAGGCCTCGTAATAATAAAGATATGTGATTGTGGGTGTTTGGGGTTGTCTAGATGGCTCACATGCCCATGGATAGCCCCGACACGTTTTTGGGTGCTTGTTTTGATTTACGACACAAAACGATTTTTTTCAAAAAAAATAAAGCAAACGATAAAGATCTTCTAAAAAGAATCAAAATAGGATATTAGATACACGAGGTTTAAAAAGTAAAGAGTTTTGCGAAACTTTGATCCTTGCGTGACGAAAAGGCTATATTTGGTTTGAAATGTCATAAAAGATGTTTTCAAAAGATAAATAAACGTTTTAATTAAACTTTGTGCATAGGGTTAAAGAGTTCTAGAAGTTGCCTTCATTTTATTTATATTAACTGTTAGAAGGCAATGTATAGTCTCGATTCCTATTTGACAAAAGTTTAAAACTGTTTGTTTTCTAAAATGACATCTAATAAAAAACCCTCAACGTTTTCGAAATTAAAATCAATCTTTCTTATAAAAAGCGAAGCCTCGTCATTTGGGTCAAAAGACGTCTAAACGCTTTCTTGACAAAACACATTTTGCCATATAAAACCAAAGCAACTTTATGCAAAAGGACACCACAAACATTCATTTAGGCACACACACACACGCGCGCGCACACACACATGTTTTAGTATTTAAAAGGATAGGAAAATATTAAGATTGCGGTAACCGTGTTTCACGGAAGTCGGGGGGTGCCTAACACCTTCCCCTCGCTTAAGCAAGCCCCCGAACTCTATGAATCTCGGGTTGCGGACCAATTAACTCGGAGTCACATATGAGCCAACGATTACAAAAAAAAAAAAAACTTCGGATGAGTTGGTACATCCATTTCAAATATACCAACTGGCGACTCTGGTCAATTGGCTCATAAAAATTCGACATTTCGAAACCCCGTCGACACTAAGCCGACCCTTTTCAAAAATCACATCTTAATCTAAAGGCTAAAATTGGAAAGGGACATTTTAATATTAAAAAACGAGACGACGAAAATCCCGGCGTCGACAAAGAACATAAAATGTCACACCGCAAAAGAAAATTATTTATTTAAGAAGTAAATGGCATAATCGTAATAATAGATTAAGTATATTTAATTTATATTATGGTGATAGAATAAATTAAATAGTTTAATATTTATTATTTAGTATTTTAAAAATACTAATTATAAATTAATAAGAGGAGTCTTATTATTATTATTACTATTATTATTATTTAGTTCCTAAATGATTTAAAAATTAATTAATAAGAGTACTATCATATTAGTTCCTAATTGGATTGGGAGCTTAATTAAAAAATTTATTCCTAAATAGTTTAGGAGGTTTGTCTATATCTATAAATAAAATGAGTCTTATTATGGATTAAGGTTACACACACTTCCACAAGTTTTGAGAAAGTATCACATGTTATCTAGATCTAAGAAATTAGAAGAGAAGGAAACTAGGGTTTGTCGTCACCCACTTCTTAAATCCTTATTCTTCCTTGGTGGATCACCTTTAGAGGTCAAACATTTAGGCGGCTGACATTGATCAAAGGAATCTAATCGGTGGAATTTAAGGAGAATGCAAAGGAATTGGAGTTGAACTTGTACCTGAAGGAGCTTTGTTCTATAAGGGTATAATTCTTTATCTCCATCTTGTTAATTAATAATTATGCATAAAGATTGATCCTGGTTATGGTTTATAAAATTTTAAATTCTGACTTTACTATGTTTCCGCTGTTATTGTGCAATTTGATTATTTATTTATGGATATTACAAACCAACACTGCAAATAAGGAAGGTTGAGGCATTATAATAAAGAACAATCATTGTTCTAGTTATAATGATAATATTTTATTTAGAACTGTTGATTACTTGATGGAATTTGCGTACTTGGCTTACATGAAAAATATTTTAAATTGAACAAACTAAAGGCAAAGAGAGGATATGAATCATACCTTCATATCGCACTGAATACTCGGTCATATTACTGAAATAAGACTAGAGAAGTTGTATACAGATAGGCTTTTAGTGCCTTTTGATTATGAATCAAATACTACTTATAAATCTTGTATCATGAACAATATGACTAAATCTCCATTTAATGGACATAGAGAGAGAGTTGCAAAGTCGTTAGAGATGGTACACACAGTTGTGTGTGGGACCGACGACAACAAATGCAAAATGAAGGTGTTCATTCATTACTCTCACTAATGATTCTAGATTTCGATATATGTATTTGATGAAATACAAATCCAAATCATATGAACGGTTCAAAGAATTCAGAAGTGAAGTATAGAAACAAACGACCAAAAATGTTAAAGTTCTTCGATTAGATCGAGATGTTGGTTTACAAAAATATGACATACATACAATCTACTTGTAATAGCACAATGGAAGCAAACAAAATCAGATTTTAAAATTTTACAAACCAATAACTAGGATTTTTCTTATACGATAATTACTAATTGAGGAAGCATAAAAGATTTATACATTTGTAGAACCAAGCTTCCACAAATGCAAGTTCAATTCTCTTTAATCATTCACGTTCTTCTTCAAATTCATTGATTAGATTCCACAGATCAATGTCAGCACCCCAAGTGTGAAGCCTGTAGAGGTGATCTACCAAGTAATCTATGAATTAAAGTAGTGGATCTTGATTTTTTCAAAACATGGGTGGCTAGCCTTAATTCTCTCTTTCTCTCTCTAACTCCTTAGATGTAGAAAATTATGAAGTACCCTATCAATTCTCATAAAAGAGTGGGTAACCTTAATCCATAATATGACTCATCTTATTTATAGATATAGATAATCCTCCAAAACTATTTAGGATAAATGTTTTAATTTAATTCCCAATCTACCTAAGAACTAAATTAATTAATTACAATTCAAAAATGTTTAGGAACTTAATTCTTTAATATGAGAGTACTTCTTATTAATTAATTCATAAATCATTTAGGAAATAATTTAATTATTATAATAATTATAATTTTCAAACCATTTAAAAATTTAATTATTTATAATAATACTAATATTTATTAATTAAGTTTTAAATAATTTAGGAACTAAATAATAATAATAGTAAGACAACTCTTATTAATTTATAAGTAGTATTTTTAAAACACTAAATTATAAATATTAAGCTATTTAATTTATTTTATCACCATAGTATAAATTAAATATAATTAATTTATTATTACGATTATGCCATTCGCTTCTAAAATAAATATTACTTTTTTGCGGTGTGACCCTTTTGGTTCTCCATATTAAATTAGTTGTAGAATAAATGAATTAGAACCAATCTAATCTTAATTATATGAATGAATTAAACTATTTAATTTATTTAATAAATAATATTTATTTCACAATAAGGGTAAGCCCCCCTAGCGATCAATGACTTTCTAGATAATATATATTTTAATATTTGATCGTAAAAGATCCTTTCGGCGAATAGTTACCATACAATTCAATCCTTCAACCATTCAATGTCTCAATCAAATATAAGACATGTAATTACTGTTAAATTCTATTTTATTTAATCATATGCATTTCAATTCACAAATGCACAACTCTAATGTAAATTAGAAACTCTTTTCTAATTTTTATTACACCTTGGCCAAGGATTTTTGAGTTGTTCATTTATCAAATTACATGGGACATTTTCTTCCTATACTGGAAGCGGTAGATCCTTTGTTGACCGTATACCTACCTCCATGTACAACTTATTATACCCAATCATATCATTTGATATACCCTAAAGGTCTTAAGAAATATGCCAAAGTATAATCCATCATACATAAGGTACTATGATGATCTCAAGTTCAAGGATCACTTGTACTACTATCACAAAAGGAACTCCTATTGACATGTAAGTAAAACTCCACTAGGTATTCCTTGAGCGAGCCACGTTCAGTGAACTTATTCTCTAATAAGCACTTACATACTTGCCTCAATGTCTCTACACAAAAGATTATGAGATCAATCATTCTCTTCATAAGAGTAAGCATAATATGTACTAATGTATCTAGATTCACTAATCCCCATTTTAGTGACCCCACGATTAGGAACATTTTAGTTTTGAGCTATCTTGAATTTAGATCTCATTAACATAATCAACATTATGATTATAAAAGTATTGTTCAAAATTATGGGTTAATTAATCATGAATAAAAAAATATTTTGATACTTTTATTAATAAATTGAATAAGTTTACAAACTATATGCATATCACATCAAATGCGATTGGCTTGAGAGTATAATACTTTCAATCTCCCACTTACACTAAAGTTAATTGTCATTTGGTATCCCCATACCATTCTTTTCTATGTGGCGTATGAATTGCTTAGTAAATACTTTAGTTAATGGATATGTGGTGCTGTTTTGAGTGTCTACCATCTTTTATGGTGTCAACCCATCTTTCAATGATTCCTCTAATCATACGAAAGTGTTGCAACACATGTTTGGAATTTAGATGAGACCTAAGTTCCTTGGCAAATTAAACTCCTTTAATGCTAGGAACCATTTCAAGTTCTTTTATGAACTTGTTCAACCAAATAATTTTCTTTGTAGCTTCATTTATAACTATTTACTATGTCTTTGGCACTAATTAGCAACTCTTTGCTACTTGGAATCTTTTCATCTCACTGCACCACCATTCAAGATAATCATATAACCTGAAACAGATATATTGTTGTCTTGGTTAGTCTAAAAAACTTGGTTCGGCTAAGTTCTCTAGTTTTAATTAGATCCACCATTAAAAACTATTTTATAATATTTTTCTCCAGGAATGAACTAATAACTATTTATCATACATAAGCAACATCAGGTCTAGTACATGTCACCCAAACAATATACATTCATTGGATCAAGCCGAACATCCTATACGATCTATCTTTATAGATCTGTATCCCCGATAGTAGGATGTTTCTCCCAAGTCCTTGAAAGTGATGCGTTTAGACAACCACATCTTTAATGATTGTAGCATCGGTATGGATGCTATGTCATTCTTTATTAGTAGTATATCAACATATAGTACTAAGAACGTCACAGTGCTTCCATTAACCTTTTTGTACACACTTGATCCATCCATGTCTTTGATAAAATCAAACATTTTTAATTATCTCATCAAAACTGATGTTCCATCTTTGAGAAGCTTGCTTCAATCCATAATTGAGTCGTCATAGCTTACATACTTGATTTACTTCATCTCTATGGAGACAAATCCCCTTGAGTATATCACACATACATCCTCTTTATATAGTAAGTTATAAGTGAAAGAAAAATTCGAATGGATATAAATATTGTTACTAGTGAAAAGTTTCATCATTGACCTTGATTGAAACCCTTTTATCACTAGCTAAGTTTTATAGATCTCCACCTTGCCATCTGCTTTAGTCTTTCTCTAAAGATCCATTTTGGATTTTATGGTCATCAGTCATTTCTCTTGAGTCTCTATTACTCATGCCTTATCATATGTAACTGGATCATCATCCAATATGATGCGTATCTCATCATCATCATCTATGATGAATCTATACCCCTCAGGTATCTTTGATAATAAACCAGATTTATGACTTGGTTTTGGTACAATAGGTTTATCTACTTGAACATATTCCTTCAATAGATCTGTAGTGTCTTGTGGTTCTTAAACTCCTTTAAGATTTATCTTACTTCCACTGACCCCTTCAAGGATAAACTCCTTTTCCAAGAAGGCATCTTGTTTCGACAAACACCTTTTAATTAATAGGATTATAGAAGTGATATCCTAAACTTTTTAGGAAATTCTACAAGTTCACCCTTGTCAGATCTTGTCCTAAGCTTATCCTTCAAATCTTTTGACATAAGTTGGACAACCCAAATCTTAACATACTTAAGACTTGGTTTTCTCTTGTCTATAACTCATATGGATTCTTAAGAACGGATTTTGAAGGTATCTTATTTAGTAGATATGCAACCGATTCTAAGGCATAACCCTATAAGGATACTAGAATATTGGTAATACTCATCATGAATCATCACTATGTCCATTGTAAGATAATACCAATTGCACTTAATATGATCTAGAAACTTACTACTTAAGTATTCCCTTCTCGATCTAATCGAAGAACTTTAATACTTTTGGTTGTTTGTTTCCTTACTTCACTTCTGAATTCTTTGAACACTTCAAATGATTTGAATTTGTATTTCATCAAATATATGTATCGAAATTTAGAATCTTTATTGAAAGTAATGAATGAATACCCTCTTATTGCATATGTTGTCATAGGTCCCACACACAACTGTGTGTACCAACAATAACAACTTTGCAACTCTCTCTCCATGTCATCTGAATGGAGATTTAGTCATGTTACCAATGATACAAGATTCACAAGTTATAACTGATTCATAATCAAAATGCTCTAAAAATTCATCTTTATACAACTTGTTACTTCTTGTTTCATTAATATGACTGAGTCTACAGTGCCATATGAATGTATGATTCATATCACCTTATTGTCTTTAGTTTGTTCAATTTGAAATATTTTTCATATAAGTCAAGTATACAATGTCTATCAAGTAATCAACATAGTAACAACTGTTTGCCTAATTTTAAATAGAAATTTACACGTAAGTATACGCGGCCCACAAGTAATAAAGTGAAAAAGTCGAGTGTTGAACCCACAGGGAATTAAAAATTATTAATATCAAATACTAATTTAATATCAAATTAATTTTATTTAAACAAACATAATTTAATTATTAAATAAAACTAATTAAAATTGCTAACTAAATTAAACTAATAAAAGGATTAAATCAAAATAAAAATACTCAAGTTCACAATTTCCCTCGATGTCTCATTTAAATCTATTCACTTCATTTTTAATTAATTAATTATATTGAATTGTTAACTGAGAATACGTAACTATTTGTTAACATTTATCACAAATTAATAAAAAGACCTATTTCAGTTAGTTCTTTTATGTTCATGCAAATCACTTAAAATAAACTCATTAAAAATAAACTTCCAATATGTTACATGCGGCATATAGATATATTCATCCTATACACAATCATGCAATTCTTCCTAAAAAAAATAAACAAATTTACATGTTATCATATCTGAATCTAAACCTATACTCCACTTTTGATTTCATATAGATTATCTCATTAATTATTGCGCTAATAATTATACATGAACGCATAAAATATGATAAATAATCCATATATAATCATTAATAATTAAAAAGAAAATAAATTAATTTAAAATACATATTGGGTTTAATTGCAATCTCAAATAAAAATTAGTCCATAACTAAATAATAAATTATCCATAAATAATTCAACATATCAAAATTATAAAAAAATAAAGAAAAAATAAAAAAAAATCAAATCTTTGTTTTGATATACGTCTGTTACTCGGATCACGATCTCCAATTCCTAAGTTCCGCATTTAATTCTCGAATCATTCTTGTTGAATAATCGCTTCTAAACAAATAAAATAAATCTACTCTATTCTAATCTATGTTAATGTGCCGAGAACAAATCTCTAATAGTGTATTTATAGGAGTATAATATTAATCCTAAGCAATAATGGAAAAGAAATTCAATTCGGAATCAAATTAACGCAAAAATTGCGAATAATCTGGTTTTGATAATTAATGTGCACGCCAAACATGACCCTCACTCAGTTGACCTGGTCAACATAGTAACACCTCGCGCATGGCGCGCCTCCTTCCCTTCAGCTCCTGAAACAGCGATGTTTAGAGTATGTAACATTCAAACATAATCGATCACGCATTGCGCGACCCTTCTATTCCATCCAGACGCCAAACAATGTCGTACTTCTCCTGCTACTAATTGACGTGCGCACATGGCACGCCAAACCGTTTTCCTATTAATTACAAAAATGCCACCAAGCAGGTTATTTACCTTTTTGCCACTAAAGCTTCCATTAGTTACGGTTATACCTCTTTAGCTTTGTAGAAATTACACTTTTGCCATCAATTATTATTTTACCTACAAAATTAAATAAAAAATAATTAAAATAATATAAAAATAATAAAAACACATAAAATTAAATAAATTACCTAAGATCAATTAAAATACTTAAAAACTAACAAATAATTAAGCCTAAAAATATATAATAAATAGGTATAAAATCTCATTATTAATAACTTACTAACTTTATAGACTTGCTCGTAGGCAATGCTAAACTGTTAAACTGTAAGTTCCTATGGTTAATTTAGCAACCTTTTGCTGCATTCCCCATGCACATGATTACTTATCTTTAGTTCAGCATTCTACTTCTATCTAGTCCTACAACAATTTGCATATGTGAGACCACCAACTGGTATCTAGTGCCAGAGTAAAACTTGACTTATAGAAAGTTTTATTTCATTATAAACAAATCTATATCTGTAGGTGAAACTTCATCAAGCTTCTTCTACTTAGTTGTTATAACTCTCTTGTAGTTGCTTTTCCAGTTTTCTGGATTATTGCAATGAAAAAAAACTCATTTGCTCTTTGGATCACTTTTATTTATGTTCTATGTTTAGCCTTTTCTGCATTAAGAACTATTCTCAAATTTCTTTAACCAGTTCGAATAATGCGGTTATTAAATTATTAGCATCCAATATGTTATGCAATGTTAGTGAGTTTGACATTTGTAAAATTCTGCATGTGAAAATAAACAATATTTTAGCAAACATTCATTTAATTAATTACCAAAATAAATTAGGTCTATATTTAAATCGGTATTCTCCCACTATTTTCACCAAACTATATTACCCTCCATATATAGTTTGACAAATATACCCAAAGATTTGCTAGTGAGAATAAGGATCCTATCGACATAAGTGTAGCCTTACGTGTGCATACAAACTATAGTTTATTCAATAGGTAGACAACTTTTGTCAATTACATCAACATGTAACTCCTTGTATTTTGTCTCTTAGATTATTATGATCATGTGTGTACATCAAAATAAAAATTATCTAAGTTAAGTTCGGCCTAACACTTCCATATAGTAAAAAGAAAAATATTATCCTTATGTGTGCACAACAAAACAGTAATACTCAATTCCTTAATAAGCATTAAATGTGATAAAACAACATCTCAAATAATCGATATAAGCCTTGTGTGTTCATAATAAACGTATATTGATTATTTGATTCTCAATCGTTTTATCATGCTAGAAGGCGACGTTCGATATTCCAAATATCTTTGAACGTTACTACTTAATATATTTTAATTTGAGGGGTTTATTATTAATTGTGTCATTTTTTTTAGCGCGCATGCACACACACACACACACACACACATATATATATATATATATATATATATATATATATATATATATATATATAATACACATCATATTATTTAACATGCGAATAATTTTTGATAATATGTAATATATATACATAATTAGCATGCACATATAGAATACTATATTTTAATATTCTACTTAGATTGATTATGAACTTTTATTCTAGTTTGGTTTATTCGAGCCACCTAATAAACCAAATGGTCAAACTTAGGGTGTAAAAATAAATATAAAAATGTAACTATTACATTTAACCGAGGCTCCATTATAAACGGGTTTTTACGCGCTCATTGCTCTTCGGCTCCAATTCTTCAAGCAAATCTAATTAATCATATTATAAATTATTTTTATAAAATAGAAACTTTAATCAACAGTCATGAGAAATTACAAAGGATGGAGATAGAATTTACATTAGAAAAATTAATGAAAGTCGAGGTACACAAACCCCATTTATTAAAACTCATTCATTCAATGCATCCACGTAAAATAAATTCAATCATATTAGTTAATAGTCCATAATCAATATCATTTATTATGATACATATCAATATATATATATATATATATATATATATATATATATATATATATATATATATATATATATATATATATTATTCATCTTATGAATTAGATAAACCATTTCATATATATCGGTATCGTTTAATGGACAATTTAAAGTTGCATAAAATTTAATTTCATGTTTAAAATAAATAATTTATTTTAATTATAAAATCATTCAAAATAACTATATATATATATATATATATATATATATATATATATATATATATATATATATATATATATATATATATATGAATCATTCCCAAAACAATTCGGCTACGACCTTTTCCGTGGTAGCAATTGCAAACACGATTTCGACTTTTTTTTCTCAAAAAACATAATACCCAATTCGCGAACTCACTATTACTTTTTCATGTTAAATTTTTTTAATTTTATACAATAAATTATACACAATAAATTATTCTAAACACATACCCATATATATATAGAATCTAAACAATTAATAATTCGCATAAGTTTGGGTCTGATGCCATTGTTGGTTTGCAAAAACATGTCATACATACAATTTAATTGTAGTAGCGCAACGAAAGCAAATAAAGTCATATTTTAAAATTTTACAAATCAATAACCAGGATCTTTCTTATGTGATAATTATTAATTGAAGAAGGATAAAAAATTTATACATTTATAGAATCAAGCTTCCACGGATACAAATTCAACTCCCTTTACTCTTTCGCATTTATCTTCAAATTCACATATTAGTTTCTACAGATCAATGTCAACTCCCCAAGTGTGAAACTTCTAGAGGTAATCCATCAAGAGATTTATGAATTAAAAAAGTGAATTTTGGTTTTTCCAAATCATAGGTGGCTAGCCCTAATTCTTTCTCTCTAACTCCTTAGATGTAGAGAATTATGAAGTATTTTCTCAATTCTCGTGAAAGAGTGTTTAACCTTAATACATAATAAGACTCCTCTTATTTATAGATATAGACAACCCTTCCAAACTATTTACGATTAGAGTTTTAATTTAATTCTCAATCTAACTAGGAACTAAATTAATTAATTATAATTCCTAAACCATTTAGGAACTTAATTATTTAATATGAGAGTACTTATTAATTAATTTCTAAATCATTTAGGAACTAATTTAATTATTATAATAATTATTATTTCTAAACCATTTAGAAATTTAATTATTTATAATAATACTACTATTTATTAATTAATTCATAAACCATTTAGGAACTAAATAATAATTATAATAGTAATAATAATAATAAGACTCCTATTATTAATTTATAATTAGTATTTTTAAAATACTAAATTATAAATATTAAGCTGTTTAATTTATTTCATCACTATAGTATGAATTAAATATACTTAATTTATTATTACGATTATGCCATCCACTTCTCAAATAAATATTCTAATCTTATTTATACGAATGAATTAATTTGTAGTGTGACCTTTTAAGTTCTCTATATTAAACCGGTTGTAGAATAAATTAATTAGAACTATTTTAATCTTATTTATATGAATGAATTAAACTATTTGATTTATTTAATAAATAATATTTATTCCACAATAAAGGTAAGCCCCCTTAGCGATCAATGACTTTTCAGATAATATAGATTTTAACATTTGATCATAAAAGAACTTTCAGCGAATAATTATCATATAATTCAATCATTCTATCACTCAATGTCTCAATCAAATATAAGAGATGAAATTACTATCAAGTTTTATTTTATTTGATCATATGCATTTCAATTTACAAATGTACAACTCTAATGTAAATTAGAAACTCCTTTTCTAATTTTCATTCCACCTTGGTCAAGAATTTCTGAGTTGTCATTTATCGAATTATATAGGATATTCTTTTCATTTATTAGAAGTGGTAGATCCTTTGTTGACCATTCACCTACCACCATGTATAACTTACTATAGCCGATCATACCATTTGATATATCCTAAGGCTATATCTGTTTACAAAATATATATTTGGGATTAGACTATTTGTATTAATTTAATACTACTTCGGACTATTTTATCCCATGATGGAGAATTAATAGTCTTCAAATAGTCCTATGGATTATTTTCTTTTTATCATTCATAAGGATATTTATGTGAAATTATATAATCCTATGAAAATTTTGGGATTAATAGTTTTCCTCATTTTAAGCTATTAAATAACTTTTATGAGACTAATTATCCAACATTAAGGGATTAATAATCCATCGTCAAATGATTGAATAGTGCAAAATAGTATTAAATTAAGGTAAATAGTCAAATCTCAAATATATTTTTTGCAAACAAACATAGTCTAAAGATCTTAAGGAATATGTCATAGCTCATTATACACAAGGTACTATGATGATCTCAAGTCCAAGGATCGCTTGTACTACTATCACAAAAGGAACTCCTATTAACAGATAAGAAAAACTCCATTAGGTGATCCTTGAGCGAGTCACATTCAGTGAACTTATTCTCTAATAAGTACATAGATACTTGCTTTAGTGTCTTTACACAAATGATTATGAGATCAATCATCATCTTCATAAGAGTAAGAAAATTATGTATTAATCTATCCGGATTCACTAATCCCTATTTTAGTGATCCCACGATTAAGAACATTTTAGTTTTGAGCTATCTTTAATTTAAATCTCATTAGCATAATCAACATTATAATTCTAAAACCATCGATCAAAACTATGGGTTTATTTATATAATTAATTCAGTCAATTAATCATAAATAAAGAAATGACTTGATACTTTTATTAATAAATCAAATAAGATTACAAAGTATTCTCATATCACATCAAATGTGATTAGCTTGAGAATATACTACTTTCACGAGAAGGAAATACTTAAGTAGTAAGTTTTTAGAATATCTCAAGCGTAATGGTATTATCTCATAATGGACATGGTGATGATCCATGATAAGTTTTACCAATCTTCTAGTATTCTTCTATGGTTATATCCTAGAAAGGCCGCATATATACTAAACAAGATTCCTTCAAATTTTGTCCCTAAGACTCCATATGAGTCATGGATAGGGAGAAAATCGAGTCTTAAATATATTAAGATTTTGGGTTGTCCAACTTATTTCAAAAGGTTTGACAACGATAAGCAAGTGACAAGATTTAAGAAGTGAAAATTTGTGCGATATCCTAAAAAACATTTAGGGTGTCACTTATATAATCTTATTGATTAAAAGGTGTTTGTCAAAACACGCTGCCTTATAGGAAAATGAGTTCATCTTTGAAGAGGTCAGCGAGAGAAACATAGATCTTGAAGAAATTTAAGATCTACAAAATACTACAAATCACATGAAGGAATCTGTTCAAGTAGATAAACATATTATACCAAAACTAAGCGTAAATTTGGTTTAGTACCGAAGATACCTAAGAGGTATGGATTCATCATAAATGATGATGATGAGGTACGCATCATAGTGGATGATGATCCGGTTACATACGATGAGGCATGAGTAGAGACTCAAGAGAAATGGTTGTTAACAATGAAATCCGAAATGGGTCTTTTAGAAAGACTAAAGCAAATGGTAGGGTGGAGACCTATAAGACCTGACTAGTGAGAAAAAAGGTTTTATATAAGGTTAAGGAGGTGACTATTATGAAACTTTTCACTGGTAAAAATGCTTAAGTCTATTCGAATTTTACTTACAGTTGCAGTTTATTATATGAGCTATGGCAAATGGACGTGGAGACGTTCTTCCTCAGTAGAGGATGTATGTATGGTACAACCAGAGGGATTTAATTCACAAAATGGAGTAAATCAAGTATGTAAGCTACAACATTCTAATTATAGATTGAAACAAGTTTCTCGAAGATGAAACATCCATTTTGATGATACAATTAAAGGTGTTTGATTTTATCAAAAACGAGGATAAACCAAGTGTGTACAAAAGGTTAGTGGGAGCACTGTGACATTCATAATATTATATGTTGATATACTACTAATAAGGAATGACATGCAAATGCTACAATCAGTAAAATTATAGTTGTCTAAATACTTCTCCATTAAAGACTTGGGAAAAACATCCTAACATTCTATTCAGGATAAAGGTGTATAGAGATAGATCGTAAATAATGCTTGACTTGATCCAAGAAACGTACATTGATTCGATGATATGTACAAGACCTGATATTGCTTATGTATGATAAATAGATACTAGTTCAATCTTGGAGAATAGTATTAGAAACAAGTTTCTAATTGCTGGTCTAATTAAAAGAAAGGGTTTAATAGACTCTATTTTTCAGACCAACCAAGACAATAGCAATTCTGTCTTAGGTTATATGATTACCTTGAACGGTGGAGCAGTGAGTTGGGAAGGTTCCAAATAGTAAAGAGTTGCTAATCTAGTGATAAAGACCTAGTAAATAACTATAAGTGAAGCTGGAAAGAGATTGTTTGGTTCAACAAGTTTATTACAGAACTTGGAATGGTTCCTAGCATTAAAGGAGTTTAACTCGCCAAGGAACCTAGGTCTCATCTGAAATCCAAACATGTATAACGACATTTTCAAATGATTAGAGGAATCATTGAAAAGGAGATGATACCATAGAGATGGTAGACTCTCAATACAACATTACAGATCCATTAACTAAAGCATTTACTAAGCAATTTGTACGCCACTTAGAGAAGAATTGTATAGGGATACCAATGGACTATTGGCTTTAGAGCAAGTGAGAGATTGAAAGTAGTATTCTCTCAATCCAATCACATTTGATGTGATATACATATACTTTGTAATCTTATTCGACTTATTAATAAAAGTATCAAGATATTTCTTTATTCATGATTAATTGGCTGAATTAATTATATGAATAAACCCATAGTTTTGAGTAAACCCAGTTATCCGAATTGATCATATTTAGGACTTGTGTCTGTACTATAATGGCATTAGTCATTATAGATCGGAAGAGTTCCTTAGATATCTTATATCTAGTTGACTTACTCTGCTCACCGTACAACTATTGAATGTACAGTAATATAGTAGGTGCATTCATTTTCTCGTGTGAACACTGTGATTCGATACTCATGGATGCAAGCATGATGCATTTAGCCATAGTTACATCATCTTGACTGTGACATCCCAAATTTGTAACAAGATTTTTAAATAAGGATATTGATTAATTAAATAAAGGTTAGAAGTTAAAACCTAGTTTAGAATGATAGAAAGTGTAAATAAGTGATTAAATTTAATTTATTATTTAATCAATGTGTTAAGAATGACCTATGTGGTTGAATTTATAAGCAGGGACTCTTGATGGAAAAATTGGGTCTATAGAGCTTATAAGGATCAGTTATTAATAAATGGTACATTAGTGGATTGATATATGATGGAATTATATTAAATATAATTTACTATAGTTGAATGAAAATAGAACGGATTAAAGGCAAAAGATAGAATATAATGCCTACGATTAGGTAGTTAGAAAGAAATTATTGTAAGACACTGTGTTGTATCAGAATGTGATAAATTGAATGTATTTATATATATATTTGATCTAATAAATAAATAAAAAATTTAGACCTAGAGAAAAGTAAAATGATGAAAGAATATATAAATTAAGCTTTAGTTATGAACATGAATAACTAGCTTAAAGAATAGGTCTTGGGAGGCTAGGTTACGAAAATGGCAAAACAATGTATGGCAGAATATGCAGAATTAATGGAACAGTTTAAGCTAATCGGTGTATTATAAATTAACGGAATAATAAGGATTATGATAATTTAATATATAAAATTATTAAGAAAATCAATATTAATTGATTAAAATAAATTGAGTATTTATACTACGTATAAATACAGAAGATAATACTCCTGAAAATGAGTAGAAAGAATGTAGTATGCATGTATGATTCAAATTGTCATATATGTATTAATAAAATGAACGAAAGGACGTATAAGTCGTAAAATAATAATATGAGTGTAAAAAGATAAAAGATAATGGATTTTGGTAATTCAATCAGGGTTCGCCTTTCTAGGAAGCGATTTTGCAAAAAAGTGAGCATTTCTACTATTGAAAATGACGGGAATTGAAATTGAGCAAATGTGGAACTGAGAGGGTTCGTAGAAAACTAGAAATGCAATTTTAGTTAAGAAAAGTTATTTAGTCAGTTTGAGATTAAATGACTACTTAAGCTATAAAATGAGACTACGGGAAGATAGCACAGTAGAAAATGAATGACCTAGATGATCGATTGAAAAAAAAATTAAATGAGCATGAAATGGATTAATGAAAAGAAAGTTAAAAATCTTCCTAAGAAGGAAAGTTGCCAAAAAGGGAAGTTTCCTTAAATGGAAACTTTCCCAAAAAAGAAAATCTAGCAAAAAGGGCAATTAACCAAAATGCCTTTGACAAATTGGTTAATGGTCTTTATGTCCTAAGGGGAAAAATGACCAAAATACCCTTGACAAATTAAGTAATGACCGTTGTGTCCCAAAAAGTGAAATAACAAAAATGTCATTCATTAATTATGTGAAATGACCAAAATACCCTTAGGTTGAATTAGCCATGATTAAGTTAACTTAACCTAATTTGGATTAAGTCTCATAAAAATCAAGCAAGCAAGTAATTGTTCACTCATCACTTTTGCTAGAAATAGAACCTAGGAGAGAGAAAGAGTAAGAAGCCATGGAAGCTTAGAAAGAGAGCTTGATTTGGTAAGCTAGAAGGCTTGGATGATCATGGAGTAAGAAAAAAAGTTGACGACCTCGTCATGGAAAAACTTTCTATGTAAGAAGATTGAGCATCCATAAAGGTTTAAAAAAAATTTAAACTTAAAACTTTAGTTTAAGTATGTCTATGCATGTATTTATAGTTTATATCATAATTTATGGAATAATATGCGTCTAGAGTTGGAAGATTATGGTGAAATCTTAAGCTATAAGGTTGAACATGAAGGTCTTGTGTGTTTTTCATGTTTTAGAGCATGTTAGAGACCTTAAAGCAAAGAAAGTATGAGTTTGAAGTCTAAAAACTAGCTATGTAGTAATATGTTCATACAAACATATTTTAAAAATAAAAAAAAATTGGAACAATTCATATATGTGTAGTATAAGTCTACATAGATTGAAAATGGACTCTTTAATGAGTATAAGAAAAGTGGAGCCTAAAGAGTTAGAAAATAAATTTTTTGAAAAATTTGTAAAGTGAATAAAAATCCAACTAAAATGAGATTTTTGACAATTTTGAGTAATTAATGGTGAAATGAAGTCAAATGAGTTAGTTTTATGTTATTACACGTGTCTACGTTGATTTGGTAGTCAACGGGTGAATGTTAGAACGAAAATGCATTTCGAGTGATCAAAATCGATCGTTTTGACCTAAAACGGGTTTTTACGGACAAATCCCGTCTCGTGCAAAGATAAGTTATTTTAAAGGTCTAGACATATCTTATATGATGTATAGAGACTATATCAAGTGTTGGAATGAACTTTAGAAGTGAATTGCCAAAAATCATAAAGTTGGCAAAAAATGTCAAAATGTGTCCAAGTGCGAAAATGAGTTGAAACGCCCTCTTATGGGCTATTGTTTCGAAAAATTTAAGAATCCAAATGAGCCAAGTAGTATTTTTGTAAAATAATAGGTAGTAAGACTTAGCTATGGTTCAAATTTGAGCTTAATTAGATGTAAGATGAATGAGTTAAAAATCAGCAAAGTTGATACAAAAATTAATTCCCTGATTTCTGAACACTAGGCCTAGGCACAGTGTTTTGTACTAAATATTGCACCGGGGCGCAGTTTGATAGAGAGAAATTTGCTGGGGACGAATTCAGTCGTCGCCGGGGTGAAGTTATTGTTCCCGAATGTTTTTTTAAGTGTCCGAAAAGCTATATTTTGATGTGAGATGATAGAAATAGTTTATATAAATCTTAAATTGATAAAAAAAAATTGGGTAATGTAAGGAGTGTTAATGTATAATAAAACAAGAAATTGTATAATTTAACATGCCCAAAAGCTAAGTAAAAGCATGATAATGCTTGTGTAAAAGGTCGGTAACGAGTTAGGATGTGTTATTAACCTATGTAAGGTGTAATACATCAAAAGTGTAATGCATAGAGACTAATGGTCTAGTAATTATGGATTATGTTAAACAAAGTATGTGACGTGTTATAACTTTGTAATGATATATAGGTTGTATGTTGGCAGATAGTGTTCAGATTAGTAAACCAACGCGATGAAGGATATAAAAGACATTCAAGGAATGTAAAGATTAAGTTGGGTAATGCGTAACAAGCAAGTTTTTCAGAACTTGTTAAAATGTAATAATTGTTCTATATGAACTATTTGACAAATTATGTGACATTAAATGTTTTGAAATATGCACTTCGTGCAACTATGTGTTTTAACTGTTAAATGCAATATGTGACATTATATTTTGAAAATGCACAGCATGGTAAAGTAAGGAATGCATGGCGTAGGTATAAGAACTGCAAGCGTGAAAGGTGTTATTTGTTAGACATGCTGAGCCTTTGTGCTCATACTTACTTTAAATTGATATTTTCATATCAGTACAAGAAGGCCGGAGATTTCGGTAATGCAAAAGGGTAAGGAATGATGTTTGTATAAAGACAATAAAGGAAATTGATATGTTTCCTTATGTAATGTGACAAGTCTGTAGTTAAATGTAAACCTATAAAGGTACGAGTTAATTAACGTCTTAGTTTTTAATTTTAAACTTTATCACTAATAAAGAAATGCATGAATTATAAATCCATTAAGAATGAGAGGTATGTGAGTTTTATTTAGAGGAACTTGTAATGAGATACTATTAATGTATCAACTTAAATTATTATAAGTCGAGTCTTATATATAGTAAACTCGCATGTATGAGACATATATGTATAAACAAGTGTATGTATGGATATATATGATTGATGATTGCATTCACAGAGTAAGTTAAGTTAAATCATAACATATATGATTTTGAAATGTAATAGCCTAGGTCACGATTTATGTTTGTATGACCTAAGTTCTAATGTATAAAATGTGAAGGTTATGATTCTGAGACAGGTGATGAATGTAAGTTAAATAAACAGATTTATGAACTGTATTATGTTTTAATGAATAGTTTTAAAGGTAAAAATGAATGTATTAACACAAGAGATCGCCATTAGAAAATGATGGGGTTTCGGGGGCACTACATTGCCACTTCTTAAAGTAACAATATTTTCCTCATAGGCTTAGTCTACAACGTTTGTAGGGATAGGCAAATTAAGGACATTTGCTAGCTTTTTAGCATTGAGAAATATTATCAAATTTTTTTAATCAATTCGAATAATTCGATTGGATTAATTGTTAGTATCCAATATGCTATACAGTGAGTGAATTAAACATAACAATATTCTTTAAGTGAATTAATAACAATATTAACGTGCATTCATTTTATTAATAACCGAATTAATTAGGTCTTTATATAAAATGGTGTCTCCCACTATTTTTTTAAAACTTTATTACCCTATTTATATAGTTCAGCAAATCTAGGTAAAGATCTACTAGTGAGAATAAGAATCCTATTTCAAATGTATATAGTTTTGTGTGTGCACAACAAACTATATATAAATAAATAGGTAAACAACTTTTGTCAATTACATTAACATGTAACTCCTTATATTTTGTCTCTTAAATTATTATGATTATATGTGTGCACATCCAAATCAAAATTATCTAAGTTAAGTCCAACCTAGCACTTCCATATAGTAAAGAGAAAAATATTGTCCTTATATGTGCACAACAAAATAGTAATGTTCAATTCCTTATAAGTATCAAATATGTTCAAACAGCATCTTAAATAATCAATTTAAGCCTTGTGTGTACACAACAAATGTATATTGACTATTTGATGCTCTATCGTTTTATCATGTTAGAAGGCGACGTTCGATATTCTAAATATCTTTGAACATTACAACTTAATTTTATGAGTAATAGAATAAATAAAGTAGAAACATTCTAATTTTATTTAGTTGAATTAAACTTTTTAATTTTTTTTATAAATAATATTTATTCTACATCATGAGGGACTTGTTAATATTAATTGTTTCATCTTATTTAGTGCACATGCACACATATATATAAAACTAGGGATAACCCGTGCCTGAAGGCACAGCGAAACGAAAAATTAGATTAAAATTCAAAAAGTAATACATAACCTAAAGACTCTTTGCAATAATTAATACATACACAATTATCAACACATATCCAACCACCAAAACATCAAGCTAGTTGCAACTAATTTCAAAAAAAATCGTCATAGTTTCCTTTAGAAATAGATATCTAGAAAAATATAAACTTGTGTTCAAAACGTACAATCATCAATAAATATCCAAATCACCAAACCAACCATCATTCCATACCCAAAATAATCACAAACATTTATAATTAGTTAACTTTACAAAAGACGGAACACAAAAAATATGCACAAGCAGAAAATAGAGAAATAATTTTGTATTATTTACAACTTACACCAAGTATTTTCAATATATACGTGAAAATACCTAAAAATATATGATCATACATACAGATTACAGAGTATGATTGATGAAAACTTATAATGAGAGTGGAAATATATCACATGCCAAAAGTTACATCAACGAAGCAGTGAATCTAACCGTATCAAGGATAATTTGTAGTACACTATGCAAACGAATTAACATACTTTCACTATGTGCAACTGTTGCATTCCGTCTCATCCGACCACTGCAACTATGCAATTCTGCATAACAAAAAAATGATCAACATATATAATCATATACAATTTAGTTTATTTAATGCAAACCTTAAAACTATACCTTGTTTTGCAATAAATAAGTTGCAATAACTGAATATTGATCTTTATTACTAAACAGTAATTAGATAAGACGGTTAAAAAAGCTCATGTATAGGTTGTTCCTTGGCTTTATCAGTTGCTTTATCTTTCCAAGCGAGAATAGTTTAATCTGTTTGATTTTGATTTAGAAATTCAAAAATTTTAAATTAAAGTAAAAAAATGATCACCATAATTAACCAAATAAAATTCTATTCCCAAACTACGTTAAAGCTCATCACCAAAAAAAAAAAAAATTATATATCCAAAACTATATATACTACCTTATTCCTATAATGAGGGTCCTAATTCAAAAGACAAAGATTTAAATGTATTTACCTTGAATAACATGTTTCCCTGCCTTCAGCAGCTTCAGAGACATATCCACCTGCACAATTTGGTTCTCGCTTCAGAGACAATATATTTGATCAAATAAATAAAACAATTGAAGAAGATATTAATCTGATAAAAAATTTAAATTTTAAATCTAAGAGTGAAGACGACTACAAAATAGAAATCTGCTAAGGTATGGTGAAGTATCCTTCTAGAAAGAAATTACAATTTTAATGAAGCTTTATAATACATGTTTATTTTCTAAGATGCTGAGTACGCTATTTACTGTGGAAAAAAGCTTACGAAGTGCTTCTAAGATGCTGAGTGTGCTTTTTACAATTTTAATGAAGCTTTATAATACATGTTTATTCAGGTGATTCACATGTGAATTCTCCTAAGAAGAAAAAAATAAGACATTAGTAAAAAAATGCAAATTAATATCAAAATGAATTTTTTTAACAATACCAGTAGCGTTACTTTATCCATATGTAATTGACAGGTATGTTGTTACTATAAATTAGATCAACCTGCAAGAGCAAAATTAATAAATTGAACATGAGTTAAACCTCTGATTTATAGAGTATGCATAATATTCTCAAGTGCTTTACACTACACACTTTAAAGTTTGCGCTTTCTGAATAAGTCATGCCTAACTAAACTCTTTAATTTTCTCATGAATTCTTCCTTTGAGTTGGGGAAAATAAAGCACAGGTAAAAGATAAGAAAGTAGAAGAAAAAAAATATATGTTTCAAAAATCAATTACACTTGCTTTATACAATGTACCAATATTTTAAATTTTGTAAAGAGTATATACAGTTAGGCAAATGTTCAGCAAAGGAGTTTTATAATTTATATATATTTACATTTCATTTTCCTTTCCTCTTCGTCTCAAAGTCCAAGTTCAAACAGAAAAAGCCATGATATTATACAACTAACAAAAGTTTAAATGGATCATCATCTCAACTCCATCACTAACTTTTCATCAACTTTTTGAATAAACATTATACAATGCCATATATGTGAATAAATTATACACAAATTTCTTCAAAGATCCAATGTATGCACAGACACAAAAACAAAAAATTAAATAAAACTATTCAAATACTCATCAGCCCAAATAAAATCCCTTTTCTTCTATGGTAAAATGTTGTCAGATTTATGTATAAACAAATTCACGCAAGTATACGTGGCCAACAAGTAATATAATAGTAAATAAAGTATCGATCCCACGAGGAAATAATAATAATAATATTCAAGTACTAATTTTATATCAACTCAATTTTATTTAAACAACCGATTCAAGTTTTATGGAATTAAATTAACTAATTAAAATAAGCTAATTATTAAGCAAATATGAATACCAGATTTAAAAGTTAAGACTACAACTTCCCCCAATGTTTTGCATAAATATTTTCACTCTCTTGACAACTATTTACTCAATACAATTCATTAAGCGGAAATTCATAAGTATTTATTAAACCTTTTCCAAGAGTTTGACAAAAATATCTATTATAATTAATTTACTATATTCCTATGTAAAATAATTAAGAATAGATTCATTAAGTTTAAATTCCCGAAGCACTTACATGCAACATATAAATATATTCCTATTTTATACGTAATGCATGTTATCATATTTAGATCAAAACCTAGATTTTATCTTCCAATGCCATCTAGGAAATCAAATAATTGTATGGCCAAACAATTATAACATGTAAGCACAAAATATGATAAATGAATTATAAAGATTAATAATTGAAACAAGAGAGAATTAATTTATACTACACATTGGGTTCCATTGTAATCTTAAAATAAAATTAGCTCATAACTAAATAAAAAGAATTCCACAAATTAAACAACATCGTAACAAAAATTAAAGAGAAAAGAATAAAGGATAAACTATTTTGTAGCACTTCTTCAATCTCCAAATCTTGAACTATGTTGCCTCCTTTGCTTCAATGCTTCAATGTAGCTCTAAGTAATTGTGTGTATGTGCTCTCCCTTTGGCATGTATTTATAGGCCTCAAATATGTCCAAACCCTAATAGGACTTAAAACCCTAATAGGATTTATTTTTTCAAACCCTAATAGGAATTAAAATCCAATTTGGAATCAAAAAACCCTCAAAATCCACGAAATTCGGAATTACCGCGCCAGCCAAACGCGGCGTTGACCAAGTCAACGCGCGTTTATTATTTTTTTTTTCTTCCGCTGAACAGCCGCGCATTGCGCGAACCGTTGCCTCTGCCGCGTCCGTGAAACGACGTCGTTCCATGTCCGTTCCATTCCTGACCGCGCATTGCGCGGACTGTTGCTGCTGTTGATCAAAACGGCGTCGTTTCATCTCCGTGTCTTGCTGCCTATACGCGCGCCATGCGCGGATGTCCAAATTCGCGGAATTACAAGTTTGCCACCGCGCGCTTTATTTACCATTCTGCCATTCCTTTTGCTATAATTACGTTTTTGGCCCTCAGACTTTGCAGAATTTACAACAATGCCACCAGTGATTAATTTCCTACAAAATAAAATATAAATTAATTAAAAATAAATAAAAATAATAAAAATACTAAAAATAATAATAATTCATAACATTAAATAAAACACTTAAATTACTAAAAATACTTAAAAACTCACAATTAATTAAGTTTAAAAAATATTAAATAAATAGATATAAAATCTAATTATCAAATACCCCCAAACTTAACTCTTTGCTTGCCCTCAAGCAAAACAAAAATCAAAACTACAATTCTACCAAATGACCAAAAATTACTCGAGCAACTCAAGCAATGAATCAATAGGAATTTCAACTTTATTCTCAAAGATTTTTAAATGATAACTTAAAGAAAATTTCAAAATTATGCAATGTTATAAAATTTTAACATATTTATTAATCTTACTCCATTCAAGACCCTTCGTGTGTGTGTGAATCCAAATGTATCAAACTAACGAAAAAAACTTAGATCCGCTCACAAAATTAAATGTTTCATAAAAGATAAGAATATATACAACAAAACTCTATACTTTTATTTTTCACATCACTCAAAGCTAATACATGCAAATATGACTTAGGAGATCAAAAAGTTTTAATCTTTTAAGCACCGCTAGGATTATTAATTTCTTTAATTTTCTTTTTTTTTTCTTCTCAATTAAATGGGTGCATTTTATGCTCCATCCCATTTTTTTTTTTTTTTTTTTTTTTTTTTTTTTTTTTTTTTTTCTTTTTTTTTTTCCTTGGTGAGTGCATTTTATGCTCCATCTCACCAGCGAGTGCGTTTTACGCTCCATCTCGTTTTTCTTCACATATTTATGAGTGAGTGCGTTTTACGCTCCATCTCAACTCATCACATAATTCTCTTACTATTTTTTCCTCCACAAGATAAATTAATTTTAATAATCCCAGAAAATTCACTTAAATCATCTCTCCTAAATCATATTTTACCACAATTTCGCTTCAAGTTACGATCAAATAAAAATATAGAATTCAAAAATATCTATCATGAGCATTTAACCAAATAAACTTCACTTAAGTTAAAAACTAGCTTAAACAAATGGATATGTGCATAAAAATTTGAAGGATCTCAAATAAAATAATAATCAATAAAAAACCAAAATTCAAACTATGCAAAAATTTATCCATTTTTCAAAAGTTATTATATAAAAACCAATTTTTATCATTGACCAAAATTAATTCAACTAATTCATTGCCCAAGTGACACATCCTAAAAACTAAGTTACCCCATTTTCGTAGGAAACACGATTGCACTTAGCATGTGCAACAAGCCTTTAAACCCCATGGTTACCCCAAGTGGACGAGTTTTGTCTCGTGAGGGTTTGCAGTGAATACACCCACAAAATTTCAAAATTTAAACTCAAATAAAACCTAATAATTTGAAAAATTCTTTCAAATTTACCCACACACCCCCAAACTTAAAACAGACATTGTCCTCAATGTATAAAATGAAGAAGATTAAGAACAAGGGACTCCCCTGAATATGTAGCATGTTTTTCTCCTCATCTGCTAAGTCGGAGTTGCATAAATAACCTGAACAAAACAAAAACAATAATAAAATATTAACATAAACTCAAATTTACTACTAAAATAAAAAGTACTAAAAATAAAATTTAAATTAAAATTTAAAAACTAAAACTTGGGTTGCCTCCCAATAAGCGCTTGTTTTTAAGTCTCAGCCTGACTACTCCCTTTTCTCATTCTGGGTCGTCAAGATTAATGGAGGTTCTTTGACGAGCAATGTCACCACCCCAATAATGCTTAAGTCGTTGACCATTCACTTTAAAGGTTCTCTTCGTGTTTGGCTCTTCGACCTCAACTGCTCCATGTGGGAAGACTGAAGTAATGATGAATGGACCAGACCACCTTGATTTGAGTTTACCTGGGAACAATTTTAACCTGGAGTTGAAAAGGAGTACAGCTTGACCTGGTTCGAACCTCCGCTCAATGATCCGCTTGTCATGCCACCTCTTGGTCTTTTCTTTATACAACTTGGCATTCTCATATGCTTGAAGACGAAATTCATCCATTTCATTGAGCTGTAGGACACGTTTCTCACCAGCCGCATGCAAGTCAAAATTTAACTTCTGAATAGCCCAATATGCGCTATGCTCTAATTCGACTGGCAGATGACAAGCTTTCCCAAAGATCAACTTGTATGGGGACATTCCAATTGGTGTTTTATAAGCAGTACGATAAGCCCATAAAGCATCATCAAGCTTCTTCGACCAATCTTTCCTGTTTGGATTAACAATCTTCTCCAGAATACGCTTCACCTCTCTATTTGAAATTTCGACTTGACCACTCGTCTGGGGGTGATAAGCTGTGGCAATCTTATGAGTAACTCCATATTTAGCTAGAAGGGCTGCAAACTGCTTATTACAAAAGTGCGTACCTTCATCACTAATGATCGCCCTTGGTGTGCCAAACCTGGTAAAGATATTCTTTCGCAGAAAATTTAACACCACTTTAGAGTCGTTGGTTGGCAATGCCGCTGCTTCAACCCATTTTGAGACATAGTCAACCGCAACCAAAATATACAAGTTATTGTAGGAGGACGGGAATGGGCCCATGAAGTCGATACCCCAAACGTCAAAAATCTCCACCTCCAAAATGTTGTTCAAGGGCATCTCATGTCGCTTTGAAATGTTGCCAACCCTTTGGCATCTATCGCACCTTGACACGAAAGTATGGGCATCTTTGAAGAGAGTGGGCCAATAGAATCCGGATTGAAGAACTTTTGCTGCCGTTCTCTCTCCTCCATAATGGCCTCCATATTCGGATGAGTGGCAATGGTGAAGTATACCTTCAATTTCCTCAGTGGGTACACATCTTCTTAACATATGATCTGCACACTGCTTGAATAAAAATGGCTCATCCCACAAGTAATTCTTGACATCATGTAAGAACTTTTTTTTCTGCTGGTAACTCAACTCAGGAGGAAGCACTTGACTCACAATATAATTCACCAAATCCGCATACCATGGTGTTTTCGTTGTGATTGAAAATAGCTGCTCATCTGGGAATGATTCATTAATTAATGTGCCCGCTCTTTGTTGCTGGTCAGGATTCTCAAGTCTTGAGAGATGGTCCGCCACTTGATTTTCGGTCCCTTTTCTATCCCGAATTTCAAGATCAAATTCCTGCAGTAAAAGGATCCATCGAATCAAGCGTGGCTTGGCGTCCTTCTTTGAGATTAAGTATTTGATGGCGGAGTGATCCGTGAACACAATCACCTTTGTGCCAATGAGGTAGGAACGAAACTTGTCAAAAGCGTATACAACCGCTAGTAATTCTTTCTCGGTGGTCGTATAGTTAAGCTGTGCATCAGTCAATGTTTTGCTAGCATAATATATAGCATGAAAAATTTTCTCTTTACGTTGGCCTAAGACCGCGCCAATCGCAAAGTCACTAGCATCGCACATTAGCTCAAATGGAAGATCCCAATTTGGTGTAGTTATCACGGGGGCAGTAACCAACTTTTCTTTTAATACTTCAAAGGCCTCTAAACATGACTTATCGAATTTGAAGGGTATATCTTTCTCTAGAAGATTGCAAAGAGGCTTTGTGATCTTTGAAAAGTCTTTGATAAAGCGCCTGTAGAAACCTGCATGTCCCAAAAAACTTCGAATCCCCTTCACTGATGCAGGTGGTGGAAGCTTTTCTATAGTCTCTATTTTTGCCTTGTCCACCTCTATTCCATTAGCCGCCACCTTATGCCCCAGAATTATACCTTCACGAACCATGAAGTGACATTTCTCCCAATTCAACACCAGATTAGTTTCCACGCATCTTTTTAGCACAAGTATTAGATTCTCTAGGCACAAATCGTAACTATCCCCAAATACTGAAAAGTCGTCCATGAATACCTCAAGGTTTTGCTCGACCATGTCTGAGAATATTGCCATCATGCATCGCTGAAACGTTGCTGGTGCATTGCATAGTCCAAAAGACATTCTTCGGAAAGCAAATGTTCCATATGGGCATGTGAAGGTGGTCTTTTCCTGATCTTCAGGGGCTATTGCAATCTGATTGTAGCCCGAATATCCGTCTAAGAGACAATAAAAATCATGGCCAGCCAATCTGTCAAGCATCTGGTCAATAAATGGGAGAGGGAAGTGATCTTTGCGAGTTGCTTTGTTAAGTTTGCGATAGTCCATGCAAACTCGCCATCCGGTTACTGTCCGAGTAGGGATCAACTCATTATTTGCATTGGCCACGACCGTCATGCCTCCTTTCTTTGGAACACATTGGACTGGACTTACCCACGAACTGTCTGAAATGGGGTAGATAATTCCAGCATCCAACCATTTGATGATCTCCTTTTTAACAACCTCCTTCATGATCGGATTCAATCGACGTTGTTGCTCAATCACAGGTGTCGCATTATCTTCAAGCAGGATCTTATGCATGCAAAACGAAGGACTGATCCCTTTTATATCGGCAATAGTCCATCCCAACGCTGTTTTGTATTCTCGGAGGACTCGCAAGAGTTTGCTTTCTTGAGATTCGTCGAGTGAAGCAGAGATAATAACCGGTAAAGTACATGAATCTCCCAAATATGCGTACCGCAAATGAGTAGGAAGAGGTTTTAGCTCCAATGGAAGTGGTTCTTCCAATGATGACTTTGTACGAGTAGTTGAACTTTCTGAATGCTCCAAAGGTTCAAATTGTTTTTTAAACTTAACAAATGGTAGAGACGAGTTCAACAGTTGCACATACTCCAAGGAAGCTGGGAAGTCCGAAGCAGATTGACTAACTAATGATGTCTCAAGAGAATCTAAGAAACAACTGCCTTCGAATACTTCATTCACCGTCTCATCAATGACATCAATCTGAAAACATTCTTCTGTGTCGTTTGGAAATTTCATTGCTGAAAATACGTTGAATGTAATCTCTTGATCTTGGACTCTCATAGTTAGCTCACCCTTTTGTACATCAATCAGTGTTCTCCCTGTGGCCAAGAATGGGCGCCCAAGAATAATCGGTATATCCCGATCTTCCTCAAAGTCTAAGACTATGAAATCAGCTGGAAAAATAAATTTGTCCACTTTGACTAAGACGTCTTCAACAATGCCTCGTGGATAAGTGAGTGATCTGTCCGCAAGCTGCAGTGTAACATTCGTAGGTTTTGCTTCTTTCAATCCCAACTGCTGATAAATTGAGAGCGGCATCAAGTTGATACTGGCTCCTAAATCACATAATGCTCTTCCAAAAAATTTTCTGCCAATCGTGCAGGGGATTGTGAAGCTACCCGGGTCCTTGAGCTTTGGTGGTAACTTCTTTTGAAGTATTGCGCTACACTCCTCAGTTAACGCCACTGTTTCAAATTCGCCTAGCTTTCTCTTCTTGGATAAAATATCTTTCATGAACTTTACATAGCTTGGCATCTGTTCCAATGCATCGGCGAATGGAATGTTGATCTGCAACTTCTTGAACACTTCCAAAAATTTTGAGAATTGTTTATCCAACTTTGATTTCTGCAGTCGTTGGGGGAAAGGCACAGGTGGTGCCCTAGAGCTCTGTTTGGCTGTATCTTGCTTTGTCATTGGGGCCTCATGCATTCCATTATTTTCATCTTGCTTGTCACCCGCACAATCATCTTCATGTGTCTGATTGGGAGTTTCTTCAACAACTTCGGGTAACTTCTTACCGTTGCGAAGTGTTATTGCCTTGCACTGTTCTTTACCATCTCGTCTAGGATTGACCTCTGTGCTGCTTGGTAAGGTGCCTTGGGGGCGATTGTTGATGGCGTTAGCAAGCTGCCCCATCTGATTTTCTAGGTTCCGGATTGAGACTTCTTGACTGTTTATCCTTGTCTCGTTCTGTGCAATGTACCTAGAAAGTAATTCCTCCAAATTTGTCTTCTTCTCCTGCTGTGGTGGGACTTGATTTTGAAATCCAGGGGGGTATAGTTGTTTTGGAGCAGGTTGTTGCGTTTGATTATTGTTCCATGAGAAATTGGGATGATTCCTCCATCCAGGATTATAGTTGTTGCTATTTGGCTGCCTGTTGTAATTTCCAACAAATTGAACTGATTCTGCGGTGATTGCACATTGGTCACTTGGATGGCTTCCTGCACATAAATCACAAATAGCTGCAACATTTTGTATCGGCGTCACTCCTAAAGCATCGATCTTCTTTGTTAATGTAGCGACCTGTGCTGCCAATGCCGTCACCGCATCTACCTCATAAATTCCAGCTACCTTTGGTTGATTCATCCTTGCCGATGGCCATTGATAATTATTTGCTGCCATTGTTTCTAGCAACTCGTAGGCATCATCAAAATTCTTGGCCATCAATGCTCCTCCTGCCGCAGCATCGATACTCGTCCTTGTATTACTAAATAAACCGTTGTAAAATGTCTGGACTTGCAACCATTTGGGAATGCCATGGTGAGGACATCGTCGCAGCAAGTCCTTAAATCTTTCCCACGCTTCATAGAGTGATTCTGCGTCATGCTGAACGAAAGAAGTGATATCATTCCTCATCTTAGCTGTTTTTGCTGGTGGGAAAAATTTTGCGAGGAACTTCTGTGCCAAATCATTCCATGTAGTGATGGAACCTGGTGGTAGTGAATGAAGCCAGCTCTTTGCTTTATCACGGAGTGTGAAAGGAAATAGTCTGAGTCGAATTGCATCCTCCGTAACACCATTGTACTTGAAGGTGTCACAAATCTCCAAGAAGCTAACTAAGTGATCGTTTGGGTTATCATTCGGTAATCCCCCAAACTGCACAGAGTTTTGAATCATTTGGATCGTACCAGGCTTGATCTCAAAGGTATTAGCCTGAATTGCGGGCCTTTGAATGCTTGATTGGATCTCCGTTACTCGTGGCATTGCGTAGTCCCTCAATGATTTCTGCTCGTCAGCCTCCATGTTGCCTTGTTCCTGTTCGGTTTCTTGGCAAACTCTTTTCAAGGCTCGGCACCTCCTCTCGATCTCGTCTATGTATGGAGTTGGCTCTTGTCCCTTCGATCTCGTGTTCATACACAAATTCCGTATCCCCAAACCTTAAAATTTCGGGAAAACGTAATGTTACGTTAGCGGAATTTTAAGTTATGATCGATCACTTGTAATTGCTAACACTTGATGAAAACCTGCAAAAGCAAAAAGAAAAATATAGGAAATTAAAAACGTTTAAATTAAAATCGAATTGATTATAACTAATATTGAACTAATTAAAAAATATTTCCCCGGCAACGGCGCCAAAAACTTGTTGTCAAATTTATGTATAAACAAATTCACGCAAGTATACGTGGCCAACAAGTAATATAATAGTAAATAAAGTATCGATCCCACGAGGAAATAATAATAATAATATTCAAGTACTAATTTTATATCAACTCAATTTTATTTAAACAACCGATTCAAGTTTTATGGAATTAAATTAACTAATTAAAATAAGCTAATTATTAAGCAAATATGAATACCAGATTTAAAAGTTAAGACTACAACTTCCCCCAATGTTTTGCATAAATATTTTCACTCTCTTGACAACTATTTACTCAATACAATTCATTAAGCGGAAATTCATAAGTATTTATTAAACCTTTTCCAAGAGTTTGACAAAAATATCTATTATAATTAATTTACTATATTCCTATGTAAAATAATTAAGAATAGATTCATTAAGTTTAAATTCCCGAAGCACTTACATGCAACATATAAATATATTCCTATTTTATACGTAATGCATGTTATCATATTTAGATCAAAACCTAGATTTTATCTTCCAATGCCATCTAGGAAATCAAATAATTGTATGGCCAAACAATTATAACATGTAAGCACAAAATATGATAAATGAATTATAAAGATTAATAATTGAAACAAGAGAGAATTAATTTATACTACACATTGGGTTCCATTGTAATCTTAAAATAAAATTAGCTCATAACTAAATAAAAAGAATTCCACAAATTAAACAACATCGTAACAAAAATTAAAGAGAAAAGAATAAAGGATAAACTATTTTGTAGCACTTCTTCAATCTCCAAATCTTGAACTATGTTGCCTCCTTTGCTTCAATGCTTCAATGTAGCTCTAAGTAATTGTGTGTATGTGCTCTCCCTTTGGCATGTATTTATAGGCCTCAAATATGTCCAAACCCTAATAGGACTTAAAACCCTAATAGGATTTATTTTTTCAAACCCTAATAGGAATTAAAATCCAATTTGGAATCAAAAAACCCTCAAAATCCACGAAATTCGGAATTACCGCGCCAGCCAAACGCGGCGTTGACCAAGTCAACGCGCGTTTATTATTTTTTTTTTTCTTCCGCTGAACAGCCGCGCATTGCGCGAACCGTTGCCTCTGCCGCGTCCGTGAAACGACGTCGTTCCATGTCCGTTCCATTCCTGACCGCGCATTGCGCGGACTGTTGCTGCTGTTGATCAAAACGGCGTCGTTTCATCTCCGTGTCTTGCTGCCTATACGCGCGCCATGCGCGGATGTCCAAATTCGCGGAATTACAAGTTTGCCACCGCGCGCTTTATTTACCATTCTGCCATTCCTTTTGCTATAATTACGTTTTTGGCCCTCAGACTTTGCAGAATTTACAACAATGCCACCAGTGATTAATTTCCTACAAAATAAAATATAAATTAATTAAAAATAAATAAAAATAATAAAAATACTAAAAATAATAATAATTCATAACATTAAATAAAACACTTAAATTACTAAAAATACTTAAAAACTCACAATTAATTAAGTTTAAAAAATATTAAATAAATAGATATAAAATCTAATTATCATAAAACAAATTTGACTTAATTCCATTTGGTTTATCATATCGACTAATACGTGAAACAGTAAGTGTGTTGGTAGGTGATAAATTTGACTTATATGGACTTAGCATGAATGTGTTGTTTGTTAAAACAGTAAGTGTAAATCGACAATTGACGTTGAACTGGGTTTACTTTCAGTTAGAGAAAAATTCATTGGATGAAGAAGGCGTGATTAATGGCTCTTGGTAGGTGAAATATTTTGAAACATGGCTTGTAATTTCACTTAATTTAAACTTCTAATAATTTCATTATTGTCAATTTGTCCATCAGGTTACCTTTATTACATAATTCATTTTGGTCAATGTATGGCATTTTTGACTTCACATAATTCAGTTTTGGTTAACATGTAACAAATGAGAATAAATCAAAACAACAAAAAAATCTGACAGAAAACTATTTATTTTAGTATTTAATTAAATAACATAGGAGGAAAAAGGCTGCTCATAACATAATTTCTTATTTTTGAAGCAATTTTGGTTATTTTTAACTTCCATTATATAATTTAGATCGACACCATACTTGGACAGGGTTCTACACTATACTACCTACTATTTTATTTTTAACTTCCATTATATAATAGTCTACTAAGATCAGATTATAAAGCAACGAAGGTCCTTGAAGCTTTTTTGACAATAGGATGATGCATGTAAAAGACAACAAACAATTAATTATATAAAGAAAATTCACACCCAGTTCGTGATGAAATATGAACAAATTGCCTTTGGAACTTGAGAAACAAAAACTTTAATGTTATAAAAAAAAGCTCTTAGATATAAAATTTTATTAATGGTATTATACTTGTTTGTGTTCTGCACCAGAGTAGAAGAATGAGAGAAAGAGACCTACTTTTTTACTGCAATATAAAGAAATCAACGGAGAAGAGAAAGAAACTGTAATAATAACAATAATAATAATATACTACTACTACATAATAATATCCAAACTGGAAAAGGTGTTTTATACGTGATCAACTATTTTATCTAACAAATAATAATAATCTAACAAATAACAATAAATAAATAAATATCCTGTTGGTCCCATAAAAAGATCTCATTTAATTTCTTATCAAACAAGCGTGCTCCAATAATTAATAGTCCATACTATAAATTATTTGAAAAGCATTACCATGCATAGAAGTAGTTAATAAATATAACAATTTAAATTTAAAATTTTTACAAATTAACAACATTTAGAGTCAAAATGGTACCCTTTCTTCTTTTTCTTTTTCTTTATATCTACAAAATAAAATCAATTATTTATTTCTAAATTCTCATGTTTTACATATGGAACTTTTTTGAAAAAAACGTAAAAGTTTTTTTTATTTTTAAAACGATAAATTACATTAAACACAAGTCAGTCGTACCCTTACAAACTCTAGCCTTAACAGCAAAGATTATACACATGCAGCAGCGGGATTAAGGTCATTGAGTTTGTAATGATAGAACAAGCATCAAAACATAAATACAGTTGCACAAAAAGGTAACGCTAAACAGAAAAACAGTTTAGATTTGTTCCGACATTAAGCATGCCTGTTATTACTTTTAAAGTTATTTATTTATTTATTTTGTTTACGTCCATCATCCTATTGTCAAATAATGATATTGAAATATCTATATAATAAAATAACTACAGATTATGTTTCTTTCTTTCACAATTTCATTGGATCAAATAGATATCTCAAAGAAAGGCTCTCAGTTTCTTTTTTAGATAGGAAAAAAGTATGCCGATAGAAAGAGAGAATATCATAAGAGAAGGGGAGACAAAAATGTACTAGTGTAAAAAAAACAAAAAAAAAAACACTTGTGGTTCTACAG
Source organism: Hedera helix (assembly GCA_947179155.2). Lineage (NCBI taxonomy): Eukaryota > Viridiplantae > Streptophyta > Magnoliopsida > Apiales > Araliaceae > Hedera > Hedera helix. The sequence continues at coordinate 16,989,246 of OX359275.1, read as the reverse complement.
TCTCCCTGTGTAGATTTGAAATAAAAAGATCACAAAAAGCTTTGATACTGCACAACCCCAACAAAGCGAAAAAATCCTTCGAAAGATAAACAAATAAAATTTCCTCAAAAAATTAAAATTTTAACAAAAGTGTCACATACTAATGCACTTTAAGCAGGATTACCAAGGCAATTCAACGAAACTATACAGTTAATTTGAAAGATACAACTTCATTATAAAATACGCTTGTACGAACCTCTCATTTACAATGTGAAGAATCGGATAAAGTGGACCAACAAGCATAGCAAGAAAACGTATATTAGGCTCTGCAGCACATCATGACAGCCTGCAAATCATGAATTCACACAATCAAAATTAAGGAAAAAAGATGGTAGAAGACAGTGACTACAATACCAATAGTAGACCTAAGGCATTATAGGGAAGTTGATTATAATGGTTAAATGACCCAAGGCATTACCCACTCTAAGGCATTATAGAAACAGAAAGCAAATGTCATGACCCCTACTCTAACGAGACATATGTACAGACAGAGGCATAGGTGTTGGTCTTTACCCATTACCAATAACTTATCAAAATGTAAAAAAAATACACAAAATATAGATCATTATGTTTACATGCTTCTGTTGGAGCCTAACTACTGAAGTGTTACTGGTGGCTTTAGAAAATGAACTGAAACAGGTGCAGGAGCTGTTCAGCCAAGCAGCAGATAACAACCTGAACTTAAAGAAACCAGATTGAAGATCATTCTGCACTTGCTTACTCGAGTTAAAAGGATTTACCAGTTGACATTCATTCCTTAACGTATCTAGTTGGACAACCCTGCCTTAGTTTGTTACACCGTTGTGTTAACATCTATCCTTATATTGTCTTCGACTTGTTGAGATCCCTGCAGCTAGTTTTAAATGACTTACACTGATGATTCTTGCGGCAGCGTGAAAATTTTCAATTAAAAACTTAAAAGGCCCATCCGAGAAGTATTTGTACAACTTTATGTTTGAGAGACTAAGAGGAATTAAATCAAACACAACATGTGCATTATATCAACTCAACTCAATTCCAATGTTTCCCTTCCAGACAGGAGCGAAGGGACGGCAACTCAATTCCACTGTTGCAGCCTCTCAATTTCACCAAGGGAGAGTTGATATTGAGAGAGGAGAGAGAAAGGGTGAGAATTTGTCTAGGGCAAACATGAGAGAGAAGACGATGGCAGAAAAGAAATGGAATGGAACGGATAAGGTCGAGATTCCTCATCTTCTCCGGTGGGGACGGAAACTTCCTGGAGCAAGAGGTCTCTAGTGGGGACGACAACTTCCTGGAGTAAGAGGTCTTCCACTGTTGCTACCTCTCAATTTAACCAAGGCAGAGTTGATACTGAGAGAGAATAGAGAAAGGGTGAGCTGTCAATTTGCTTGAGAAAGAGAGAGAAGGCGATGGAACGGGTAAAGGGAAAAAGTGTTTGAGCTCTGGAAAATTTCAAACAAATCACATAGACAGATAGAGAAGAGGGGGAATCAAAGTGGAGTTAATCACAGCCGTTGTTTGTTGAAGCCTTTAGTAATTTGAGACCATTGGATGTGATCCGCTCTGTTTTATATAATAGATATGCGTCATATTAATTAACATGCGAAGCATGTTTGATAATATATAATATATAAATAAGGATGCATATATAGAATACTATATTATACTTAGATTGATTATGGACTTTATTCTAGTTTGGTTGATTTGATCCACAAAATGAACCACAAGGTAAACTTATGGTGCAAGAATAAATACATAAATATAATTATTACATTTAACTCGGGCTCCAACACAAACGGGTCTTCACGCGTTCCTTGCTTTTTCTCTCCAATTCTTCAAATAAATCTAATTAATCCTATTACAAAACTATTTACAATAAATAGAAATGTTGATCAGCAGTTAAGGGGAAGTACATAGGAGGGGGATATAATTATATATAAGAAAAATTAGAAAGACAAGGTATACAGACCCCATTTAAAAAACTCAATCATTCATGTATTTATGTCCAATCACACATTGGTCAATAGTCTATAATCAATATCAGTTATTATCATATATATCAACAAATAATATTCATCTTATGATTTAGATAAATCATTATATATATATATATATATATATATATATATATATATATATATATATATATATATATATATATATATATATATATATGACTTGGTTCAAGGGCATACCCCTTTAAAAAACATACCAAGTATACCCCCTTTAGCGACGGACCCGACGACGGTTTGGTTCGTCGCTATAGATTTGTTTGTCGCTAAAGCTTTTAGCGATGGACAACATATCGCGACGGACAAATATATACCGACGGACGAACCTATGGTGATGGACCAAACAGTCGCCGGGTCCGTCGTTAAATGGGGTATGCTAGGTATGTCTTTTATGCAGGTATATTCTTGAACTTTACGCCATCTCTCTCTCTCTTTATATATATATATATATATATATATATATCATTTAGTGGACAATTTAAAGTTGTATGAAATTCAATTTTATTTTAAAAATAAATCTTTTATTTTAATTATAAAATTATTTAAAAATAAATTATTTATTTTTATTATTTTAAAATTACCCAAAATAAACTTTTTTATTTTAAAATACGCTCAAAATAGCAAAAGCTATTAAATTGATAAAACTGCTCAACAAACTAATATATAGTAGTTAATAATATATATATATATATATATATATATATATATATATATATATATATATATACATAAATATTCGGTAAAGGTTGCTGACCGTACTATGTATATATTATATATATCATATATTGGCTAACATGAATCTTGATTCCATGAATTCCTTTTACGAGAATAACCAATATATGATATATATAATATATACATAGTACGGTCAGCAGCCTTTACCGAATATATATATGACTTAGTTCAAAGGTATACCCCCTCAAAGAACATACCGAACATACCAAGCATGCCCCCTTTAGCGACGGACCCGACGGCAGTTTAGTCTGTCGTCATAGGTTCGTTCATCGCTAAAACTTTTAGCGACAAACAACATATCGTGACGGACAAACATATAACGACGGACGAACCTATGGCGACGGACTAAACCGTTGTCAGGTCCATCGCTAAAGGAGGTATACTAGGTATGTCCTTTAAAGAGGTATGCTTTTGAACTTTACTCTCTCTCTCTCTCTCTCTCTTTCTCTCTCTCTCTATATATATATATATATACTAGGGATAACCCATGGCTGAAGTCACGGTGCAACTAATATAACAGTTGAGTACTGTATTTAATATTTTTAGATTGAAAAATCTAAAACTGTTGTGGACTCTCAGTTCCATAATAGAACTGAGAGTCCAACCATTAATACAAAAAAAATTTACTAAATCTAGTGATAGTTTCTTTTTTAGGCAAACATTAGTGTGCTACTCATTCCTAACTTAAAATTAGTTATTGGCAGGTTTGAGCAATTAATTGATTGACGATAGCGGATTCAAATTTGTGTAATATAGTATTTTTGGGTATCCCACACACCTTTCCTTTATTGACAAAACGGAATGAGAAGTTTGGCAGCATGTGGGTTAGTTAACGTGGTTCAACCCAAAAAGCAAAGGAAAAAAGGTACAATAGGCTAATCACCTAGCGTACCAGTGATGGCCAAGGAAAAATAGTGGCGTGGTAACTCATGTTCCTAGTGTTTATGACCCATGGATATTCTCAGTCTTTGTGATTGTTATTATTCTTAACATGTTCATGGTCTTTGTGACCTCTCAGTAAAATCAAAAGTTTGTTTGAAAGAAAAAATATTTTATGTTTAAAGGAGAGGTTCACTCCTATTTATTCATACTGCTTCACAGTTATTAAACAATTGTGAAGATTCTTGAAAGACATTCCAATCTCCTGGAATGAATGATAGAAAGGGGTAAGATGGGTAGAGAGAGAGGATGTAAAGGTTAATTGAAAACCTAGTTAAGATGAAATGAACGCAAAGAGATGTGTACGTTACAAATGAGAAAGATATGAGTACACAACAATTTCGATGACGAATTTTTTTTAAGGAAGGTTGAATGTGACATCCTGGATTTTAATTAGATTGCTAAATAAGAATAATGATTGAGGTACTAAAGAACGATTAAATATGAATTATTATGTGATCAATGTGCTATAAATAACCTATGTAGTTGAATTGGTAAAGATGGACTCTTAATTTAAATAAGGGTCTATAGAACGTACAAAGACCAGTTATTTATGTAAAGTGTATAAGTGACGTAACAAATTTTGAAATCAAAACGAATATGAATTTTGATGGTTGAATGGTAATATAATGGATTTAAGATGAATGGTTGATGGTAATGCCCACAATAGGGTAATTCGAAAAGAATTATGGTAAGACACTATGTTGTGTCAACAAGTAATAGATTGAATATGTGTATATGGATATTTGATTAGATAAAGAAAGAAGAAGAGTTAAGTTAGAGAATTATGGAAATGAGAAAGCGTATATAAATTAATTTTTAGTTATGTATATTAATAACTAGCTTAATGAATAGGCCTAGAAAGGCGAGAGTATGAGAATGACAAGGTAAGTCAGTATGCATAGAAAAGGAGCAACAATTTGACCTAATAGGTCTATTAATGATTAACGGAATATTAAAAAATTTGATATGTGAATATATGAAGTTGCCAAGGAATTGATCTTAATTGATTGGAATGAGGTAAATATCTATACGATGTGTATAGAAACAGAAGGTAATACCCTCGGAAGTGAGTAGGTAGAATATTGTATGCAAGCATGGTGTAAATTAGCAAATATGTGTGAAGTAAACAAATGAAATGAACGTAAAGTCGTATAATAACAATATGAGTCTATATTATTAAATGAAGACGAATTTTGGTAATCCGATCGTGGTTAACTTCTTGAGAAAGCGGTTTATGAAAAAAATGAGCAATTCAATTATATTGAGATATCAGAAAGTGAAATTATTTGAATGAAGAACTGAAAAGGGTTTGTAGAAAATTTAGAATGGAATGTTATGCAATTGGTATTTATTATGGATAATTATTATTAATTAATGAAATTCAATTTTGAAGTGTGACAAATGTTATGGGACAAGTAAGTTATGGAGCATTGGATGCTAGAATAAAACTCAAGCCTCATGAAATGAATTTAGATTGAAAAAGACTTGAATTGGATTGAAAATAAGCAAGAAATGATTTTTAAGGAATTAAATGGATTAAATTCTCTAGATTTTTGGAGAAAAGACTAAATTACCCTTGACAACTTATGGAATGACCTTGATGTGATATGTTGGTGTAATGACCATTATGCCCTTGTTTAGTAAAGTTAATTGTCATAAAAGCCCTAACCATGTATGAGTTAACTAACCAATGTATAGTTACTAGTTGCAGATGTAGATACAATATATGTATGTATATGTTAAGAATGTATAAGCTAAGTTCACTTAGCTGATTTTATTTTATCTTCTAGGTGATAAGAGAGTTCATAAGAGAAGAAGAGAAAGGGAGCTAAAGTTTGTCAAGAGCTTGCTAGAGATTGCAAGAAAGTGTTCAAGAGAAGAGGAAATAGCCATCAAAGTGGAGAATTAAACCCTAAGAAGGTTTATATCAAGAAGGAAGAAGGCTCAAAGAAAGGTATAAGAATGTTCAAGCTGTTAAACTCATCTATTATGTGCTTAAGTTCAAGAATAAGGATAGTCATGCATGAATTAACGGTTAGATGTAAGGTTTATGTAAGTTTATGTGCTTCTTGATTGAATTATGATGAAACCCTAGGCTTAAGTTGGTAGAATAAAGGTGACATATTATTCATGTTCATGTTCAAGGCTGTAAACCATGATTTAAGGGATAATCATGTGTTATATGTTGTTAGAAATGATGAAAACCTAGTCAAATGTATTGATCATGGTTAATAGATGTGAAAATTGAAAAGCACGTTTTGTGAAGGGAAGTTGAATATTAGGATATGATTTGCATATACACTAAATTATAATCTGAAAAGTGCATTAGAAGGTGCTTATAGAAGTTATGTGAATACACAAAGTAGCTAAATGTGTATGTGGTAATGTATGTGGTGCATAGACCCAAGATTTCAAGTTGCGCTTAAGGGTGGAATTTCTTAATTTGACAAAATTCCACCAACGTATGATTTTTGGCTATTTTGGATAATTAATGGTTTAGTAAGGCCAAACAACTAAGTTTAACATAAATACATGTGTTAGAGTCGTTTTGAAAGTTATTTGGTGTCAATGACGACAATTGTGGATTTTAAACATTTTAAAACGTTCGTCGACGCTTAAAATAAAAACTTTGGAAAAATAAAACCATTTGAAAAGTTTTAAATGTTTTGAAGGCCCAAGAAAATCAATTATATGTTATATGTGTTATATGACATGTTGGAATCAAGTTTTACAAAAAAGAGGCCAAAAATAGCATAGATTTTTGAAAGAAATTTTTTTAAGAAAAACCAGTACTACGCCGAGGCGCAATTATTTGAACTAAAAACTGCTCTGGGGCATAGTGCTCTGTGAAGAAGCTCGCCGGGGCGAAATTAGGGGGTGTCGAGGCGCAGTCTGGCCGAGAAGATCTCGCGGCCAATGAGATCTTCCAAGCTAAACATCTTGCCGGGGCGAGATGTTCTGTTCCAGCCAATAAATTTTTATTTGAAGTCCAAATTGAAATGTTTTGATATAAAATGATAAAGACAAGAAATATAAGCCAGAAATTAATAAAAATAATCAATGTGGTAGATGTTAAGGTATAAATGAACTATGTGACAGTTGAAATGTGCACTCCGTGCAACTATGCATATTAACTGTTAAGTGGAATATGTGCCATTAAGCATAGCATGGTAAATTAGAGGATGCATGACGCGTAAATATAAATTGTAAGCATGAAAGGTGTTATGTGATTGACATGCTGAGCCTATGTGCTCACTCTTGCCATGAACTAACATTTTAGGTAAAAGTACGAAAAGGCCAGAGTTTCCAATGTGGTTAAAGGTAAAGATTGATGAAGGCATAGATAACCATGAAAAGAATTTGTTATGTGTATCTATGTAATGTGGCTATTCAAATAGTTAAATTAAACCTACAATGGTAATTAGGGTTATATGATTTGTAAATCCATAGAGATAAATGTGCATGCATGTATTATTCAGAGAAATGTTGTAAAATGATATGGTGAATGCATTATTATTGGTTGAGTTTTATATGGACTAAACTCATATGTATGGAACAGGAATTAGCAGACAGGATTGTGTATAGATAGTTTAATGGTGGAATGTATGCACAGGGTATGCTATATATATATATATATACACACATATACACACACACACACATATGTGCGTGTGTGTGTGTGTGTGTGTGTGTGTGGACCGCATTATGGCCAAAGACTTGGTTTTAAATGTTAAGTTTTAACGCACGAGATCGCCGTTAATATGTTTTATGATTATAAAATATGATTTTAAGATTAATGATTACGTTATCCAGACATAATTGGATTAAATAAGGAATGTTGGGATTTCGGTGTGTTACAGAAACTCCTATTGATAGACAGGTAAGTAAAACACCATTAGGTGTTCGTTGAGTGAGTCACGTTCAGTGAACTTATTCTCTAATAAGCACTTACATACTTGATTTAATGTCTCTACACAAATGACTATGAGATCAATCATCCTCCTCATAAGAGTAAGCATAGTATGTACTAATTTATCCGGATTAACTAATTCTCATTTTAGTGTGCCCACGATTAGGAATATGTTAGTTTTGAGTTATGTTGAATTTAGATCTCATTAGTATAATCAACATTATGATTCTAAAAGTATTGCTCCAAAACTATGAATTTATTCATATAACTAATTTCAACCAATTAACCATGAATAAACAAATGTATTGATACTTTAATTAATAAATCAAATAAGATTACAAAGTATATGCTTATCACATTAAATGTGATTGGCTTGAGGGCATGCTACTTTCATTTACTACTTAGTACAATCAAATTAATCACTTAGTATATATATAGTACTATATTGAACATGCTTTATTCTTTTGTTATGGTGATGATGCGTGAGAAGACATCTTTGTATTCTCCTTATCTTCTTTTTTGAGCGAATGTATGCATGGATGTTCATTTTAATGACCATGTATATGATTTTACTTTGGTTTATGTATATTTTAGTTCGGATGTATTAATTGTACATATTTAGTTATATTCAATGAATTGATGTAGATATTAATATTTGGGCTGGAGTTACTTTATATATATGAACTGTTGTGTTGAAAAATATAGCAGGTACAATTTTTTTTTGGGAAACCACAAAACAGACAAAAAAATTTAATATCAGCGACCGCACACGGTCGATAATACTTATCAGTGACCGCAATTTTTGTGACGGATGTCTATCGCTGATAATATTAGTGACCGACACAATCAGCGATCACGTCGATCGCTAACACGTGGCGCTACGCCACTTGAAAAGCTGATTCAGATTAGCGACGACTTCGGTCGCGGATGTCGGTCGCTGATAATTTGATCGCTTATGTTAGTCTCTGGGGTCCATTTATTGATCAAATTACCTGTAAGCTCTTTTAGCTACTGAATTTGGTCGCTAATACATATCAGCGTCAGATATCGGCTGCTGATAAGTAGTCGCAGATAGTCTTTTTTGTTATAATGAAAATCACTAAGAGAGAGTGTTTGTTTGAGTCGCTGTTAAGTTGCAATGAGTGCTTCTAACGAATGAATTAGTAGCAGAAACTTGATCCTATGATCATAGACTGAAACTTGGACACTTATTCTTGAAAGTGTAAGAATTGAAATTAATAAGTATTTTAGTTAATACTATTATGTCTATTAATTAAAACTTATCTAAAAAATAATACTCACTACAAAATATATTATTTTTAAATTATAAATAAATTACATCAATTTAAAAATTTTAAAATATCTCAATGTGACAAGAATAAGCCAATATTTTTTCAATATTTTGGAACCGACGGGGTGTAAGTTAAATTTGTAAAGTAGCTAAATTTGCGTTGGTAAATTATTTAATTAATAACATTGCCAAAAAAAAATTGCTGCAGTCCATTCATGCGGGCCTTGTTTGATTTCTATTCCAACGGTAAAAAATTTACAAACTTCTGGCCCTTTAAGGGGCGGAAGTGGGGTTAAATCATATAAAATTGTTTTAACTGGTGATGAAACATTTAAAATGTTTTAACTGGTGATGAACTGGTTTGGTTTCAAAATCTGAAGTAGTAGGTGATAACAATTTTAATATTCAAGGTTAAGTCTAGCTTGAATATTAAAACTGCTGGAGAAATAACTCAAATGATTGAGGGTTTTCAAGCAATTGCTTTAATTTATAGAATTTACTATAAAATAATGAAAACTGATTTAAATGTTTAAGCACTTAGTAAAAGTCCTAAGGATAAAACTGTTTTAATTCAAAGCAATAATAATGATGTTAATATCCAGGTTCCAGAGACTATTCTTTGGAGTGATATTAATCTACCTAGTCAATAGATATTAGAAAATGAAATGCCCCAAAGGTCAGTCACTAGTAACATATTAAACCTAGAAAATGTTAGACAATATTTAGACGGAACAATCAGAATAAATTTTTTGTGTGATGTCGCAAGTACCCAAAAATAAAATCTTACTTTGGAAAAATAAATATGTAGTAGTGCAAGTAAGAGTCGATCCCACAGAGAATGATTATTTAATTTTATGTTTTTGCAAATAAGAATTGGGGGGTTTTGTAATTAAAGGAATAATTTAAATAAAATTAACTAAAATAAATATGCAAGAAATAAATAAAAATAAAAAGCATTGGTTTAAGTTAACATCCACCATCAAGAATTTACAACTGGTCACTGATACAAAAATAAATCAATTAATATTTTGAAGATTCACCGTAGAAAGAACTACTCGCAGGTGAAATAATTTTTCTCCTCTCTCCTTAATTTTAGATAAGTAGGGCCACGTGGTCTAAATACCCTTACTATTAAACAACCCCCGGCACGTGCTAAATATTTAATTTAATAGCAGCTTTAAGAATTAGAGAGATCGTTGAACTAAACAACACAAGCCACGTGTTTGCATTTAATTTAGATGAATATTCTTCCTAAGATAAACTAATCTTTTGATCTGCAAAACAATTATTAAACATAGTCGCTTCATAAATAGCAGTAGATTAATATGAATAATAAACTAGTAGGCTTCCTAGTAATTAAACAAACCAATCATAAAATTAAGCATAGAAGAATATTCAATAATCAAAATATAAATTGAACAATTAAAATAAATTAGATCTCACAGCGTATAAATCTTGATGGCTTCAATCACTTAACCCAAGAAAAATAAATTAACTACTCATAATAGTAGCGAACACTAACGAATAGAAGATATAATTTTTATTCTAATGAGAGTTGTTTTTTTAAATTGGGTCTCAAGCCCTCTATTTATAGGTTACAAATCCTCCAAACCCTAGTAGGAATTACTCTTTCCAAACCCTAATAGGATTTAAAATACAAATAAAAATAAAAGAAAACTAAAATAATTATTTTCCTAACCCTAATTGGAAATTAAAATCCAATTTGGAATCAAAAAGTAGCTAAAATCCTGAAATAATCTCGTTTCCAGAATTAATGCGCCAAACAAACGCTGCCTTCGCTATAGTGACCTCCAACGTCAGCCGCCCGCCCGCGCATTGCGCGGTTCCTTCATATGCCGAAGTGACGTCGTTTTCTTCGTGCGCTGTGCTGCTGCTTGGCCGCGCATTGCGAGACCGCTTTTCTTTGACCAAAATGGCGTCGTTTTTCTCCCTGCTACTGACTCCCCATCCGCGCGCATTGTGCGGACGCCAACTTTTCCGGAAATTACATATTTGCCCCCGGTCTTTGTAGAATTTACAGATTTGCCCCCAACTTTGATTTTCCTACAAAAATAAATATAAATTATTTTAAAATAAATAAAAATAATATAAAAATACTAAAAATCCTAAAGGCACATAATAATAAATAAAAGACCTAAAACACTAAAAATAAATAAAAACACATAAATAAATAAAATACTATAAAATTACCTAAATTAACACAAATTAACTAAAATCCTATAAAACCTATTAAAACCAAAATGAGCTAAATAATTAAACATTTAAGCATACAATAAATATAAAAACTAAGTATTAGGGAATAAAAATATTATATAATTTAACTCTATCAATTTTGATGACTCAAGACTTAAAAAACCTTTAGTTATAGAAGATGCTACTAGTACTGTAACATCTTCTAGAAAAAATTATGAATTATTAAGTAAAACTACCATTCCAAGCATTAAGTTAAAATGATTAACTAATGAAGGACAAACTAGTCACCCTTGTTATAATAATTAGTCAGATGATGATGAACAATAGTTATCACCTACTGCTTTAGATTTTAAAACCATACCAGTTCATCACCAGTAAAAAGTTATTAAAAAAGAATTTAAAATTAATGAAGAAGCTTTAATCATTGACTTTAATTCAAGAGAAAATAGAAGAAAAAAAATATCAATTTCGTGAAAACCATAGTGAAATTGATAGGGAAAAAATAGTTAATAAGTGAAAAAAATTTATAGTAAAAGAAAAGGTTTTATTGACATACCATTTCTAGTCCTTCTTCTTCCTTTGATATTTCTTCAGTTAAAGATTTTTCAGCATCTAAGTTAAAGTTATTGGTTTCCGCCATTAACGACCAAGTCAGTGACCTCCACAAAGAGGCCTCAGAAGAAAATTCTTTTGTTTCTAGTCACAGCTCAGCCACAAATAATGATCCCTACAACAGTCAACTGTTCTAAGATGCTCAAGACCTATACGTATTATGAATCCCTGTTATCTTTTCTGGCAAAGTCAAAAGCAACAAAAGCAAAAGCAGATGTAGTCCCTTAGTCACTCAGCCAGTTAAAAGTAAAAGTAGCTAAAAGCAAAAGCAGATGCTGTCCCCCAGTCAATCAGTCTACCAAAAGTAGAAGACAAATTCACTTTTACTTTTACTTTGTACTTTTACTTTTACTTTAGTAAATCTAATAGAATAGTTAAGGACGCGTAAGTCCACAATCATTTTCTTGTCTATTTAAGATAGACTCGATCTTCAGTTTGAGATTGGTTCAGAACCACAAGACCTATTTTTTGTATTTGACTACACTACTAGAAATCTGGTCTATAGCGACGGTCGCCGACCGTCGCTATAGGCCTAAAGACCGTCGCTAAACGTATTAGCGACGGTCGGCCGACCGTCGCCTTATAAGCCGTCGGTAAACTCTATAGCGACGGTCCTACACATCTATACCGACGGTCGGGCCGTCGCTGAAAAGCAGAGCAAAAACGCTCTCACGTTCTTTTACCGACGGTCATTACATATCAATAGCGACGGTCACGACCGTCGCTAAATGTGCCAAATAAAATATCTATAGCGACGGTCGGCGACCGTCGCTATAGGTCCTTTTAAATATTAAAAAAAAATATGACAAATTTCTATAGCGACGGTCGCCGACCGTCGCTATAGGTCCTTTAAATATTAAAAAAAATATTATTAATAAAATTGTTATTCAACACGCAATATAATATTCTGTAACAATCATAAATAAATTTATATCATTTAAAATTATTTACATCACAATTGTAAATTAATATTACCATCCACAAAAACCAAATACATAGCTAGTGAAAGAGAATGGAAGTAAGTATTGATCTGGAAATGGCTAAAGATGTTGAAGAGACGGATTCATTAAGTTCAGGTGCAGCAACAGTTGTATTGATAGCAGGAGCAGAAACTGGAAATGGTATTGATGGCAGGAGCAGAAACTGGGAATCAAGTCCCACGGGATCAATCCTGAATGCAACTATTGGAGGGGTTTCATATAATCTGTGTAGCTTGGACTCATAATAATTACACTAAAAGAATATATTACGAAACATAGTGCATCTTCTATTTATACTCAATAAAAAAAATCAACCCACCCACAAACCCGAAAGTGACCCCTAACTTATAAAGCTGCCATGAGCAAATTCAGTACTAATGAAACCCCTCCAATAACTGACGGCATCACAAAATATTGGGAGTAAAATACCTGCGTACCTTTAAACCATGACTGCAGTTCACGCACAGCTCTGGTGGCAAACAAGTCTCTTCGATCAGGTCTTGTATCATTAACCTTAATTACAGTTGGAGTAATTGGTGGAAACTTTGATATTGATGGTTGAGGTGTACCAGACGATTGGTAGTGTTCCATAACTATCCGGTCCACATCAAGATTCTGAAACACAAGTCAATTTATTAAGATGCGCAAATCTATGCCAAAAAATATCATAAACTACTAAAATCAACTCATTTGTTACTTGAACTACAAAAATTAACACATTATCGAATAGCATATGTATTGCATTTTTTCAAAGATCGTGAAGGCATTGACGTACCAAAACTATGACAAAATATACATATACATGCGTACCTATATGTGTGTGTGTTGTTTATAACCCTATTAGTTGGCTAACTAGGTCAACTGAGTTGAAGAATCCAAATGCATTAAAGGTTCAAAATTTATGACTTCTTGTATAAATGAACTAAACCTGTTACATTACAAGTCAATGTCAAACCACAATGTTTTTAGACAGCATCATTAATTACCTCAAGTAAGTCATCATCATCAATGTCATCTGGGAAAGTGTTCTGAAACCCATTAACTGGACTTGCATGAGCAGTGTGATTGCTGGATAATCCATTGATCACACTTGCATGAGAATAATTATGCATTGAGACGTGAACCTCATTTGGCCTGCTAGCCTCCTTTATTGTAAATCTTATGTGCAACACATCTGCAAAGCATTTAAAGATTAAAATATGTGCAACACATTTTTCAAATTAACGAAATGAAGCAACTATAGATAAGATCTAAATGATGTCACACTATATAGGACAGATAAGGCAATAATGGACTAACGGTTCACTGAATTTTTGATGACATCACAATAAGCAGAAAATTAAACTGTAATATATTTCTTGCTTCCTAGAAGCATTTGCAATCAATAAAATGTCTACTAATGAAGCATCATGATATTAATTTAAGCAATCTAGACAAGAGGTAAAATGAAATGAACACACCCTGCTTTGCAAGGCCATCATCCACATCCTTCCCAATCTATTCACCCAAAAGACAAACACAAATCTGACTTTAGTAAATAGAAATAACAAATGACAAATCTATCCATTACAACCATGAATGTGCAGTGCAACCCATGCAAGGCATAGCATTACAAATAATGGCAACTTGTTGATAAAAATTTATGAAATGAAATAATATACAACCATACCTCAGCAAAGTTCCTTTGGTCTGAAGAAAGACTTTTGGTAGACAACTCCTTCAAAGTTCGGAAAAGAATCAAAAAAATCATGTGCGAAGTAAGAGCATCCGCTGACTGAAGCTGCTGTGCTAAAGTAGAAAATAGCTCTGGCCTGAATAATTGATCAAGTGAGTGTCGATAAATAGAGCTAAAGTAGCTAAAAGGTACATTAAAAGAATCATTGCAACTCAAAACCATAACATACCAAATGTATAGTTATAAGATGCAATAGTAGCAAGAGGGATCAAATGTTTATAATAATGCTCAAGCAGGATAGCTGAGTTAGAATATATTATCACAAGGTAGCTACATCAGTTAACAAGAATAGCAAAATACACAGTTTGGGAATGGCAGTAAATATACACAGCTTACCTCATCTCCTGCCTCCTGGCCTTAGTAAAGCAAATAAAGTACATGTGATAGCATGAGTACCTGAAAAGAACTGATTGAAAAGAAGTAGCACACAAAAGAATAAAACATTGGCAACCTGATCGAACAATTGCAGATTCAACACCAAATATCTCTGAGAAAGCTTGGTCAAGGGCTTCACGTCCCCCAGCTTGTTCATGACCATAGCCTGTTCAACTACCAAAACGCTGATGCAGAAATAATTTAGACAAATTAGAATAAAGAAAACTAAGATGGGATAAACAATTTATGACAATTAATCTTGAGTCACAGATTTGAATCAGAATTTTGTGTAAAGATAAGTGGACAAATTAACAGGTTGTAATCGATCAAAGAGTTAAAAGATTAGACATGGTGAAAGTTCTGAACACAAGTAACTACTAGTAAATTTAAAAGAAAAGCTGCTAAAAAAATTAAGCATAGTGATAATACAAAGCACAGACCAGGCATAAATCAAAATCTGCATGCTTGGAAAAATAAGAAAGCTTTGCAACATATTAATTTTAGGAGCCAACGAGCATTTACCTCGGGGATTTCCCAAACGTTTTTCCTACCGCTGAGAGGCTCCACCTTAGGAATCCTGGTGTCCCTAGCTTTCAAGTATTTTAGCTACTCCTTCATACCTTTCTTTTTCTCCAAACCAGTATGTACATCAATCAATTTGCAGTTTTTAATTCCTTCTCCAGTCTCTATGCAGACATTATCCTAGGAAATAAAAAATAAAAGCACAAACCTTAGGATTTATTTGCTATATTTCACACAAAATTATGAGCACGAAAGGAAAAACGAGCACTTTACACTTTGGTAGCTACAAAAACTGTCCAGCACTGACTAGTGCAAAGTAAAATGTATTTCCCCCTGCTCACCTCAAATAATAAACATACCCTAATCATTTGAATTACCTAAAAGCTTCATAGAAGTCAGAAAAACCATTAATACGAAGACACAAACCCAGATGCATTAAAAAGGGTATGAAAGAAAGAAATTGTAGCACAGTGACACATTTCATGATTATTTTTCTGCTTAAGTACAATATGAAGCATCAAAACAATATAAACTTGATCTATTTCTCCTTTTTATAGGCTACACATTTCTTCACGAATTTCTTGGTTGAATTGCCTCCGTGACCTTCGACCAGAAGATATGACCAGAAGGCTAGCACCTAGAAATTAGAATAGAGAGTGAAATCGAGTCACTGGACCTCCGGCAGCCGAAAGCGAGAGCAACAAATTGACTCAACTATTATCAACCGAAGAAGAAAGAATAACAGATCTACCAGATCTCATAAGATCTCAGTTTGATGAATATTTGTAAAAAGGGGGCTGATGATGGTGGTCGATTATAGTGGTACTAGCGATGGTGATTGTGAAGATGATATGTGAGTAGAAGAAAGTCGTGGAGACTGATAAGGGGGGGATCAAAGTTAGGGATTTGAGTGAGAGAGGGATGAAGAGCGGGAGACCGGTGAAAAGTGAAGAGTTGGGAAAAAATGGAGGGATATGTGCGCGCCCTAGAAAAAAATCCTCCAAATAAAAGATATATACCGACGGTCAAGTAGTGACCGTCGTTAAAAACTGAATTTTGTGACTTATACTGACGGTCAAAGCGCGACCGTCGCTATAGGGCTTATTTTTTCTATAAATAGTGACGGTCAAGAGTCGACCGTCGCTATAGGCCAATTTTTCTTTCTATAGCGACGGTTCCGCCCCGACCGTCACTATATCTCGACGCTATAGGCCGATTTTCTAGTATTGCTAATTATATCACCATATGTTAAATTATCATAATCAATAAAATCTAAGTTTTTACTTAATTATTCACGAATTTTATGAGCAAATAAACTTGGTAAACCATTTATAAATTTTTATTTCCAAAAATGTTTATTACTATCATCACGCATCATTACTCTAGAGGTAAAAACATCATTATACTATCTAAAATCACTCAAAGTGGGACATGAAAGATTACTTAATTGATCATGAATTCTATCAATTATATTACTAGGTGTTCCGATAAAATATTTAATTATTTTGAAAATTAATATGTTAACACTATCAGAGGGACCTAATCCTAATTCCTCATCAATTATATGATTACCTTCATTATCTCTTTGAGTAACATAGATTATATTATATCTAGAGTATTCAGTGAGTCTTCAGTGAGATGTTTTTACTTTTTTTGTTTCAAAATTTAAATCATTATATGGACGGCCGTAAATACACTTAATAAAATGGTACTTTCATCTGGTGTTAACTAATACTCTCCGTATATATACCATGTTTCTTTCGTAAGTAAGAATGTAAAAATAGTCATTTTTCTAAACTACCATGCACTGCCATGCAAACCGATTTCGGTGGCTAGCCTTGCAAATCATATATCCATTAGCACACCTAGTTTCCCCGGTGAATTTTTTCTTTCTCTCTCTCTCTGTATTTTTTTTTCTTTCCTCTTCCTCTATATCTCCCTCATACAATCTACACAATCTAGTGCTACAAATCATTTAATTTTGCAATTGCATTATATTGGTTTGTTTTGGATAACCATTTGCATGATTCCGGTACGTAGAAATCAAATCGAACACATTTATATTTTTATACCTTTTATGTTTAATTTGTTCGACATCATTTTCTTGATGATGAATTTGAATAAATACAGATCATTTAAATGGAACTCTTTGCTAAAGCCAAAACGGTCCGCCTCAGAACCGTTAGAGACAAGTACCTAATAGCAGAAAACGACAAAGAAACAGTTTCCCAGCACCGTGACGGCTCATCAAAAAATTCCGTATGGTTAATTGAAAAATTAAGAGGAGAAGATTTTGTACGCTTCAAAAGTTGTCATGGAACATATTTAACCGCCACAAATAATTTATTTGTTCCGGGGGTAATTGGTAAAATGGTTATGCAGTCGGGGCAAAAATTAACGGACATGTCGACGACGGATTGGGAGCCGGTGAGGGACGGATTTCAAGTGCGGCTGAGGACGAGATCCGGCAGCTTTTTACGGCCAAATGGTGGCATTCCGCCGTGGAGGAACACCGTTACACATGACATGCCACATAGGTCGAAGTCTCAAGAGAAGGTGTTATGGAATATTGATATTGTGGAGACTCTTCCGTTGTCTCATCGCCGGGGTCGGTCGGAACTGACGTTGATAAAATCGGCCTCCACTTCTGCCGGACTTGGGAGTTCAAAAGCGCCTGAAAAAAGAGTAACTACGTTGGAGGATTTGTGGTAGTTTTAATTGTGTTACTTGGGTGACAAGTTTCTCCATGCATGAATTTTATGTGTATAATATATTCGATGAAGTGTGCAGGAAATTGTTGTATTTGTATAGGACATACTGGATATTGACAGTTTTAACCAGTTAATATAATACTTTGTTATACAAATACAGCAGACATAAGTATAAACACCATTTATATTATTAAAAAATATAAGATAATATTAAAATTTATATCATACTTTATTTTTTAATAATATAAATAATTATAATATTTAATTATTATATATATAAATTTTTTCCAATATAATAATTTCCTATGACGGGACGGACATAAAATAAATTTTAAACTTGTATATACATGTCATGTCATATCATATCATTAATTCTATCCATGCATGAAAAAAGAAAAGACATAACAAACAAATTTAATCTTCCATGCATGTACGCAGTTTTTTTATTTGAATGAGAGAATGAAAATAATCACTGTAGAAGGACGATGTTGACTCCAAATTATGGTTTGAGTAGTATGTTCATAGTTTATGTTCATTTCTTGATGTATACTACTTTTTTTAAAAGTTAATTTGACATATTTTTAAATTTAAAATTGACATAATTTATTTATATTTTAAAATAATAAATTTTATAATTTAATTATTTTTAGGCTATTTATAATATTTATAATTGTATTGACATAAATTATAAGAAATTATATTAATTTTGAATTTAAAAATATTTAAAATTGACTTTTAAAAAGTCAATATTAATCATATCATTTAAAATGAAAGTAAAATATCCCGAAATTTTCAAGCAATGTAAATGAAGTTATAAATGTAAATATAACAATGTAAATTGAAATTTCAATAAGAAATATAATTATTATTTCAATTAGAAATATAAATTAGTAGTTGATTATAATACGTACAGATTGAAATGTAAATAATAAAGGAAGGTAATGCAAGGGAAGATAAACGTGTACAAGAGGTTATGTGTATGTGTTTGGTTGGATATATATATATATATATATATATATATATATATATATATATATATATATATATATATATATATTGCTAAATTAATTTAAATTTGTATTAAAAAGAAAAAGGTACAAAGCTAGAACTCAATCAGAGTATAGCATAGCCATCAAAAGGCATATCTTATGATGACATTGAAAGTAGTATGTCATCAAGTTAATTATATTTGATGTGATTATATTTACTTTGTAATCTTATTCAATTTATTAATAAAAAAATTTAATTTATTTAAAGACATTTATTTATCCATGTTTAATTAGTAGAATTAATTATTGGATAAACTCATAGTTTTGTAATAATGCTTTTAAAATCATGATGTTGACCATGCTAATGAGATCTAAATTCTAGATAGTTCAAAACTAAAATGTTCCTAATCATAGGATCACTAATGTGGGGTTAATGGATCCAGATAGATTAATACATATTATACTTGTTCTTTGGAAGAGAATGATTGATCTCATAATCATTTGTGTGGAGACACTAAAGCAAGTATGTAGGTGCTTATTGGAGAATAAGTTCACTGAACATGACTCGGTAAAAGGAACACATAATGGAGTCTTACTTATCTGTCAATAGGAGTTCTAAAGTGATAGTAGTACATGTGATCCTTGGATTTGAGATCATCATAGTACCTTGTGTATTCTGAGTTATACTTTGTCATATTTCTTAAGGCTCTTTGATATAACAAAGGGTATGTTTGGGTATAATAAAGTGTATATGGAGGTAGGTAAATGATCGATAAAGGATCTGATAGACTTAACGACACGTTTGCGTGAGGTGGTTGTTGCCCGGATCGTTCTAGCAATGGTTATAGGTGGAACATCAATGACATATTGACCCCTCGCTTATATTAAAGCGGTAACTTTGGTACAATCAACGATTGATGTATGGTAAAAGACGCCACAAACACTTATAGATCAATGCTTGATAAGTCAGATTAATCACCACAGACACACTGATAAGATCAAGAGTTTTTGACAAAAACAAAGATAGAATACTCTTAAGTAATCTAAAAGGAGAAGTATTATTAAATTAATGAGTGATTAAAATCCTTGGCCTTGAGGCCTATTTATACTAGTACAGGGACTTAATTATGGTACTAAAAACCCTAAAAGTGTTGCCCTAATTTTAACCTAGTAGAAGTCTTTAGAATTGCAATCAAAATAAATCATAACCCCCTAGAATCATGCTAAATTACCTAAAATAAAAGGAAACAAAAGACAATATAATTTGTTAAATATTTTAGGAAACAAAATCTTCTCTAATTCCTGAATTGGGTTTGTATCAAAATGATCCGAACTTATGACTCATGCTCCCTAGCCTCCTCATTGGGTCTCCTTGAGTTAGCTTCAGCCCAAAAATCTTAGATCAATCCATTGAGGTCTTGCTTGAATCTTTTAGTTCTATCCTTTGTAATTGGTCTAACCGGCACTTGAATTGGATCTCCTCACACTCCTCTAGTTTTGTTTGAATTAGCACATGTCATGTCTACATCAAATGGACTTAGGCCAGTAACATTGAAAATAGCACTAACACCATGCTCACCTGGTAAATCCAATTTGTAGGCGTTATTGTCGATGCATTCAAGGACTTGAAAAAGACCATCCCCTCGTGGAATCAACTTAGAATGCCTATGGGTTAGAAATCGTTCTTTCCTCCTATGCATCCATACCCAATCTCTTGGTTCAAAAAGTACTTGAAGACATCCCTTGTTGGCTTGCTTGACATATTCGTCTGTCCTCCTTTCTATGTTGAGTCTTACCCTCTCATATATTTGCTTCACAAAATCAACCTTTTTCCCAAAAATAGGTAATGACGTTAAATCTAATGGACTTAAAGGATTAAAACCATACACAACTTCAAATGGAGAAAAATTAGCAGTAGAATGAATAGATCTATTATATGCAAACTCAACATGTGGTAAACACTCTTCCCAAGTTTTTATATTCTTTTGAATTATTGACCTTAACAATGTAGATAAAGTTCTATTCACTACTTCTGCTTGACCATTGGTTTGGTGGTGACATGTAGTATAAAATAATAATTTAGTTCCTAATTTACACTACAAAGTTTTTCAGAAGTAACTCAAGAATTTAGCATCTCTATCCAATATAATTGTACTAGGCATACCATGCAATCTAACAATTTCTTTAAAGAACAAATCTGTAACATGAGAAGCATCATCAGTTTTGCGGCATGGAATAAAATATGCCATCTTTGACAATCTATCCTTAACCACAAAAATAGAATCATTACCACGCTTAAACCTAGGTAAACCCAATACAAAATCCATAGATAGGCCAATCTATGACTCACTAGGAATAGACAGTGGTGTATATAAACCATGGGGTTTCACTTGGGATTTAGCTTGACGACATACGATACATCTATCACACAACTTCTCTACATCCTATTTCATATGTGGCCAATAAAAATGTTCTTATAATATAGCCAAAATTTTGTCCACACCAAAGTGCCCATTAAACCCCCCCTATAAGACTCTTTAAGTAATAATTCACACAATAAACAAGTTGGTATGCATAATTTATTTTCATGAAATAAAAATCTATCATACCTAAAGTACTTACCCACTGTATTCTTTTCACATGATCTAAACTCTTCACCAAAATCATGGTCTATAATATATAATTCTTTAATTTGCTCAAAACCAAGCAATTTTGCACCAAGAGTCGATATTAACACATACCTATGAGAAAGAGCATCTGCAATGATGTTTTCTTTACCTCATTTATACTTGACGACGTAAGAAAATGTCACTATAAACTTCATCCACCGTGCTTATCTCTTTTTCATAAACTCCTTAAGCCATAAGTAGTGTTGTCAGGTTTCAAACACACGAACCAATGTGTACAACTCCTTATCATATGTAGGGTAATTAAGAATGGCCCTACTCAACTTCTCGCTAAAGTACGCCACTAGTTTTGCTTCTTGCATCAAGACATCTCCAACACCAACACTTGATGCGTCACATTCAAGTTCAAAAGTTTTAGCAAAACTGGGTAAAACAAGCACATGAGCATTAGTTAATTTCTGTTTAATCAATTGAAAAACTTCCTCCTGTTTATCTCCCCATTTGAATCCAACGCTTTTCTTTATAACTTCAGTAAGTAGTGCAGTGATGATGCTGAAGTCCTTCACAAATCTTCGATAAAAACTTGTGAGTCCATGAAAACATCGAACTTGACTTACATTGGTAGGACTAGACTACTCTTAGATTGCATGTATCTTTTCTTCATCTACTTGTATCTCTTGTGAACTAGCAACAAAACTAAGGAACATAACCTTATCTGTGCAAAACGTGCATTTATCCATGTTAGCAAATAACTTTTCTTTTCGAAGTACATCTAAAATAGATTTCAAATGCACTACATGGTCTTTTAAGTTTTTGTTATACACTAGGATATCATCACAGTAGACAACTACAAATTTATCAATGAAAGATCACAAATTATGGTTCATTAATCTCATAAAAGTACTAGGTGTATTAGTTAATCCAAAAGGTAAAATTAACCATTCATATAAACCATAGTTAGTTTTATATGCAGTTTTCCACTCATCTACTTCTTTCATGTGAATTTGATGATATCCACTATTGAAAGCAATTGTCGAAAATACACATGACCCCATGCAATTCATTTAGCATGTCATCTAAGCGAGGAATAGGATGTTGATATTTTACTGTAATATTATTTACTGCGTGACAATTGACGCACATTTGCCACTTCCCATCCTTCGTAGGCATTAGTATTACTAGAACTGCATAATGACTCAAACTTTCTCGAATGAACCCTTTCTCCATCAGCTTTCGTACCTTCCTTTGCAACTTTTTCGTACTCCTATAGGTTGGTTGGTTCGGGATGGTAACACAGGGTATGAAATCTATCTGATGTTCAATTCCATAAATTGGTGGTAACCTTTGTGGTAGCTCCTCGAGGAACACATCGGTTTATTCTTGTAAAATAAACAACACAACACTAGGCAAAACAGAGTTATTAATGTTAGTATTTAAAAACACCTCCTTATAGATAAGTATACTCATCGGTTGTCTAAAAATTAATGTTCTCCTTACATCACTCTTTTTTGCAAAGATATTGGTTTTTTTCCCTTTTTTCTTCTCACTTTTCTCACCCTCACTTTTTTTCCTCTCATTTATTTTCTTTCTTTCACTCTCTCTTTTATATTTTCTCATGTTTGTTTTCTTTCCTTCATCCTTTTTCTTGTGAACACCGTCTTTCTGCAAATGCAATTGATCTTTATACACTTCTGTCTTTCTGCAAATGCAATTGATCTTCATACACTTGTCTTGGTGTCATTAGGTTTAGAGTGATAGGGCGGTGATTATGCATAAACGATTACTTATTTGTGAAGCTATCATGCATTACACATCTATCAAATTGCCACAGCCTCCCAAGTAATAGATGACTTGCCTGCATTGGAACTACGTCACAAAGTTCTGCATCCTCATACTTTCTAATGCTGAATGGTACCCTAACTTGTTGAGTCACCTTTATCTCCCCATTGTCATTGAACCATTGCAGTCTATATGGTTGAGGATACTTGATTGTTAGCAGACTTAGCTTCTCCACCATAATAGTGCTTGCCAAATTGGTATAACTTCCACCATCGATTACCACACGACAAATCTTTCTATGAAAAAGACACATGTGTGAAATAGGTTCTCTCGTTGTGCCATGTCATCTTCTTTTACCTGTATACCGAGAGCTCTTCTAGTCACCAACACTGCTCCAGGAATAACATCATCTCCCTCATCAACCTTCTCCAAGGCTGGCATAGTGTTAGAATCTTCCTTTTCCCCTGTTTCCACCTCACCATTATCCAACAAGATCACGACTCATTGATTTGGAGACTGGTTTGCTATTGACCTTTGCCTTGGCATTTAAAGCATTTTATATCACGATTACAGTTAGATAAAGGTTAAGTTTTACCTTGATTACCTCTATTAGGCACCTCCAATTTTGGCTTTGCCTTGGACTTGCTCACGACTTGTCTTTTTTCCTCCTTTACATCATTTGGCTTTCGTGATGAACTTAATGTGGAGATTGGTCATTGGCTTCCTCTCCTTTTAAGTTGCTTCTCAATTTTGATGGCCACGTGTACCATATCCTCCAATTCCACGTAATGTTTTCTCTCTACTAAGTCTACAATCTCTCAATTTAATTTAGTTGAGAATCTTGCCAAGGTGGCCTCTCGATCCTCCTCTACTTTGGCTTTGGTCATCAGGATCTCCATCTCCTTCTAGTAATCCTGCACACTTTGAGTTCCCTGCTTCAGAGTCTACAATCTTTTAAACAGCTCCCAATGGTAGTGTGATGGCACGAACCGTTTCTTCATCACAACTTTCATCTCTACCCATGTCTCAATCGACCTCTCACCACACCTCCTCCTATTAATCCCCAACTAGTCCTATCATACTACTGCATAGTCAGAGAATTTGATGGCCGCTAGTTTGACCTTCTTGAACTCTGAGTAATTGTGGCAGTCAAACACCCAATCTACCTTTTTCTCTCACTCTAAGTATGCCTCAAGATCATTCTTCTCCTAAAAAGATGAAATCTTCATCTTAATGCTGCCCAATCTATTATCTTCCCTGTTCCTATCTCCTCTAATCCTTTCTCCATACCTCATGGGTCACGCTCCTCCTCATCAGTCCTACCCCATCCTCCATATCTCCCACGGCCTATGTCTGGATTATGGTCCTCCTCCTCACTAACCCCTACCTCTATAGTACTCCTTATCCTCCATCCTAGCTCCCCTAGGCTGCATTCTTCCCCTTCTACGCACACCAGTAGTGTTTTGAGACAGTTCTCTTTGTGTGACACTCATCTGATCAATGCGTTCATTCATCTGTTCCACTGTCACGTTCAACCTCCTTGTAAAATCCCTCATTATGGCCTCTATGTTAAATTTTATAACTCCCTCTGTTGATATTTCTCCAAAAATTCCTTTATCCTTTGTGTTAGATATATTTCGCTACAAAACAAGGGTTCGTAAAAAAATTCTCAAAACTCCCTTACATGTATCACTCAAACGATGTTTCACTTAACGCTCGTGTATACACTCAAATGGATTTTTCCCTCTTTTGAGCACACTTTTCTTGCCTTTTTCCCCTAAAGCATTCTTCTTTTACGTTTTTTTTCTTGAACTAATTACTAATCAATGTAATCTATTACAACCAATCAAGAGATTAACAAGAATAATATATATTTAAAGTATTTAGGCGAACTTGATGCACTCGGTTTGAACACCTTCTTTTGCTTCTCGAATTGATTGCTTCAGTTGGCTTGGTATATTGTTGAAATCAGATTGACCTGCTTCTTGTATGCCGTTAAATTTCTGGAAAAGCTTGTCAAGCTAATAGAATTTTATAGCTTTGCTTCTTGTATGCCTTTAAATTTTTGGGAAAGCTTCTCATCAAAGCATCCTTAATCATATAAGTTACAATGGCTTAATGATAGTGGAGAAATTAAGGTGACTAAGCAGGTGTTGGTGTCATTTAGTATATGTAAATACAAAGATAAAGTGTTATGCGTTATGGTTCCAATGTATGTAGGTCATTTGTTACTTGGAAGACCATGGAAATTTAATCTATGTGTGAAGCATGACGGGTTCAAAAATAAGTACTCATTCATCTACAATCAAAAACCAATCATCTTGACACCGTTGTGTCTAGAACAAGTTCATGAAGATCAATTGCATTTATAGAAAAATTATAGAGAGAGTGAGAAAAAGAAAATTATCAAGGAAAAAAATAAGAGAGAAAAAGAAAAGAGTGAGAAAAATGAGAGAAAAGCAAATTTATTATCAAAAGAGAGTTATGTGAAGAGCGCATTATATTTTAAGCAGTCGATGATTGTACTTTTGTACAATGAGGCATTGAATACTAACATGACTAATTCTTCTTTGCCTAGTGTTGTTGCATCTCTTTTGCAGGATTATAACGATGTGTTTTCTGATGATCTACCAAAGGGATTATAACCTATTTCGGGAATAGAACATAAAATCGATTTCATACTTGGTGCTAAAATTTTGAATCAACCAACATATATGAGCAATCCCAAGGAGACGAATGAGTTGCAAAGGTAGGTTTGATGAACTAATAGAGAAGGGGTTCGTGAGGGAAAGTATGAGTGCAAACCAAGAATGGTCGAGTCTTACAAACGTGAGTCAAGTTCGAAGTTTTCATGGACTCACGAGTTTTTATCGGCGTTTTGTGCTGGATTTTAACAGCATTACTGCACTATTAACTGAAGTCATTAAGAAGAGCATGGGGTTCAAATGGGGTGATGAGCAAGAAAAGGCATTTCAATAAATTAAATATAAATTAATTAATGCTCCTTTACTTGTTTTTATCTAATTTTGCTAAGATGTTTGAGCTTGAATGTGATGCCTCGGGTTTAGGGATTGGAGCGGTATTGATGCAAGAAGGCAAACTTATGGTGTACTTTAGCGAGAAATTGAGTGGGGCAATTCTTAACTATCATACTTACAACAAGGAGTTGTACGCATTGGTTCGAACCTTAGAAACATAGTAGCACTACATGTGGCCAGGGGAGTCCGTGATTCATATGGATCATGATTATTGAAGTACTTGAAGGTTCAACACAAATTGAATAAGAGACATGCACGATGGATGGAGTTTATCAAGACACTTCTATATGTCATAAAATATAAACAAGGTAAGGAGAATATAGTCGCAGATGCTCTTTCGAGAAGGTATGTATTATTAAATACTCTTGATGCCAAATTACTTGGTTTTGAGCAAATTAAAGAGTTATATGAATTAGACCATAATTTTCATGATGAGTATAAGTGTTGTTATAAGAATGCAGTAAGTAAGTACTTTGGGCATGATGAATTTTTGTTTCGTGAAAAGAAATTGTACATACCTGCTTGTTCTTTATGCAAGTTGTTAGTTAAATAATCACACGGGGTGGTTACATTTGAGAAAAGAAATATTTTCAGCTCAAAGGTGATTTAAATTGCTTTCGCGAGAAGATGGTCATTTTCAAGTTCTCGAGTGTATTAATGACAATGCCTATAAACTGGACTTACCTGGTGAGTATAATATTAGTAGTACATTTAATGTTTCTGTTTTCAGTCCATTTGATACAGTGATGATTTGAGGAAAAATCCTTTTTAAGAGGAGAGGAATGATGAGGGGGCATATTTAGCTTAGATAAGAGTCAATGAAGTGGAGTCAAAGCTTGGGGAGATCCAGTTTAAATTTCAATTGGGCCAATTACGCGAGCATGAGCTAAGAAATGCAAGAAATGACTTAATGGATTAATTCAAGAGGGTTGGGCTGAGAAAAGTGCAAGTGGATTCAACAAGGAAGATAATTTGGAGTTAGTCCAAGTGATTCAAGTAAGCCTAGGTCAAAACCCAAGTCAAACGAGTAAGAAAACAAATAGGCCATAAATCCGACGCAACGCAATTGCCCTATAAGTTAGCACAACTGTGCTAGGATGCGAAATAACGACGGGTTGAGATTTTGTGCGTGTTCCACAATATAACTTGGCTACAAAATGATTCGGGCATCGTTCACCTTACGCAAGTGTACCGTTGACCTTATCATAAACTATTTAGGAACTAAATTAATTATAATAATAGTACTCTTTATTATTTAATTCCTAAACCTTTTAGGAACTAAATAATAATAATAATAATAATAATAATAATAATAATAATAATAATAAGACTCGTTTTATTAATTTATAATTAGTATTTTCAAAATAATTAATTATAATATTAAGCTATTTATTCTATCACCATAGTATAAATTAAATATACTTAACTTTATTATTTCTATTAAGCCATCTACTTCAAAAATAAATATTTCTCTTTTATGGTGTGACTCTTTCGGTTTAATATTATACCAGTTGAATAATTAATAAATTAGAATCATTCTAATATTATTTATTATGAATTAAACATCTTTAATTCAAATTATTTAATTCATAATAAATAAATATATTTATTTTATTATAAGAGTAACATATCTCAGCAACTCATGACTTTACGGATAATATGAATCAACATTTAATCGCAAAGAATCTATTCAGGGAATAGTTACAGTACAATTCAATCTTTCTACCATACAATATTCTAATCAAATATAAGATATAGAATTACTGTCAAGTCTTACTTTATTTGATCATATACATTTCAATTCTTAAATGTACAACTCTGATTAATGTACATTAATTCTTTCTAATTTTCATTCCACCTTGGCCAAAAATTTCTGAGTTGTCATTTATCAAATCACATATGATATTATCTCCCTTTACTGGAAGTGGTAAATCCTAATGAGGACATGATATGGGCTAATTCAAACAAGACTAAAGGAGCGTTAGGAGATTCAATTTAAGTACCAGTTGAACCAATTATAAAGGCTAGAACTAAGCGAGGGGTCAAGATGTCATTGATGTTCCATCCATAACCATTGCTAGAATGATCCGAATGACAACCACCTCACGTAAGCATGTTGTGGAGTCTATCATGCTTGATTGTTAGTAGACTCAACTTCTCCACGAAGAGGGTAATGTTCGTATAACTACCTCCACAATCACCACGTTGGAAAATTTACCTTGAACAAGACACCTTGTATGAAAAAAGATTCTCTCGCTGCACATTGTCATCTTCTTTAGATTGCACACTAAGAGCTCTTTGAGTCACCATCATCCTTCCCGCAACAATCTCCATCTTTTCACCAACTTCCTCTAATAGTGGCATAGAATCATAATATTTAACCTTCTCTTTGGTCTCCACCTTTCCATCAAGCATAGTCCTTTGTTTTGGGCATTGGCTCGAAATATGATCCCTGCCTTGACATTTAAAACATACAATGTCACGATTTTGATTATAAGAATACTATTTTTTAACCTCAATTACCCCAATTAGATGTTTCAGGCTTTGACTCAATTTTAGGCTTGCTAATGATTGACTTCTCCTTCTTTTTGGAAAATTGGGTTTACAAGATGAACCCAAAGTGGAAATTAATCGTTGGCCATCTCTCCTCTTGAGTTGTTTCTCGATCTTGAAGGCCATATGTATCACATCCTCAAGCACCACGTAATGGTACTGTTGTGACACCTCCAAATCACTATACTTACTATAGTTGACTTGGTGCTCACTATTAATGCTAAATCATTAGGTTTATAGATGATTTCCTTTATTCATAAGCAAAGTTCTTATCTTAATTTCCAAAGATCTTTTATTATTTTATACCAAGTCTTTGTAATCGATGCAAGGGACTTAATACTCAATCATAAAAAAATTTTATTCTTAATATTTAGATATTCTATAACTTTACATGTTCCAACATTCACGGTATTAAATCATTAATACGGCTCTTGGGAATAGAGAATCTCATGGTGAATGTTTATATCTTCACCCGTGATAAATGTTTGCATATTTATTTGTGACAAATGGTTGTATCTTTGTCCGGTGCAAAATTCTCTTTTCGTATAGAACATTACCCAACTAGTTAAAACCCTCATTCGAAACATATTTGGTTACAGTGATATCTCTTCATATCAATAATCCTACTTATCCGACATTCAGAATAATAATAAGGAGTTATACCTGAATTCGAGGAACCTTAACGATGGATTTGACCAGTCAACATCGCTTAGTCCTGTCTCGGATGTACAACACTCATAAGTTATTTACCGATCCATCCAGATAAATAGATCATTATTAGTACTATGTTAAGTTTTAACAATTCTAGGTTTAATAAAAGTAAAGACATAACAAGATACAACTTGATAATATTTATATAATATTCGGTTACATGTGTGGAGCTTGTTCTTATTACAAAATGTCATTATGACTATAGTTAAGAACAATTAAGAAAAGCAATAAACTAGTCTACGCATTTCTTCTTTCCCTTTTTCTTTGAGTCGGAGCTATTGATTTTGTCTGCAAATTATGTTTATTTGTAAGGGTGAGCTAAGATGCTCAGCAAGTCTTAAACACATAGCATATAAATGAACTCACACCGATATGGATTGTAAAGATTCATTGCACAACAATTGATATACAAAATATTTTAACATAGCAAGACTGAGTGGTGGTTAGACCTTGAACTGTTCTTTGACTTTTAACTTAGAACCATTTATAGTGGATATCGAAAGGGGATCAACCTAATGACATCCTATGTTATGCATGTTGGTTTGTAAAATTCATAGACACAATCAAATTGCATAAAATAGCGGAAGCATGGTAAAATCAAATTTAAAAATTTACAAACCATAATCCAGGATCAACCTTTATGCGCAATTATTAATTAACAAAGAAGAAGTTAGAGATATACCCTTGTAGAACTCAAAGCTTCAACAGGTACAAGTTCACCTCCGAATCCTTCGCGTTCTCCTTGAATTTCACCGATTGGATTCCAATGATCAATGTTAGTCACCCAAGTGTTTGGCCTCTAGAGGTGATCCACCAAGGAATAACAATAATTCAAGAAGTGGGTGATGGCAAACCCTAGTTTTTTCTCTCTAGATAATATATGAGTACTCTCCCAAAACTTATGGAAGTGTATGTGTGTAACCTTAATCCATAATAAGACTTCTCTTATTTATAGATTTAGTAAACCCTCCTAACACCTTTAGGAATAGGGTTTTTAATTAAACTCCTAATCTAATTAGGATCTTAATTAATTTAATATAATAATTATAATCCCTAAACTATTTAGGAACTTAATTATCAATTATGAGAGTACTCTTATTAATTAATTCCTAAACCATTTAGGAACTAAATAATAATGATAATAGTAATAATAATAATAAGACTCCTCTTATTAATTTATAATTAGTATTTCCAAAATACTAAATAATAAATATTAAGCTATTTAATTTATTCTATCCATATAGTATAAATTAAATATACTTAATTCATTATTACAATTATGTCATTTACTTCTTAAATAATTATTTTCCTTTTGCGGTGTGACCCTTTAGGTTCTCCATATTTAAATCGGTTATAGAATAAATTAATTAGAACTATTCTAATCTTATTTATATAAATAAATTAAACTATTTAATTCATTTAAATAAATAATATTTGTTCCATAATAAGGGTAACCCCCCTTAGCGATCAACGACTTTCTAGTTAATATAGATTTCAACATTTAATCACAAAAGAACCTATTCAGCGAATAGTTACCGTACAATTCAATCTTTCTACCTCACAACGTCCCAATCAAATATATGACATGGTATAATTGTCAAGTCTTATTTTATTTGATTATATGCATTTCGATCCTTAAATGAATAACTCTAATTAATGTAAATTAGAAACTACTTTCTAATTTTCATTCTGCCTTGGCCAAGGACTATTGAGTTGTCATTTATCGAATCGCATAGGACATTCCCTTCTTTTACTAGAAGTGGTAGATTCTTTGTTGATCATTCACCTATCTCCATGTATGACTTATTATATCCGATCATACCCTTTGATACACCCTAAAGGTTTTAAGGAATATGTCAAAACATAATTCATCATACACAAGATACTATGATGATCTTAAGTCCAAGGATCACTTGTACTACTATCACAAAAGGAACTCCTATTGACAGGCAAGTAAGACTCCATTAGGTGTTTCCTGAGCGAGTCACGTTCATTGAACTTATTCTCTAATAAGCACCTACATACTTGCTTTAGTGTCTCTACACAAATGATTATGAGATCAATCATCCTCTTCATAAGAGCAAGCATAGTATGTACTAATCTATCCGGATTCACTAATACCCATTTTAGTGATCCAACGATGAGGAACAATTTTAGTTTTGAACTATCTTGAATTTAGATCTCATTAGCATGATCATCATCACGGTTCTAAAAGCATTGCTCGAAAACTATGGGTTTATCCATTTGATTAATTCAAGTAATTAATCATGAATAAAGAAATGCCTTGATCCTTTTATTAATAAACTAACAAGATTACAAAGTATATGCTTATCAAATCAAATGTGATTGGCTTGAGGGCATACTACTTTCAATATTCCACTTGCACTAAAGCCAATCGCCCTTTGGTATCCCCATACCATTCTTCTCTAAGTGGCGTACAAATTGCTTAGTAAATGCTTTAGTTAATGGATCTGTAATGTTGTTCTAAGAGCTTGCCATTTTTATGGTGTCGTCTCCTTTTCAATGATTTATTTAATTATATGAAAGTACTGCAACATATGTTTGGATTTCAGATGAGACCTAGGTTCTTTGGTTAATTAAACTCCTTTAATACTAAGAAGCATTATAAGTTCTGTAATGAACTTGTTGAACCAAACAATCACCTTTGCAGCTTCACTTATGGTTATTTACTATGTATTTGTCACTAAATCAGCAAGGAGTTGCTGTTTGGAACCTTTCCAACTCACTGCAGCACCGTTCAAGGTAATCATATTACCTGAAACGGATATGCTGTTATCTTGATTAGTCTGAACAAACTTGAGTTTGTTAAGCCCTCTAGTTTGATATCGGACCCATCATTAGAAACTCTTTTCTAATATTCTTCTCCAGAAATGAACTGATATCTATTTATCATGTATAAGCAATATCAGGTCAAGTACATATCATCCCGTACATGATAGATCCTATTGCTGAGGCATAAGGAGTCTTATTCATATGGTCTCTCTCTCTCTCTCTCTTCAGGTGTCTTTGGAACCTGCTTCTTCGAGAGATGTATTCCAGAACTCATCGGCATGAGCCCTTTCTTGGAATCTTTTCATGCTAAACTTCTTTAGCATAAAATCAATGTACGTTCCTTGGGACAAGTTAAGCATCTTTTTAGACCTATCTCTATAGATCTTTATCCCCAAAATATAAGATGTTTCTCCCAAGTCATTCACGTAGAAGTGTTTAGACAACCACATCTTTACTGATTATAACATCAGTATGTCATTCCTTATCGATATTATATCAACATATAATACTTGGAATGTCACAGTGCTCCCACTAACCTTTATACTCACTTGGTTCATCATCGTCTTTGATAAAATCAAACTCCTTTGATTGTCTCATCAAAACGGATGTTCCATTTTCGAGAAACTTATTTCATTCCATAATTGGATCGTTGTAACTTACATACTTGATTTACTCCATCTATATGGAGATAAAACCTCTTGGTTGTATCATACATACACCCTTTTGTATAATAAGCTACAACTGCAAGTAAAATCCGAATTGATATATGCATTTTCACTAGTGAAAAATTTCATTATAGTCAACTCATTGACCTTATTTGAAATCTTTTTACCACTAGTCAGGTCTTTTAGGTTTCCACCTTGCCATATGCTTTAGTCTTTCTCTAAAGACTAATTTCAAATTTTATGATCATCAGTCATTTCTCTTAAGTATTTAATACTCATACCTCATCGTTTGTAACTGGATCATCATCTACTATGATGCGTACCTCATCATCATCATCTATGATGAATCCATACCATTCAGGTATCTTCGGTACTAAACCAGATTTACGACTTGGTTGTGGTACAATAGATTTCTTTACGTATACAGATTCCTTCACTTGATCTGTAGTGTTTTGTGGTTCTTGAACTTCTTCAAGATCGATTTTACTCCCACTAACCCTTTAAGGAAAAACTTCTTTTCTTATAAGGCAGCGTGTTTCAACAAACACCTTTTAGTTAGTCGGATTATAGAAGTGATACCCTAAACTTTCTTTAGGATATCCCACAAGTTTACACTTATCAGATCTTGTCCCAAGCTTATCACTATCAAACATTTTGACATAAGCTGGACAATCCAAATCTTAACATACTTAAGACTTGGTTTCCTCCCTTTCCATGACTCATATGAAGTCTTGAGGAGGAAATAAGAAGGTATCTGATTTAGTATATATGCGATCGTTTCTAAGGTATATCCCTAGAAGGATACTGGAAGATTGGTATAACTCATCATGGATCATCACCATGTCCATTGTGAGATAATACCATTTCGCTTAAGATGATCTAGAAACTTATTGCTTAAGTATTCCCTTCTCGATCTAATCGAAGAACTTTAATACTTTTGGCCTTTAGTTTCTATACTTCACTTTTGGAATTCTTTGAACGTTTCAAACGATTCAGATTTGTATTTCATCAAATACATATATATCGAAATTTAGAATCATCAGTGAAAGTAATGAATGAATACCCTCCTCTTGCATTTGTTGTCATAGATCCCACACACGACTGTGTGTACCATCTCTAACAACTCCGTAATTCGCTCTCCATGTCCACTAAATGAAGATTTAGTCATATTTTCCATGATACAAGATTCACAAGTTGTATTTGATTCATAATCAAAAGGCTCTAAAAACCTATCTTTATACAACTTGTTTAGTCTTGTTTCATTAACATGACCGAGTTAACAGTATTGCATGAAGGTATGATTCATATCATCTCTTTGCCTTTAGTTTGTTCAATTTTGAAATATTTTCATGTAAGTCAATGTTACAAAATCCATCAAGTAATCAACATAGTAACATCTTACTAACTAAATGGATTTGCCCATAGGCAATGCTAAACTGTAAGTTCCTGTGATTAATGTAGCAACCTTTTGCTCCATTCCCCACGCACATGATTACTTATCTTTAGTTCAGCCTTCTACTTCTGCTTAGTCTCTGCAACGGTTTGCATATTCAAGACCACCAGCCAGTATCTAATACCTAAGTAGAAACTTGACTTATAGAAAGTTCTACTTCATTATGAACAAATCTATATCTGCAGTTGAAGCTTCACTAAGCTTCTTCTGCTTAACTACTACAAGATACTCCTTGCAGTTCCTTTTCCAATGTCCC
Source organism: Hedera helix (assembly GCA_947179155.2). Lineage (NCBI taxonomy): Eukaryota > Viridiplantae > Streptophyta > Magnoliopsida > Apiales > Araliaceae > Hedera > Hedera helix. The sequence goes on along the minus strand of OX359275.1, from coordinate 16,954,322 downwards.
AGCTTATCGCAATGAAAGCAAACTCCTTTGTCCTCGGGATCACTTTTATTTATGTCCTTTGTTTAGCCATTCTTTTGCCTTCTATCTTTTCTGACAACTCAGAAACACCTTTGCCCATCTTCTTCAACCTAGAAGATTCATCTACTAGTAAGACTTGGTCTTTATTGGAAGGAAAGTGACTATCAACTTATTCAACATATTTAAGCAAATCAGGTAAACTGACTTCAAGCTTATTAATGTTAAAGTTCACAACAATTTGTGAAAGGGAGTCAGCGAATGACTGCAAGATCGAATCTTGACTCACCTCTCCACCTTTGACAAAACCTAGGTGTCCTAATTTGATCAATCAGATTGATCATCTTTAGGATACGTGTCTTTACTGTAGTGTCATTGGTTATTATAGATCGGAAGAGCTCCTTAGATATCTTATATCTAGTTGACCTACTTTGTTCCCCAAACAACTATTGAATGTGCAACAATATAGTAGGTGCATCCATTTTCTCGTGTTGACGCTGTAACTCGATACTTATGGATACGAGCATGATGCATTGAGCCACCTTTGCATCATCTTGCCATTTCTTAAAATAACAATATCTTCCTCATAGGCTTAGTCTGCAACGTTTGCAGGAATATGCAAATTAAGGATATTTGCTAGCTTTTCAGCATTAAGAACTTTTCTCAAATTTGTTTAATTAATCCGAACAATTAGGTTCGATTAATTGTTAGCATCTAATATGCTATGCAGTGTTAGTGAATTAAACACAGCAATATTCTTTAAGTGAATTAATAACAACATTAACATGCATTCATTTTATTAATCACCAAGTTAATTAGGTCTTTATTTAAAATGGTGTCTCCTACTATTTTCATCAAACTATATTACCCTCTTCCATATAGTTCGACAAATCTAATTAAAGATTTGCTAGTGAGATAAGGATCCTATTTCAAATGTATATAGCCTTGTGTGTGCACAACAAACTATATATAAATAAATAGGTAGACAACTTTTGTCAATTACATCAACATGTAACTCCTTGTATCACTACAAGAAAACACAGCTACGGCGACGGTATGAAATTGTCGGCATAAAACCTAAAGCCGTCGCCATAGGATATGCCGACGGCACCACACCGTGGCCGATAGTTCCGAGGCCATAGACCTATGCCGACTCTATGATACACCTATACCGACAGCAAGTACCGTCGCCATAACATTTTTGCCACCAAACTTTAGAGTAGAACTGGCGACGATACACTTATCAACACCGACGAAATATAAACCGTCGGCATAGATGTCCATATACCGACGGTTAGACCGTCGCCATACCATTTTTGGCGCCAATCTTTACAGTCAAAATGGCGACGACATCGTTATCAACACCGACGGATATAAACCGTCGGTATATATTCCCATATACCGACGGTTAGACCGTCGCCATACCATTTCCCCCACCACACTTTATAGCCTAAATGGCGACGGTCTCTTTATCAACACCGATGAAAAATCGCTGTCGGAAAAAGTAAAATAGCGACGGTACTACCGTCGGAGTAGACGGAATTACACCCAAGTTTATGAGACTATAGCGACGGTTATGCCGTCGGTGTAGAGAGACTAAAAACTTAGTGTGTATACACTATAGCGACAGTACTACTGTCGGTGTAGACATGAAATTTATAATACTATGGCGACTACAATACCGTCGGCATAGATCTTGCTATTTATTTATTTTTATATAGCAGGTAGCTATAATAAAGACCTGCTTATTTAAAATTACATACATTAAACTTAAAAGTTAACCAATTTTGAATATTAATAATATAAATTCACTGTGCATACAATTGGCAAATACTTGACAAAAGGTGCCATGAACATTAAATTTACATACGATTGGCAAATATTTAACAAAAGTGCCATGAACGTTAAATTTACATACGATTGGCAAATATTTGACAAAAGGTGCCATGAACATGAATTAACATTCCTAAGATTCACTTGCAGTGTACGGATCTATAAGATACTTGAACAAAAGGTGCATTAATAGTTCTACTCCGTTTCACTTATAGCTTCATATAACTTTAATTCTAATTAAGATATATACTTGAACATAAGACAACATAACCATCACTAGTCATCACCCAAGTTTGTAGCTCTGGGCAGCACCTACAACAAAACACAAGATATACAAATAATTAGAATACTATGATGAAGACAGACAACAAATGGACCACATATATACTCTCATTTAAGACTCATGTAATTAATTAGGGAATGGGCAGAGAAAATTATGCTTTAATATACAGTATAAATGATCATAAAAAAGAAACTGCAGTACAAAGACAATTGTGAGACTTCTAAATAATTATATCCGAGTAAATTCAATCCATAAAGGCGGAAAAAGAAAAGGATAACACTCAAAAGTAAGATTCCAGCTTGAATCGGTTGTTTTGGCAGTGGATAGATGACACTTCTTCACTGAGCTAACAAGTGACAATCAAATGTTGAAGACGGTTTATGGGTGGCCTAGATTTGGCTTTAAACATTCATAACTCCCGTGAAATTATATGAAGGCCTAAACCCATAATTTAGAAGAACTCAACGCACGAGAAGCTTCAAGGATGTATAATATTTTGCACATTTAAGCAAAGCTAACAATTGATCTCACCACTTAAGAGCATTGACTTAAAATATCCAAGGAGGCTTCATTTGAGTTGGTAGTTGATCAACTACACGAGTTCAGTACTTAGTACAATAACTTTTTTTCATATCTTAAGCCATGTTTTGTAAATAATGAATCTACTACATCTCGTTGGCTTCAACTCTCCATAACTCTAAGGAATTCATTCTAATTTAACGTTTAATACTCGATACATGTTGGTTGTGCATAAAGGGTTTAATAGTTACCTAATTTAGATAATTTTTACAACGAATTATCCAACTATATCATCACTAGTATCTATATAATAGCAAAATAAAAGCACAAAATCGTCACACAAATGACAGTTGTCCCTATACTCTTCTTCTTAATTGTTTTTTCCAGTGTTAGTTGATATATTGTTTAATGTATATCATACAAGATAGCCATAATTTCTATCTAAATAAAACAGTAGCATGTTGATACTTTCATGAACATAATATAAAAACATAAACTTCAACAGGAATAACTTGGTGATTGTACCTGTTGATTCTCAACTAGTTCTGTCAACCTAGTCACCTTTGCTACTAACTCTTCGTGAAGTATTTGGTAAGCAGCAAGTTGTGCCTTCAAAGTATTTATCTCTTGTTGTGCTGCATTATCAAGTACCACAGGTGTGCCACTATGCTCAGTCGATTTCCAAGTGTTTGTTGATGTGGCTCGAAATCCTACAGAGATGATTCTCCCATGTCCACCTTTTCCCAAAGCTTGGGAGACAATGTCATTCGGGCCAGACTTTTCAATTTGGTGTTCCTCACCCTCAAACGCAGCCAATACATCATTAACCTTGTTTACTTCTTCCTGTAAGATATTATTACAATAAATCAGCATTTATTTAATGAGGCTAACCTATTCAGAACTTAAGTAAATGGGTGATAGTAACACATACAACTTAACTAACTGAACAGACTAAAACCTTCTCCGAATTATATAGATAGACAAACTTTAGTCTTGTTTCTTAATTATGCTTTGTATAGAGGCTAGACTTAATTACTTCTTTTTTTACTATTTACCCATCCTAAAAACTCAACTTCAGCAAAAAGAGAACGGACTTTAGGTTTACAGGTAACTGAAAAGACAAAAATCATTAAATAAACTCTCAAATCTATTACGAGACGGAAATGTTAAACCATCAACAATAAAAAAATAAAATTACAAAGGCATTCTTCAGCTGTTGTTATTAATTTTTTTTTATATAATATCAACATTTATAAGTCCTGTAAAGATGAAATAATCATTTATTTCTTACTGTTGCATACTTGTGGACTGTACTGTCCTTTCTAGTATAAGATGAGATAAACAATTCAGCTCGAGTTGGACTTTTCCCATCTTTATCTTTCTCCACCTGCCAAGTTATGGAAAAAGAAAAGGAATAAAATACCATAATCTAATCTCGCATAGTAGTTGCTACACACACACTTACCATTTCCTGCCTCTTCCTCGCAAGTGACATTCGTCCTAAAGTATGTTGTCTCTTCAATTTAGTGCGATTCTCTTTGTTTCTTTCTGCTTCTTTCTACAAATGATAAATAAATTTCACGTTAATTTCGCTCTTTTGATTTATAATTGTATTGAGATGTAAATATATAAATATATTTAAAACCTGAACTTCTGAGCCACCCCAAACATCCACTAGAACTGCCCATTGTTCTTTCTTCACCCTCTTATCTGTCATGTTATTAATTGAAGCTTGACGATTATCTCGGACATAGTATTTATTTTTCAAGTCAAACCTAAACTCTTTCCATGCTCTACCTATCAATGCTAAAAGATTTGTTTTGACCCCAACATCAGATTGGTTGGTAGAGAACCTCTTCTCAATTTGTTTCCATGCCAGTTCCTTACCATCACTTGGCACTTTCGTCCAAGACTCGAAATCAATTGGGCAATACTCAGACATACGAGCCAAACAACCTATAAAAGTTATCAACTCTTTCACCACATTTTTTTGAGCAATCGGGTTACCTATGTGGTCATAAACCACATTCACTTGTGTCATCCTTCTCCATATAGGCAAACCCAAAGTAGGACCTCGTTTCTTTTTGCTAGTGGAGCCTACAAAAATATAAAAGAAATGTCCATTTTAAATACTTTATCAGTACTATATCACGTAGTGGTTTAATACTCTCTGGCACGTTAAATTGTAACAACTGAAATCTAGAAATTTTGTACATATCAGATGTTATGCTGCTAACTAAGGCTATGAAAAGCATATCTCGAAAATGAAATATAACAATTTCAAAATGCATCACCTAAATGCAGCAATGAACCACAAGAAGCTTATTTGCAATCAATACAAGTAACCCAAATCTTATATTTTGAAAACGTAAAGTAACTTGTTCCCGCATGCGCATCATCATGTGTTTCCTGTTCTTGTTGCAATCTCTCAACATATGCAATCATTTCAGAATCAGTAGGTGTATTGCCATTATCGTAAGCCATGAATTTCTACACATCATAATCAAGAATAAAAAAAGAGTGTTAGTTCATGCAATGTAATGATGAATGTAAAAACTAGAGTAAATCAATTTATCAATACCGATAGGCAAATATACCAGACACACATCCTATTGGCTATCAATTAACCAATAAAAAAATGAGACATCTGTTTATTTTATTAACTCCGCTATTGAGGGCAATATTTCTGTTTCAAAATACGAACCAGCTGCATAATATGATTGAACTAATATGAATCAAACATGAAGCAGGAAATATATAACTGCAAAGCAATAAAGTACCAGTAAACACAAGGATTTGTTATCAGTTCATGGTTACAAGCATAATTACATAATTCGTACAATAACTGTCATAAATGACTTTCAAATTTTACATAATTATTCCTCATCCTCTTCCTCGTCTTCATCAGCATCCTCTTCTACTTCATCTACTTCGTCCCCATTCTCTGCATCTGGCCACTCATCTTCATCCTCGGAGATGACCTCATCATCTTCATCTTCATCTTCATCTTCATCTTCATCAACAATAAATAAGTTACCTTTATGTCTTTTAGTTGCCTTGTGCTTTCGTTTCTTAGTTCGAGGTCCTTGATTACTTTCAACAACTACCTCAGGATCAACATTATCTCTAACCCAAGTATAGTCTTCCTCTTCATTCTCTGTAATTGTAGTTGTTGAGTCATCGATTTGTAGTGTTATGCCCTCATCATCAGATTCTGCTTCAGCACTATCACACATATCCCTTGGCTTTGTTCGTATAACTACACGTCAATCCTTGTCCCTATGATCATCAACATAGAATACTTGTTCAACTTGAGATGGCAAGAAAAAAGGCTCCTCTTTTGATCCAAATTTATTTGCATGCACAAGAGTATATCCATACTGATCAGTTTTCACCCCTTTATCACGTGTTATGCTATTATACCATCTACATTTGAATAACACTACTTTTTCATCACCTTCATAATCTAACTCAATTATATCCTCTAAAATACCAAAATACTCCACAATCTCTTCCCTAGGATTCGAGTCTCTAGCTGAGGAATATCCGCGGGTAGTTGCTGCGACATATATTCCGCTATTTTGCGTTTGACTACTCTTCGCTCGCATTTCGGTGTGAAAGCGGAACCCATTTATCAAATAACCAGTACCCTTGTTGGCTACTCTGATTGGACCACGTGCAAGTGCTTTAATTTCCTTTGAAAGCTCCATCTCTTTACCCTATTTAAACAACAATGTTGAAGGTTATTTAATTTGATGATGATGACTGTTGTACAAAAAGGTTTACGGTAAATGTTCTGATATGTGTAATTGTCAAGATGTTCTAAATGTGCTTATATGGTTATTTGACAAAGTGATTATATGTGCTTACTTGATTATGTGAATAGATGTTCTAAATGTGCTTATATGGTTATTTGACAAAGTGATTTTACAATGTGATTATATGGCTGATTGTCAATGTGTTTCTGAAACAGTGCTTATGTGCTTACTTGATTCTGTGCGTGAATGTTCTGAAGGTGCTTATGTGATTATATGTTAATCTAATTATATGCTTACCTTGTCATGTGTGTATGATATATTTCCTATCTCAAGCACTGTGATATGCACACTTATATAATGCAAATATGATCTTGTTATAAACTATCTGCTGCTTATTAAAGAGGATGAAAGTTATATGGTTCATATGTTGTAAAGTCCTTTTAGTGATATATGTGTACAAAGGACTTAGACTAAAGATCAGAAATGTTAGGTTGATCTTTCAATAGAAGTCACTCTGCATAAAAGATGTATGATATAAGCAGAGTAGCATAAGTATGAATCATTGATGTATTTATGTATGTCAAAGTCTGTAAAAGTCCTTTCAATATGTAATGATGTAATAATATAAGAAAGGACTTGGTTAGAAAAGATCAAATCTATTAGGTTGATCAGTATATACGATCCTAGAACGGACACTGCGATTTCTTTCAAAGAAGACTCAACGATTTTGTATAAATCGTAGAGTTAACTCTACGACTCCTTACCAGGATAACTCTACGATCATCAAAGAGAGACAAATATGCAAGAAGTCTACAGGATATACGAGTAAAGTTAAAGAACTGTTCAAGTACAAATCGTAGAGCTGAACTCTACGATCGTCGAACAGACAGCCAAGCTAGCCTGCAGATAACGCTGAACCAGAGAAGAAATGTACTCTACGATACACACTCTCTAGCAAAATCGTAGAGTAAAATTGTTGAGCAACCTTACAAGGATTGGAATGTATGCTGATAGAAGAGATCGTAGAGTGGAACAAAATGACAAGGCAATAACAGAAGATTGCTATACACATGGAACAATCGTTGAGTAGAAATAAAGGATGAAGCAACACAGACTGCAACTCAACGATTCCACTAAGAAGCACTACAGTTAACTAACTCTACGATTTGATCAAACCTACAAGATCGTAGAATGAAATCAAAGCAAAGCATTGCAAGCACAAACTCTACGATCTGACCAGAGCAACAAGGTCGCAGAGTTAGAGAAAAGATCGTTCTAACTCAACGTTTCACTTGACATACCTCAAGTAACATTCATGAAGCTGAATTCGCAGAAACAAAGTAGACAGTCTATCACTCAACGAATTCATTAAGCAGGTCAAGGCAAGTAGACTAACAGAACGGCTATATGGTGCAAGAGAAAAGGGAATACTCCTCGCCCAGATTAAGGAAAGATTAAATGTTGTTAAGATACAGATGCATGTCAGAATTGTAGTAGACGTTGTGCCTAAACGACTATAAGTCAGGACCCACTGCTCAGGAAAATGGTGAATAAAGTCAGACCAATGGGACATCTCTGAATGCATCAGAACAGTTGGTTCTAAAAGTCAAGGAATGTATTTATTGATAAATCAGAAGATTAATTAACAAAGGAAATAATACTCCTTGCTGAACAACTCTGGGAGTGCAACGGCTATAAAGTCAGAGAAAGCTGAGCTACAGGTCAATATATCAGAACATGTCAGAAATGGGAAAAGCACTGACACAAGTGGCAAGAAAGTCAAACATCGAAGATATTTAAGATCTGCACAAAGCTAAAGGAAACCAACGGGATTTATCTCAACGGTAAAATATGCTCAGAGATATAAAGGCATACATAACAAACAGAAGAGGGTGGTTGTTGAAGTTGTTGAAAGAAATACACGAGAGAAATGATGATAGACAACAACCGATCGTAGAGTGAAACAGAAAATGAATATACTGAAGGACTCTACGATCCATCAGAACAAAAACACTGAATTGAGAGAAACATAGAGATGTATAACTCTATTACAAGAGAAGTGTTCAGAGCTACTAGGCACATGGAAGAGAGAAGCTTAAACGCCAACTTGATACATACATGGTAGCAACTGTGTACCAAAAGGAAGGAGCATCACTGTCATCTCAGAAGCCCATCTCAAGAAGCTATAATCTGTCTATGATAAGAAGGAACAACTGAGTACCAAAAGAAAGGAGCATCACAGTCATCTCAGAAGTTCATCTCGAGAAGTTATCAAGTACCAAAGGAGCTGAAGTACAAAAGCCTAGCAGCACAATGGGTGATCACAAGATGATATTGAGCATATAAAGAAGTCAAGCATCATTGTCGAACTCAATATTATCCCAGGAATGATCACATCCTGCTACTGAGTGTTTAAAGACAATAGGACTTAAAGTACAACTCAGTAGCAACTCCAACCTCTTTCAAATGATCAGGGAGCCAAGTCTGTTGGACTTGAAGAGGGCAGTTGTCCTTGTCATAGTGACTAGAGGAGCCAAGTCTGCTGGACTTGAAGAGGGCAGTAATGTCCTTGTCTTTGTGACTAAACTAACCAAACCTGCTGGGTTTGAAGGGTTCTTAGTGAACCAGAGTTTCCAGGCTAATGAGCTTGAAGGGTTCCGTATGAACCATCCTTAGTGGATTTCCTACTCGTTGTAGTAGAAGAGTGGAGTAGGAGTTATTCAGTCTCTGAACCACTTAAAACTCTCTGGTGTCATTTACATTCAGTCTTATATATATACATATATATATATATATATATATATATGTTTACATATGACTGTGAATTAGTTTACTTAACAAGTGACTTTCTTCAAAATAATCTTAAAGTTAACGGAGAAGTTTTACAAATCTTTAAGGGGTGTTTTCAAACTAATATTCCGCTGTGCAAACAAATCTTAATTAAGTTTGTTAATTGCTATTAAATCTTTGAACTTAATATTAAAAGAAAAAGTTTTTAATAAGATCTATTCAACCCCCCCCCCCCCTTCTAGATCACTTGTGTGCCTCTGGGAACTAACAATTGGTATCAGAGCAGGTTCTCACGAACATAAAGCTCACGCTTTGAGTAGATCCTATGGCACTAGCAAATTTCTGTTTTTGAGTTTAAGAATTGAAGTAAACCACTTCGTATGAACAAGCTTACAAAATAATGTCTTTCTTTCAGGTACTAATTGAATGTTGATCATTGATTCCATGTCTGATGCTGAATATTAATTGACATTAATGCTTCCTAATACAAATTCAGATGATCTCAGCAAAGAAGCTATCGAGTGAGCTTTCAAAGTTAATCTGGTGCTGCAAGTTGAAGAAATAAATAGAATGTTCTGTTGACAAGAATTATTAATTGATTCACTTAAAGAATACAAACGTGTATTTTTGCCTTCAAACAAACTGGGAAGTTTATATCTTGATGCCAAAGGACACCGGATCCTATTCTTCTCTAAGGAAGCATCACTGAACCAAGCACTAACAAATCTACTTCTCACCGGTTCTAAAAAGTTTGAAGCAGAAGCAAGCCCAACAGAAATCTATGCTTAAATTGTTAAATAATTTTTCTATCCACCATATGTCAGCAGCTAGAATCAGTCTCAAATCTATAGTCACTCGATGGGCTCAGCATTAAGCTTTCCGATAAGCTTAAGGACTTTTATTCTAAGGATCTTATCTGAAGATGTGTGTCAAAAGAAGTGCTTCATTTATTTTGAAGCAGCATCAAGAGCTTGACTGATTTTTAAAGGAATCTATTTCAAAAATCTTCAACGGTCTTCTAGAACAACTTCTCTGAAATTGGGAGAAAGATCAAATTACAGTTGTATACTTCACTGCAATATCCTTGGTGATGAGTTCTCAAAGTCATTCCTCCAAATCACAGTTATCAGGCCCGAGACCTGGAAATCAACTCAGCATGAATGAACGGACACATATGTTTATCAATGATCACCGGATCTAAGAATCATTCTGCAGATCATCAAAGATCGAGAAGAGTTGAAGAACCTCATTCATGTACAAAGCAGCTCTTAAAATGAAGAAGTCCTTACCAGGCACACCATGTGTACATGCTCAGACTTTAAAGGCAAATACTCCTAGTGTCAAAATTCTTCAAAACCATCTATGAATGAGAAAGGTGAGGAAATCAAAGCAGAAAAGAGTAATCACGAATGACTTACTCTAAGTTTCAGAAATCACCCTTCAATCTGTGAAAAGAGGAAAAGGTCATCTCAAAGAAAAGCTCACTCATAACCTTTTGCAGTAGGCTCTCTAACTTCAAATGCAACAGAAGAAGCTCTAAGCTTGGAATGGTTGAAGATTTATTTTCTTAATTCTATGAAGAAGTCAGCGCTATGAAATGCTAAAAATAAAGTCTCTTAATAAGCATGCATACTCACAAATCATTCTGGATGAAGATAATTCAAGCAGATCAACAGGAAGGAAACAATGCCACAGCCTCAAGAAGAAAGCTCAACGATATAAAGAAGAACATCTCAAGGAAGCCAATCTTTGATAGATTGAGTGAAGTCTGAATACTGATGCATAAAGAAGAATTGAATCTTGGGATTTTCTAGAAGAGAAAGAAGCTGATCATAAAAGGAGGCATCTATCAGTCTTGATCTCACCTATTGATTTAGTGAATCTTGTTTGAATGATTGTCACTAATATCATGGTTAGATAAAAGATCACTCAAGTCAGAAGAAAGTTCATCTCACAAAGAAGGATCGTAGAGTATGTCAGGCGATCGCAGAATAAGGCTTGGAAAGATGAAGTGTCCTCTCCAAAGAACGCAGAGTTGTCTACTCGTCATAAAGCTCAAGATCGTAGAGTCAACACAGTCAGTCACTCTACAACTCTCTACAACCAGTCTACGAAACCAACAAAATCAAAGAGCAACCTCTACATGATAACCAGAGTCATGACAACGATCCTTACAAAGTCCTTTCAGAAGGCTGTCATTGAGCTATCAACCAGGCTTAACAAAGATCTCTGAATTCATCTAAAGTCTCCAGTCTTAACAGAGATCGTAGAGCAGTTCAAATCATAACTCTACGATTGCACTTCAGAAGGAAAGCAGAAGGTAAATCGGTTCTTCATTGGAATACCTCTCTCATTCCAGTCACAAAGTCCCAAAACAATGTGATTGATGAACCAAATGCACTTATCTCTCCGATAATAATCTCCAAATCCTGTGACTAATAACCAAGCAAGCCTTATCATCCCAAATCGTAGAGTCACCATGTTCATCTTCCTGATCGTAGAACATTGAGTCTATGTTTGCATCTCATAACAATATCTTTCCCATAAACTTCTTCAGATCTTTTTTTTTCCAGCATTCAATTCTCACCAGTCTTCAAGGCCATCTATTGAAAGGATGATGGTTGAGTGTCTTGCAGCCAACTCTACGAACTGGTCAAGCTTACTATACAGAGAAAGTGAACCACACGCTCTTCAAACTCAAGTAGGTTAGAATAATTGATGTGCTCCATTTATGGAAATTAAAAAGGTTAAACCTACGTTCTTCAAATAAGTATCTGGCACGTGTACTCTGCAAAAATAAGAGGGAACTAGCATAAGTCTTGTTTTTAAACTGACAATAGTCATTCCCCGTCAGTTGTCAATACCCATTCTCCCAAAACTCATCAAAACCCTAGAAATCGAAAATTCTTCTGAAACCGATATTGGTATCTTTCTCTGTGCTATTCTCCAAATCAGTTTAATCACATGGCATCTCTTCAAGTCATTCCCGGAAATCTTGTTTGTTTTTGAAAAATTCGGAGATGCAGAGCAGAAATACAAGGATATTTTACATCTGGTCAAGAATGCTGGCTTCACCATGTGTTTGGAAACTAGCACCAGGATTTTCTCTTCGCTTGTGAAAGAATTCTATTCAAATGCTGATTACCGAGGAAACACCCTCATCTAAAAGGTTAAGGAAATCACATTGCAATTTGGGGTTTCTGAAATCAATCTCAGTCTAGGTATTCCAAGAGGAGGAATTGTTTCTCTTGATAAGATTAACATTGAGCTTGGATTGGAATTGATGGGCTATGAAAAGAAGTCTCCTCTCAAAGGAATCAAGAAGAAAGATTTGCCACAGCAGTATGAGTTTCTGGCTGATATTGTTGGAAAGAGTATTCTATGCAAAGACACCGCATATGATACTATCAGTGAAGATCAACTGAGGCTGATGACTGCTATTGCTCAAAGAAAGAAAATCAACTTCGGAGCAGTTCTCTTAGGGTGGATAAAGAGATGGATAGATGATACAAAGACAAGAGCTGAAGCTGGAAAGCCAACTCCCAAGATGCCTTATGGGAGATTCATAAGCATCATTTTGAAGAAATTACTGGCAAATGAAATTGGGGAAGATGAAGGAGAAGTTCTAAACTGCAACAAAAGAATTACTCCAAGGCTGTTTGAAGATTGGAAAAAGAATCCTCATGCCAATAAGGGTAAAAAGTCACGAGGTTCTATGAGCTTCAGCAATAAGATGGGAGTGAAATCAAAGGGAAAAGGAAAAAGGAAATGAAAGACATATCTGAGGAGATATTACAGGAAGAAAATGAACAATCAAGAAACAAAACTCTTGTGATCTATGATAGTCAGGAATCAGAGAAGAAAAGAAAATTCATTGAAATAGAGAAGGCTGAAGAAGAGAAAGATGTCTGTTCAGGGAAAGCTAAGAAGGAAAAGATGAACCCCAAAGTATCTGAAGTAAAGAAGAAGAAGAAGAAAACAGAAAAGAAAGTTCCTCACATTGCTCCAAGAAGAAGTTGGAGAATCAGAAAACAGTGGAGAAGCTCAATCACTGCAGGACCACCTCAGGTGATAGAAATTGATGATGAAGCAAGTTCAGATTCTGAAGAAAGAACTTCTGACAGTTCAAAAGAGGAAACATCTACAGGCTCTTCAGAGGAAAGATCAGAGTGTCATAAAAATAGCCTGTCTGAAAAGGAAGTCTCTTTGGGTTCTGATCAGGAAATTGAACCAGTTGAAAAAGACTCAACACATGAGTTCAACAATGATGATGATGTAGCTGAAAAAGATGATGTACCAAGGGAACAATGCTCTGAAAATTCTGAAGCTGGAAAGACTTAATCAGATGAGGAAGGAGACTGTCAAGAAACTGTGGTGAAAGAAGATAAACACCGTCAAGAAGAGACCAGCACTCATGATGTGGATAAATCAAAAGACGGGTCAAGAAGGTCAAGAAAAGGATTAAGTGGTTTTATGAAGAACATAGGCAGGAGTTTCAAATCAAATCACAAGGAGAGACAAATAAGGATGAAAGCTGAAAAGAAGCTGAAGAAAGTAAGACTGCTAAGAAAACTGGAAAAGCAGAAATTTGAAGCATATCGATCAAAGCAGATCAAAAGGAGACGTAGAGAAAGAAGGAAGCATGCCAGACAGATAGAAAGATGCTCTATTGCTTGGGATCATAATCATCTGTTGAGTTTCATTCCCATTTTACCACTTTTAAGGGCAATAGTCATGAATGATCAAAGTTCTATCAGCTGGAGCTACTCAACCTTTCCAAATCTTTCATTAGTAGCCCAACATTTCACAAAGGCAATGACCTTTGCAACCACACTAATAAGCAGCGAACCTTTCTATTCTCACTGCCAAAGTTGCCAGGAAATATCCATCTGGAATCTGTCCAGCTCTGTGGAAAATCAAAATGCATAAATCAGAAAGTCCTCGGCTGTGACTTACTAAACCCTTAATCACCCTGCACCACCTCCCTGTTTGTAAAGTCCCAAAACTTTGCAAACATCTCTCAAAATACCAATTCTCCAGTCATAGAGTCCCAACACTCTATGGACCATGAAAATTTACTTACTCTTAGTCTCGTAGAGTCTCAAAACTCTGTGATAGACTTCAAAATATCCTTCTAAAATCCGCAGTAACTCTGCAAGCTCCATACGTTTCATAATTGATGATGTCAAAAAGGGGGAGAGAATACAGGGGGAGCTATGAAGAAGGAGGAGTAACCAACTAAGGGGGAGACAGAGAATACAGGGGGAGCTATGATGGAGGAGTAACCAACTAAGGGGGAGCTATGAAAAAGAAGAATCAATCAGCTAAGGGGAAGACAGCTAGCAAACTCAGTAGGGGAGAAAAGTCGAAACATAAAGAGCAGCTGTAAGTATGTATAACTATATAACTTTTTGTAAGAATGCTTAATTAATGAAATTATCCTTTTGCACTAGCCATACAGTATTTCACTGTATCATAAGACATAAATCAACTGTCAAGTAGATGCATTATATGAATGTCATTTCAATAAGTCTATTTGTTTTGTCATCATCAAATAGGGGGAGATTGTTGAAGGTTGTTTAATTTGATGATGATGACTGTTGTGCAAAAAGGTTTGCGGTAAATGTGCTGATATGTGTAATTGTCAAGATGTTCTAAATGTGCTTATATGGTGATTTGACAAAGTGATTATATGTGCTTACTTGATTATGTGAATAGATGTTCTAAATGTGCTTATATGGTTATTTGACAAAGTGATTTTACAATGTGATTATATGGCTGATTGTCAATGTGTTTCTGAAACAGTGCTTATGTGCTTACTTGATTCTGTGCGTAATGTTCTGAAGGTGCTTATGTGATTATATGTTAATCTAATTATATGCTTACCTTGTCATGTGTGTATGATATATTTCCTATCTCAAGCACTGTGATATGCACACTTATATAATGCAAATATGATCTTGTTATAAACTATCTGCTGCTTATTAAAGAGGATGAAAGTTATATGGTTCATATGTTGTAAAGTCCTTTTAATGATATCTGTGTACAAAGGACTTAGACTAAAGATCAGAAATGTTAGGTTGATCTTTCAATAGAAGTCACTCTGCATAAAAGATGTATGATATAAGCAGAGTAACATAAGAATGAATCATTGATGTATTTATGTATGTCAAAGTCTGTAAAAGTCCTTTCAATATGTAATGATGTAATAATATAAGAAAGGACTTGGTTAGAAAAGATCAAATCTGTTAGGTTGATCAGTCTATACGATCGTAGAACGGACACTGCGATTTCTTTCAAAGAAGACTCAACGATTTTGTATAAATCGTAGAGTTAACTCTACGACTCCTTACCAGGATAACTCTACGATCATCAAAGAGAGACAAATATGCAAGAAGTCTACAGGATATACGAGTAAAGTTAAAGAACTGTTCAAGTACAAATCGTAGAGCTGAACTCTACGATCGTCGAACAGACAGCCAAGCTAGCCTGCAGATAACGCTGAACCAGAGAAGAAATGTACTCTACGATACACACTCTCTAGCAAAATCGTAGAGTAAAATTGTTGAGCAAGCTTACAAGGATTGGAATGTATGCTGATAGAAGAGATCGTAGAGTGGAACAAAATGACAAGGCAATAACAGAAGATTGCTATACACATGGAACAATCGTTGAGTAGAATTAAAGGATGAAGCAACACAGACTGCAACTCAACGATTCCACTAAGAAGCACTACAGTTAACTAACTCTACGATTTGATCAAACCTACAAGATCGTAGAACGAAATCAAAGCAAAGCATTGCAAGCACAAACTCTACGATCTGACCAGAGCAACAAGGTCGCAGAGTTAGAGAAAAGATCGTTCTAACTCAACGTTTCACTTGACATACCTCAAGTAACATTCATGAAGCTGAATTCGCAGAAACAAAGTAGACAGTCTATCACTCAACGAATTCATTAAGCAGGTCAAGGCAAGTAGACTAACAGAACGGCTATATGGTGCAAGAGAAAAGGGAATACTCCTCGCCCAGATTAAGGAAAGATTAAATGTTGTTAAGATACAGATGCATGTCAGAATTGTAGTAGACGTTGTGCCTAAACGACTATAAGTCAGGACCCACTGCTCAGGAAAATGGTGAATAAAGTCAGACCAATGGGACATCTCTGAATGCATCAGAACAGTTGGTTCTAAAAGTCAAGGAAGGTATTTATTGATAAATCAGAAGATTAATTAACAAAGGAAATAATACTCCTTGCTGAACAACTCTGGGAGTGCAACGGCTATAAAGTCAGATAAAGCTGAGCTACAGGTCAATATATCAGAACATGTCAGAAAAGGGAAAAGCACTGACACAAGTGGCAAGAAAGTCAAACATCGAAGATATTTAAGATCTGCACAAAGCCAAAGGAAACCAACGGGATTTATCTCAACGGTAAAATATGCTCAGAGATATAAAGGCATACATAACAAACAGAAGAGGGTGGTTGTTGAAGTTGTTGAAAGAAATACACGAGAGAAATGATGATAGACAACAACCGATCGTAGAGTGAAACAGAAAATGAATATACTGAAGGACTCTACGATCCATCAGAACAAAAACACTGAATTGAGAGAAACATAGAGATGTATAACTCTATTACAAGAGAAGTGTTCAGAGCTACTAGGCACATGGAAGAGAGAAGCTTAAACGCCAACTTGATACATACATGGTAGCAACTGAGTACCAAAAGGAAGGAGCATCACTGTCATCTCAGAAGCCCATCTCGAGAAGCTATAATCTGTCTATGATAAGAAGGAACAACTGAGTACCAAAAGAAAGGAGCATCACAGTCATCTCAGGAGTTCATCTCGAGAAGTTATCAAGTACCAAAGGAGCTGAAGTACAAAAGCCTAGCAGCACAATGGGTGATCACAAGATGATATTGAGCATATAAAGAAGTCAAGCATCATTGTCGAACTCAATATTATCCCAGGAATGATCACATCCTGCTACTGAGTGTTTAAAGACAATAGGACTTAAAGTACAACTCAGTAGCAACTCCAACCTCTTTCAAATGATCAAGGAGCCAAGTCTGTTGGACTTGAAGAGGGCAGTTGTCCTTGTCATAATGACTAAAGGAGCCAAGTCTGCTGGACTTGAAGAGGATAGTAATGTCCTTGTCTTTGTGACTAAACTAACCAAACCTGCTGGGTTTGAAGGGTTCTTAGTGAACCAGATTTTCCAGGCTAATGAGCTTGAAGGGTTCCGTATGAACCATCCTTAGTGGATTTCCTACTCGTTGTAGTAGAAGAGTGGAGTAGGAGTTATTCAGTCTCTGAACCACTTAAAACTCTCTGGTGTCATTTACATTCAGTCATTTACATTCTGTCTTATATATATACATATATATATATATATATATATATATATATATATATATATATGTTTACATATGACTGTGAATTAGTTTACTTAACAAGTGACTTTCTTCAAAATAATCTTAAAGTTAACGGAGAAGCTTTACAAATCTTTAAGGGGTGTTTTCAAACTAATATTCCGCTGTGCAAACAAATCTTAATTAAGTTTGTTAATTGCTATTAAATCTTTGAACTTAATATTAAAAGAAAAAGTTTTTAATAAGATCTATTCAACCCCCCCCCCCCCCTTCTAGATCACTTGTGCGCCTCTGGGAACTAACAAACAACAAAAACAGAATCACCAGACCTTTATACCAATTGTCACTCAATTGACCATAACTTACCCTAGAGACAATATTTATGTTCACCAATCGTGGATATCATACTTACATAATCTCTAAACCATCGTGGAAATTCTTTTTTTTTAACATTATCAAGGTCTCTCGCTGATACTTTTCGCCTACGCCCTTGTTGCATCATGTAGGACTTTTCCCAAATACTACAAGACACAATCAACACAAATATTTATTTTGAGAGAGATAAATAAATAATAGTAATATATATTGATGGAATTATAAATAGTATATCATGACCTAAGATACCCCATGACCTCCTCGCAATTGAATAACACATATAAATGTGCCATGTCAACATCTTTTTCATCTAGATAATAGATTTTTGGAGTCCCTAAAAATCGACCTATATGTCAAAATATGGGACTACTCGATCCATGCTCATCGTACCCATCTTCATTTCTTCCATCTCGATTACATGTTGCATCAACATCTTTCAAGTACCTCGAACAAAATGTCAAACATTCCTTAGCAACTACTCCTTCTACGATTGACCCTTCTGGGCGACTTCGGTTACGAATATACCCTTTTGTCTTTCTCATGGACCTAACCGTAAGCATATTTCACATAGTGAATAAAAACTTAAAAACCAATATATTATTCCAAGAAAAAATAAATTTAATAAGATAATATTATTACCTTTCAAATGGATACATATTTAAAAATTTCACGTTTCCACCTATCCGTTGTTGTTCAGCCAAGTGTATGGGCAGATGTACCATTATATCAAAAAATGCAGGAGGGAATACTATCTCGAGATTGCATAGTACCAAAGGTATTTTTCGCTTCATTCGTTCATAGTCTTCCTCACGATAACCGCTCGAACACAATTCCCGAAAGTAATGACAAAGGTCAATAATAGCTCTCTTGACATGTTCTGGTAGAGGCGTACGTCTCATCAGAATTGGAAGCAGTTGTTGCATTAGGATATGACAATCATGGCTTTTCAAACCCACAATCTTGCATTCTTTTACATTGACACATCGTGATATATTGGATGAATATCCATCCGGAACCTTGATGCCTTTTAGAACTTCAAGAAAACTTTGCTTTTCTTTCTTAGACAATGTGTAGCACGCCGCTGGCAATTGATAAACTGAACTTGATGGACTGACTGGCTTTGCGTGCAAGTCTTGCCGTATATGCATATCTTCCAAGTCTAAACGAGCTTTGAGGGTATCTTTTGATTTTCCCTTCATACCCAATAGTGTCCCAATCAAGTTATCACAAACATTTTTTTCAATGTGCATCAAATCCAGCATATGACGTATTAGAAGTGTCCTCCAATAAGATAATTCAAAGAAAATGCTTTTTTTCCTCCAATTATGTGTTTTTTCATGGCAAACGGTTTTCTTTTGAGTTTTCCCAAATGTGACTTTAATGTCTCTAACCTGTTCAAGCACATCATACCCAGATGGAATTGGTGGCACTTCTGTATAATCTACATATCCATTGAATCTTTTTTTATCAGACCTATATTTATGATCAGGAGGCAAAAAACAACGGTGCCCGATGTAACACTGCTTACTACGCAAACTAAGAGACCTAGTGTTACCTTGGCAAATTGGACAAGCAAGCTTACCTTTCGTACTCCAACCTGATAAATTTGTTAACGCTGGAAAGTCGCTAATTGTCCATAAAAGTGCAGCACGCATTTTGAAAACGGATTTGGTCGAGGCATCATAAGTATCAACCCCGTCCATCCACAATGTCTTTAACTCTTCAATTAGAGGCCTTAGGTACACATCGATATCGTTTGAAGGGCTGCAAGGTCCAGGTATTAACAAAGGCATGATGAAATGTTCTTGTTTAAGGCACATCCAATGAGGTAGATTATATATAACAACTTGGACAGGCCATATGCTATAATGTCCATTGTTGAAAGGATTCATGCCATCTATAGACAAGCCAAGCCTAACATTACGACACTCTTCGGCAAATGTAGGATACATTGTATCAAAATGTTTCCAAGCAATAGAATCGGCAGGATGACGATAGACTCCATCTTTTCGACGCCTTAAGTGATGCCACTTCATATCTGCAGCTGTTTTCGAAGACCTAAAAAGGCGTTGCAACCTAGGAATTAAGGGGAGATAACGCAGCTGCTTAATTGCTACTTTATTCTCCTTTATAGACGCGTCGTCAACGTCTTTTGTTTCAACACGAATTGTCTTCCACCTTAGTTTATCGCAAACTTTACATGATTTCAACTCTATTTCCTCCTTCCAGTACAACATGCAGTCATTGGGACATGCATCAATCTTTTCGTATTCAAAACCCAAGTTACCAACCATTTTTTTTGTTTCATAAAAATTACTCGGCAAATCCGTACATTCTGGGAATACTTCTTTCAACTTACTTAATAAGGAGTCAAAAGACCAATCTGACCACCTTCCATTACATTTCAAGTTAAATAACCACACTACAAAAGAAAGAGTGGTCTCTGTTTTGCATCCAGGATATAATGGGGAGCTCGCCGAATTCATTTACTTGTGAAAATATTTTCCATAATCACCACTGATATCCCCATCATTTATGAAGAGATCATTTATCATCTCAGGCATTTGATCTTCTTGATTAGCATCATCATCTTCGACTCTATTACTTTTAACATTATTCAAAGCTGAATTTGATGATGGTGTTTCGCCATGAAACACCCAAGTTGTGTAGTCTGGAGTAAACCCATACTCAATGCAATGCCATTGTACAGTATCACGATCTTGATGCAGTAAATTGTAGCAACTTTTACATGGACACAATATCTCTGGTGTTGTAGACTCAACTTTGCTAAATGCATAATAGAGAAAATAATCTACTCCATCCACATATCTCTTGCATGGGCTTTGTAGTTTTATCCATTGTTTGTCCATAATATTATCCTTAATAAAAGTTGAATCGTTTAAAGAATAAGGCAATCAAATAGATTAACTATTAATTATTAAAATATAATACTCAGCAACTTTTACTACCTACTGAGAAACATAACTACTTATATAATCATTGATATGATCAAATAAAAGGATCATAACGACATTATTCTATCCTTTACACTAAGACACCTAAGTAGAGACTAAAATAAGTATGACAAAGTTTCAAGTGCAATCTCCTTAATGTTAAACTTGAAATCTATTTAATAAACTAACACATTACAGAGAAGGGGTTTTCTAAAAGATTCCAACATCGTACTCACATAATCAATTCCTATATAAAATTTCATAAACATATCCAATATAGTATAAGAATGAAATAAAAATCCTGATTGCTTTCAAAAATAATGCTCTTATACCAACAAGCTTTGGCACAACACCCACTAAGCCCTCAAGCATCAAAAATCCCAGATTTCATCTCCATAATTACAGTAGTTGGGGTGGGGGAATAAAAGAATCCCAACATCATAATCAAATCACAAAAGAAATTTCGCCCAATTCCAATTAAAAATCTTAACAATCAAACATCACATTTTGATAAGTAGAATAACATAAAGCACTGGAAGAAGCAATCGGTATACCCAAAGTAGAAGTGAATCCAAAAATAAAAGTCATCTAACCTTCAAAATCGCTGTTCTCCAGCTCCGTAGCTTTGCATGTATGGCTATTTCAGAAGAGAGAATATGCTTGGTTTAGGAGAGAAGCACGGTTCTATTCGGTAATGAAACAAATAAGACGTCAGCTGGCGGGAAGTGAAAATAAGATGGCGGGAGTGGGAAATGAGCGGAAGTTGGATTGCAGAACTGGCCTTGAACGCCCCGGCGTCCAAATTGTGCCTGGATTGAATGCCCCGGCGTCCAAAGCAGAAATGAAAGATAGCCTTGAAAGCCCCGGCGTCCGAAATGTGCTTAGATTGAATGCCCCGGTGTCTAAAGCAGAAATGGAAGAAAACTTTTAACGCCCCGGCTTCCGAAATGTGCCTGGATTTAATGCCCCGGCGTCCTAAATGTGCCTGTATTGGACGCCCCGGCGTCCAAAGCAGAAATGGTTGAAAGCCTTGGACGCCCCGGCGTCCGAAATGTGCCATATTGAATGCCCCGGCGTCCAAAGCAGAATTGGAAGAAATCCTTGAAAGCCCCGGCGTCCAAACATGCCTTGGATTGAAAGCCCCGGCGTCGACAACTCAGACCATGTACTGGTTCTAAAGCCCCGGCATCCACCCTCAATACAACCTCAACGCCCCGGCTTTCAAGGTCAGATTTGGCTTTTTAAGGCTTGCGTTAAAAAGCCCTCATTTTTCTCCCATTCGAACGGTATCTCTCTCTATCTATCTGCAGCTAAACCCTAGCCTCCATCTTCCAAACGTCTCTACTCCTCCCACAAACCAATCTTCAAACGGATTTTGGGGTTCCAAATTTAACAGAGGTGTCTTTACTCGCTAGGTTCAGACCAATTTCTCTCTCTAGCTAAGGTAAGGCAAATTTTGATGGAATTCTTAATGCACGGGATATGTGAGTTAAAGTATTGATGTGTTTTGATGGTTTTACCCTATTAATCTGATTTGGTTCATTTTGTGGTTTATGATGGGTTAGATTACTTAAATAATAACTATGCCAATGTTATGTTATAAGCAATGCCCACCAACTGTTTGATAAAAAATCTGTGAGAATGAACATATTTTATTTGCTATAATATTTTGCATTGCGGCATTACACATGTGTTTTTAGTTCCAACATGGATTAATTGACATTGTTACTAGCTGTGAAACAAGTTTGGGGGACAGCAGCAAACAACATGCTAGAAAATGATCAGTTAGATTACTTGAACAATAACTATGCCAATGTTTATGTTATAAGCAATGCCCACCAAGTGTTTGAGGCAAAATCTGTGAGAATGAACATATGCTATTTGCTTTAATATTTTGTATAGAGGCAGTACACATGTGTTTTTGGTTCCAACATGGATTAATTGACATTGTTACTAGTTGTGAAGCAAGTTTGGGGGAGTGAATTATTGTGTTGATATTAGTTGTTCAAGCTTTCATCTTGCAAATTATTTACCATAAGTTGCTTGATTAAAGTTATCATGTGTTGACGGTGTACTTGGTTACAGGAACGTATATGTCATCTAAACGCGAATGAGGTGCAGGGTCATCATCTAAACGTCAACGAGGTGAAGGGTCATCGTCTAAACACTCCAAGCGCTATGACAAGAAGAAGTTTACAAGTGTAGAAGCTTATGACCGTTTTATGAAGTTAGCCAACAAAACGATAATTCAAGAACGTGGACTGCGACCGGATGAAACCCAAGATGGTGATGTTGCTGTGATGATTGCCGAGAGGGATTGGTTTACTTTTACAGAACAGCCGGACCCGGCGGTGATCCCGATAGTTAAAGAGTTCTATGCTAATGCAAAGGATCACCGAAATTGTAATGTGCATGTACGAGATAAGACAGTGTCTTTCAATAACGACGCTATCAATCAATACTACAATCTGTCGGCATTAGAAAAGGACGAGTATGCTGAATATGTGAAGGGTGGCCCGGATTATGATCAAATCATTCAAGAGCTGTGCCAACCGGGTACGCGATGGAAGGTGAAGGAGAATGAAGCCATGCAGTTCCCGCTGTCTACATTGAGTCGTTATGGAAAGGCATGGTATGCTTTCATCTGTGCTAAATTGATGTCGTCCACACATGTAAGCGATGTTACAAAACAAAGAGCGGTTTTACTATATTATCTCGTGAAAGGCAAGAATATTAATGTGGGTCAGGTGATTAAGCAGTCAATCCTCAGAGCTATTGAACAGGGAACCCGAGGAGGACTACCACACCCATCCTTAATTTGTGGGTTATGTCAGCAGGCAGGTGTTAAGTGGGAAAGGGATGAACCAATATTACATCCGATGCCGCCGCTAGACCATTCATTGATTGTCCGATATAAGGTATGGGAGGGAGGTGAGTCTGATCCAAGAGGGCTGGGATTTATCATGCATCGAATCGAATCGCAAGCTGCGGAGGAGCCGATGGCTGACCCTACTGAGGGTTCATTATTGAATAAAGTGAATAAACAGGTTCTGAAGTTGCAGCGCAAGATAGATCGACAAAAGGATGATATGGATCGTCAAAACCATCGCCTTGCTAAACGCCAATCTGAGATGCATAAGTACAACATCAGTTTCAACATGGCGATGGTGGAAATGTTTGCTAAGATGTACCCATCTGCAGATCCACTTGAAATCCCTACGCCGCAAGTTTTGTCAACATATCCGCCTTCCAACTCCGACACTGAAGAGGAAGACACTGAAGATGAAGTCAACAAGGATGAGGAGATCGATGATGACGATTGACCTAATCAGGTTAGTCCTCAGTCTTGATTTTTCAATCTTTTACTCCATGAGGTATACCTTTCATTGAACATTGAAATTCATGAATAAAGTAAACCATATGAAATGTACGTTATAGAGGGGCATTGTAATTCTCATATCTTGAGTAATATCTTTCACTGAACATTGAAATTCATGAATGTGGTTAAGTTTTGATTGAGTTAATATATTGAATACACACACACACACACACACACAATAAGGGTTGAAAATTAAATGAGATTGGTGATATGTTAAGTCTTGAAGGATGCGTGAATTTGAAGTTTATTTGGGGCTATTGTTAATAATTGTATTGAGGCTAGCCTTTGTTGATTATATTGATTCGTGCTCGAGTTGTGTAGGTTATCATGTGTCTAGTTTACATGCATTTTTATTTATTTCTTTTGTTTTGCTTGGGACAAACAAATGCTTAAGTTTGGGGTATTTGATGAGTGGGAATTATACCTACGAATCGGGCACTTTTGGACTTGGTATTTTGTTATTTCTAAGTATTTTCAGTGCATATTATTAGTTTTTTATGTTCTTTTGTAGGAAAGTGCAAAGGAGGGATATATCTGGAATTTCTGAGAAAACAATGGCATTTTGGTAAATAAGATGAAGTTGATAGTCGGAGCGCCCAAGTGAACATCTGGCCATTCAAAGCAGAATGGGCGTTGGCCCAATTTTGCAGTTGGACGAACTTTAATGACTTTTAGTAGGGTTTGGACGCAAATAAACCTAATTTTGGATCGACAACTATAAGTAGAAGACTAGGAGGCTTTGGACTTTTTGACGTAGATTGAATATCACAATTGAAGACTTAGAGAATCACGGAGCCACTCAAGGAGATCAAGACGGAGGATTGGAAAGACAAGAAATTCCGTTTAGAGTTTTTCTTCTTTATTTCTTTTCTCAGTTTTGTAATCTAAGATGATGATTTATTTGATGTTCCTAAGATTTGATTCCAAGTTGAACTAATTTATCAATTAAGGCTATAATTGAACCTTTTAGTAGCAGGAATTAAATATCTATTAATTTCCAATTATTGATTCATTTAAAGTTGTCTATATACCATGTTTTGTGCGTAATTGTTAATTGTTTGGCCAACAATTAGTGGAAATATAGGGTTAGATCTGAATGTGATAGCATGTATTCTTAGTTATTAAGTGAATTAAATAACTATGGTTGCATATAGAATATAAATATATCTATATGTTGCATGTAACCTGTTTGGGAATTGGATTTTAATGAGTTTGTTTTTCTTAATTATTTTGCAAAGTAATTGAGGTTAAATTTTTTATGTGATTATTGGAAAAGATCTTTTAAATAATCATGAATTCCTGGCCAACAACTTTATTGGGTTTAAAAATTGGAAATATATAGACTACGTTCATGTGATGTAATTGGGGATATTGTAGTCTTAAGTTTTTAATATCTGATATTTATTCTTTGTGATAAATTTCAATTTTAGTTCTACTTTAATTATAATCATACTCAACATTGGTGATTGTTTAAATAGAATCGAATTGATTTAAAATTATTAGTTAAAATTTATTAGGTATAAATCTTTGTGGGTTTCACACTCTATATTTACTCTATATTACTTGCTGGTCGCGTATACTTGCGCTTAATTGTCAATATATATATATATATAAATCGGAAAACAGTAATACAACCAACAAGTAGTAATACAACACGTGTTGCCTATTTAGATTCTAATTTAATTTACTAAAAAAATGTTCAACTTTAGAACTATTCACTAAACTACTATACTATAACTCAGTATAATTATAGCGTATTATTATATAGTTAATTGGTTACTTTGTTCTATTAAAAATTAAATAACTCTATTCTCGCTTCAAATATGAATACTGTATACGACTGTAGTTTTATGAAAAAAACCAAAGCCCCGGCGCTGGATTTGAACCGATGACTTACGTCTTACCATGGCGTTACTCTACTGCTGACTTAAAAGGGTAGAGAGATTAGGTTTGAGTTGGATATGCATGCGGGAGTGTGAAAGAACGGGGAGTGAAAAAAAAAAAGGAAAACGCTCTTAGCTTATTTTACTTTTTTATTTTTTTAAGGGAATAAGTGTTATTATATTATTATTTTTAAGTTTCTATATGTTTAATTTGGGTTGTTGTTTTTTTAAGTCGACGTTGTTATTGTTTATTTTTAAATTTCTATTTGATCCTTTTTAGACTCTATAGCGGCGGTATTACCGTCGCCTTTTTTTTAAATAACAGTTAAGGTAGTTAGTTTTCCGCCTCCTCTATACCGACGTAGTATAAAAACGCGTCGGCTTATCCGACCTATAGCGACGGTCCTATGGTCGCCATATGTTTATCATTAGCAGTTTTTCCTACTAATCTATACTGACGGGTATACATCATTGTCGGCTTCTCATAACTATAGCGACGGGAATACCGTCGCCTTATATTTTCTACGTAGCAGATATTTGGGGAGGTTTTCCGATTAATCTATAGCGACGAGTATTCACACCCGTCGGCGTATCTGTCTTATAGCGACGGGTCTCCGGTCGCCTTATGGTAGATATTTGGCGGCAGACTCCCCCGCCTAATCTATACCGACAGGGTATCAATACCCGTCGGAGTAGGGGTCCTATGGCGACGTATTTTCACCTTGGTCGCCATATCTCATCGCCGTATCACCTTTTTCTTGTAATGTATTTTGCCTCTTAGATTATTATGATCAAGTGTGCACATCCGAATCAAAATTATCTAAGTTAAGTCAGACCTAGCACTTCCATATAAGTGAAGAGAAAAATACTGCCCTTGTGTGTGCACAACAAAACAGTAATGTTCAATTCCTTATAAGCATCAAATGTGATAAAACAACATTTCAAATGATCGATATAAGCCTTGTGTGTGCACAACAAACGTATATTGATTATTTGATACTCTATCGTTTTATCATGCTAAAAGGCGACGTTCGATATTCCAAATATCTTTGAACGTTACAACTTAATATTTTAGTAGTAGAATAAATAAATTAGAACAATTCTAATTTTATTTAATTGAATTAAACTCCTTTTAATTCATGAATTAAACTTTTAATTCATTTTTAAATAATATTTATTCTACATCATGAGGGGTTTGTTAATATTAATTGTCTCATCTTATTTAGCGCGCATGCACACATATATATAAAATACGCGTTATATTATTAAACATGCGAAGCATGTTTGGATAATATATAATATATATAATTAGCATGCACATATAGAATACTATATTTTACTTGGATTGATTATGAACTTTTATTCTAGTTTGGTTCACTAGAGCCACCAAGTGAACCAAAAGGTCAAACCTAGGGTGCAAGAATAAATTAAATTATATCTAACTATTACATTTATATTCGGGCTCCATTACAAACGGGTTTTCATGCGTTCCTTGTTCCTTGGCTCCAATTCTTCAAAATAATTCTAACTAATCCTATTATATATTATTTATAATAAATAAGAAACCTTGATCAACAGTCAATGGGAAGTACATAGGAGGGAGATAAAATTATACATAAGAAAAATTAGAAAGACGAGGTACGCAGACCCCATTTATAAAACCCATTCATTCATGCATCCATTTAAAATTAAATCCAATCACATTGGTCAAATAGTCCATAATCAATCCCATTTATTATCATATATATCAATAAATAATATTCATCGCATGAATTAAATAAAGCATTCCATATATGTATTGGTATTATTTAATGGGCAATTAAAGTTGCATGAAATCCAATTTCATGTTTAAAATAAACCTTTTATTTTAATTAAAAAATTTATTTAAAAATAAACTATTTATTTTTATTATTTTAAAATTACTCAAAATAAACTCTTTTATTTTGAAATTTTAAAATCTGTACAAAAATTACCAAACAGTTTGAATAATTAATATATATTATAAATATATCATATATATTAATAATATATATATTAATCGGTAGTATACATACATATATATATATTACATGACCGTACAACATTCATGACAAAAACTGAGCTGCTAATTGCCGAAATAGTAGGTGCAATGCTTTACCGTAATATAATTTTATATATACATATACAACCAATTTAGGATGCTGCTACGTTGCTTTGTTTTAAATCCGGGACAGACTTTTTGGGACAACAACTCAAAGCAATCCAAAATATATATATATATTCCATGACCCAGAATCCAATTCTCATCATATCCGAAATAATGAATTTCGGTAATAATATATATATATATATATACATTATATAATTCGAAATCTTTTAATAAAAAATATAATTTTATACAACAAAAACTTATGCCCAATAAATTATTCTAAACACATACCCATACACATATGGAATTAAAATAATTAATAATTCGCATAAAGTTTGGCTCTGATGCCACTGTTGGTTTGTAAAATTCATAGACGCAATCAAATTGTATAAAATAGCGGAAGCATCGTAAAATCAAATTTAAAAATTTACAAACCATAATCCAGGATCAACCTTTATGCGCAATTATTAATTAACAAAGAAGAAGTTAGAGATATACCCTTGTAGAACTCAAAGCTTCAACGGGTACAAGTTCACCTCCGAATCCTTCGCGTTCTCCTTGAATTTCACCGATTGGATTCCAATGATCAATGTTAGCCACCCAAGTGTTTAGCCTATAGAGGTGATCCACCAAGGAATAACAATAATTCAAGAAGTGGGTGATGACAAACCCTAGTTTTCTCTCTTTAGAGAATATGTGAGTACTCTCCCAAAACTTATGGAAGTGTATGTGTGTAACCTTAATCCATAATACGACTTCTCTTATTTATAGATTTAGTAAACCCTCCTAACACCTTTAGGAATATGGTTTTTAATTAAACTCCTAATCTAATTAGGATCTTAATTAATTTAATATAATAATTATAATCCCTAAACTATTTAGGAACTTAATTATCAATTATGAGAGTACTCTTATTAATTAATTCCTAAACCATTTAGGAACTAAATAATAATGATAATAGTAATAATAATAATAAGACTCCTCTTATTAATTTATAATTAGTATTTCTAAAATACTAAATAATAAATATTAAGCTATTTAATTTATTCTATTCATATAGTATAAATTAAATATACTTAATTCATTATTACAATTATGACATTTACTTCTTAAATAATTATTTTCCTTTTGCGGTGTGACCCTTTAGGTTCTCCATATTTAAACCGGTTATAGAATAAATTAATTAGAACTATTCTAATCTTATTTATATAAATAAATTAAACTATTTAATTCATTTAAATAAATAATATTTATTTCATAATAAGGGTAAGCCCCCTTAGCGATTAACGACTTTCCAGTTAATATAGATTTCAACATTTAATCACAAAAGAACCTATTCAGCGAATAGTTACCGTACAATTCAATCCTTCTACCTCACAACATCCCAATCAAATATAAGACATGGTATAACTGTCAAGTCTTATTTTATTTGATTATATGCATTTCGATCCTTAAATGAATAACTCTAATTAATGTAAATTAGAAACTACTTTCTAATTTCCATTCTGCCTTGGCCAAAGACTATTGAGTTGTCATTTATCGAATCGCATAGGACATTCCCTTCTTTTACTAGAAGTGGTAGATTCTTTGTTGATCATTCACTTATCTCCATGTATGACTTATTATATCCGATCATACCCTTTGATACACCCTAAAGGTTTTAAGGAATATGTCAAAACATAATTCATTATACACAAGATACTATGATGATCTCAAGTCCAATGATCACTTGTACTACTATCACAAAAGGAACTCCTATTGACAGGCAAGTAAGACTCCATTAGGTGTTCCTTGAGCGAGTCACGTTCAGTGAACTTATTCTCTAATAAGCACCTACATACTTGCTTTAGTGTCTCTACACAAATGATTATGAGATCAATCATCCTCTTCATAAGAGCAAGCATAGTATGTACTAATCTATCCGGATTCACTAATACCCATTTTAGCGATCCAACGATTAGGAACAATTTTAGTTTTGAACTATCTTGAATTTAGATCTCATTAGCATGATCATCATCATGGTTCTAAAAGCATTGCTTGAAAACTATGGGTTTATCCATTTAATTAATTCAAGTAATTAATCATGAATAAAGAAATGTCTTGATCCTTTTATTAATAAACTAACAAGATTACAAAGTATATGCTTATCAAATCAAATGTGATTGGCTTGAGGGCATACTACTTTCAATGCATAACATACCCTATACTGGACGGATCATGAACAGTGATACATATTCGTTCATCTCAGTTTACTTCACATGTCAGGATTTCCCCAAAATAACTTGGTTTGATATAATAAAGTCTGATTCAAATTATATCATGAATAAGCATTTCATTTTGCAAGTTATGTCGAAACAAGAAGCAATAACTCTCGTATTAAAGATTTATAACACGTTGCATGTACAAAATGTATAAATCACATAAAAAATAAGTAAACAAATGTTAAGGATAGAAAACTTGCCTTAAAGCACAATTAGGGTTTTTCAGGAATCGTTTAAAGTGCCTATATAAAGGGTTACACATACTCGAATGTTAGTTCGTCAAATTTTCCTTCTTTATAAGTGTTTTTATCACTAAACTAGACTATTTTCATTGGTGTAATTTATAGGAGACTTGGCTAACTCAAAAATCATTATTTTCAATGCTTTTTGGTGTTTCCATTTGGGAGCATGCTTAAATTTTTTAGCTTTGACGTCATTTCCGGTAAATGCAATATGTTTGTCATACGAAAATATTTTGAAGTGATTCTTGAGTCTAAATTACTTATAATTTTATGATCTACAATTTTCAGTAGTATTGTTAAGGCAGATTCGAATTTTAAGATTTTGAAAAATCGCAAAAATAGACAGTAAGCATGCTTTGACCAATATTTTAGGGTTAACCATGTGAAACATGGTATCGCTTGCTTTAACTTTTTAAGAAATCATGTTATAAGACTCAATAACACTTTATAACATAAAAATCATAAATCATAAACCTTCTCATAGAAAGATTCATGACTTTTGCTCAAGAACACACGAAGAACATGAAAAAAATAAAAAATCGTACATGGCTACGACTTATGTTCTTGAGCTTTTGGATTTTATACTTGAAAGAATTTGAGCATTATAACTGTTTACATAAGTGATTATGACACTTTATATTTGATAAAATTTGGTCATTATAACGGCTTGTATAATTGATTATAACAATTTATAATAATTGCTTAAGAACATATAAAGAATACGGAGAATGACAATCGTACATGGCTAGGATGTACGTTCTTGAGCTTTAAACTATGAAATAAAATTCGACATTATAACTGCTATAAAATGAAGAAAGGCTCAAGAACACGTGAAGGACACGGAGAACGACAATCGTACATGGCTATGACTCGCGTTCTTGAGCTTTTGAAAATTAAAGACAAAAGAAAAATCAAACATAATAACTACTAGAGATTGTACCTTTTGAATTTGCAAGCTATAACTATTTCTTTACAATTTTCAAGGTAGCAACTCACAAGAACTCCCTCTCAATATATGTATAACTTTGAAATGCTCTAGGAAATGCTAGGAAAATGAATGGTGGAGGTGGGTATTTATAGGAAAAATAAAGTTTCTTTAATTGCATTTTTAGTCCTTGAAGTTATAATTAGTTTACATAAGGATTTGGACACATATTTAAGAACTTAGGACACCTCATCAAAAGCACAAAATGTCTGGCCATTTTGATCCAATGGCATAGATTTCATCTTGCTTTACTTTGTTCTCATTGGTCGAAAAATAATCACATGGATAGCTAGCTTGGATTTTGATTAGTTAACTCAATTTTACATGGATTTAGTTGATAATTAGTTATTGTAAATAGTGTTTCTTTACCTAGTTTTGTTAATCTAACTTGTTTTTCTTTTCTTAACCATGATTGGTCCATTTAAGTTCACATGGATTACAATTCTCGCACGCGATTGGTCAAAAATGTTTTAGTTGGATTACTAGTTAATATTTAGTTTCATTTCAATTAGTGTGTAACTAGGTTTAGATCTAGATTAGATTTCCTAGACCAGTTATCTCTAACCTAGTTCATTTCTAAGTATTCTGGTTGAATTGATCTTTACTGATTTAAAAGTTAGATATTACAGAGTTTTGTTCCGAATAAACACTATTCTGTGAAGTAAAAAGTCAAAAAGACGTTGCATGTTTTTTGGTGAATAGTATTTTTGACAACAATTTTTTAGAAAATGGTTAGACAATCAAAAAAGCAGAAAAAATATTTTTTTATCTTTTTCCTATTTTGTCCTATTCCCGACACATTTTTCGAGAAAAACTTTTATTGACTATAACGTGTTTTCAAAGTGTGGGAAAGATGAATCCTGAAACAGAATGTCATTTTGAGATATACATATCACTCGAGGGCCTAGGTTAAGTTTTCTAGGGTTTAGACCCTAGTGTTTAGGCTTTAGGTTTTATCTTCTTTTCAGTTTTAAAAAAAAAACTTGTATTCTCCTTTTTCGTGCTAAGGTTGGATACTTGAACCAAAACACATAAATAAACAATAACGAAGATTTCATAACAATATAAAATATAATTCAATCTTTATTTATTCATAAAATCAGATTATAACTCCCGCAGAAGTTCGGAATATTACATTCACCCCTCCTTAAAAGAATTTTGTCCCCGAAATTAACTTATACAATTAGAAAAATAAATGTGGATAATCTATCTTCATTTTATCTTCTAATTCCCACGTTGCTTCTTCCATAGATTGATTTCTCCATATGACCTTGACTGAAGGTATGACCTTATTTTGCAAGACTTGTTCCTTTCTATCAATAATTTTAACAGGAATCTCCTTATAACTTAGATCCTTCTTGATTTGGATGGGCTCGTAGCTGATGATGTGTTTGTAATCGGGTTTATAAGGACGTAATACTGAAACATGAAATACATTATTTATATGTTCCAGCTCTGGAGGTAAGGCTACTTCATAAGCTACCTCACCTATTCTTCGTAATATCTCGAATGGTCCTATAAATCTTGGACTCGGTTTTCCTTTCTTTTTAAAATGAATCTTTCCTTTCGAGAGATACACTTTTAGGAAAACATGACTACTAATTTCAAAGTCTCTCTTTTGTCGATGTAGATCGGCATATCTCTTCTGTCTTTCTTGAGCAGCTCATAACCTCAGTTGAATTGTTCGAACTATCTCTACTGTTTGTTGAACAAATTCTGGCCCAAGCATTTTCTGTTCACCGACTTCGTCCCAACACATCGGTGTTCTACACTTCCTTCCATATAGAGATTCATATGGCGGCATTCCTATACTATCATGATAACTATTGTTGTAAACGAATTCTACAAGAGGTAAGTGATCTTCCCAACTTCCCTCAAAATTCATCATACAAACTCTCAGCATATCCTCCATAGTTTGGATAGTCCATTCACTTTGACCATCTGTTTATGAGTGGTAAGTAGTACTCATTCTCAATTGTGTACGTAGATGTTCCTAAAGACTTTTTTAGAAGTTCGATGTGAACCTTGGAACTCTATCAGACACAGTTAAAACTGGTACGTCATGTCTAGAGATAACCTCCTTAATGTATAGCTTTGATAATCGATCTATAGTGAACTTAACCTTGATTGGTAAAAAGTAACCTGACTTAGTTAGTCTATCCACTATTACCCATATGGCATCATGACCCTTCTGTGTGGTTAGTAGGCCTACTACAAAATTCATTGTAATATGCTCCTATTTCCACTCTAGAATCTCCAATGGTTGGAACAATCTGCTAGGTCTTTGATGCTCAGCTTTAACTTGCTGACATGTCAAACACCTACTAACGAATTCAGCCACCTCCCTTTTCATGTTTGGCCACCAGAAATGTTAACTTATGTCTTTGTACATTTTGGTGCTGCCTGGGTGTACTAGAAACTTAGTACTATGTGCTCCTGACATGATCTCTTCCTTGAATTCTTGAACTACAGGAATCCATATTCTAGATTCAAATCTAATGATTCCCTCCTTGTGCATCTTGTATTTGTCGTTTACAATCTCTATTGACTTCTTCAACTTCCTATAATTTTCATCATCTTCTTGGATTTCCTTAATTTTGCTCAACAAGATTGAGTGATCCTCCATTATGAACAATTTACTTGTCGAGATTGAAGGAACTTTTACCTCTATGTCGAGTCTAGCGAACTCTTTAATCAACTCCTCCTGAGTTGTTAACACATTTAACTTTTCTTGGTTCTTCCTACTCAAAGCATCTGCAACTACGTTGGATTTTTCTGGATGATATAGGATTTCACAATCATAATCCTTAATCAATTCCAACCATCGTCTTTGCCTCTTGTTCAACTCTCGTTGTGTAAAAATATACTTTAAACTCTTGTGATCTATATAAATTTCATAATTCTCCCTGTATAAGTAATGCCTCCATATCTTCAAAGCAAATACTACCACAGCTAATTCTAGAACGTGAGTAGGATACCTTAACTCATAATCCTTTAGCTGTCGCGAAGCATAAGCTATTACTTTGCCATGTTGCATTAAAACACAACATAATCCTTTATGTGAGGCATCATTGTAGACTACAAGACCTCCACTATTATCAGGTAATGATAATATTGGTGCCTCACTTAGCCTCTTCTTTAGCTCTTGAAAGCTCTCTTCACATTTGTCGTTCCAAGCATAATTTATGGTCTTCCTGGTTGAGTTGGTTAACAGGGTTGCTATCTTTGAAAAATCTTTAATGAAAAGTTTATAGTACCCCGCTAAACCTAAGAAACATCTCACTTCAGTTGGGGTCTTTGGTTGTTCCCAATTCATAATTGTTTCTATCTTTGCTAGATCTACTGAAACTCAACTCTTGTCAATCACAGAACCTAGGAACTGAACTTTTTCTAACCAGAATTCGTATTTTGAAAATTTGGTATAGAGTTGTTCCTTTTGTAAGGTTTCTAGTACACTTCTCAAGTGTATAGCATATTCTTCTAGTGTTTTCGAGTATGAGAATATCGTCGATGAACACTACAATATACTTGTCTAAGACAGACATAAAAACCCTATTCATCAAATCCATGAATGCTGCCGATGTATTCGTTAATCCAAATGACATCACTAGAAACTCGTAATGTCCATAACATGTTCTAAATGTTGTCTTTGGCACATCTTCTTTTCTCACCTTCAGTTGATGGTAACCTGACTGTAGATCAATCTTAGAGAAATACTCTGCTCCTTTGAAATGATCAAACAAGTCATCAATCCTAGGTAATGGATACTTATTCTTTATGGTTAATTTATTGAGTTCACGATAATCAACATATAATATTAAAGTTCCATCTTTTTTCTTGACAAACAACACTGGTGTTCCCCATGGAGAAATACTTGGTTGAATGTATTTCTTGTCTAATATTTCTTGTAATTGTACCATCAACTCCTTCAATTCCACAGGTGTCATTCTATATGGAGCCTTCGAAACAGGTGCAGTTCCAGGAGCTAAATCAATAATGAACTCAATCTCTCTATCAAGTAGAAGACCGGGTAAATCATCGATAAAGACATCCTGAAACTCTCTAACCACTGGTATTTGGTTTATATATAACCCTTTTTGTTGGGTGTCTACGATATATACCAAATAGCCCTGGCATCCCTTCTGAAGTAATCCATTTGCTTGATTTACAATTAGGCATCAGAATTTTCTTGGTGACTGACTTCCGTTAAAGACTACCGTTGACTTGGACGTTGTAAGAAGTTTAACGCACTTTTGTTGACAATCGATCATCTCTTGGTGATTGGTCAACCAATCCATGCCTAGAATTACATCAAATTCCCCTAATTGGATTGGAATAAGATTGACTCTCAACTCATGACCCTTGATCACTATGCAACAACCTTTTATTATCTTATTAACATGAATTAGTTCTTTATTAGCAATCTCTATTATTAAAGGATCTTCTAATAATTCATTAGACACGTGTAGTTTCTTAGCAAATTCATGGGAAATAAAAGAGCAAGTAGCACTCGAATCAAATAGCATGTAAACATTTATGGTGTTGATCGAAATGATACCTGGCACTACATCATGTGATTCTACAACATCTCTCATGGTTATGTTGAATGTCCTTGCTGTTGGATGACCTGGGTTAGTTGTTGGGGTAAATTTATTACTATTGTCCCCTCCAGCATTTTCTCCCTTCTTAGGGCACATCTTAGCTTGATGTCCCATGGCTCCACAGTTAAAGCAAGAGTCTTTCTTAGGGTTAGGGCATGTTATTGCTATGTGTCCCTCTTGTTTACAGTTGTAGCAAACATTTTTCCCTTTTAGCACACTCCTAAGTGTGGTTTCCCACAAGTTTTACACAGTTCTACTATTTTCTTTTTATTCTCCCCTCCTTGCTGGGAGTTTTCACCATTGAACCTTCTTTTATAATTATTATTTCCTCCTCAATTCCCTCCTTTATTGTTCTTCTCCTTATTAAGTTTTGTTTTGGCTTCACTGCTGCCTTTGGTAATGATAGTCTTTTCTAAAAGATGGGCGCAACTCTCTATTTGTAAGATAGCTACCTTACCATGAATCTAGGGTTTTAAACCCTCCTCAAACCTTCTTGCTTTTCATTCCTCCGTATCTAGTTGAGTTAGAATGAAACGAACAAGTTCATTGAATTTGGAGGCATACTAGGGAACAGTCATGTCCCCCTATTTCAAATTTAAAAATTGTACCTCCATTATATTCTTCATATTTCGTGGAATGTAGTTTTCAAAGAATATCTCTTTGAAGGCTTCCCACGCAACCACCCTTTCCCCGACACAGGCTTGGTTGGCTTCCCACTAGAAGTTTGTCTCTCCCTTCATTAGGTAAGTGGCAAACTTAGTCTTCTTATCCTCAGTAACCTCTACTAAGTCAAAGGCTTTCTCTATTTCTTTTATCCAGCACTGAGTCTCTATAGGCTCAACGGTTCCTTTGAAATCGATAGGACTTACATTTTTAAAGTCTTTAAATAAGACTTTCTATGGTTGGGGTTCTAGCTGAGGTGGTGGCGATGGTATTTCTGGGGGTGTTGGTGGCACATTATTTGTTGTACGACTATCTAAGACTCCTATTAACATATCTAGGAATTATTGCGTAGAATCGGGAGTCTAAACATTACTCTTGTCACTAACAATTGCTGTTGTTGTTGCCCTCGTTCATGGTCTTGGTGGTGCCATTTTCTAAATAAAATAAAACATATGTATAAATATGAAAGCATAAAAAATTACAAGGAATATTTCTAAACAAACTTTTTATATTAAATTTTGTATATTACATTATCCGAGTGACTTAAATCACTTAACAACTATTAGCATCCCTTATAAAAATGGAAAATGCTAAGTTAAAACATTTAAACATACTACTACTTTACACATTATCCGACTAGATCTTTCTAGCCTTCTTATTAATCTTGTGGGTCATACTAATCACACAGACCTATTAATTTCAAGCCCAAAATCTTCAGCTGATGCAGGAAATTCAGTTATTTGCTCCTCGAGTGTGGAGTACATAGTACCATAGGCTAATTTGATTCGACCATGATCTACTTGTAGGCGATATACTTCCTCTTGGAAACCTTCTAACTGAATCTATAGTTGAAAGCTTCTTTCAGCTTCATCCAACCACTGCCTTTGAAGCGCTTCCATTATATCATTGGCCTGGTTCATGTTGGCCTAGTTCCCAGTTTGGAGTTGTTCAATATGCTCTTCCTGAGCTTCTCTATAAGCCAACATTTTTGTTACATCTTCTTCCAACTCGGTGATGATTTTGTCGTAAGTTGGCAAGTCGATGACATCTTCATCATCATCCTCCTCTGATGGGAGAACTTGATTTACCTCAACAACATCGTGTAATTCCATGTTGTGGTTAAGCTATTCATTTTTTGACTTATCACTGAAGTGCTCGCTAGGATCACTTTCATTGCCCAAAGCTTAAGCGTTGACTCCCATGATGTCTAGTTCATTTACATTCGCCATTTTTACAAAACAAGGTTGACTTTAATTAGTATATTTCATTCACATAATATCTTTTATATAATTAAGATTTAAAATTTATTAGCATCTTTTAATTATCTATTATACTCTTCACAAGTCCATTTAACTTAATCCATCAGATTATATCTTAAAATACTTATTACTTTAGAGCTATAATCTATAGCTCTGATACCAACCTCAAATGCCCCCAAATCACTATACTTACGATAGCTGACTTGGTGCTCACTATTAATGCTAGATCATTAGGTTTATAGATGATTTTCTTTATTCATAAACAAAGTTCTCATCTTAATTCCCAAATATCTTTCATTATTTCATACCAAGTCCTTGTAATCAATGCAAGAGACCTAATACTCAATCATAATATTTTTTATCCTTAATATTTAGATATTCTATAACTTTACATGTTCCAACATCTACGCCATTAAATCAATAGGACGGCCCTTAGGAACAGAGAATCTTGCGGTGAATATTTATATCTTCACCCATGATAAATGTTTGCATATTTATCTGTGACAAATGGTTGTATCTTTGTCCAGTGCAGAATTCTCTTACCATACAGAACATTACCTAACTAGTTAAAACCCTCATTCGAAACATATTTGGTTACAGTGATATCTCTTCATATTAATAATCCTACTTATCCGACATTTAGAATAGTAATAACGAGTTATACCTGGGTCCGAAGAACCTTAACGATGGATTTGACTAGTCAACATCGCTTAATTTTGTCTCTGATGTACAACATTCATAAGTTATTAATAGATCTTCATCCAGATAAAATAATCATTATTAATACTATGTTAAGTTTTAATAATTCTAGGTTTAATCAAAGTAAAGATGTAACAAGAGAATGTGATACAACTTGATAATATTTATATAATATTCGGTTACGTATATGGAGCTTGTTCTTATTACAAAATGTCATTATGACTACAGTTAAGAGCAATTAAGGAAAGCAGTAAACTAGTCTACGCATTTCTTCTCAGTTTACTTCACATCTCAGGATCGTCCCAAGACAACTTGGTTTGATATAATAAAGCATGATTCGAATTATATCACGAATAAGCATTTCATTTTGCAAGTTATGCCGAAACAAGAAGAAATAACTCTCATATCAAATATTTATAACACATTACATGTACAAAATGTATAAATCACATAAAAAGTAAGTAAACAAAGGTTAAGGATAGAAAACCTACCTTAAAGCACAATTAGGATTTTTCAGTAATCGTTTAAAGTACCTATATAAAGGGTTACGCGTACCCGAATGTTAGTTCGTCAAATTTTCCTTCCTTATACGTGTTTTTATCACTAAACTAAACTATTCTCATTGGTGTAATTTATAAGAGACTTGGCTAACTCAAAATCATTTTTTTCAGTGCTTTTTGGTGTTTCCACCCGAGAGCATGCTTAAAATTTTCAACTTTGACGTCCTTTCCAGTAACTGCCATAACTTTGTTATACGGAAACATTTTAAAGTTATTCGTGAGTCTAAATTGCTTATTATTTCATGATCTACAACTTTCATCTGTATTGTTAAGGCATATTCGGATTTTATGTTTTCAAAAAATGGCAAAAACAAATAGTGAACATGCTTTGACCAATATTTTAGGGTTAACCATGTGAAACATGGTACCGTTTCCTTGAACTCTTTAAGAAATCACGTTATAAAACTCAATAACACTTTATAACATAAAAATCATAAATCATAAACCTTCTCATAAAAAGATTCATAACTTTTGCTCAAGAACACACGAAAAACATGAAAAACGAAAAAAATCGTACATGGCTACTACTTATGTTCTTGAGCTTTTGGATTTTATACTTGAAATAATTTGAGCATTATAAGTTCTTACATAAGTGATTATGACACTTTATATTTGACAAAATTTGGTCATTATAACGGCTTGTATAATTGATTATAACAATTTATTATAATTGCTCAAGAATATACGAAGAACGACAATTGTATATGGCTACGACGTACGTTCTTGAGTTTTAAACTATGAAATGAAATTTGACATTATAACTACTGTAAAATGAAGAAAGACTTAAGAACACGTTGTGAAGAACACAGAGAACGACAATTGTATATGGCAACGACTCACGTTCTTGAGCTTTTGAAAATTAAAGACGAAAGAAAAATCGAACATAATAACTACTAGAGATTGTACATTTTGAATTTGTAAGCTTTAATTATTTCTTTGCAATTTCCAAAATATCAACTCACAAGAACTCTCTCTCAATATATGTATAGCTTTGAAATGCTCTAGGAAGTGATAGGAAAATGAATGGTGGAGGTGGGTATTTATAGGAAAAATTAAATTTCTTTAATTGCACTTATAGTCCTTCAAATTATAATTAGTTTACATAAGGATTTGGACACATATTGAAGAACTTAGGACACCTCATCAAAAGCACAAAATGGCTGGCCATTTTGATCCAATAGCCTAGATTTCATCTTGATTTACTTTGTTCTCATTGGTTGAAAAATAATCACATAGATAGCTAGCTTGGATTTTGATTGGTTAACTCAATTTTACATGAATTTAGTTGATAATTAGTTAGTGTAACTAGTGTTTCTTTACCTAGTTTAGTTAATCTATCTTGTTTTTCTTTTCTTTACCATGATTAGTCCATTGAAATTCACATGGATTACAATTCTCGCACGCGATTAGTCGATAATGTTTTAGTTGGATTACTATTTAGTATTTAGTTTTATTTCAATTAGTTTGTAAATAGGTTTAGGTCTAGATTAGGTTTCCTAATCTAGTTATCTCTAACCTTGTTCATTTCTAAGTATTCTGGTTGAATTGATCTTTACTGATTTAAAAGTCAGATATTACAGCGTTTTGTTCCGAATAAACACTATTCTGTTAAGTGAAAAGTCAAAAAGACGTTGCACGTTTTTTGGTGAATAGTGTTTTCGACAACCATTTAAAATGGTTAGACGATCAAAAAGGCGAAAAAAATATTTTTTGTCTTTTTCCTATTTCTTCCTATTCCCGATGCATTTTTCGAAAAAAAAAATTATCGACTATAACGTGTTTTCAAAGTGTGGAAAAAATGAAACCTGAAACAGAATGTCATTTTGACGTATACATATCGCTCGAGGGCTTATGTTAGGTTTTTTAGGGTTTAGGTTTTATCTTCTTTTCATTTTTTGAAAAAAAAAATTACTCTCCTTTTTTCATGCTAAGGTTGGATACTTGAACCAAAACACAAAAATAAACAATAACGAAGATTCCATAACACATATAATATGTAATTTAATCTTTATTTATTCATATAAAATCGGATTACAACTCTCTTGGAAGTTCAAAATATTATAACCGCTCCACCAAATCAGCAATCTCCCAATTCCATCCCATAAAAAATCTCGTCATAGTCGCCTCGCAATCCTCCACCACATTAGCTCGGGCCATCATAACCTCCATCTCCTTGTGGTAGTCCTCCACGCTTCAACTTCCTTGTGTGAGAGGTTCCAAGTTCCTATAAAGATCCTTATGGTAATTGTTGGTTTGCAAAAATATGGCATACATATAATCAAATTATATAAGCGCAATGGAAGCAAAAAAAATCAAATTTTAAAATTTTTGTACAAACCAATAACCAGGATCTTTCTTATGCGACTATTATTAATTGAGGAAGGATAAAAAAAATTATACTTTTGTAGAACCAAGCTTCCACGGGTACAAGTTCATCTCCCTTTAATCCTTCACGTTCTTCTTCAAATTCACCGATTAGATTCCACAGATTAATGTTAGCTCCCCAAGTGTGAAGCCTCTAGAGGTGATCCACCAAGAGATCTATGAATTAAAGAAGTGGATTATGGTTTCTCCAAACCATGGGTGGCTAGCCCTAATTCTCTCCCTCTCTCTAACTCCTTAGATGTAGAGAATTATGGAGTACTCTCTCTATTCTAATGAAAGAGTGTGTAACCTTAATCTATGATAAGACTCATCTTATTTATAGATCTAGTCAACCCTGCTAAACTATTTAGTAATAGTGTTTTAATTTAATTCCTAATTTAATTAAGAACTAAATTAATTAATTATAATTCCTAAACCATTTAAGAACTTAATTATTTAATAATGAGAGTACTTCTTAGTAATTAATTACTAAATTATTTAGTAACTTAATTAATTATTATAATTACAATTCCTAAACTATTTAGGAACTTAATTATTTATAATAATACTACTATTATTAATTAATTCCTAAACCATTTAGGAACTAAATAATAATACTAGTAATAATAATAATAATAGTAATAATAATAATAATAAGACTCTTCTTATTAATTTATAATTAGTATTTCTAAAGTACTAAACTATAAATATTAAGCTATTTAATTTATTCTATCACCATAGTATAAATTAAATATACTTAATTTATTATTACGATTATGCCATCCATTTCTAAAATAAATATTACTCTTTTGCGGTGTGACCCTTTAGGTTCTTCATATTAAACCGGTTGTATAATAAATAAATTAGAATAATTCTAATTCATTTATTACGAATTAACTCTTTAATTCAGAATAAATAATTATTCCACAATAAGGGTAAGCCCACTTAGCGATTAGTCGACATTCTAGATAATATAGATTTCAACATTTAATTGTAAAAGAACATTTCAGCGAATAGTTACTGTACAATTCAATCCTTCTACCATACAATGTCCCAATCAAATATAAGACATGGGATTTCTGTCAAGTCTTATTAATTTGATCATATGCATTTCAATTCACAAATACACAACTCTAGTTAATGTAAATTAGAAACTCCTTTCTAATTCCATTCAACCCTGGCCAGGGATTTCTGAGTTGTCACTTATTGAATCACATAGGACATTCTCTCCCTTTACTGGAAGTGGTAGATCATTTGTTGATCATTCGCATATCTCTATGTGTACCTTATTATACCCAAGCATATCATTTGATATACCAACAGGTCTTAAGGAATATGTCAAAGTATAACTTAGTACACACAAGATACTATGATGATCTCAAGTCCAAGGATCACTTGTACGACTATCACATAAGGAACTCCAATTGACAGACAAGTAAAACTCCATTAGGTGTTCTTTGAGTGAGTCACATTCAATGAACTTATTCTCTAATAAGCACCTACATACTTGTTTTAGTGTCTCTATACAAATGATTATGAGATCAATCATCCTCTTCATAAGAGCAAGCATATTATGTACCAATCTATCCGAATCTACTAATCCCCTTTTTAGTGATCCAACGATTAGGAACAATTTTAGTTTTGAGTTATCTTGAATTTAGATCTCATTAACATGATCCTCATCATGGTTCTAAAAGTATTGCTCGAAAACTATGGGTTTATCCATTTGATTAATTCAAGTAATTAATCATGAATAAAAAAATGTCTTGATACTTTTATTAATAAATGAACAAGATTACAAAGTATATGTTTATCACATCAAATGTGATTGGCTTGAGGGCATACTACTTTCAGTAATGACTTAGAACAAACCACTTCTTCATCACAGTCTTCATCTCTTCCCAAGTCTCAACTTGTTGTTCTCCACACCTCATTCTACTAGTCTTCAATTGATCCCACCAAGTGACTGCATAATCAGTGAACTCCGTGGCTGCCAACTGAACTTTCTTGTGCTCCGAATAGTTGTGGTAATCGAATACCCACTCCACTTTCTTCTCCCACTCTAGATATGCATCGAGATC
Source organism: Hedera helix (assembly GCA_947179155.2). NCBI lineage: Eukaryota > Viridiplantae > Streptophyta > Magnoliopsida > Apiales > Araliaceae > Hedera > Hedera helix. The sequence goes on along the minus strand of OX359275.1, from coordinate 16,910,314 downwards.
ACTTCTTCCTTGAAAAGATGGAATCTTCAACTTAATACTACCCAAGTTATCATCATCTCAATTCTAATCTCCTTTATTCCCCCTATCATCTCTATCCCTTCTATTCATATTATCCTCATGCCTCCTCCGAAGGTTTGGATCATAATCTTCATCCCCACTAAATCTTCCTCCAAAAGGCTCGTCGTCGTCATCCTTATTCTCTTGTTGATATGTCTTTTCCTTCTTTTAAGAGCCCATAAGAATTTGTGACTGCTCCCTTTGAGTACTTTCCACCCTCTCAAATTTATCTTCAAACTGATCTATCTTCCGAAGTAGTTACTGTAACGCTCCTTTAATAGCATTTATCTCAAACTTGGAATCCACCTTTTGATCCTTCGTATATGAACCCTCTTCAAAAAGAACCTTATCCTTCATACCAGACATGATTAGCTGCAAAACAAAGGTTAATAGTAAAAAATTTCCTCACGATTCCCTTATGTGTTTCGTTCGATACAATAATCACTCATGCATCACTCTATAGGCTTTTTGTGACACCCCCAAATTCGGGTCGCTTGAACCTCGGGTTTAGTGCTCACGATTCACTATTTATACAACATTCAAAAGCTTAACTTTCAATAACTCACGAAAAATATAAATAAAATCATTACAAAACGTACCATTATCTCAAGTTCCACTAAACTTAAATACATACATCATCTCCATACATAAAAGAGTTACATAAGATATATAATAATAATAAAATTTACTTTTATCCAATTTACTCAGTTGCATTTTCTTTACCTTTGTCCTTCTTAGAACATTCATTCATATATCGCTGAAAAATAGTTCATAATATAGCAAGGGTAAGCAACTACTTTGATCAACAAGTTGAAATAAACAATGAAGATATATCATGAACGAAAAAGAATTACTCGTTTGGAACTTCCACAATATACAATAATTATGAAGTCATGCAACATAAATACTATATTCGATAAAAGAATTTGTAGAATATTTACTGCTGAGTTGGTCAAAAAGAATCAAGAACATACATGAGAACTTTTCAACTCTGAACTAAATATCTCAGAAGTAGGGAGGGCTTTGCAGGGCATATCTGACTGCTTCAGGAGTAATTAACAATTATAAAACTATAAATAGTCGAACTAGACACTTGAGGGGATCAAACCTCTTGTATCCGATGTATATGCATAACATTCAGTTTAGTGTGCGCAAAGATTTCCATTTTCAATAGAGAATACCCCATTATAAGGGTTGTTCTACTCAGTCTTACTATACGAGTCCGTACCAGCTACTAGTTTGGATAGCTTTTAAAAAATATACAAAGTAATGAATTAATACATGCAAAGCTTTAGCTGAAACAATTGGCATAGATCCTCTTCTTAAATAGTTCATATTCAGAACTAGTACATAAAATGTCTAGCCAGAACAATTGACGTAAATCTATTTCTTAATCAGTTCATATTTAGAACAAGACATGCGAATACACATAAGTACGAATACTAATAAATAATAATGATTTGTAATAATTATCAATAATTAATCCAACTTTGAACAATAAAACAATTGTAAGTTCACAATAACTTGCAAAATGAAATGAGTTTGAGCTTTAGAAGAACTAGCGAAAATAAATATAAGTTAAGATTCAGAGAACTTGCTTGTTCCGCTGACTACTGCTACTTGAATTAAATTAACTTCCTTTGGATGAGCTAACATTTAACACATTGATCTACCAATCAGTATATCACATAGCCTTATTATATAACACTTAAATCATCTAATATTTAATCATAACCTTTAATCACTTAATGATATTACCAACATTTGATAATATTTTTGTCACAGAAATATAACTTAATCACATCCTAATATTATCACCTTTGATAATTTATTAACCACACATAAATATTATTAAACCATTTAATAATTAATAATTTTAATAATATTTTATCCCATCATTAATATTATTAATCATGTAATAATCCTCTTAATCTTTTAATTATTTTAAACACTTATTAACATTATTAATCATTTAATAATGTCTTACACTCTTTCTAATAATATTATTTAATAAATAATATCTCACTCCTTTATAAATATTATTAAAAATTTAATAATATTTTACCCTTTTAATAATATTTTAATCCGTTGTTAACATTATTAATTATTTAATAATATTTTATTCACTTATTAATGTTATTAACCACTTAATAATATTTTTTTAACTTATTAATATTATTAATCATTTAATAATATTTTATTCACTTATTAATAGCATTAATCATTTAATAATATTTTCATCATTTATTAATATTATTAATCAGTTAATAATATTTTATTCACTTATTAATATTATTAATCATTTAATAATATTTTCATCACTTATTAATATTATTAATTATTTAATAATATTTTGTTCACTTATTAATATTATTAACTATTTAATATTATTTTCATCCTTTATTAATATTATTAATCATTCACTTATTAATATTATTAACCATTTAATAATATTTTTCTCATTTATTAATATTAGTAATCATTTAATAATATTTTATTCTCTTATTAATATTATTAACCATTTAATAATATTTTTATTATTTATTAATATTATTAATCATTTAATAATATTTTCATCATTTAGTAATATTATTAATTATTTAAAAATATTTTATTCTCTTATTAATATTATTAATCATTTAATAATATTTTAATCATTTATTATTATTTTTAATCATTTAATAATATGTTATTCTCTCATTAATATTATTAATTATTTAATAATATTTTATTCTCATATTAATATTATTAATAATTTAATAATATTTTAATTATTTAAAATTTATCAAATTTTATTATTATATTAAATTATATTTTCTCACCCATTTTATACTCAAAAGATCCGACCTGTATGGATCGACCCGACCCGACCCACTTGAATTAACTTAATTTTTCAAAAATCCAAGACCACCGTTGCGGCGGTCCTTACCAGCGTCGTGACGGTCCTCCTACAAAACGTTTCATCGCTGTGGCGGTAGTTCATTTTTCCAAAATCCTAATTTTCCTAACTTGTTTTCTTTGGTTCAATCTTTCATAAAATATGCAACATATGATCAAATAATCTCAAATCTATTTTGTTATGTTCGCAATTAATATTTTTCAAGTTTTCAAGAATCAAATAACTTCAAAAAATATTTTTGATAACAAAAATAATATCAACCATTTAAAGTTTCAAGATGACCATTTTTACCAAAAACCTCATAACTTCTTCGTTTTAACTTAATTTTTGACAATTTAAGTTTTGTTACAATCGAAACTAACTCATCTAGCATACAAAATACAAAAATCACATAAACAACTTCTATATCATAAAACACATATAACTAACTTAGACATCCAACTAGGCTTTTAAAATAAAGTATGCTTATACAACCTTTTCTTCTATCATTCTCCATATATAACAAGTTAGAACACCTATCTAACATATTTAACCAGAGATCTTCACAACCAATCAAAATCTACCACCACGTAGATTTCTCTCACAACTAACATGACAAAACATACTACAAACAATAACCTACATCTTATGAACTAAAGTTTTAAGAGGAGAAAATTTTTAAACCTTATGGATTTTGAATGCTTGATATTGCTAGCTATTTTCCTCCTTCTTGAATGAACCTCTAGAATAATATCTCCCACTCACTAATACCCAAAGTGTTTTTAGTCTCGAAGCTCTAGAGCTCTCTATCTCTTCTATGTTTAGTAAACTTTCAAATGAGCTAACAACCTTTTCTAGACTTGGTGAGGGTTCTATTTATAGAACTCCTATAAGATTGCTTAGTCTTACTAATCAACCAACACTTAGGCAATTAAGACTCAAATCTTGCTTACTATTACTTTAAATGACCATATGAATGACTAAGGTAGTTAGGGAGTTGTTGAGAAACTTGATACTCAAATTCACCAAATAAGCAAGATTCACATCCATGTGGGGCCCAAAATTTGGGACTAGCTCTATAATTACTCCAATTTGGCTTTATTTTTATGTCCTATATATATATATATATATATATATATATATATATATATATATAGCATTATATGTATACATATTCACCTATACATGCACATTGGGCTCTACTTTGGACCTTAGAATTAATTCTATTTAGACTTTGAATTACAATTGTTTGGGCTCAACAATTTAATTCATTTGGTTACTAGATTTATTCATTTAAGTTATCAACACTTGGGCTCCCAACAATTAAATCAATTGGGCTAAATATGATACTTGAAATAAAAATAAGTATTTGGCTAGTTTAAATTAATTTAGACTCGCCATTTATTTCATATATGGTTCACTAATTAAATCATATAATGCTATTACATTGGCTTATTAAATAAACACATAAGTTTAATTACATAATCCAATTAGACTTGCTATTTATAAGTTAATTGGACTGCTTAATTGAGTTTGTTTATAAAACACTAACATTTTACATATCTTGGGTTTGTTTTGTTAAAACCCTAACACACATACATACAAGTACTTAAACTTGATTCAATAAACTACCACATAACCTTATATTGGGCTTGTGATATAACTAACCATATTACCTACACATATTACCACATTGGGTTAACATAAATAATTCATGTAGTTATTCTTCCTCATTAATCATATAAGTAATTTACTTGTTAATTATTAAATCTCTTATTTGTCATTCAAGGCCAACATTCAAGTTTTGTGATTTTATCACATAAGCTCTTCTTATATTTCTTTTTATTCTTTACTTAATTCGAATAAATTAAACTAACTAACTTACTAACTCTCATGATATAACATATACACATACATAACATATTATTACACCTCATATTTCTTCATGAATATAATAAATAAATAAATAAAATTAGGTTCGTAATTTTCTCGGTCATTATACTTTTACCCTCTATTAATCTCATAACTCTTGCCATTTACCATTCAATTATATTTTCTCTTATAGGTTCTTTTTGAATTTATCAAACACAATTAAAGTATCTATCAATCTAACAAGAACTATCAAGAACAATAAATAGCAAGATATGATTAATGCATTACTAACAAAATTCATGGGTTGTTCGCCTTTGGATGCGACTTGATCTCTTTGAAATTTCTTGATCTTCATAAATTTGCACTTGATTGAAGCTGTAACGACCCCGAAATTCGACCCACTTTATTTCCTTAAGTTCCATATTTATTATTCGTTATTTTCTTTACGTCCAAATTTCGGTCCGTTAATATATCTTTCATCACTTAAATCGATTCATTATTTAATATCAATATCACCAATTACCAAATTTTCGATATAAATTTTTCTTTTTTCTTGATTCAATCGTTGTATTAAAATATTTGGATATTTAAAATCCTTACATTTTGATCCTAGTCCCATGGATCGTAACCTTTACTTTTTCTTTACTTTCTTGTATCATAAATCTCGTTATTCAAATTTTAATACCGTTCATACCCATACAAATATTCTTTGCTTCATCGTTCATAATCAATCGTGTAATAATTTCTCACGTAATAATTAATTTGAACATTCACAGTTCACAACTTAATATAATTCGTCCTATCCGGATCCACTCTATATGTATATACAAAATATTCATGTAATCTTGACAAATTATTCACATTAAATCATAATATAAACATATAATGTTTACAACCTCTTAGGAAAATTCGTCTCTACATAATCTGATATTCTTGAAATTCTTTCTTTCCTGCAAACATATTATTTAAGCAAGTAATGAGCACAACGGCTCAGCAAGTTCAACAGTTATGATTCACGTAGCACATACCTTATCATACTTGGTGTGTGTCATACATCATGTGCTGGTGCTTCTACTATAGCAATATATCTCCTATATATTCATATTGTTGCACAAAATACACATTGTGATCATATTAATCACGTATCACATAACACATAATTTGTATGCAGTTAAAACAAGAATTACATATCATAACATTCCAACATTTAACATAAAAGGGACTGAAGAACTTGCCTGACGTCCAATTATTTAATTGATAGCTTAAAACCCTCTCTCGATCAACCTATGATCATAAAATAATCAAATAATAATTATTTCTCTCTTTATGATATTAATTTATTTAATTAATATCATCTCTGGACTAATTTTCAATCTATACGGTTAATTATATTAACATCGTCCCTTAATATATTCATTTAACATAATATCAAATACATTTACTACGGACAACCCGGCTCATCGGGTAAATTTTAGCATATTCGGTTGTCCGAATTTTTATTTATTCATTTTCTAGCCTTTAAACTCATTTGATTAATATTTAAATATTAATCCCCAATATTTAATATTTTTACAAAAATATTAAATTTAATGCCCAAACATCATTTCTATATTTTTAGTATTTTTCTATAATTTTCTATGATTTTTAAACGATTTTTAAACATTTATTTAATTAAAAACTGATTCTGGGGGCATTTTAGTCATTTCCGCGCCCCTAGGGACATAACCGGAAATTTCTGAAAAGTCCGGGGGCATTACAGTAATTTCAGCAACTCTAGGGACATATCCGGAATTTTCCGGAAAGTACAGGGCCATTTTCGTAACTTCAGTAGTTAAGGGACACGTTCGAAATTAATTGAAAAGACCGGGGGCAATTTCGTAATTTCGCTACTTTGCATCGGCCGCGCATTGCGCGCGGTCTGCCCTTGCCGACGCCAAACGACGTCGTTTGGGTCGGTCGCTACAGAAATCTCATCCGCGCATGGCGCGGCCCCTTCTGCCCCCCCCCCCAATACGCCGTCGTTTTGACTCCCGCGCCAGAAAAAAATTTGGCTGCCGCGCATTGCGCGGCAGCCCAGAAATTCTTTTCTCCTTCTTCCGTTTACAGTAGCCCAACCAAGAATAAATTACACCATTTTTGATCCAAACTTTCACAATATAATCATTCCAAAAATCATATAATTCATAAATACACCTCTAAAAATTATTTAGAATAATTCTTCTAATTATTTTCTAATTTTCTACACAATTTATTTTACCACAAATATACATAAATAATTCAAATAAAAAATATTTATACCTTCCTTGGCTTTCTCTACCCATGTTAGCACCAACAAGTTCCTCTCTTGCGGTGGCCATGGAGTTTTCCGTGCGGCAGGTGGTGTTCACGGTGGAAGAAGAGCAAAGAGAGAAAGAGAGTTGTGTGTGTGTGTTTGTTTTTCTTTCTTTTATTTCCTTTCTTCCTTTCTTTCTTTTTATACAATTAATGCACTTAATTAATTTTAACAAAAACTTAGTTCCACCGCCTTTCAATCCCGTAACCAACTTGGAAGTTTCCAGATTTGGTAAAAACAAAGCATACATGAATATTTTAATACATTACGTATTTATTACGTGTAATAAATATTTTATATAATGTATATAAAATATTTATTTTAATTCACCAAAAATCATATCGTGATTTATAAATAATTTTAATACCTCTTTTGGGTACTTTACTTGACAAATTTTGTACACGCATAATGACATGCGTGTAATTATATGAGGTAATTTACACATCTAAAAATCGTAAAATAATACATAAAACATATAACAATTATTTTTTGCATAGTTTTTCACTCTGTTACTTGGACAACATGTTACATTAACATGTTCACGTTTCCGAAATATTATTTTTCATAAAGGTCGTAATAATTTAATTATGCATAAACATAATTTTTAATAACTTAAAACATTCATTTTTCTTATTTATTATTCAATTTCTTTAATATTCATATTAATTTCTTCATATATAAATTATATAATTTAATATTATATAATTTATATAATTGCATTCTCCTTTTAAATAATTCCTTAATTTTCTCCAACTTTATTTCATTTAATCGCCTTATATAAATTACATAATTATTCTTATATAATTTATATAATTATTATTTTCTTCATACCTTATTTTAATTTCCTTATATAAATTATATAATTTAATATTATATAATTTATATAATTACTTTTCCTTCTCAATTAATTTCTAAATTTCCACCATAATTCATAATTAAATCTAAAATCAATAATTACAATTTTATTAACTTCCTCATTTGCCTTTTATTTAAATGTGGATTAATTTAATTATTAATCCCCTTAATTTTCATAATTAATAACATTTACAATTAATACTTAAACATATACATAAAAATGTATATATATATAAATATATACATATTTAATTCATATAAATGCATTTACATTATCACATAACCTCCTTTAAAATCATAATTTCTGTACTTTCACAATAATTAAATTGTATAATTTATTGTACATTTACCTGAAATTTCTTTTATTCTTCATAAATTGTATTTACACAATTTATTTACTTTTTAATTATTTTAAATTCACATAATTCATCACCATCTCTATACAAATTTAATTTACTAATTAAATCCCTTCAAACACTTTAAATTACTTAAAATAATAATTAACTTAAACAACCTTTATATTTTTATATCAATTAATTCTTATTTAATATTAATAAAGAAATCCTGAAATTCGGATCCTCACAGAAGCCTTGAAATTTTGCACTTGCAAGTAATTGATAATAACGAAATTTACCTATATATATAATTTTATTTTTTTTTGTACTTTTCTTCTTTTTTTTTTCACTAACAAATAATCAAACCAGAACAATAAAAATTCAAATAGATAACCCTCTAGATGAACGTAGCACTTATGCCAATTGATAAGGTCCATGGTACTCTTACGTAAGGTGAACGCTTCCTGGATCGTTTTTTAGCCAAGTTTTATTATGGAACACGAGCAACACCTCAATCTATTGCTTATTTGGAAGTAAGAACCTTGGTACAATTGTTTGTCTAAGGAAAATTGCGTTGAATGTAACACCAACGACACTTCAACTCGTTGTCTATAAAGAGACAAGAACCTTGGTATAATCAGTGATTAATGTATGGTATAAGACGCCACACTCAACTATGTATTATTAAATGATATGTCAAATTGAATCTTAAGAATACTAAGAAAATGCTTAGAAATTCTCAAATAACCAAAAGATGCGAAAAACCTCATAAGAATTTGATTAATAGAAAATAAGTTGTGTTTATAAAAGCTATAAATCTATATTTATAGTACTTCTATGAATTCCTAACCCTCCAATCAATATGAAGTATCATTACATAAGAAATCTAATTAAATAAGGAAATAACAATCCTACAATATATTGAAAATCTTAAAGAATGCATTAAAACACGTTCCTATTCCACGTCATAGCGCAATTGCATTCACTTGTAGTACAAATGTCCTGCAACCTACTATTTACTAGTTAGATGTGCTGGCTTGTAGCGCAATTGTGTTACATTGGATTTTTGGCATGTTTTTTTTCTGGCTCGTTTGACTTGGGCTTGCTTGAATCACTTAGACTAACTTTAAATCATCTTCTTTGTTGAATCCAATTGCACTTTGCCCAGCCAAACCTTCTTGAATTATTCCATTAAGTCATTCCTTGAATTTCTTAGCTCGTGCTTGCGTAACCAGCACAACTGGAACTTGAACTGGATCTTTTGAAGCTTTGACTCCACTTCGTTGACTCTCATCCAAGCTAAGTATGTCCTCATCAGTTTAGGAATTAGATTAAATATAATAATTAATTTAGTTCCTAATTAGATTGAGAATTAAATTAAAACCATATTCCTAAAGAGTTTAAGCATCAAAGAAGCATAGATGATTTCAAAGGTGTATTTCATGAAAGAAAATAGAATATTAGGCTATACTCTTTAGTTAAACTAAATTCTAATCTATAAAGTGCATTAGAAGGTACATATAGAAGTTATATGACCATATCAAGTTGCAAATTGTGTATGTGGTCATGCTTGTAAAGTGTAGAGTTCCAAGAGTGAAGTTTGGTTTAAGTTTGATAATTGGAAAAAGATGACGAATTACAACCAATATGTGGTTTTTGACCATTGTGAGTATTTGAATGTGTAATAAGGCCAAACATGTAAGTTATATGTAAACACACGTGTTAGAATCAATTTGGGAGCCATTTGGTGCAAATGGCGATAATTGACCATTTAGAACGTTTTAAAACGTTAACTGGCGACTAAAATCAATTATATGGTATATTAGGGTCAAATGATGATTTTTAAATGTTTCGAAGACCCACACAAGTCAATTACTTGTTATATGTGCTATGTGAAATGTTGGAATTGGGAAATTCACATTAGGGTCAAAGTTAGCTTAGTTTTTGGAAAGAAATTTTTTTTCTGAAAAACCAGTACTGCGCCGGGGAGCAGTCTTTTACTTTTGAAACTGCACCGGGGCGCAATTCTTCTGTATAGACCACGCCGGGGCGAGATCAGGGCGGGCCGGGGCGCTGTTTGGCCGAGAGAATTTCGCTGGGGGCACAGTGTTCTCCGCCGGGGCGCAATGTCCTGTTTTTGAAAAATAAATTATTTCCATTCCAAAATGCGATATTTTGATATTTAATGATAGAAACACATATGTAAACCATAAATTGATAAAAATAATCAATATGGTAGATATTAAAGTTTAAATGAACAATGTGTTATGCGATTAAGATTATGTATAGTTAATGAGTAGCTTGTATAGCAAATTATGGCATGCATGTGTACCTAACTAATGCATGAACCAATATTATGGTCATGTAGGTCATAAACGAAACAATATCTTACCAGTTGTGATAGACAAGGACCAAGGCAAGTTTTCTGACTGAACTTTTAATTGCAGTTCCTTAAACAAACATTCATGTGGTGTATTCGTATTACCATTTAAAGTTCATTCCTTATCGAACTATCTTGAAAAGGTCGATGCTAAATTTGATTCTGGCTAGACACATGTATGTTTCATGTTAAATTCAGTTATTGATTTGTATGTTCTCTAATCCACATTGTTGTGGTGCGAACTCTATGATTATGTTGTAACAGAATAACCCTAATAAAAAGGGGGAATAAAGGATAAAGGAAATGAAATAATTATGACGTGGTTGCGTCGTTAGATGTTTGTTGTGCACAATATAAAGTACGATGGGCTGATCACCTAGAGTACGCATCTAAACTGGTGTTATTACCTCTTGGGCAATGTCAGTCTTTGTGATTGAGATTGTTCTTAACATATTATAATTAATTTGGGCAGTATCAGTCTTAATGATTGATATTGTTCTTAACTTGTTCTTGGTCTTGTGACCATACAGCAATTAAGATTCCATGTTTCCATATAGTCATGTTCATCTTGTGTTATAATTCCCTCATCATCTGTTGAAATGCCAAAAGTCAGTGTTTATATGAATATCTCCATTTCCTTGTAAATTATTTATATATATCATTTCGAAATATCATGTTATTTTGTGTTATTTACTTGCTGAGCTATTTTAAGCTCACTCTTGCTTTCATTCCTGATATTTCAGCTAAGCCAGAGAAGACCGAGTGTAGATAAGGGTAAAGGAAAGGTCAACTAGCAGTAGATGTGCTATTATTATAATTGTTGTGTATTTAATATTATTTTTTGTAATATGTCAGGTACGACAGCTTGTATGTATAAAGGTACGTAGAACCTGGGATTAGTTATGTATGAATATAAATCAAGTTTATTATTATTATTTTGTTCATAATATATGTATGAGATGACAGGGTAGAATAGTTACGTGAGCACCAAACCCGTGGTTCAAGGGACCCGGATTTTGGGGCGTCACAATCATCCCAAGTAGAATATAGTATTCTATATGTGCATACTATTTGTATATTAATATATTATTATACATGAGATGTATGTTTAATAAATGATTCATATTTACATATATGTGTGTGTGTGTGTGTGTGTGTGTGTGTGTGTGTGCGTGCACGCTAAACAAGATAAGAGTAATTAATAACATACACCTCAAGAAAGAAAATATTAAGTTGTAACGTTCAAAGACATTAAGAATGTCAAACATCACCTTCTATCATGATAAAGTAATAGAATATTAACTATTTAATATGAGTTTGTTGTGCAAACATAAGGCTTGTATTAAATATTTAAGATGTTGGCTTTATTACATTAGATGCTTATAAGGAATTGAATAATACAGGTTTTGTTGTGCACACACAAGAACTGTATTTTTCTCTTCACTTATATAAAAATGTTAGGTCAAACTTAACTTAAATAATTTTGATTTGAATGTCCACACACATGATCATTATAATATAAGAGGCAAAATAATAAGGAGTTACATGGATACACATGATCATTATAATATAAGAGGCAAAATAATAATGTGTTACATGGTGATGTAATTAACAAACAGTTGTCTACCTAATTGAATAGATCTATTGTTCGTTGTGCACACATAAGGCTATGTATTTATCTCAATGGAATCCTTATTCTCATTAGCGAATCTTTAATTAAATTTGTTGAACTGCATATGGAGGGTTATATAGTTTGATGAAAATAGTAGGAGAAGCCATTTTAAATAAAGACCTAATTAACTTGGTGATTAATAAAATGAATGCATGCTAAAATATTGTTATTAAAATTCACTTAAATAATTTTGTTATGCCTAACTTACTATCATTGCGAAGCATATTGGATGCTAACAAATTAACCGAACCAAATTACATGGATTGGTTAAGGAATTTAAGAATAGTTCTAACTGCTAAAACGATAACATATGTCCCTGCAATAGTTGCATATAATGCCTCTGAGGAAGAGATTACTACTTTTAAGAAGTGGCAAAGTGATGCACAATGGGCACATTACATCATGTTGGCCTCCATGAGTATCAAGTTACAACGTCAACACGAAAAAATAGATGCGCCTACTATATTGCTTCACCTTTAGAGTTGTATGGTGAGAAAAGTAGGTCGGCTAGATATGAGATATCAAATGAGTTCTTTCGATCTAAAATGATCGATGGCACTACAGTAAAGACTTGTGTTTTGAAAACAATCAATTTGATTGATCAATTGGGACAATTGAGTTTTGTCATGGATGGAGAGTTGAGTCAAAATTTGATCTTGCAGTCACTCACTGGCTCATTTTCACAATTTGTTGTGAACTTCAACATGAATAAGCTAGATGTCAGCTTGCCTGATTTGTTTAACATGTTGAAGACTGCTAAGAATCACTTTTCTTTCAAGAAAGACCAAGTCTTATTAATAGATGAATCTTCTAAGAAGGAAAAGAGGGCCATAGGTTCTTTTGAAGAGTCGAAAAAGAAGAAGGCAAAAGGAAAGGCACTTGCTAAGGATAAAAAGAAAAGTGACCCAGAAAAGAAAAAAAAAGGAGTTTGCTTTCACTATAATAAGTTGGAGCACTAGAAATGGAAATGCAAGGAGTATTTTGCAGTGGCTAAGTAAAAGAAGCTTGGTGAAGCTTCAAGTACAGGTAAAGGTTTGTTCATAATTGAAATAAATATTTTTGTAAGTCAAAGTTTTGCTTAGGTATAAGATACCACTGTGGTTATCATATATGAAATTTTATATAGAGACTAAGCAAAAGTATAAGGCTAAACAAAGGACAAGTAATCATGTTTGTGAAGAATGGAGCAAAGGTTATTGCATTAGCTATAGGTACTTATAGTTTAGCATTGCCTAGGGATAAGTCTATTAAGTTAGTAAGTTGTTACTATATTCCAGTTCTTGTAAGAAATATTATTTCTGTTCCATGTGTTGACAAGGAAGGTTTTTATATTATAATAAAGAACAATTGTTGTTATATTTATAATGATAATATTTTATTTAAAAATGATTGATTACTTGATGCACTTTGCATACTTAACTTACATGAAAATATTTTTTAAATTGGACAAACTAAAAAGAAAAGAGATTATATGAATCATATCTTCATATGACACTGTAGACTCAGTCATATTAATGAAACAAGACTAAACAAGTTACAAAAATGATGGGCTTTTAGAGCCTTTTGATTATGAATCATATCAACTTGTGAATCTTGTCTCATCAGTAAAATGACTAAATCTCCATTTAGTAGACATGGAGAAAGAGTTATAGGATTGTTAGAGTTAGTACACATAAATATGTGTGGACCTATGACAACACATGCAAGATGAGGGTATTCGTACTTCATTTCTTTCACTAATGATCATTCTATATTTGGATACGTGTATTTGATGAAATACAAATTTGAATCGTTTGAAAAGTTCAAAGAAATCAGAAGTGAAGTAGAGAAACAAACTGACAAAAGTTCTTCGACCATATCAAGGATCAGAATACTTAAGCAGTGAGTTTCTAGATCATCTCAAAGAAAATGGTATACTATCAAAATGGACATGGTATGATCCATGATGAGTTTTATCAATCTTCTAGTATCCTTCTAGGGTTATGCTATAGAAATGAAAGAATATCTACTAAATAATATCCATTCAAAGTCCGTCCCTAAGACTCCATATGAGTTATAGATAGGGAGGAAAGGAAACCAAGTATTAAACATATTAAGATTTGGGGTTGTCCAGCTTATGTCAAAAGGTTTGAGAATGATAAGCTTTGGACAAGATTTGACAACTGTAAATTTATGGAATATTCTAAAGAGAGATTATGGTATTACTTCTATAATCCTACTGAACAAAAGGTGTTTGTTGCAAAACACACTACCTTATTGGAAAATAAGTTTATCTTTGAAAGAATTAGTGGGAGTAAGATAGATCTTGAAGAAGTTCAAGAACCACAAAATACTACAGATCAAATGGAGGAACCTGTCCAAGTAGAGAAACTAATGTACCACAATCGATTCGTCAATCTATAAAAGTACCGAAAATACCTAAAAGGTATTATGGATTCATTATAAATGATGATGACGATGAGGTATGCACCATAGAGGATGGTGATCCAGTTACATATGATGAGGTTATGAGTAGAAGAGACTCCGAGAAATGGTTGATGACCATGAAATCCGAAATAGGTATTTATGAGAAAGACTAGAGCAGATGGCAAAGTTGAGACCTATAAGGCCAGACAGGTGGGAAAAAGGTTTCAAAAAAAGTAAAGGAGTTGACTCTGATGAAATTTTTCACTGGTAGTAATGCTCAAGTCCATTAAGATGTTCTTTACAACTGTAGATTACTATACGAGATCTGGCAAATGAAAATGTAGACGGCCTTCCTCAATAAAGGATGTGTATATGATACAGCTAGAGAAATTTATCTCCACAAATAGAGCAAACCAAGTATGTAAGCTACAACGATTCATTTATGGATTGAAGCAAGTTTCTCAAAGATAGAACATCCATTTTAATGAGACAATCAAAGAGTTTAATTTTATCAAAAATGAGGATGTACAAGAAGGTTAGTGGGAGCACTATGGCATTCTTAGTACTATATGATGATATACTACTGATAGGGAATGACATACCAATACTATGATCAATAAATATTTGGTTGTCTAAACCCTTTTCCATGAGAGATTTGCGAGAAGCATCCTACATTTTGGGGATAAAGATCCAAACAGATAGATCAAAAAGGTTGCTTAGCTTGACCCAATGAACGTGCATTAATTCGATGTTAAAGTGGTTTAGTATGAAAAACTCTAAGAGATGTCTCATGTTGATAAGTCATGGAGTATATCTCTCTAAGAAATTATCGCCAAATACATCGTAAAAAGAGCTCGCTTGAGTAAGATGCCTTATACTTCGAAATAGGATCTATCATGTACGAGATGATATGTACTAGACATGATGTTGCTTATAGGTTATAAGCAAATATCAGTCCAATCACGAAAAAGAATATTAGAAAGAAGTTTCTAATTTAATGGTGGGTCTGATTTAAAACTAGAAGGCTATACAGACTCAAGTTTTCAGACTGACCAAGACAACATCAAATTCGTTTCTAGTTATGTGTTTACCTTGAACAGTGGTGCAGTAAGTTGGAAAAGTTTCAAACAACAGACAATTGTTGATTTAGTGACAAAGACATAGTATATAGTTGTAAGTGAAGTTGCAAAGTAAGTTATTTAGATGAAAAGTTTAATATATGACAAGGTCTTATCTAAAATCTAAACATATGTTACGACACTTTCATTTAATTAAATGAATCATTAAAAGAGGAGATGATATCGTAGAGATAGTAGACTCTCAGAACAGTATTGTAGATCCATTAAATAAAGTATTTTCTCACTAGTAGTACGATCACCACTTAGAGAAGATGGGTATTAAATATCAGGACGATTGACTTTAGTGCAAGTATGAGATTGAAAGCATTATTCCCTCAAGCCAATCACATTGGATGTGATACCATTTACTCTATAATTTTATTCAATTTAATAATAATAGAATTTAATTTATTTAAAGACATTTATTTATCCATGTTTAATTAGTAGAATTAATTATTGGATAAACTCATAGTTTTGTAGCAATGCTTTTATAAATATGATGTTGATCATGCTAATATGATCTAAATTCTAGATAACTCAAAGCTAAAATGTTCCTAATCATAGGATCATTAATGTGGGGTTAATAGATTAGTACATACTATGTTTGCTCTTTGAAAGATGATGATTGATCTCATAATCATTTGTGTGGAGACACTAAAGTAAGTATGTATGTGCTTATTAGAGAATAAGTTTACTGAACGTGACTCACTTAAAGGAATACCTACTAGAGTTTTACTTTTCTGTCAATAGGAGTTCCTAAAGTGATAGAAGTACATGTGATCTTTGGACTTGAGATCATCATAGTATATTGTGTATTATGAGTTATATTTTGTCATATTTCTTAAGGCTCCCTTGGTATATCAAATGGTATATTTGAGTATAATAAAATATACATAGAGGTAGGTGAATGATCAACAAATGATCTACCACTTCTACTAAAATGAGATAATATCCTATATGATTCCATAAATGACAACTCAGAAATTCTTGGACAAGGTGGAATGGAAATTAGAGATGGAAATTAGAAAGGATTTTTTAATTTACATTAATCAGAGTTGTACATTTGAGAATTAAAATGCGTATGATCAAATAAAATAAGACTTGATAGTAATTTCATATCTTATATTTGATCTAGACATTGTATGGTAGAATGATTGAATTGTACTGTAACTATTTACTGAATAGGTTCTTTGTGATTAAATGTTAATTTCATATTATCTGAAAATTTTTGAATTGTTGAGAGGTGTTACTCTTATTATAGAATAAATAGATTTATTTATTTTGAATTAAAGGAGTATAATTCATAATAAATAATATTAAAATTGTTCTAATTTATTTATTCTATAACCGATATAATATTGAACCTAAAGGGTCACACCATAAAAGAGAAATATTTATTTTAGAAGTACATGGCTTAATAGTAATAATAAATCAAGTATATTTAATTTATACTATGGTGATAAAATAAATTAAATAGCTTAATATTTATAATTAAGTATTTTGGAATGCTAATTATAAATTATTATTATTATTATTATTATTATTATTATTATTATTATTATTATTATTATTATTATTATTATTATTATTATTATTATTATTATTATTTAGTTTCTAAAATATTTTGGAATTAATTAATAAGGAGTACTATTATTATAATTAATTTAGTTCCTAAATGGTTTAGGAATTAGATTAAATATAATAATTAATTTAGTTCCTAATTAGATTGAGAATTAAATTAAAACTCTATTCTTAAAGAGTTTAGGAGGGAACAACAAGTATATAAATAAGAGGGGTCTTATTATAGATGAAGGTTGATACTCAATTCATAAGTATTAGAAATACTTTATAATTCTCTACAATCTAAGAAATTAGAAAGAGAGAGATAATTATGGTTAGTCATCCAAAGTTTCTAGAAGAACCCAAATCTACTTCTTTAATCTATATTTTCTTGGTGGATCACCTTTGGAGAGTTACCCATACTGAGTAGCTAGCATTTGATCAATAGAACTGAAAAATCTTGGAGGAATAAAGGATTGGTGCTTGTACATCAATTTGTAACTGTGGATTATCCTCAAAAGGTATAATCCCTTCTTCTTCTTGAATTAATAATATCGCATGAAGATAGATCTTGGGTTTGGATGTTGCAAAAAAAAATATAATTTATGCTTATGTTCGCTATGATACATCAATTTGATTGTGTGTATGTATATTTTTGTAATCCAACAAGCACGACTATGCATATTACAAATCAAGCAGCCAAATATCATATCTAGCTTTAAAATTTTGGAATTTTGCATAAGAGTAAAGTTTACATTTAATAATGTTTAAGATTTTCTTTACAAGAGTTTTGATTGGCATGCCTTGGTAATGATGAGTTCTGGCATTTCTTTCCTGCCAAAGGAAGTACACCAAAACAGCAAAACCCACCTTAAAGATGTTGGTTTGCAAAAATATGGCATACATATAATCAAATTATATAAGCGCAACGGAAGCAATAAAAATCAGATTTTAAAAATTTTTGTACAAACAAATAACCCGGATCTTTCTTATGCGACTATTATTAATTGAGAAAGGATAAAAGAATTTATACCTTTGTAGAACCAAGCTTCCACGGGTACAAGTTCATCTCCCTTTAATCCTTCACGTTCTTCTTCAAATTCACCGATTAGATTCCACGGATCAATGTTAGCTCCCCAAGTGTTGAGCCTCTAGAGGTGATCCACCAAGAGATCTATGAATTAAAGAAGTGGATCTTGGTTTCTCCAAACCATGGGTGGTTAGCCCTAATTCTCTCTCTCTCTCTAACTCTTAGATCTAGAGAATTATGGAGTACTCTCCATCTTCTAATGAAAGAGTGTGTAACCTTGATTTATGATAAGACTCCTCTTATTTATAGATCTAGTCAACCCTCCTAAACTATTTAGGATTAGGGTTTTAATTTAACTCCTAATTTAATTAGGAACTAAATTAATTAATTACAATTCCTAAACCATTTAGGAACTTAATTATTTAATAATGAGAGTACTTCTTATTAATTAATTACTAAACCATTTAGTAACTTAATTAATTATTATTATAATTATAATTCCAAAACTATTTAAGAACTTAATTATTTAATAATAATATTACTACTTATTAATTAATTCCTAAACCATTTAGGAACTAAATAATAATAATAGTAGTAATAATAATAATAGTAATAATAATAATAATAAGACTCCTCTTATTAATTTATAATTAGTATTTCTAAAATACTAAATTATAAATATTAAGCTATTTAATTTATTCTATCATCATAGTATAAATTAAATATACTTAATTTATTATTACGATTATGCCATTCACTTCTAAAATAAATATTACTCTTTTGCGGTGTGACCCTTTAGGTTCTCCATATTAAACCGGTTGTATAATAAATAAATTAGAACAATAATAATTCATTTATTACGAATTAACTCTTTAATTCAGAATAAATAATTATTCCACAATAAGGGTAAGCCCCCTTAGCGATTAGTCGACTTTCCAGATAATATAGATTTCAACATTTAATCGTAAAAGAACCTTTCAGCAAATAGTTACCGTACAATTCAATCCTTCTACCATACAATGTCCCAATCAAATATAAGACACGAAATTTCTGTCAAGTCTTATTTATTTGATTATATGCATTTCAATTCACAAATACACAACTCTAGTTAATGTAAATTAGAAACTCCTTTCTAATTCCATCCAACCCTGGCCAGGGATTTCTGAGTTGTCACTTATTGAATCGCATAGGACATTCTCTCCCTTTACTGGAAGTGGTAGATCCTTTATTGACCATTCATCTATCTCCATGTGTACTTTATTATACCCAAGCAGATCCTTTGATATACCAATAGGTCTTCAGGAATATGTCAAAGTATAACTTAGTACACACAAGATACTAAGATGATCTCAAGTCTAAGGATCACTTGTACGACTATCACATAAGGCACTCCTATTGACAGACGAGTAAAACTCCATTAGGTGTTCCTTGAGCGAGTCACGTTCAGTGAACTTATTCTCTAATAAGCACCTACATACTTGCTTTAGTGTCTCTACACAAATGATTATGAGATCAATTATCCTCTTCATAAGAGCAAGCATAGTATGTACCAATCTATCCGGATCTACTAATCCCCTTTTTAGTGATCCAACGATTAGGAACAATTTTAGTTTTGAGCTATAATAAATAGAAAAATAAAATCCGAATTTATATATATTATATTTTAATTAAGTCTTACTGAATTAATATACATATATACAAATTATCCTATTAATTTAAATTCGTAATTTTTAAATACTATCAATCATATTGACATATTTAAAATACTTACAATTTAAATTAATTCCCTTTTAATTACGTTCTAAGTGTGTGACCCTATAGGTTATTATTATGTTGGCAATAATTTTAAAATCATATTATAAAATTATAAACAGTGAGCGGCATCTAGTAATGCATCACTGCTACCCAAATAATAATAAGATCGGTGATTCGATACAACCTTTTCGTGACCAATGTTTCAATGTAATTTAATCCTTTTAACCTTATATCCTAGATTAAACTCGAGGCATGGAATGTGTCATACTCTTCATAATTTAATCTGAGTTTTCTTGATCAATGAGTAGACTATATGAAACAAATCAATATTTGAGCATGGCCATGCATTTCATAGTCCTACTCAATCAAGAGGCCTATGGATATCACCCCCAATATATAGGAGGGTTAAATTCCATCTAGATCACTCATATTCCTCACACGATTCATGATGTACCCAATAATCACCTTTATTGTCCACCCTATTAAAGGTGACATTTGATGATATCAAAGTACACAAATTCTCGTGTAATAATACAGTGACTTCAGGTCGGAGGATCATTACATCATTGTCACTATAAGAATTTCTTATGACACTTTGCATAATGCTCCATGTAGAATTCTCATGGTGGGTCAGTCCAGTACATTGTTCTCTAACATGTACCTATGCATTGACTCAAATATCTCATATATTTATGACCAATGAGATTTGGCCATCAGTCAATCCACATACTAGTCTCAATGCATCATTGTTGTCCCATTAACAATGATACTCGACTAGGGACATTTAAGAGCAATGATACTAATTATAATTATATAATCTCATGTTCAAGTCACATACTTAAAGCTATATAATTCGTATCATTATTCTAAGGGCTTTTATTATGTTAACATTTATATAATGCAGTAAATGAAATCATAATAAAATAATCTATTTATTCAATCAAATATAATATCAAAAATGTTAAGCAATTACATCAAATAATTAGCCTCTAGGGCATAAACTCTAACAGTAGGTGCATCCATTTTCTCGTGTTGACGTTGTAACTCGATACTTATGGATGCGAGCATGATGCATTGAGCCACCTTTGCATCAACTTGCCATTTAAAATAGCAATCTCTTCCTCAGAGGCTTAGTCTACAACGTTTGTAGGAATAGACAAATTTAGGACATTTGCTAGCTTTTCAGCATTGAGAACTATTCTCAAATTTGTTTAATCAATCCGAACAATTCGGTTCGTTTAATTGTTAGCATACATTATGCTATGCAGTGTTAGTGAATTAAACATAGCAATATTCTTTAAGTGAATTACTAACAACATTAACATGCATTCGTTTTATTAATTACCAAAATAAATTAGGTCTTTATTTAAAATGGTGTCTCCCACTATTTTCATCAAACTAATTACCCTCTTTATATAGTTCGGCAAATCTAGTTAAAGATTTGCTAGTGAGAATAAGGATCCTATTTCAAATGTATATAGCCTTGTGTGACACAACAAACGATATATAAATAAATAGGTAGACAACTCTTGTCAATTACATTAACATGTAACTCCTTTTATTTTGCCTCTTAGATTATTATGATCATGTGTGACACATCCAAATCAAAATTATCCAAGTTAAGTCCAACCTAGCATTTTCTTATATTAGAAGAGAAAAAGACCGTCCTTGTGCGACACAACAAAATAGTAATGTTCAATTCTTTTTATAAACATCAAATGTGATAAAACAACATCTCAAAAAATTAATATAAGCCTTGTGTGACACAACAAACTTATAATGATTATTTGATACTCTATCGTTTTACCATGCTAGAAGGCGACGTTCGATATTTTTAATAAATATCTTTGAACGTTACAACTTAATATTATGCGTAGTAGAATAAATAAATTAGAATCATTCTAATTTTATTTAATTGAATTAAACTCCTTTAATTCATGAATTAAACATTTTAATTCATTTTATAAATAATATTTATTCTACATCATGAGGGGTTTATTAATATTAATTGTCTCATCTTGTTTAGCGCACATGCACATATATATATAAAATACGTGTCATATTAATTAACATGCGAAACATGTTTGATAATATATAATATATATAAATAAGCATGCACATATAGAATACTATATTCTACTTGGATTGATTATGGACTTTTATTCTAGTTTGGTTTATTCGAGCCACCAAATAAACCAATTGGTCAAACCTAGGGTGAAAGAATAAATTAAATTAAATGTAACTATTACATTTAAATTCGGGCTCCATTACAAACGGGTCTTCTTGCGCTCCTTGCTTCTTTGCTCCAATTCTTCAAAATAATTCTAACTAATCCTATTACAAATTATTTACAATAAATGGAAACCTTGATCAACAGTCAAGGGGAAGTACATAGGAGAGAGATAGAATTTTACATAAGAAAAATTAGAAAGACGAGGTACGCAGGCCCCATTTATTAAAACTCATTCATTCATGCATTTAATTAAAATTAAATCCAATCATATTGGTCAATAGTCCATAATCAATCCCATTTATTATCATATATATCAACATATATATTAATAAATAATATTCATCTCATGAATTAAATAAATCATTCCATATATGTATTGGTATCATTTAATGGGCAATTTAAAGTTGCATGAAATCCAATTTCATGTTTAAAATAAACATTTTATTTTAATTATAAAATTATTTAAAAAATAAACTATTTATTTTTATTATTTTAAAATTATCCAAAATAAACTCTTTTATTTTGAAATTTTAAAATCTGCATAAAATTACCAAACTGTTTGGCTAATTAATATATATTATAAATATATCGTATATATTAATAATATATATATAATAACCGGTTAATATACATATTATATAATACACGGTAGTGTATATATATATATATATATATTACAAAACTGCCAAGTCCGAAAGCTGCATTTCCGAAAATTTTGCTTTGCCTTTTCTAAAACCGAGCATGCCACGATTTTCGAAAAACCGAGTCTCAACTTGGCAAACAATGATATATATATATATATATATATATATATATATATATATATATATTAATAATGGAGTATTGCCATTTGACCGAAACAATGAATTCCTATTACCGAATATGACAAAAAAAAACGTGGCTGCCAGTTTTGTTTTTTTTTCTTTTAATTCACTTAAGCGAAAAGGTTTGCTTGCAATAACATATATATATATATATATATATATATATATATATATACATTACCGAAAAGGATGCTTGTTAAATATTATATTACCGAAACCTTGAAGCTTTTCCATTTTACAAACCGTGCGGCATACATAGCAAGATGAATTCGGTAATCATATTCGGTAATTAAAAAATAATAATTTTATACAATAAATTATGCCCAATAAATTATTCTAAATACATACCCATACATATATGAAATTAAAACAATTAATAATTCGCATAAGTTTGGCTCTGATACCACTGTTGGTTTGCAAAAATATGGCATACATATAATCAAATTAAATAAGCGCAACGGAAGCAATAAAAATCAGATTTTAAAAATTTTTGTGCAAAGAATTTATACCTTTGTAGAACCAAGCTTCCACGGGTACAAGTTCATCTCCCTTTAATCCTTCACGTTCTTCTTCAAATTCACCGATTAGATTCCACGGATCAATGTTAGCTCCCCAAGTGTTGAGCCTCTAGAGGTGATCCACCAAGAGATCTATGAATTAAAGAAGTGGATCTTGGTTTCTCCAAATCATGGGTGGCTAGCCCTAATTCTCTCTCTCTCTCTAACTCTTAGATCTAGAGAATTATGGAGTACTCTCCCTCTTCTAATGAAAGAGTGTGTAACCTTGATCTATGATAAGACTCCTCTTATTTATAGATCTAGTCAACCCTCCTAAACTATTTAGGATTAGGGTTTTAATTTAACTCCTAATTTAATTAGGAACTAAATTAATTAATTACAATTCCTAAACCATTTAGGAACTTAATTATTTAATAATGAGAGTACTTCTTATTAATTAATTACTAAACCATTTAGTAACTTAATTAATTATTATTATAATTATAATTCCAAAACTATTTAAGAACTTAATTATTTAATAATAATATTACTACTTATTAATTAATTCCTAAACCATTTAGGAACTAAATAATAATAGTAGTAGTAATAATAATAATAATAGTAATAATAATAATAATAAGACTCCTCTTATTAATTTATAATTAGTATTTCTAAATTACTAAATTATAAATATTAAGCTATTTAATTTATTCTATCATCATAGTATAAATTAAATATACTTAATTTATTATTACGATTATGCCATCCACTTCTAAAATAAATATTACTCTTTTGCGGTGTGACCCTTTAGGTTCTCCATATTAAACCGGTTGTATAATAAATAAATTAGAACAATTCTAATTCATTTATTACGAATTAACTCTTTAATTCAGAATAAATAATTATTCCACAATAAGGGTAAGCCCCCTTAGCGATTAGTCGACTTTCCAGATAATATAGATTTCAACATTTAATCGTAAAAGAACCTTTCAGCAAATAGTTACCGTACAATTCAATCCTTCTATCATACAATGTCCCAATCAAATATAAGACACGGAATTTCTGTCAAGTCTTATTTATTTGATTATATGCATTTCAATTCACAAATACACAACTCTAGTTAATGTAAATTAGAAACTCCTTTCTAATTTCATCCAACCCTGGCCAGGGATTTCTGAGTTGTCACTTATTGAATCGCATAGAACATTCTCTCCCTTTACTGGAAGTGGTAGATCTTTTATTGACCATTCATCTATCTCCATGTGTACCTTATTATACCCAAGCATATCCTTTGATATACCAATAGGTCTTAAGGAATATGTCAAAGTATAACTTAGTACACACAAGATACTAAGATGATCTCAAGTCTAAGGATCACTTGTACGACTATCACATAAGGAACTCCTATTAACAGACGAGTAAAACTCCATTAGGTGTTCCTTGAGCGAGTCACGTTCAGTGAACTTATTCTCTAATAAGCACCTACATACTTGCTTTAGTGTCTCTACACAAATGATTTTGAGATCAATCATCCTCTTCATAAGAGTAAGCATAGTATGTACCAATCTATCCGGATCTACTAATCCCCTTTTTAGTGATCCAACGATTAGGAACAATTTTAGTTTTGAGCTATCTTGAATTTAGATCTCATTAGCATGATCCTCATCATGGTTCTAAAAAATATTGCTCGAAAACTATGGGTTTATCCATTTGATTAATTCAAGTAATTAATCGTGAATAAAGAAATGCATTGATACTTTTATTAATAAATGAACAAGATTACAAAGTATATGCTTATCACATCAAATGTAATTGGCTTGAGGGCATACTACTTTCAAAAGAGGTCACTACATATTTTAGATTTAGGTCAATTAGAGATGAAAATAGCAATAACATCTCAGTGTCTACTGAATCCCCTCCATCCATAATGCCTTAAGACTTGAATCAAAAACCTAAAATGATTAGCAACATTGAAAGAAAAGATGTAGAAATGTCTCCATGGTAGCATGACAGATAGCACATGTACTGTTTAATTAAATACCATAGCCCAATAATCTGTCATTTGTACTCATACCTTTGTGATAAGTAAGCCATAGATTAAATGACATTCGAGGTGGTAAAATTATGTGCTAGACAAGAGTGTACCAACTAATAGATTGGTCCTTTCTTCGGATAGTTTCCCAAATTGCAGCAGCGTTAACATCAATAATTGGGATGTCGTCCCATAGAATCTGATGAGAAGCATTAGAATTGCATGTCTGGGAAAAGTCAAAGGAGTTTTAAAAATTTTGAACCACCTTGTGATTAGAAATAGGAAGTTGCCAAGTGGAATTCATAATAATACTAATTAGATCCACGGTACGCTTGCATAAGGTGAATGCTACCTGGATCATTTTCTAGCAAAGTTGTTCGATGGAACACTCATAACACTTCAACCCAACTCCTATATAAAGACGCGAACCTTGCTATAATTGCTTGTGTAAGAAAAATTATGTTATATAGACACCAATGACGCATCAATCTGTTATCTATAATGATACAAGAATCTTGGCACAATCGACGATTGATGCGGTAGAATTCACCACACACAACTATGAATTATTGTATGATAAGAAAAATTAAATCTCAAAAATATCTAAGAAGACGCTCAGAAATTCTCAAAGAACCAAAAGATGAAGAATAAATACTCTCAAGAATATATTAAATGAATAAAAGTTAATTGTTCAAGTTTATAAAAGTTTTGATGTCTATTTATATTAATTCTATGAAATACTAATCCTCTAATTGATAGGAATTAAGAATACAAGTAAATCTAGTCAAATTAGGTAACAAAATCCAATTATAATAATAAAACTACTTAAAAACATGTCAAAAGTCAAAATTAGTCAAACTGGCCCCAAACATTGAGCCCCGACACGCTAAAACACATCACCAACACAAAGCTCTTTGCCAAATCTCACCCCGACATAGGAAATGGCTTGGAAAATGGTGCCCCGACGTAGCCCATTTTTTACTTTGAAAAATTGGCCATAACTTTTAATCCGTAAATCTAATTGAGATGATACAAGATGTCCCCGAAAGTTGAGAAATAGTTTTACAACTTTCATGCTATAGCTTTTGATAGATTCCAGTTAGATCAAGTTCGAAATTGGCCTACAAGTGACTACTGTGTAAATGTCAAGCTGAAAACTCAAATACGACAACTCGAAACTTTGATCCACCAATCCTTTACTCCAATTCATGCGTCCTTGATCTGGGCTTGCTGAATAGGTTAGGTTTAGATGTTCTACATCATTTAGCTTAGCCTTCCCTTGTTTGATGCTGAATTGGACTTGAATTAGGTTTGAATCAATCTCCATTTCAAGCATCATTGAACAAACTCAAACCCATTTGCTTGAAATCCATCCAATAATGATTTTCTTGAACTCTTTAACCCCTATAAGGATATCGACTTGAATTAAATCCTGCAAAACAGACTAAGTTAACAATACTCAACAAAACATAATCATAAATCTTACGTGACAAATTAATCATAAAAACAATATCAGTAATGCTAGTAAGAATATAAAAATATTTATCCCCTCTTGAATCAAATATCAATCTTTGAAGCTCTTCCTTTAATGAATAAAACCATGCTTGCTTTTCATGTCATATATACACCCAATCACGAATTTCTGGATCAAACACAAAATAAACGCAATCATATAGCCCATATCCAACTGATAATGTTAACAACTTAATGACTTCGTCCATTCGAAGATTCAACCTCCTCACTTCACCTGGATTAAAAATAATTATAATTTCTAATAACTTAAAATACTCAAATTTATATGCATATTTTATCGAATCAAAAATCAAAATACTTCCCTCTAAACATACTATACATTGATCAAATTGATTTGTATACTTCTTAACTCGAGTCTCAATATTGAATTTTGTCTCACTATGAATCTGCAAAACACAAACAACCTTCTTCTTCCCATTGATATTAACGTAATCAAAATCAAACAATGACGCTAATGGATTTAAAAGGTCATAATATACTTCACAAGATAAAAACACAATGGTAGAATTAATATTGCTATCATATGAAGACTCAACAATTTTACCCTTTCTTTTTCCATTAAGGATAATATATTCAAAATCATGTAGTGACATTAACTCCAATGGAAAAACACTACCCGTATGAAATCAATCACCATCAGTATCTAACGATGATAACTCACATATAGAATGATCAATATGAAAATAAGAATACCGACTAGAAAAACTAGAATGTATGTTATGAAAAGAAGCACTTTGAAAACAACAACTAGACTGAAGAAAACAAAAAATTTGAAAACGATAACTAGACTGAAGAAAATAAGAATTTTGAAAATGACAATTAGATTGAACAATACGATCATAAACTAACTCAACATATATCAAATATCTTCCATAGTTTATGATAAAAATAACTCTATCATCAAAATAGCTTACAATAAATGTATCAATGGAAGAATGCAAAACATGTTTTAACAATTTCATGAAGAAACATGATGCATTAGTTAATCTAACTGAAATAACTGACCATTTAATTGACTCACATGTTAAAGACACTTTTCATTCATCACAATCTCTTATGCTAATTTGATAGTGCAGATCATCAATGATTATTATCAAATTAGACAAATCACAAGATCTATGCAATTTATTAAATATATTATTTAAGCAAAAAAAAGAATATTGATACTTGTTTACCAATTAAAAATCAATACACATGCTCAACGATCCCTCCTCCTTAGGTACCTTGAATGTTGAAACTGCATATGAACCCACGCTTTCTCTAATGGACCCCTCTTCTATCAACTCACAACTTGTTTTCACGATCCCTTCGTTTCCTCGAAACTACTTCTATAAATTGGTAAACACGGAATGATAGCACCGGGTATATCATCAACTTGAAATAGAGAAACAATAGAATTAGACAAAGAAGAGCTAATCTTGTTCGTATTCAAAAGCACCTCTTTGTACGATAGTACAGTCACCGGCTGTTTAGAAAATAACATTCTTTCACTCTCTTTTTCATAGTCACATAATTTTCTCTCTTCTTTTCTTTCAATCTCACTTTTATCAATCTCTCTTGTACTGTCAATCTCATTCTTCTCTTCCTCATTTTTAGTTTCTCTCTCAAGCTCAGCTGCCTTTTCTTTTTCTCTTTCATCCTTTTTTTCACACTAATTCTTTTCAACACTCTCTTTTATTTCAACATTATTTTTCTGTAAGTGCTCGAGATCTTCTTAAACTTTCTTTGGACTTAATGGAATCAAGGCAATTGGTTTTTGCTTGTAGACAAATGAATACTTATTTGTAAGGCCATCAAGCTTTGCACACCATTTAATTTGCCATGGTCCCCTAAATAACAAGTGACAAATATTTGCATCTTCATTTGTACACTGGCTTAGTCACCTCAACCTCTCCAATACCAGTGACTCCTTGCAACGTGTAAAGCTGAGGATGCACAACTGTTGAGAGACCTAGTTTCTCCACCAAAATAGTGCTAGCAATATTAGTACAACTATCGCAACCAATCTTCACACGACCTATTTTACCTTATACGAGGCACTTAGTGTAAAAGATGTCCTTTTGTTGTACTTTGTCCTCCATAATTTGCTCAGCTTTGCTCGTCACCAATGACTCTTCATGGATAGCATTATTACTTTTAACTTTATCCCTATTCGGTTGAACTTGTTCCCTACTTTGTGTATTAGGCACATTTTTTTATTGTGCCCAACGCGTTATCAATCTATTTATCCTGTTACGAATCTCTTCCATGAGGTTATCCTTTGCCTTCCTAGGCTGAACATGCATCCTCCTACACTCCATAAGCTTTTGAGGTTATCTCATACTCCTCCTTGTCGTCATCCCATGTTGAACGCCTTGAGGGTTGCTCCAAACGCCTTGTGGATGAATAATATTTCCTCCTTTTCACCTTTTGATCGTAGTAGGTTTGGGGTATAATACTTTCTCATCACATTCTTTAACTCCTCCCATGATTCAATCTGACGCTTTCCGCACCTCCTTCGATTAATCAAAAATTCATCCTACCACATTATCGCATCTCTAAAGAACTCCCTAGTTACAAGCTCAAACTTTTTATACTCAGAATAATTACGATCATCAAACTCTCAATTCATATCTCTCTCCCACTTTAAATACACCTCAAGATCATCCATTCCTTGAAAATAATTCTTCTTCTACAACCTCCTTTCATAAATTTTGTTATCTTTGTAGCCAAACATATTTAGCTGCAAAACAAGGGTTAGTAGATAAAACTTTTCTCACCACTCCCTTACGTGTTTCGCTCAATACAATGAAACGCTAAACACTCATGTTTACTCTCAATTAGGCTTTTACCCTATAGTAATCTCATAACTCTTTCCTTGTACCACTCAAAATTTCCTCTTATAGGTTCTTTTTGAATTTACCAAACAAATCAAAGTTTCTAGATTAATTCAACAAAAACTTATCAATAACAATAAATAGCAAGGTATGAATTTTGATGTACCAACAAAATCGCACAGGTTATTCGCCTTTGAATTTCCTTTTGAATTTCCCTTTAAATTGTATTTGGTATCTCTTGAAACTAGCTTTAGATGTAACTTGATTTTGAAGCCTCACAGATCTTAATTCTTTGATGGATGCCTTGATCTTTGCAAATTATTTCTTAATTGATGGCTCAAAATTCATAAATTGAAAAATAACAAAAATTTATATATTTTTTTTCTTTTTTATAATTTTTTCCTACCAAATAATCAACTAGAATAGAAAAATAAAGATAAATAACCTGCTAGATGAACGTAGCTTTGATACGAACTAATAAAGTCCACGATACGCTTGTGTAAGGTGAACGCTGCCCGGATCGTTTTTGAGCAAAGTTATTCAGTGGAACACTCACAACACCTCAACCCAATGCATATATGGAGACGCGAACCTTCGTACAATTGCTTGTGTAAGAAAAATTGCGTTATATGGACAACAACGACGCCTTAACCCGTTGTCTACAATGAGACAAGAACCTTGGCACAATCGATGATTGATGCGGTAAAAGTCACCACACACAACTATGAATTTTTGTATGATAAGACATTGAATATCAAGAATATCTAAGAAAACGCTCAGACATTCTCAAAAAATCGAAAGATGGAGAATAAATCCTCTCAAGAATGAATGAATAAAAGTTAATTATTCAAGTTTACAAGAGTTTTGATTTCTATTTATACTAATTCTATAAAATCCTAATCCTCTAATTTATAGAAATTAAAAATACAAGTAAATCTAGTCAAATTAGGTAATAAAATCCAACTATAATTATTTAAAAAAAATATAAAAAAAAAACTACTCAAAAACGTGTCAAAAGTCAAAACTAGTCAAACTAGCCCACAAACATTAAGCTTCGGCATGCTTTACACGTGTTGTCAGTGCAAAGCTCTCTACCAAATTGTACCCCGGCACAGGAAATGGCTTGGAAAATCGTCCCCTGGCACAGTCCATTTTCTGCAGTGATACTGTTTGGGAGAACGGACATAACTTTTGATCCGACTCAAGATGTTCCCAAAATCTGAGAAGAAGCTCTACAACTTTCATGTTATAAATGTTGACAGATTTCAACTGGATTAAGTCTAAAATTGGTCGCCTCCAAGTGACTGTTGTGTAAATGTCAAACTAAAAACTCAAGTAGAGCAACTCCAAGCTTTGATTCACCAATCCTTTACTCCAATTCATGCGTCCTTAATTTGGGCTTGCTGAATATATTAAGTTTAGATATTCCATATCATATAGCTTAGCCTTCCCTCACTTGATTCTGAATTAGACTTGAATTAGGTTTGAATCAATCTCCATTTCAAGCATCCTTGAACAAACTCTAACCCATTTTCTTGAAATCCATTCAATAATGATTTTCTTTAACTCTTTAGCCCCAATTATGATATCGACTTGAATTGAATTCTTCTCATTTAATATTGCTCTGGTCAGGATCATTTCAAATACTGGACACCTGTTTTGAAAACCCAAGACCAAAATACACAACTAAGCATGAGTGATCAGAATCAGCTAACAGATTGCCTACTAAGCATGAGTGATCAGAATCAACTAACAAATTGGTCGAAAGCCAATGGTCAAGCCATAGACTAGTAGAGCAACCATTACCAATAATGTACTTTATGTGATGGATTAATTGTGCGGTGCCGAGTTTTGAGGACCTTTCTCCAAATCTATGAACAATCATTAGGAATTTACATGCTCTAGAAATGTTTATTTTTAAGATTGAAGGTTTGACCCATGCTGACCACATAAAAGAGGAGTTTGGGTTGATAATATGTAGGAGCTTAATGATGATTTGGGCTTGGTTCCAGTTTTCTAATCCCTTGAGATTCATACCACCTTAATTATATGGCATTATGATTTTACTCCAAGAGATTTTTTCTCCATTTTCATTGACAAATTACCTTTCTATAAGAATCTGTTAAACATACTTTTGATATTTTGTTTGACAACAGTCATGAGATAAAAATGGGTTGACTAGTAGAATTGAATACGGAAAAGTACATATTTTATAAGTTGTAGCCTTCTAGTGTATGACAAAAATCTGTTAGTCCAAGAGTAAACTCTATTCCTAATCCTTTCAAGCAATGGTTGGCAATCAGCAAGGCTAAATTTTGTGGTTATAAAAGGTAATCCCAAGAATTTGGTAGGAAGCCTACCAACTAGGAACCCCAGTTCTAAGAGAATTGAATCAACTTGGTTATCTGAAACATGAGAAAGGAAGCACATGCTCTTAATAACATTGACGTGCAGGTCCGACATGACCGAGAAATGATCTAGACATGATTTAAGAACTTAAACTAAGCCTAAATCCCCATGAAAAAATTGTATTAGATCATCTGCAAAGCATAAATGTGTGAGCCCCATATGTTAAAGTTTTCCAATGAAACTTGAAAGTAGGATCTTTAATACTATTGGCCAGAATCTGAGACAAAACTTCCATTACAATTACAAAGAGTTAAGGATATAGAGGATCACCTTGTCGCAACCCTTTAGTGCCTTTGAAGTATCCACTTAAAGCCACATTAACTTTCATTGAGAACATTGTAGATGAAATATAAGCCTTTATCAAAAAATAAATTTAAGGGGAACTTGAATAATCTTAGAGCTACAAAGAGGAACCCCCAAGAAATAGAGTCAAACGCCTTTCATAGATCAATCTTTAGTGCACATCTAGCTGGTCCTGAGGCTCTATAATAATTACGAAATAGTTCTTAGGCAATCAAAATGTTATCCCAAATACTTCTTCTAGGAACGAAAACTACTTGCCAAGGAAAGATGAGACTAGGGAGCATCAATTTCATTTTAGCTGCCAGAATTTTAGAAATACATTTATATGTTATGTTACAGCAGGAGATTGTCCTATAATCATTCGTGGATGTTGGATTCTGGACTTTAGGAACTAAAGCAATTGTTGTAGAATTAGTGCCACGAAGGAGGAAACCCCATTGGAAAAAAAAAAATTAACTGCAACAGTAAAATCTATACCAACAATGTCACAAGTATGTAAGAAAAAGTTAACACTGAATCCATCGGGACCTGGGCTATTATTCTTTTTCATTGATCCCAGGGTGTTTAGTATTTCCTCATCCATGACCTCTCTATCTAGAAATGAAGCATCATGTGCAGAAATAGTTTTTTAGATGGAAGGGGAAGATTAAGATTTCCCCAATCCATAAAATTGGAAAATATAGAACCTCCAGAAGGATTTTGAAGTATTGAACAACAATATTTTGAACTTCATCATGGCCATATCTCAGCTGACCATTATCCCCCTTAATAGAAAGAATCTTATTTTGATTCCATCTATTTTTCATTTGGTTATGGAAGTATCCAATATTTTTATCGCCTTCTTTCAGCCGTTATACTCTAAACTTCTACTTAAAAAGTTTTTCTTCACAATTGGTGGCAGCCCAGAGGTTTGCAAATTGGGACCCCTGTAAGGAAATAATGGTAGCATCAGTAGGATTATCAACTAATGCTATCTGGGTTTCATAGAGGATAGTTTTGGCCTTTTCCACATTTGTTGTTAAATTTCCATTAGCTATATTCAGGCTAATAAGAACACTCTTAGCAGCTTTAAGTTTACCAGCCAGAATTTAGAGGGGTTCTCTTATAATAGATACAGCCCGAACGGTTTGAACTATACTGTGGAAATATTCCAGATCAAACATGAAGTTAAAAAATTGGAAAGGCTTTGGAATATTCGTAGTTTTTAAGCCAGTATGAAAGATTACATGGCAGTGATTAGATAAGTCCATAAGTGCAAATTGAGCCTGAGAAATGGGATGAGAATGCATCCAAAGATGATTAACCATAATTCTATCCAATTTCTTATATGTTAGATTAAGAACTTAAGAGTCCCACCGAGTGAGGGAAGAACCAACAGCTCTAAGATCAGTAACACCAATGACATCCATATAATCTTTAAATTCTTGCATACCATAATCCCAAGAGACATCACAACCTTCAATCTCAGAAGTAGGAAAAACTACATTAAAATATCATATAAGGCACCAAGGCTTATCAATAGATGCAAAAAGGTACCAACCTTCAATTGGTCTTCATGTGGACACCATAAATTTAGCTTTATGAGATGCATGAATTTGTTTTTCTATGTCACGTGCTTCACAAGTATGATCTTTTATAAATCGTAATTTTGGCAGCCCTCTTACATGTTCTTCGGATGATATATTATTAAGTAATCTCATGTTAATGTGATCAAATCTATGATGCCACAACCAAGGATCATCATGCATAGACACAAGACATACATCATTTTGACAAACACACATACTCAAGTTATATATATACACGTTATTTTCTCTAGGACAATAGAAAACTAACTTACCAGATTGTTCAAAGATAAAACAATGTGTAGGACTAAATATTACCTTAAAACCATTATTACATAACTGACTAATGGATAAAAGATTATATCTGAGTCCGATAACTAATTACACTTCGGATATTGTTATGTGTTCATTTCCTACACTTCCAATACCGGTAATTTTACCTTTACTGTTGTCTCCAAATATAACTTTTCCAAGTGATCCTTCTTTGAAATTACTCAGAATAGATCTAAAACTTGTCATGTGTCTAGAACATCCGCTATCAATATACCATTTATTCTTTTTATTTTGAGCTGAGAGACTCCCCTGCAATTAAAATCAAATTTAACCTTGTAGTACCCTTTTGTATACTAAGTCATTGGGATTATTATTCCATTTCTTATATGAAGTGCTTGTTCCTGCACTGACAAACTTAGGAACATGATAATCATATTGCTTTTTAAACATAAATGTTCCTTTGTATACATAATAGAATTTTTCTTTTTGTGTATATTGAGGAATTGAAGTATTATAATAAATCCTTTATGGTTGTTTTTCCATTCTCCTCGAATTATGATGATATTTACTTAAGTTATTCTTGTGGTTCATAGTTCCTTTTGGAACTCATATCATTTTACTCTTGTAATCACCATTTTTAGCTTTGCAAAATTTAACTAAAAGTCCACTTCTATTGTAGTAAGAACATTTGGTAAATGGGAAAACATGAGTGATAGTTTCTTTGATTTTCACATGGTAAATACTATTTTTAGTAGACTCGTTATTTTCTTTTTCATATCCTAATCACTCACGATTAAATTCACACCTTTATTGATTACGCATTGCATTAAAGTTTTCTTTTCCTTTTGTAAACTTAATCACTGTTGCTTTTTGATCATCTCTTTCTTTAGTCAATATTTTTAATTCTTCTTTTAGAGACAAATCAGTTTCTTGCTCTTTTAAATTTATTATTTTATTTTTTAATTCAATTATCTTTATTTAAAGTTTCTCTATTTATGTATATAGTTGTTCATTTATTTTAGTGAAGTAATATTTATCTCTTTCTAGACTTTGTTCATTTATTTTAGTGAAGTAATATTTATCTCTTTCTAGACTTTCAATTTTTAATCTCATTATAGTCTTTTCAATATTATGATGTTTATTTAAATCATCAATTTTTATTTTTAAAAATTTTGACATGTAAATTAATATTTTCTTCATTTAATTTTTATTTTTCAAAAACATTGTCTTCATCAGTTAAACTTAAATTGCAGTTTTCTATCTCTAGATTTTTGTTAATTTCTTTTAATTTTTCTTGATTTTCATATACCCTTCTTGTAATTTTAAACTTAAATTGCAATTTTCTATTATCCTTGTAATTCTTCTAGAGTATATTCATCATCTTCTATATTTAATATAGAGTTTAGTTCAGGAGATACTTTAGTTCTTAAAGAAGATGTTTCACTATCCATCATAAGGCAAAGATTGACCACTTCTTCTTGTGGTTTAGATGTTTCCTCATCCTCACTAAGATTCGATCCTCCTTCAGCTACGAAACTCCTTCCTTTGGTTAATCGAGGACATTCTCTTTTGAAGTGTCTAGGTTGTTTACATTCAAAGCACACTTCTTGAGTTTCTGGTGATGATGGTTCAGTAGGGTTGTTTTGGATGTGGTTATTTTTTACTTGGTTAGTGTATTTTTTAGGAGAGTTCATTTTGTTGTAGTTTGGTTTATAAAATTATTTGTTGTATTGAAAACTCTGTTGATGTTGTTTGATTTTGAGAACCCTTTTCCATACCTCTGAGCTTTGTTCTGAATGACTCTTCTGATTTTTCTGGATAGAAATGTTAGTTTATGATCATCCAGACTTTGAAGTTCTTCTTTGAGATCTTCATCATCACTTTTTGGATAGGTTAGAATAGCTTTAAGTGTTATTCCTTTCTTTTTGAGATCAAGATCATTTCCAATTCTTTCAGCAACTATGTCTCCTTCATGTGTACGTAGATTCCCAATGAGGCTGTCTGTAGGATAGATGTTAAGATCATGCATTTCTTTAATTATAGTGACTTTGATTTTCCATTTGGATGGAAGAGCTTTAAGAATTCTTCTATTCTTTTCACTTGTTGAGTAGACTTTTCCAAGTTGTTCTAGTTCATCAACAATTCTAGTGAATTTGGTTTCCATGTCGATGATGTTTTCTCTGTTAGAAAGTTTAAAATTTTCATACTCTTGGATGAGAGTATCTTTTCTGGTTTCCTTGATATGGCTAGTGCCTTCATATATGATAATGAGGTTTTCCCAAATTTCCTTGGCATTCTTGCAATTGTTAACTCATTTGTATTCCTTTTCTGTAAGAGCACTTGCAAGAATCATTTCTTCTTTAGCAACAATGTTCATGATTTCTTCTTCAAGGGTTATGAACTCATGTATTTGTTTCTCGACTATCTTTTCTTCAACTATTTTTGTAGGAATAATGACTCATTTTTCAATTGTCATCCATACTTTGACACCTTGTGATATGGCATAGATTATGAATCGATTCTTCCAGGTAGCAAAGTTAGTGCTATCAAATAGAGGTGGTCTGGACATAGAGAGTCCTTCCCCGCAATGAGTATCATTTGAATAGGTCATTTGAAGAATCTACTTTTTATTGTATCTGTAATCACTTAACAAACACGTTAAAAAGTACTGCTCTAATACCAATTGATAAGGTCCCATTATGTAATAATTAATCTAGAAGGGGGAGTTGAATAGATTAATTTTTTTTTGTAAAAATCTTGGCATTTTTAAATTTTAACTCTATTTTCTGTATAACTTTGTTAAAGTATTTATTTAAATATTTTAGTAAATCAAAGTAAAAAGATAGAGACAGAGAAATACTAAACAAAGAGAACACAACGATATATCTTGGTTTACTATATATATATATGTCCCCGATATATATACCCAGTCCAGTCCTCAAACTCCTCTCTATGATTTGGGATTTTTTCACTATAAAATAAGTAAAGTTCTTCACTTAGATGGAGAAACCTTTACAAATCTGATTATGTCTTAGAACAACTATCCCTTAGTTTTCTTCAAGAATGCAGATTCCCTTTTCTAATGTATCTTATATTCCTTCTTTGGCTGGTCTTAGAACTTGATATCTTTTCTCTTCCTCACTCACTTAGAAAGCCAAACATATGGCCTTTCTAAGATCTTGGTCTCGGAACAAGAATCACTCAATTCCTCACACACTAGAAGAACACTCAGCTCTACCCTTTTGTTTACAATGATTTATTATCTTTAATAAACTGCTTTTTTCATTAAGCAGATTTAATAACTATTTTAAGTTCAGATATCTACATAATAAAACAGAGCGGCTCAAAATATCTTGGGCTTCAACATCCAACAGTCTAAAATCGTTTAGGACTTCAACATCCAACGGTAAATAATCTATCACTCATTCCCCCCCCCCCCCCCCCCCAATTCAACATCTTTTTTTCAAAAATCTATCTACTCATATTTCCCTCCCAAATTAAATTCACTACTACACTATAATAATAATAATAATAATAATAATAATAATAATAATAATAATAATGAGATGATGATGATGATGATGATTACAATAACAACAATAATAATAAAAAATAATAATAACAATGATAATTATAATAATAGTAATAATTGTAGACACCCAAATTTTGCACTTTTATACTAACCCTGACAAGAGGGCAAAATCATCACTTTACCCGACATGCGAAAAGGAAGACGGACCCCAACACGAAGCCACCATAACAACTTACGGTCAAAACTGCCACAACGAACAACGAGCATCAAGTTACTTGAGACAAGGCAAACAGCTGATCCAGAAAAACCTGATTGGATCACCAAGGACGACGAATGGCCACTACGCTTACGGTAGTCGGGGGTCTCGCTCCCCGGTGAGCGAGCGGCTGCCCAGCTCGCCGGTGAGCTGGCGGGGGTGTAAAGGGGCAGCGCCCCCTGGAAGCCAAGCACAAAGAGCAGTTTCTATATCAAGTAACATCCTTCCGAAATAATACAGTAAAAAATAGTGATTTAAGACTGCGTGACACGAAAATCGAGAAAAGGAAGTCGGGCAGCCGCAGATGCATCTGCAATCAACGACAAGTTGTATTTTTCGTGGCTCGAGGAAACACACGGCAGCCGAGGCGGCAGCTCAGACGGCTACCGCAGGCAGCCGCAGATGGATCTGTGGCTAGCCGCAGATGCACCTGCGGCTGCCCCCAGTCAGCTATACATCGCCATTTGCTCGGCCGAGCGAAAAAAAGAAGAAAAAGATAGGAAATATAGAGAGAGAAAAGGCAAGTTTTAGAGAGAGAAAGGCTCAGGTTGGCCAAAAATAGAAGGAAATTAATTTTTCTTTGCTCAAATACTTAGTCAATCTTGTGTTATCTACTTGATAGTGAAATATAAGGCGTTTCTTGGCGTTTTGCAAGGTGAAAAAAATGTGTTTTCCTTGAAGTTTTAACTGGTTTTATTATCATAATATTTTGTTATTGAGTTGTTTGAATGTAGTATTTTGTTATATTATTGAGGATATGTGGATTAGGGACTATTAGTGAGGGTTCCGTTAGAACGAAATTTCCTCCTAATATCCCGATGATATCCGTATGGTAATATGTAGTTCATTATGTTAATGGGTAGTCCATAGTGTTGGGCTTGCAAATTTTGATTCCTGTGATATAGTAACAAGTCTAGTGTTGTTAAACTTTCCTTTATATGGTTGTGTGGTGATTTTGGGGATTGTGAGCCTAAAGATAATAATAATAATAATAATAATAATAATAATAATACGGATAATTATAATAATACTGATAATAATAATATCCATAATAATAATACCGATAATAATAATACTATTAATAATAATAATTGTAATAATAATAATAATAATAATAATAATACTGATAATAATGTTTATAATTTTTATATTTTATAATTTTTTTAATAATAATACAGATAATAATAATATTTTTATTTTTTAAGAGTTAGTTTAATTTTTTAATATGCTGGACAATTACGGGCAATTACTAGTAAACAATAAGACATACTAAATAAAATTCACCTTTCCATCTTCTTCGAAATGGTTTTTGCTAATAAAAGGCCTCACAAAACGCTCTATTTCTTGCATAACCATTCATTCTTGAGACTGCATTTTTGTTCCTCTCTCTTTCTGTTTATATATCTCTATCTTCTGTTTCCCAATGGCAGACTATTCGCAGCCCCTGTCGCATGGCATGCATCGCTTTGCAAAAGCCTATAAGACCTGTAAATCTTTTCTGTTGATGAAACGACATTCGGAAAATAAGAGGACTGAAGCCGAAAAAGAGCACAAATCCATTGAGGACCAAACTTGCAAGGTATTTCTTATATTTATTATACAAGGTGGTGTCTCGTTAGGTCATTTGTTCACCGGCTCATATGTACGTCTTTTCTACCGCTTTTGAGTTAACGAAAGGCTACTCGGAGTCTGCTTCTTATTCCAATTATTAAAAGGTTGACTCTAAGAATCTCTTTTTCTTACAAAAGTATATACAAGGTGTCCTATTAGGTCATTTCTTCACTAATATGTATGTTTTTTCTAACGCTTTTGGTTATTGAAAGGTGCTACTCGAAGTCAGTTTCTTATTTCCATTATAAAAAAAGATACATAAAGTTTAAGAATCTCTTTTTCTTAGAGGTCGTGTATAATGAATTATGGTGATTCTAACTATTTTAAACCCTTTTATATGAATTGAAACTCTTATTATGGGGGATTAAAACAACCAAAAACACAAGATATTTTGAAGGAAATAAAAATATGCTATCTTAATTCATGCGTCCATATCATTTCTATCAATATACAAATTATGCATGCATATAAACCAATATAATACTCAAACTAACAAAGCAACCTTAATTACTTTTTTCTAAAAAATTACTGATCTCTTTTTTCTTGTTTCTTTGTCTCTATTTTTGTGAGGAGAAACTAGAAAGCTGGAACCACTATCCTCTTTTAGTTAATGAAGCTCTGTCCTAACCCCAAAACTCTTCTGTAGATCATTTTGAACCCTAGATTTTCACTACCACTAGAACAACTCTTTAGTGTTAATTGTGATTTTAATTTATTTTAGTTTTCAAAACAACAATTTATATTCCTACTTAGTAATACTTACTTTGCAGTTTACTGTAGTAACCATTTCCTTTAAAATCAAACAAACTTACATCAGTTTTGAAATTTAGGATTATGCAGATTGACCAAAAAAAAGTGATTAAATCAATATGATTAATTAGACTGAATTAATTTGATTTGATTCAACTTGATTATGACTGCTAAAGCATGCTTAACTTTTAATTTTCAGGCCCTTAGTGACAAGAATCAGCACAAGAAATCATCCATGAATATTGAGGTACCAAATCCAGTGGCAATTGATGCCAATGATACTTCTAATTCCCCTCGAGCTACAAATTTCTACAGGAGCCAGTCCACAAATAACCAGCATTCTATGCCCTTACCTTCTAAACGTTCACAAATACTAAGAAACACAAGCAGCACTATGGCAAGAAACCCTTCCCCACTCTCAAGGAGTGCAAGCTTGAAGAGTCACTCCTCGGCAACAATAGGCGGTCCGGCCGCCTTTGTCTTGAAAAGCGCAAGCCAGAGAAGGGGTGGAAGGGTTTCGGGACATGGTTCAGTACTCACTAGTAGTAGCTCAAGCAATATGAACTCCGCATCCGTATATTTGAACTCGAATGGAGTACTGAAATCGCCTGCGATCGAGCAAACCCTAGAGTGCACTCTTGAGGAGATGTGCTTTGGGTGTATCAAGAAGATCAAGATCACAAGAGATGTATTTACAAACAATGGGTACGATATTTATCTTTCTTTTTAGTAATTATATAATCGTTTCTGATTAATGTTTGGCGAGATAAGTGCTCACTTGTTAAACTGTAATGCTAGGGGTGCGGATTGCCAGGATAAGCTTCAAAATATTTTAAAGTATTGTGAAACTTATCCGTGCAGTTGTAGCATACAATCTCCGGGTACTAAAGATTTTTCCCTTGCTAAATGCCCGGTCAAATAAGTTCTAAAAATGGCTTCACAAAAGTAAAAGTAAGACCGCATATATCTGAGCCTAGCTTCCAACATTTCCAAATTGTTGGAGCCTATTGCACTCCCGGCTATTTTTTGGAGTTGGTGCCCTTTGTCGGTTTATTCCTTCCTCGAGCATAGCAGCAATGTGGCAGGACTGCTCCTTTCTTAATGTAGTTCCTTCCTTTCAAG
Source organism: Hedera helix (assembly GCA_947179155.2). Lineage (NCBI taxonomy): Eukaryota > Viridiplantae > Streptophyta > Magnoliopsida > Apiales > Araliaceae > Hedera > Hedera helix. The sequence goes on along the minus strand of OX359275.1, from coordinate 16,868,308 downwards.
AGTCTGGTCCGGTTCTTTCTTGAATTTTAGATCGTATTCAAGTGAAAAGTTGTTCATACCTTCTTTTATAAATATAGTGCATTGGCTATGACTTTTTCTTAAGGTCGATGTAGTTTACAGTCCATAATTCAAGTTCTTGAGTTCTTACTTAATTTGTGTTAGATGTTTAAAGAATTATTTAAGTAACAAATAAAAAGAATACATGTCCTCTAAAAATGGAATTCAATTCTACTGTCATATATTGTCTCATCTCCTATACCATGTCTGTGAATAATTGTCAAGTAATCTTTATCTATTTATTTACAATTACGTGGAGTGCAGTAAGGATAGGAATAGCAAATAAGACATGGAATGAGACAACATATTTGAATTCCTAAAATTGAGTTCCCTAATTTTCTCTGTCCCTAATTAAATAACAGGCAAATAGTACAAGAAGATGAAGTGCTAACCATCAAAGTGAAGCCCGGGTGGAGAATTGGAACGACGATTACTTTTCCTGGAATGGGAAATGAGATTCCAGAAGGTCAAGCAGCAGACATGAAATTTATAATTGCAGAAAAACAGCACCCTGTGTTTAGAAAAGAAGGAGATGATTTAGTACTGAAAATGGAAATTTCTTTGGTAGATTCGCTTGCTGGTTGCACGCTTTCGATCCCAATGTTAGATGGACAGAAGCTGAGTTTGACAATGGAAGATATCATACACCCTGGCTCTCAAAAGGTTATTGCAGGACAAGGCATGCCAAAGTCTAAGGAACAAGGGGAAAGAGGAAACTTGATAGTTAATTTCATAGTTGAGTTTCCTAAGGAGTTGACGGATGAACAGCGGTCTGATCTTTTCAGTATTTTGCAGGATTCTTGTTGAGCATAGACCCGAGTTTTGGTACGTAGTTTTTAGATATTGGGATTACCATTAGGCTTTTAGAACATTTAGTAGTTTTATAGGTATTGATATTAGGCTTAGAACACTAGAAAATTCAGAATTTCGTTTTATCTTCATGAATAGATTCCTAGTTTTGTTTTAGAAATTTTGTTGGGTGCATATTAGAATTTTCGCAAGTACTTGTTTAAGAATACTGGCATCTGATTTATTGATCTAGCTACAATAAAATTGTCAAACTATATACCACAATAAAGTTTTATAGTTTTTTGCTACATTTATTTAGCAAAACATTAAATAAATAAATAAAATTGCATTTAAATTCTACAATCCTGTTTGTGGGTCATAACGAATGCAGTATTTGTTATAGTCAATGCAACAAAATTTTATAAAAATTTGTAGTAATATGTGATATGAAAACTTCACTACAACCGAATCTCGCCCTCATTTATAGTTTTAGTGCGTGCATGAATGGTATCGTAGTTGGCACGGTTTCTTGCTGCCCAAACAAGTGTTCACTTCTCTGGCAGCAAAATGCAACCACCATTTCTCATTTAAGTTTAATCCTAAGTAGAAAATGAAATATTGTATTTTAACTTTTCGCTATAGATTTTTCATTTCATCTTTGGGTAGACTGGTTGGAACTTAAAAGACTCGACTGTAGAGGGAAAGAAACGAGAAAAGGAGATGAAGTTTAAAAATTTAGAAGAACTCTTTTAACCTTCTGTTACGTTATAGTTTAAATATTGTTCTTGACATTAGATAATTTGGAAGTATGGATAAATTTATTTAATTTTATTAAAATAACTATTTGTTTTTACATTTATTTTTGTTGCCCTTTTCTTTTCTTCCGCGTTTATACTTTCCAATGAGCCAAACCAAGTATAGATGGGGTTTTAGACTAAAAAACAACCAAGCATAGATGGGGTTTTAGACTAAAAGGAATGGATTTGGCTCCCTTTCATTATATTTTTTCTTCAATTTCATCTAATACTCCAATTATTTATTCTTAATAATTTTGTTAATAATGGATCCAAATATTTGAATTGATAGTTGATGTTATTAAAATCAATTCTACCAAAATTTAGAATCATCACAAATATTTTTATCAATAAAAGTTTAAAATAATTTTTAACCGTTAAAAGTGATGAAAAATCTACATCTTCATCAACCGGTTAAGTGTCATATTACTTTTATTTTTGAAACAATTATTCTACTTAATACTACTATTCAATATTATAAATTAATTAACTAGTGTTAATTTCAATTATATTAATTAAAACTATAAAAATATGTTATATTAGATGGAATTAGAGGAAATACGTAATAGAGGAAAGCCAAATCTAGAAAGAATATACACCATTTTTAACTTTCCAATTTCCCCTACCCTTTTATGCATTTCACCAATAGTTTACAACTACAAAAAAGGTGGCTCTAATTACCCCGATACTTCTGAATGAAATGCAACGCTCCTCCTGATATGCAGAAATATGTGATTGACTAAGAAATATATTTTTGTTATTATTGTTATTTCACTCGTAACAATTATAGTATACCAACGTTTCTAAAATCCATGAGTAGAATGGGAGAAAATTACAAATAAATGAAGGAAAGTTACAACATGCGCAACCAAAAGACTTCAATAATCAAATGCAAGGAACAAACAATACCAATTGCGTCCTATGACCACCCAAATAATGCACGGAAAAGGCCAAGAACATCGCCATTCAAAAGAGCCTTCAGAAATCTTAGCTTCCCGGGTGTGTATGGTGGGTATCTTGCAGATGAATCACCAGCAAAACTTCGATGCATAACTGCCTTCTTGTGACTAAAAGCTTCAAACGAAAATTTACCATGGTATCCGCCCATGCCACTTTCCCCAACTCCGCCGAAAGGTAAACTGGGAACTGTAAGCTGCACCACCAAGTTCATCAACGTACATAATTTAGATCCTTTACAGTTCAGATTATAAGCATGTTATATACACGTGTGTGAGTGTGTGTGAGTGTGAGTGTGAGTGTGCGTGTGAGTGTGTGTGCGCGCATGCGTGCGTGTCAGTACATAGAAATATATCTCTACTTCTCTCGAGTGTTTTAAGTATATATAAGCTGCCAAGTTCAGTATGGATGAGTTCTAACTTCTAATATACCAAATCGTGACCTAGAAAGTGGAGCCTTGACACTAGGTGGATATTTTCTTTTTTTTGGTGCAAAAAATGGGAGGTTGGTAAGGTATCCCAAACTTCAGGCAGAGCACATTACGTCTACAACAACCACACACATCTGAAAGAACCCCAATAGTACCTATGTTGAACCACACACATCTGAAAGAACCCCAATAGTACCTATGTCAACGCCCAAGCTCAGGAATCCTCCACAAGAAACATGTATAGTACATAGAGTTGCCACCGACCATTAGTTGTGGGTGGGAATCGAAACCAAGTTTTGAGCAAAGTAAACAACCCACTTACCACTAGACCAACCAATGGTTGGTACTAAGTGGATAACTGATCAAGTCGATGGTATATCAATTACTGAATATTCAAAATTCTTCTTTAAAAACATCATCTTAAACCTAATAGTTTTGGGATTCAGTAAGGTTCTCAACTATATAGGATATCTTTCATGAGGGAGCAAATAATCAGCAAGCTCAACATAATTTTCTTTACAGAAGGCACTTTCTTCTCTTATCACCAAGTTTCACAATTTTTCAACTTAAAAATTTCACTGGTTTCCAGCTAAATCTTTCATCAAATGGAGTCTCTAATTTTTTTAACAATCTCCATAAGTTTGTCCCAATTACAAACCTATCACTTCAATTTCTCAAATCTTTATTTTATCAACATGATGGACATGATATAGGAAAAGTTATTTTCTTTTTTCTGATCAAGAAAGGATGAGCAGAAATTCATCATAGAAAAAAAATGAGAAAAGCAAAAACAATTAACGGGCAACTTTTAAATCCTTCTAAACATCTGAAAATACAATGCTTTTAAAAAGCTTTAAATGATGCCTATAAAGAAGCAAGAAACACCAATTTATCCCATAGAAAAAGATAGGGAAAGAACCACTCACCTTATCATGAAGAATATGAAAAGTTAAGAAGAATTTTATTTTACATGTTCTCTAGAGTGACCCCCACTCAAACGTAGAGAGATAAACCACATTGTCACAATATACAAACCATTTCAATTTCACAAATATTTTCATATGTCAAACTCCAAAACTAACCAATATATAAACACTTTAGGCATGCACATATCAATATGAATATTCAGATAGCAGAAACTGAAGAATGGTAGATATCATTTGCACATATTTGAAAAGTATCGGGGAAAGTACTACTTCTCAGGAACATATTTAATAGTATTCATTAATGTTGGTATATATGTACATCTCAAATAGCATTGTAGTGTAACTTGGGGAAGATATACTTACATGTAGGGTAGTATCATTAATAAGCAAGCCCCCTGCAGAGACATCTCTCACAAACTTCTCCTTGATCTTCTTGTTGTTGGTAAATAAATATGCTGCCAGTGGTTTTGGTCTTGAGTTAATTATATTAAAACAATCCTCCAGTTGGTCAACCTTGCCAAAGAAAAATGAAAACAAGTATTATGACTGATGTACCATATTTCAGGTTTACTACTGCACGAAAAACTCTCTGTTAACATACTCCCTTCTTCATCCTAAGAATTAGAAGGAAAAAAAATAAAGAAAAAAAGAGTACCAATTCTTCGAAAAAGAAAAAGAAAATAGGACTCCTTTATAGGACGGAGGGAGTATTATTTTCTTTTGCCCTCTGTTTTTTTGCGTTAACACCATATTCCAAGCTAAACTTCCCTGGTTCAGATCCACTCTCAAAAATAATTTTCTCAAGTCTAGCTTATTTCAAATTCCTTGTTGTTGAGCTTCCAAAATTTGTGGCATTTTAAAATATTTTTTTAAGATAAATATTTATAAAATACTACCTGATTTTATTTAAAATAAAAGGTCGAATTCATAACCATATTGCTCCACCATAAGATAAAGCAATGCTGTCAGTGTTGTCTGCTTCTCAGAATTTTATCTTTTCAATAACCATGTTTTTCCATATAAGCAAAGAAGTATTGAATAAAAACTCATTGCAATTGATCATCTAGGCTTTTACCGTTATAATAGGAAGTAAAGGACCAAATATCTCTTCATTCATGATCAAGGAGTCTTCTGGGACATCCAGTAATATAGTGGGAGTAATCATTCTGCCACATGAAAAAGAAGCATGTTATACATTAGTTTTACCCTGTCAAATGTCAATAATGAATTGAGAAACACAATAACAAAAGTGCAGTTGAAACTCACAGGTTGATTTTGTCTCTTTGACCTCCGTGAATAATCTTACCAGAAACCTTATCGTCATCCAATAGTTTTGTTATGCGAGCAAAGTGGTTGGAACTCACAATGCGAGATAAGTCATCTGATTTCAGTGGATCCTCCCCATAGAATTTCTCCAACTGAAATTTTAGAGCCTCTACCTGGATAAGTGGCACCAGAAATAAACAAATCAACAGATCAGCACCCCGCATATACGAAAATATTTATCACTTCACATAAGAGAATTCTTACCAACTTTGGAGCATAATCTTTAGTTGTTATAATGTAATCTGGAGCAACGCAGGCTTGTCCATTGTTGCATCCCCACTTTCCTGAAATAATGCGCCTTACTGCAACCTTAGAAATAAACATAAATTTAAGTTATTACATAAGATAAAAAGATGGCACTCATGGCACCATAAGTAATGCAAGTGAATGTTATGAAAGAATGTGAAGCTGTTACTGTTAAATTTATGTCTGAATCAACAACTACAGGGGATTTTCCTCCAAGCTCCAAGACTACAGGTGTAAGATACTTTGCAGCAGCAGCCAACACAATGCGTCCCACTTTAGCATTTCCTACGAAAGGACATTTGTTTCATTATCAATCAAAACCAGGAATCAAATAAATGTGTAATCACACTGTTTAAGGTCAACACCTATGCATCTAAAAATTTGCTAGCTAGAACAATTTGGGACACAGTAGTGTATGCGACTATCATATCATGTTTCTCCCTTCCAAACTCACTATTTTCCCAATGCCTCTTCCCCTGCCTGTTGACTTTTTATGACACCAATTACAAGAACCATATAGGAGATTTAAACTATCCAATACCACCTTGTAAGGAAAAATAGAAAAGGTAAGAATACTAATGGTATCAATCAGTAGACTAAAAAATGCAAGATAGGATCATTTTTCATGTTTCTTTTTTGGGCCTCTGTTATGGGTGCTTTAAGGGGCAATATTGTGTCTGATCTTTGTAGAGATTTGGGAACTGCTATTTTTTGAGTATGCTTTCTCTTTTTTCCCACTTGTTATAGTAGACCAATAAATGGTGCAGCCACTGGTATATATTGCAACCGATTGGACTAAACCTATTCACTAGTTACTACTGTAATTTTCTCCCGAATTTCAAGTAGCTTATCATCAGAGGACTCACTAATATTTCCAGATTACTTCAACTTCATACTCAGCTCACTTCGCATGAGACTGAAAAAATGTTATTGCACTTATCACTAAAAAATTCAAAAGTCTAGCACCTCCTTGCCATTCCTGTCCATCACAACATTCTTCACCACAAGTCCTATACCATACTATGTGAGTCCAAAAGAAATTTTCACAGCTCCAAGCATATCCCTTCAAATAAAAAACTTATGCTGAAGTCTCATTTTGCACTTAAGGAGTAAACCGTAAATCATTCATTATTGTCCAAACCACCAGACAGCAGGAACTTCCCATTGCTTTGAAAGCAAACTGCTACATGAACAAAATTTAACAGACGAGGTATTCTACCCCATGGCCTCTCACTACCCCCATTATATTGGTTTTGAAAGTCAAAAAAACGCGTTTTCCATATAACCAACAACTCTCAAACCAAGTTTGGCATTACCTAAGCAACACCAGTCAATGAGAAAACAAGGCTACAAAGAAGTTTTGCTACCCCACAATGAAGATGCAAGTGATTAACCGTTTCCACATCAGCTTATGAAACACATCTTCATGATAAACTTTACTCTCTGTTTGTCTCAAGTTTCCATGAGTTAGACTAGTATCTAATGCTGTCCAAGAGAAAAATGCTATGTTTTGGGGTGTCCCATGGCCCCATCCCTCCAAATGCTCCACTAAGGATCAGAGTCTCCTCTACCTCAAAGAACAGCAAAACAGGATTTAACCAAAAACGTTCCACCATTATGCTCCCTCCTCCCATCTCAGTGTGTCCAACTGTCCACCGGCACGACAATTTCAGCAAGGACAGACAAAAAATTCTAAATTCCTCTTCTATACCCTAAAATTTCTTCTGAAAATAGGTTGCCAAATGCCAAGTTCGCCCTCCCTTCGTTCTCTTAAATATAGTACATCACCTTAGCCACTGGAACAAGTGCCACTGAAAAGATACTTGGGGACCTATCATAAAATCTCCACACTTTCGCCTAAGGGCGGGGCTTGCTAATTAGTTAAACTCAAGAACCAAAACATCACACAAGCAAATAGATGGGACATGGTACACTTTAGTCAAAAAGAAATATATATAATCAAGAACCACATATTTACCATCACGTGGTTTGATCTCGATGTGTATCTTCATTTTTCACTGGTTTTGCATTGATTTTGTAACCACAACACTAAATTGGGTCTCCCAAATAAGGAAATCACGACACGTGAATTTGGTCAGGGGGGGTAATAAACAAGATGAAGGTAGAAAGTAAAAGAAAGTGTCTGTAACCTGTTTATGACACTCCAAGTACAACCAAAAGGACTGAAATTAGAGATTTCTATATCAAAAACTTAGGTGCTGATGCCTAAGAAACTGCAAGTAACACCATTATTATGTTCCACATATCAAAGGACTTCAAGTAAAAATGAGTGACAATTACTAATAAAAAAACAAAAATTAAAAATTAAACAAAAAAAATAATGAGAGAGAGAAATTTGAAAAGAACCTGTATAGAATATCTTATCCCACTTCTGCTCCAGTAAAGCAGATGTTTCAGAAATGGCACCCTCAACAACTTTTATTGCTGAGCAATCCATATAATCCCCTAAATATTTTGCAAGCAATGAGGATGTGGCTGAAGCTATTTCTGATGGTTTCAGAACCACGGCATTTCCAGCTGCAATAGCTCCAATGACTGGATCAAGAGATAGCACTGGAAGGCATCGGGATACAAAAAAGGGTAAGTTAAAGCCAGAATATATGTTTAGTCCACAACATATATTGAAAATCACCACTCAGCATAAGAAGAGACCTTTGTTCACAAAGATATTTAAATAGATAAAACCAAAAAAAAAAAAAAATGTACACTCACACAAAATAAAGAGTTCCGTACAACAATATGTACATGAATCCACAATCAAGGAAAGTTTTATTATGACTGCCGATCAAGCATGAGTCTTGCAAGTTGCAAATATATAAACGCTTCAAAACTTGGTATGTAAATGTCGCTTAAGCACTTGGTAAGATACTCATGAAGTAGAACACACTGATATACAAACTTAACATGGACTAAAAGGTTTAGTGAAAAATTAAAAGCCAACCTATCGTGAAGGGTTCACTTGACGAGCAGGCATTAGAAACAGAAAAACCATATCTAGTGTACAGACTACAGGGGAATCGTAATGTCGATGAAAGGTGAACTTTACATATTTTTTCTTAGTCAAACAAATGAGAAAATCACGTTCATACTAAAATATTTTCATCAGTTTATCTATGTCAAAACAAAGAAGCATGACACTCTTGTCATATATATGAAGTACCATGGGAGGTAGGAGCACCATAGTACGTTTTGGAGAACTCTTTTTTGGATAAATAAGGAAAATTTATAATAGAAGACAGATGATTCATGTAAGGGGAGACAAGAAGTACGCCCATTGTAAAAAAGTGGAAATTAAAAAGAAAACAGTCAAAGAAAGTACAGCTCTCTAATCCTACAAGGATCAGACACAGAAATATAAAGGCACACATGCCAGAAGCCCATAGATAAGCAAGAGAAAATTATCCTTTTCGCAACAAAGCATAATATAAATAGTTCTCCCTAAAAAGATAAGCAATGCGGTCATTCCAAATTCTACAAAGAACATAAAAAGGCTGCATAGCTTGCATCTTTTGATCTTTCCAAAATCTAAAACCCAAATAAGCAAAATATGCCCCACCGAAGCGGGAGACACCTACTTCTCTCCCAAAGCACCAAATATAGAGTTGCAATGATAAATAAGATTGTGTCTAGTATGCTGCTTACATATAACACAGGTATATGGACATTGAGAACTTGTCCTGGTGACATTAGCTAATGGCAGAGTTGAACTGTTAGTCCAGTTTAACCAACAATTTAATTTCAGTGATGTGTTGTGAAATCTGGCTATTCATTCTGTGTTACTTAAATTTTTGTGTGATAATTTGTCCATATGTTGGTTTCCATGTGTCATAAAGATATATAATTCCTTCACAAACCACAAAAAGGTGAGAGTGATGCATTCCTCACTATAAGAAAAAATCTATTCAGTTGTTAAACTTATGTTGCGTTTGGATTGAAGGAATGGAATGGAGAAATGAATGAAATAATTTTAAGGTATTTTAAGTATACGTTTGATTGTTAGTAGTAGTGAGTGGTCTAATATGATGGTAAAATTATCATACATATCCATTCCATTAAAATGAATTTTATTTCACCACCAACATGGAATAAAAATCAAAGGGATGGAATGATTCATTTCATCCACTAAAATAGTTTATCCTCCAAAATGATCATCTAATACACTATTTTTCATTACATTACTTCTTTCATTTCATTCCCTCAATCCAAATGTAACACTAATGTTGTCTATGTTCGAGAATTCTGACATTCTTAATGATAGCATTTATCAGGAGTCTGTCTACACAGGAAGGCTGACCTTTTCTCATCCAGCAAGCTAATCTGATGTCATAATATATGGCAACAAGATTTATCCGCAGCATTAATATAGCAAGCTTTATGTCCAAACTCTTACCTATATGTTATCACACCTTAGTACTAACCACATTTGATATCTACTCTCAAATACTCTAACTGCCCTGACGCTCAGCTATTTCAATCAAAATAATAGAGACCCTATATCACCTTATTCCCCCATGATTAACTGATCACATGCTTGGTGAGTAGAACTCATACCTTAGTCATCTTAAGGGAAAAATAATGTTGATATCTGTTTTTCACCTCTTCCATTTAAATTATAAATAAGAGCACTATATTTCACTAGTAGGATAAAATTAGAATTACAAAATTCTATATGAGTTCAAACCTCAGAAGTTGTTCACTTGAATTGTTCCATTGATGCACTATATGTGAAAACAGCTACACACTTCTTCCCCGTACTGTTTTTGAAGGGAAGTAACATTTTGGTCTTTGCTTTGGTCTTTTTATTTTCTATTTGGCCGGGTTCCAGAACACACTTCTTACCTTACTCATTAAACTCCTAATCTATTTGGAATGTTAGTTCAAACATATTTTTCCACTTTACATAGAGAGCACACATCCATCTGAAATGCTCTGATGCATCCTATCAGAAACAGGAGTGCAACAAGTTGAGATACGATTGTGCAAAACTACGACAATATAATAATATATTCTTCAGCATCATATTATAACATAATACTTTTAAGATGGGAAGTGACTGTGTTGGTAATGAAAAGGTTGAAGAGCATATTAGCAATCTCAACCACACTAGTTTTTCAAATACTCCGCTAGCTCAAGCACGTCGTACTTAATACACCATAATCCTATACCAAATTGTCAGCATGTATATCCAATTTTATCCGATATGGATATGACCTCAGTTTTTAAGCAAGAAGAAGAATGAAGTAAGACCTCTAAACAGATGATAAGTGGAAAAATGTTATTTCTGACATGTAGCAGAACACCAAGATTCCTTGTTACAAAAGACACCATCTCTGGACTCGATTTTATTTAGGATTCCTGGTACTCTACCTTAAAGAGCTCCTCGATGAAATTTGAATTCTTTACCAAATTGATATCCACATCTCTGCCTAACCTACCTTCAATGAATCTGATACCATATTTTGCCAGCGAATGAATTGGTGAAATAAATAAAGTGAAAATTTTCCGTTCTTGTTCACTCTTCTACTTTAGCGCCATATAAAACTGGTTAGTAATTAATATGAACTATTCCCTATAATTTTCTTAATATTCAACTTCTGAATTTATTGTCTTCAGCAGTTCAATCAGCAGGGAAGAGAACTGAGGTAAACACGTATTTCAGTAGGCCCCTAAAAGTGGTTTAATGTTTGACAACATGGTGGTTGATCGTATCAGAAATGGAAGAATTGAATAAAGATTTGAATAGCAGATCTTTCCTCCAAAAACTTTTATTTTCACAATTCCCTGTCTTTTAACCTAACCAGATGGTCCAGAAGGCCCAGGAAAGTGAAAAACAATTATACTAAGAACTATTATGAGAAGTACTCCCTCAGCCCTTCAGTCTCTCAGTCCGATTTTAATAAACCCTTTGTATAAGCTTAGAACATAATTCAAGACCTACTGGAAACACATTAATTTATAATAATTTTGGTACATTATTTATATAATTGTAATATAATATCAAAATGACTTTTTTAGCATGTCAACGCCAAACACCCCAAAAAAAAAAAAAGATCAATTTAAAATGGGACAGATGTAGTGTATAGTATAACAAGATGAACACGCGTAGAAAAGGTAAATATTATATTCTAGAATACTGAACAGTATAAATATATGTGCTTCTAGAAAAATGATCAAGTCATGATAGTATATTTTAATGTTTATATGCACAAAAAATATTTTAACACATTTGGATGTAGGACAGAACTTTAAGCAGATGGAGTCAAGTCAGTTCTACAACCAGATATGATTGGCTAGGATATTACAGTGTTTATGATTTAAAAATACAGTAAGATTTTATTTTAAAAAAATGAAGATGTGGAGAAGATTTCAACATACAGAAAGGATAATTCCATGCTGATATGATTAATACGACACCAAAAGGTTCTGCAACTATTTCTGCTGATGAAGGAAAAGTTGTTAATGTGGTACTAACCTGAAAAGTATGAACAGATTTATTACATAATGTTTACGTCAAGATAACACACTGAATAAAAAAAATTCAATTAGAAGAAAGGTTCAGACAGAGATTACTTTTTCTGGTTTCATCCAACGCTTTAGTTCCTTAATTGCCAACTTACATGATATCTTGATTAAACCAATCTGCACGATAGTAAAGGACAATAGTTAAGAACAGCAGAGATTTCATCACTTGTATCAGATTCATAATACAGAAGTTATTATGCAAACTTTTGGATACTAAAAGTCTCCTAGAATAATAGTGGAATCTTCCTCATATCCAGAGTAAACTATGAAATTAGCAAAGAACCAAGTTTGTTCCACAGCAAGCCAGTGTAAGACATCACTTCATGATCCTTCAATTTAAATTGACGCCTTTTTATTCCTATGAAGCCAAACTAAAGTGACATGTTTCTAAGGTAGACGGGGTAAATGAGAGACTGTTCAAACAGAAGTTAGCATTTCTTTCCCCGAAAATTACTAACAAGGATTAATGAACATCGAGTTAACCAGCTAATTAAGTAGTCGATTCCCATAATTCTTCAAACATTTAATAATTTTTCTGCAACTAGTATTCAAATATTCTGATGCCTTTTTCTTCCTATGAAGTAAACTCAACTGACATGTTTCTAAGGTAGAGAGAATAAATGAGATTATGTTCAAACAGACTAAAGCATTGTTTTCCACAAAAAATAATTAACCAGATTATGAACATTGAGTTAACAGGTTATTATTTAGTTGGTATCCATAAATCCTCTAACATGTAATAATCTCTCCTAAAGCTTAAAGATTAAAATGATGATTGACAGAATCTGAAATATGCACCTGACTGCCAAGCAAACAACCTCAATTCTACAGTATAATCTTCAGAAATTCACAAATTATTGGACAGGCCACAATATTTACTAACTAATTTTTGGCAACTAGTTCCTATCTTCACAAAGCACCAATTATTCTCCAGCTTTAAATTTTAGTAATAAATTGTCTCTATATTTATCTTAGCCAAAGAGGTGATACTGAGTTCTTGACTTAAGCATGCTGAAAATCTTCAATAATGCTTCACTTCCTAATTATTCTAAAGCTGAATGAAACCCATACTTAAAAACTGCAAGAGTTCACTTTACTAATTGGAATGGAACTATTACTGAAAAGCAGATAAGCTTCCCTTCTTTTTATCCAAAAGTAGGTTGAATCTTGCACCAAAGATCTTACAATTCTCGAAGGAACTGGAGTTTCGTCTCAGACGTTCATGGGGGATTGTAGCTAATTTTGCCTTTCCCATAAGAAAGAAAGAACTTTGACAAAAGACATCTGATCAAAATAGATTTCAACACATTATGACCTAGGAATTAAAGTTAAAGAACGTAGACCCACCTCTTTTCTCTTAGTTATTAATGACCATCAATAATAAGGTATGCTATCATTGTCATATGGTGCACGTGTGTAATAAATGCTATTACCAGCCACATCTCTTGTCAAATTGTTCATGTCTAATCTAAATTATCTTCTGGAAACCTGCTAGTCCCGACAATTTCCCGCTTTTTGGAAACATAAGTATTCTCTATGCACTGAGAAAACAGAGTCACTGCAAAGCATTATTGTTCAAGCAACTTAATGATTGGAAAATTCCACAATTATGCCTCAACAATTAACAAAAATTAAATCTAAAACTGAAATAAATTACTCAAGACTTTCACGCCAGATGAGTAAGCAGAATTGAAACATCACAATTATGCTATTAAACCAATAAATTCAACGCTAATCATCTTCAGCAATCAAAACTTCACTTATCAAAAACTCCATACTAAATAACTCATCCTCCACCCACAAAACAACCGAGCAACTGAAAGTTCAATCAACTAACAGTACATCAAAATTAAATTTCCCAGTGAAATTACTTATTCAACAATAGACCATTAAATTATCAAAAACAGCACGAAAATTAATTTAGAGAGAGAAAATTAAATTAATATACCTCGTGAACGAAGGTCTCCAATTCAGGTTTAGAGATGTCGGAGCGAATAGCATCAACGATCTCTTTCTCGTGATTTTCTGCAACTTTCAAAATACTTTTCAACTGAGAAACTCTCCACTCGTAACTCTTCGTTCTACCGCTAGCAAACGTTTCTCTTAGCTCCTTCACCACTGATTTCGCCGATTCTCCATCAAACACCTTCTCCGCCATTATCCTCCTTACACTCAAAGCAATCTAAGTGTAAAACTATATATGTATAAATATATTTGCCTGTATGTATTTGTGCGTATGAAGTAGTAAGCAAGCTAATGAAGCTCTAGATATAGACGGAACTAGAGAGAGGGACAGAGAAAGTCCACCCTTTTTGGCCGTTTGTACATTGTTTATTCCCGACTGTCGTATTTAATGACGAGATAATATAGGATGATTGCTTGCTATAAACGTATATTGATAATAAATATTACTATTCCGAGGATAAAAGTTTTAATTAATTTTTTTTTTATGTATATTAAGAAAAAAAAATTATTCATATTTAATTTTTATTTAATTATATAATTTTTTACACATAATTACTGATACTCCATAAATATACATAAATAATAAAAATATGAAAATTAATATTAATGATATTATAGGTAAATTATTATAAAAAATAAATTATTTAAGATAAGTAGACATTTAACTTAAAATTATTTAAAATAATAAAAAAAAAAATTATTCAAAGACGGAGAAAGTAATGAATAAGATAAGAGGACATTGAAATGGTCTTTTATTAATATAAATTATTGATATTATGAAAATAAAAATAATAAATATATATATTAAATTTTATTAAAATAATTATAAAATATCATTAAATATATACTTTATTTACTTTAACAATATATGTTTTTAATATTTTTAACAGTTTTAATTTATTTCACTGTAATATATATTTATTATAGACGTAAATTTATTTCACGAACTCTTTTATAAGGATATGATAATTTAACATGAGTGTTTTATAATTTTATATATTTATATTTAAAAATAAAAATAAAAATAAATAAAATTATAAAATATTTATACTTAATTTGTATGTTCAATTATTATATTTGTGTAGAATTTTTCTTATTTCACATTATTCTTTCCGTCACTTTCCATAAACGATTGAGGAGATTGATTTCACGCGCCCGTGCGGTTACTAAAGTATTCATGGCAGGTGAACTCCTTCAACAAATATGACTGGATTACTGTTGATAATTGGTCAACTAATTAATAACGTGTTTGTCTTATTTTCTCTTTGGATTAGGAGGACTTTTTTATGCGCACTAAAATCAGACCAAATGTGAACTTTGTAATGAAAGTTATTTTGTGAAACCAACAATTTTCTTGACCAACTTGTAGGTTAATTAAACTTCACTATTCTTTGGCTACGCTCTCTTTTCTCTCTTTAACCATAAAATCTTAATTTTTTCAAAGATTTAAAACTAAGGTATCTCGTCAAGTTTTCTTATATTATAGTCCCTAGTTTTTATTATATAAATCGTTTTAGCAAGAAAAAAAAATCATAATATAAAATGTTTTACATATATCTAGGTTAAAAAAATTAATGCCCTAAAAAATAGAGTAATTGAGGGGGAAAAGGGGGAAAAGTTATTAATTAGTACACAAGTAATAATGAAATTTCAAACCAACATTAATTACCTAACATTATAATTAATGAAATTTCTTGATATATGTGTGAAAACTGTCGTTACCACTTCAAAATTAAACCTTAGTTTTTATTCTATGAACACATAATTCAGTATAGTTACAAGTAATGGTCGATTCCACAGAAAACAATATTATTTTTAACTTATCATAATGTTGCTAACAATAAATAAAAGCAAATAATAAAGAGGGGGTTTTGAATTAACAATACTAGCTAAATAAGCATAAAATAATTAATAGAAATAATCGATGAATTAAAACTTCAGTACTTCAGTTCAGTATCACCTTTTCACAATGATAATATAACCAAACTAAACATATTTATCGCTCAATAAAATTAATAACCCTAGATATCAACGATCCGTGTTACCCAAAATCTCCTTTAGGTTTTAAATATAATATAACAATCACCTCCACTAAACCTTAAATATTATAAAACCCAAAACTATCAATCTAAATTTAATATATCAGCAACATTAAGAATTAGGGAATTAGGTTATTCTAAACAACAATCACACAATCGCAGATTATTTAACTTACCTTCTGATAATCATACTAATACTCAAAAGCTTGATCACAATCATATATTACTAATCACTACTTATGATCAGATACATAATCTAGCAGATACATAATAATATATCGTTTGCTTAATACTATATTTTAATCTAGCAGATGATAATAATTAGATCAATTCAACAGGCCATTATCAAATCAATCAAAGCAATTATCATTCAAACAATTAAAGTAGATTATCAAGAATAAATTCCATGTAAGAAGGAATAAATAATATTAACTCAATTAAACCATCAACTGAAAACAACGTTCAACGTCCCCTTATAACTTAATAAGAAAACTTAGTCTAACATATTTTCAATCTTGCCTCCAAGTCTCTATCTTTTGTATATGTGTATCCCCCTTTAATTATGTCTAACATCCTCTATTTATAGGTTACATAAACAATCTCAAGCTTAAAAGGAATTAAAATCCAATTATGAATTAAAATACACAAAAAAGCGTCAGATCTTGGCGTACACAGTGACCCACGCAGCTGCCTCATTCTTCCACTCAGCTGCGTCGCTTGCAACTATTTTCGTCTTGTTCAGGTGCCACGCAACTGAAAGTAGTATGTCCTCAAGCCAATCACATTTGATAGGATAAGCATATACTTTGTAATCTTGTTCATTTATTAATAAAAGTATCAAGGCATTTCTTTATTCATGATTAATTACTTGAATTAATCAAATGGATAAACCCATAGTTTTCGAGCAATGTTTTTAGAACCATGATGAGGATCATGCTAATGAGATCTAAATTCTAGATAGCTCAAAACTAAAATTGTTCCTAATCGTTGGATCACTAAAATGGGGATTAGTGAATCCGGATATATTAGTACATACTATGTTTGCTCTTATGAAGAGAATGATTGATCTCATAATCATTTGTGTAGAGACACTAAAGTAAGTATGTAGGTGCTTATTAGAGAATAAGTTCACTGAACGTGACTCGCTCAAGGAACACCTAATGGAGTCTTACTTGCCTGTCAATAAGAGTTCCTTTTGTGATAGTAGTACAAGTGATCCTTGGACTTGAGATCATCATAGTATCTTGTGTATGATGAATTATGTTTTGACATATTCCTTAAAACCTTTAGGGTGTATCAAAGGGTATGATCGGATATAATAAGTCATACATAGAGATAAGTGAATGATCAACAAAGAATCTACCACTTCTAGTAAAAGAAGAGAATATCCTATGCGATTCGATAAATGACAACTCAGTAGTCCTTGGCCAAGGCAGAATGAAAATTAGAAAGTAGTTTCTAATTTACATTAATTAGAGTTATTCATTTAAGGATCGAAATGCATATAATCAAATAAAATAAGACTTGACAGTAATACCATGTTTTATATTTGATTGGGACATTGTGAGGTAGAAGGATTGAATTGTACGATAACTATTCGCTGAATAGGTTCTTTTGTGATTAAATGTTGAAATCTATATTATCTGGAAAGTCGTTGATCGCTAAGAGGGCTTACCCTTATTATGGAATAAATATTATTTATTTAAATGAATTAAATAGTTTAATTTATTTATATAAATAAGATTAGAATAGTTCTAATTAATTTATTCTATAACCGGTTTAATATGGAGAACCTAAAGGGTTACACCGCAAAAGGAAAATAATTATTTAAGAAGTAAATGACATAATTGTAATAATGAATTAAGTATATTTAATTATACTATGTGGATAGAATAAATTAAATAGCTTAATATTTATTATTTAGTATTTTGG